>CAWUFW010000583.1:1200000-1800000 GCA_963921515.1 Calotriton arnoldi | reverse complement strand
GCCAATGCCAAATGCTGTATTTTTACAATGCAGTCTAAATATTCTATGAATATACCCAAGAAATTAAGCAACATTGAAGGCAGCGACAATACCAATGACTTAATGACACAACGTGATTTCAGCCAGGGTTTCGCGAGGAGGTGGCACATGAGCTGGTAAGTAAGTGCGGAGACGAGTCCAGATATTGTGGGACGTGAAGCATGGGAAAGTGTGGATGCATATATGTCCACATTATCGTTACAATAGATAAGACCATTAATCTATTCCTTAATGTTAGGGGATGGTCCTCTTCCTCATTCGATCTCAACCCTGCGCTTTGCAGGAAGGAGGGCTAGGGCAATAAACTTCCTTGAATGTTTGGGTTATTTTTAACATAAACTAGCAAGGCCTGAAGGAGGGAGGGGGAAAGCAGATTGAGATAATTCCCGTGAGTGTTTGCAAAATTGAGTCCCACAAGGCATTGATGGGTGGACAAGTCCAAGTCAACAGTGGGATAATGACATTGGGAGCAGGTTGGGTCTGCAGTGAGACCTATTATGTGTAACCGTGCAGGAGTGTAGTGCATCCTATGCAGGCACTTAACATGTAGTAGTCTGTGTCTTTATTGAGTGAGAGTCTTCGAGTTTGTTGACAGCAATAGGTTAATGTAACATCAGTAAGATCTATATTTAGATCACGCTCCCATTTCGCCCTTGAAGTGGATTCTTGGCCTTTGGTTACTTCTACAGTTGTATTGTACCACCTCCTGATTAAAGCTCTGGGGGGGAGGTGACGCAGAGACCAGCGTTAGTGCTAGGCACATAGGTGAATTCCGTACCTCTAAAGATGTCTGAGAGCCAAATGGTAATCATGTGGGATGTTATTTTGTTCAACTTTTTCTTGCAGCAGTTGTTTTCCTTTCCAGGATTTTACTCAGAAATGGGCGGCTGCAACTTGGTAATTAAATAGACAGAAACTGAGGACCTGCTGTTCGTTTCTCATACAGTGAGATGACCATAGCACGTTTCACTGTGTTTGGAACACTGCCGTTGAGTCTGGAGACATTAATTATAATTGTGAATTCAACAAAAAGTGATGGAAGAACTTTCATCATAGATGGTGCTGTGCACAGTTTTACTGGCAGGACAGAAGTTTTTATTTTTTTGGATAAGCTTGATTGAAGGTGATCAGTAGTGATTGATGTGATCGAGTTTGGATAGCCTGGTATGGTGCGCGTCAGACTGCACGCAATTGATGCTTATAAATTTGAGATGTTCTTGATTTTGACCAATTCTTGTTTGTACCCTTTGATAATGGATTTGATTCTCGACATAGGTCTTCTTGGAAGACTTGACACCAACTTGTCCAGCGCTGAAGGTATTCAACAAGATAAATGAGGGAACTGGATTGAGTGGCCCCAGGGCAAACAGGGGTTACTGGGATCCACTTGTAACACATGGAATCTTTTAAATCTGGGGGCAGGGGGGGATCCTAAGGCCACCATGCTATTGGATACAAATTGAGCACTAGGTACACTCAAGATAGCAAGACAAAGCAGTCCAAGGCTTATTTCCGGAGGTGATGTGGGTTTGTAACCCAGATGTGACTAAAGCAACTCAGCAGCAATTAATAAATCAATGTCCAACAAGTGTTTTAATTGAAAAAAAGACTTACATGTGCATAAACACACACAGCTAAATACTACACATAAAATAACACAAAGATATTATGGAACAACGTGCTGATCCCTCTAGCCCCTCCTAAACTAGAGATTTTTGTAAAAAAACTCCTCACAAGGTTACATGATGTAAAATTCCTGCCCATGATTTGTGACAGAAAGTTCACAATGCAATATCCCTTCCTACGGGGCTAGACATAACGTTCACAATACACAACCTGCTCCTAAAGGATTTGACACTGGGTTCACAACCCACAACACTGTTTTGTTGTATTTAGCATCACATTGGCCTATTGGCTCAATATCAATCTAAAGTATTTGCAAGCAGCACAAGCTTTGTGGTTCCTCCTCAGTCCTCACTTTAATGTGCCTGTGCATGTTGCAACTGTGTGGTGAGGGAGAGCAGCCTACTTTGAGCACAGGGATGCTGCCTGGTAAGTTTCACTATTCTGGGGGATTGTGCAATATATATCAAAGGGTAGAAGATGATTTTCACAATTTTCAAGGGCTGTAGGAGGTGGGCGGACCATTTAGAAGCTGATCGTTAACCCCAAGAGCAGGTATCACTGGAGTGCAGTCTAAAAGTCCTTTGGGTGACTAAAGTGGGTCCACAGTTTCCACACACACCAGGATCCTCTGGCCCAAAGGTGGTGAATGTTGAAAGGGATGATAACCTGAAAATGAATAGAATAGACGCAGTTATAATGTTTCAGTGCAGAGATCAAATGTGCCCTGTAACTGCAGTCAACTTTCTGCCATGCAGTGGTTCCCCACAGCTCCTGAGGACATGGGCGGGGAAAATATTAAAGTCTCACAGGAGCGGGAACTTCAGGGACAGATTACTCTACAATCACAGATTTTAGTGCACTTTGTACATGTAGCTCAGCTTAGCCACACCTACTTAGAGCACTGATATTCCTTTATGCCATCAGAGAGAACCAAGAGAAATTGTGGGCGAGGGGCCTTGGAGCTCAGCTGTCTTCCCATCCACTCTGGTGGTTTCTCATTTCTGATTGATGAGAAATCCTGGCACACCAAATAGTACTATTGGATAGTAGTTTTTCACATTCTGACCAGTCAGCGCCTGTGCACTGTTGAAAATATGGGGAGCTCCTTCAATGAGTCTGTGCTTGACTACTACATGATCACTTAAAGCCCAACGCATGATCCATCGGAGGCTTCACTGGTGCTCAGTACTAAACTGCCTGGGACTAATGATTTTTACTTAGCAACGCAGCACAGCCACATCTATTGTCCAGCAGACATAAGCAGGAAGGGGGTGGAACAAGGAGTAATCCGACAAGGGTGCAGGAGTCACACTACACCCCCACTAACAAAATTAAAATCAGAGGTAAAGGAAACTCTGGGGAGCATATGGAAATTCTAGTGCAGGCTCCCAGATCAAACAAAGATCTGGGTAAGCCTCACCCAACACCATCCATTTTTTATTTCCATTCATGCAAATGGAGTCCAAGATGGATTCCCTGCTGAAAACAGGTGAGTACACTCACAGGCTCACACATACATAGAGTATATGTACCCTTCATCCATTTTCACACAGATGGAGTGCAAGATCTGGTTAAGGGAGACTGGGAGAACCTGTCAGGTGTGCCTCAGTGAACATGAGAATCATGTGCATTCACAAAGGGCCTCTGTGTTTACATGGACTGGGACCCCAGAGCGCACCTTTCATAGTGAGAGTGCCTACTGATCTCCCACGGAGATGGCATTGGTGGCAGCTTGGATTCGCAGTGGAAGGTATAGCCCTCTTTACATCTCTTGTTCAACGGGTAGTTGCCTATATGGTTCTGCCTTTAGGCTCATTAATTATTCTCAAAGTCTCTTCCCTTAACAGCTACCTACTGTATATGACTGGGAAACACAAAGCAGCTCTGGCAAAAATGCTCAAACCAGGCCAACTACCTTCCTTTCCTCGCTCTGTCTCTGTCTTCCCATCCACCCATTCAGTCTTACTTCTTCTCTTCTCCCTCTCTGATGGCTTGCTCTTTCTCCATTCCTCTCCCAACCCTTTCTCTCTCAGTCTTGAAGTCCACTGTACCTGCTGCAATTAGTCTTGAGGAGCTGGAGAAAGTGACGGAGGCCCCAGCAGCGGCACAGGGCTTCGAAAAAGGCGTCCAATAGCTCCATTTCACCAGGAAAAGGCCTGGTGGAATAAACGGCTTGTCCGGCCCTGTGTCCACGTACTGGGGTTTGCTATTATCTGACTGACCTCAGTATCTCAATGGAGGACCTGAAATTCCATTCGATCTCCCCCGGGCTCCGAAAAGTACATTGGCTTCCCATCCGCAGGCGGGTAAAATACAAAGCCCTCTGCCTTGCGCACAAAGGACTTTATCATACAGGTCCAGAATTTCTAAGGCATGCCTTCCGATGGTACATCCCTAAGAGACCCCTACGTTCCGCAAGCTCCAACACCCTAGTGATCCCCAGAATCAGGAAGTCTAACTAGGGAGGCAGGAGCTAGCTTCACATTCTGCACAACAAAACTATGGACTATCCTTCCAGCCCAAATCAGAGTCATTCCATCACTGATCGCTTTTAGAAAAGAGATTACGACCTGGCATTTTAATAACTAAATGTGCCATCTTCAGCATGCTTAGGTTCAGTCAGTGCCAAGACACCCTTGGGTAAACATGCGCTTTATAAATCCTTTTAACATAACATAACAAGGAAGTGGTGCTGTCTTTTTGAAGTCTGCCATCTTGTGGAATTCTCTGATTTGATACATCTGCCTCCTGCATAGATGGCCTGGGCTCAGTTTGTTGGAGCATGAATGCCTTCAGGCAACTTTGGTGGCACGTTAAGCACTTTAAAAACTCGCCTCAACTCAATCAATAAATCCACTTGAGAGATTAGTAATGCAGAGCATTATCCTAATGCGCCCTGACTGAAGAATGAGCTTCATTCCGGTCTTGGAAAGTATACAAAACCGCAAACCAAATTTGGAGAGACTAACCCCAGGAGTAACAAAAACATAAAAAGGAACAGATGTTCTGCTACTTGAAGTACAGACCACTGTCCTGGTGTGGCCTGGCCCAGGAATGAGAGCTGTACCTATTAATGCATGCATGTGAAAAACACATAAACTCGTTGAAACGATACAAAATCAGAGACAAATAGTCCCATAAACTGTTACAGAACAATTACAGAAAAAACATCAGGCTATCAAGGCCAAACGTATATTCTTCACACCCGTAGAAATAGAAATCGCACTTTTGAGATCTCAAAGAACATTCTGGACATCCGTTCCCACGGGGCACACTGCTTCTTTTGGTTTTAAGCCAAGCCGGCCACATTTTTAGGTTAGTTAGTTCTCCCTCTCACTTTCGAAAACAATTTCATAGGCGCCAAAACCTCAAATCATGAAGCAATTCCCTCGCAGCGGCTTAGCGAGGATGCCAAAAGGTATTTATCAATTGCTTTGAAAACACTAACCCTGCTCAGGGGCTCGCAAAGGTACTCGTGAAACCCTTAAGTCCTTCCATTTCAACAGAAAACATGTTTCAAGCAGTCAATGTTTGCTTTAAAAACAATATGAAGGGCTTCATTCATTTTCCTTTGGTAAACAGTGGAAACTGAGAACATTTTAAAGTCGTGTGGCCAATTTATGAAGGGACAGAAGGAAGTAGGGCTATGAAGCTGACTGAGCATGTTTCAAGGTCTGTTCAAGACGAGCACTGCCCAATCCAATAGTCGCTCCCATGCATCACTTTGTGGGTAGTGTTGATTTCATGTCTGTGTAATAGCCAATTGCAAATGGGAAGGTTATCACACTAGTCTTTCTTCTATATGGCAGAAAATTGTTACCTGTGGGCAGTCTGCAACTGTAAGTGCTTCTATTTCCATGGCTTGGGGATTCCACAGACAGCCTGCCATGCTATTCATAGTAAAAATGGTTCCAGCCTTGAGGCAGCCATTTTCTGGATCAATTCCAGGACTATTAGCCAAGGGAATAACGTGCTAGCATTTATTTATTTATTCATTTTCTATAACTGGGACCTAATTGGTGACAGGGTGCTTTGAAAAAGAACAAAGTATTTATAATCATATGTGATAATGAAAACACTGGCAGAATAATATATAAAGGTTTCACAGGTTTCGCAAACATTTGCTAAAAATATTGAGAGTGAGGATCTCGTCTGTCAAGATGCAACTGAAAGAACAAGTTACTTACCTTTGGTAAAACTCTTTCTAGTGGATACTCCATCTAACCACAGAGTCCTCACCTTTAGAATATACCGCAGGTGCCAGACTTGATCCTGAGAATTTTTTCATTAGTGCTTCCATGTGTCGGTAGGTGACGCCATGTGGCTCCGTGCTGGTTCTATATCGTCCTGGAAGTGATGGAGCGGAGCAGAGCGGAGAGGCATATATGGGCAAGAACTTGGGGCCACTTAAACATTTATCTCCAATCCGATGGTTGTGGTAGCAGCTTGAGAGGTAAGAGGGAGAAATAATCACATTTGAATCTCTATACAGTGTAACCAATTTGGCCACACAATAATCCACTCAAAAACTAAATCTGATTTTAGTAAGATTTAATTATAAATGTAGAAACAAATTGATATAGACCAGCCTCAACATTATCATATAGAAATAAGGAACGAACTAAATGAGTCCAAATCTCCTGAAGAGATTTACCCTATATAATACAAAACAGACAACTAACTCTATAATGACAATGCAAATAATCGGGAAAAAGAATTTAGTATTAAACTGCATCAAATGCTTCTCCAAGGTAAGCATGAGCAAACTATCCCTCCCTACACTGCCTTAGGGACAACCCTAAACTAAGAAGCATTTAGCGAAGGTGAAATTAGAAAGGTGTCAGCTGTCGGAGTCTTCAGTAGAAGGCACTCCAACCATGGATCTCATAGCATAAAGTCACACAAGCAGACGCATATATCTGCTCCCTGTGAAGTCCTAAGATGTCTCTCCAGTCCCTCACTAAGTTAGAGCATAAATTATCAATTGTATTCAAAGTAGACAATGTCACGAGACTTTCGCTAGTACCTTATCATGATTCCGGCACAACTGGATACTCGCACTGCCTTTCCCACATCGATAAGTTGCAACTTCATTCGTCCTTGGTCATTCTTTTCCTCCTCCATGAGAACTCACCTCCTTGCTCGTTACACCGTTTCTCCTTGCCAAACTTCGTCTTCTCATACTTTGCTATCTAACGAAAGAATGAAAACAAAACCCTTCTATGCTAACTAATGAGGCATTGTTCACACCTGCAGTGGAAACAAAAATACAAGCAATTACATTCTACGTTGAAGGTTAAATACGAATTACATATTAGACATTAAACGTGAACTTGAACTGAACGGTTTCTCGAGGACCACTCTTATGTCAACTTAGCAGTGCACAGGGTTAAAGAATACGTGCACATTTTTACACAAATAACAAATCCAGCTTATTAATACATGAATAAATTGAAAAGAATTATGAAGAAGTCATTCAAAATGCACCTGCATGAAAATAATTCTAGTTACACGTAAAAAGGTTAAACATCAGTTTACATATACGCATTCTATTTAATTAACCTGACAACGGGACACATTTTAAATGTTAACTTCTCCTGTCACATTAATATGTAAATGTTACATAAACCTTTATTAGTCACATTCTATACACAGAAATCTTCACGTGGAGTACTTTAAATACGCAATACTTCATTTTCCTTAGTAACATTAATCACACAGGATATATTTGAGTGCTGACTACGCATGATTATGATGCACTCCTAGAGTATCTCAGAGTGAGATCAAAATTGCACTTCTCCAATCCCCCCTCTGATCACAAACTCTTAATCTTATCTTTTGATTTTACAGATTAGCAAAGTTAAATGCTTGTTGTGGCAATTGCTGTTCGCTTAAACTCCTCCAAACGCTTCATTTCATTGTAATATTCATTCTGCTTCCTTTCTTACTCTATGTCTTTCCTTTTTCAGGAGACTCCTTTCTTCATCCTGTATTTCCAATACACCTTCACACCTACAATCAAGACTACTGCACAAAGGGCAATAATCAACAGTGGTCTCTAAATGGAACCCTATACTACTTCCCAAATCCTCAAATCATCAACCTATAGCACTAAATCTATGTCCAACTGAATCCCAAACACCTTTTGATGCCAATCCACTCAATTTATTATGGTTGTCAGTAATATTCTTTATGAACTTCTGTAAATCCTTGCTTTTGTCTCAGATGTAAGTACAACACTGTTGAACCTTCAACATCCAGCAGAATCTGCCCTCCTTTGTGAGTAAAATGTCTAACGCAAGACGGTTCTGCAAAACCATAGCCGTAATAGCAACCATCTCAGTATTTACAAGCAACAAAGCTCTAGATATATTAGTAGTCAATTTATCAACTACAGTGGAAAGTTTTCTGATCTTAATGTCATTCAATATCACCCCTACATTTGGATTTATTGCGCCAAAAATATCTCCCACAATCTCTCCAGCACTGGCACCTCGTTTGGACCTGGATTTGTCCTCCCAAACAGGATGATCAAAATTCTCCACATGATAAATCTTTGGAAACACTACCCCTACATAACATGTTCCATATCATTTGTTCGCCATCTTAAAGTAAGCATTCTTGCAACAAATAAAATAATCTCCAGGAATCACGCTGTCAGGTCCATCCGGGAACAATTTCCAAGATCCTCAAACCTCAAAAGAATGATCACACTCACTTTCTCCTATAAGAATAGTGTCATATTCATTCTTATCACTGCATATGCATAATTATTCTTGGTGTTGCCAATTTAATGTCAATGCTCCAGTGTTCCTTGCTGCTTGATGATCTACCTCTTTCTGTGACCAACTCTGAACACAAACTCCTTTAGCTGCATTAGTCTTTACTGCTCCATATCTATCTTCTACTTGAAGTAAGAATTTTTTTTCGATGTCAGTAAGAATGCAGATCAAATTATACCTATGTGCATAAGCAGTATCTAACATTTTAATTGGGGTAAAATATCTACTAACAGTTCAACAACGTGAGCATATGAATGTCGATTTAAATGCTTGAACAGTAGGACTTCTCATAAAACCAAATCACGATTAGAATAATAATACTGAAAATGACCCTGTCCATAGAAAACACTCAGCAATAAGCTACATGTAATTCTATTTGTCAATGGTATTTGATGGTATGTGATGTCCTCAGCTACAGAGACAAGTAACTGCATACAAACATAATAATCTCTTGCTTCCATTGTGTTAATGTACTCATGAAGCAAGTTTGTGTAAGCATTTAATGTGTAATCTCCTCTAGATAAATCAGCATGTAAATTCGGCCTGTCTAATGAATATGAACCTCCATCTACTTTGTGTGTTGGTTTCTGCTCAGATGTATGTTTCTCTTCTTTGACATTTGTCTAACTCAAACCTAATCCTACAATTAATGCTATCAAGCCTAACACTACAAATATTAATATTGTTCCTATTATGTACCTATGTCTACGACTAGTATTATTCATTTCCATACTATTTAGACTCAGACCAAGCAGGTAGGGAAATAGCAGCAACAGAATCTTCTGTCAGTCTGCCCCTGTGCAAATAGCAAAACAGTCTTTATTTATGCTCAATATTATTTACAAATATGTACAATCTTTGTGAGGCTTCCCTAGTCCTACTCAGTGTACTTCTAAATGTCGACTCTAATTTTATTCTCCTTCCACTCGGACCTAGGTATTTGTCTTTTGAGCAACTCAAGAAAGTTCATTCATCACCTCTACAAATATGGGGACCAAGTTAATTAATAAGCATCTCCAATATCATTACTCTAAATCCATCAACAAGCACATGAAAGTCTTCTGGCTTTAGATTGGGAAATTCAGTCTCATTCAGCACCACTTTCCTCAAAGCACTCAGTCTTGTCAGGTAAGGAAGTGCAAATGTTAAGAGAAAGTTCAAATCAAGTTCCAAAAGTATCAGTTGAATTTCCACTATTATTCCAGAACGTCCAGAAGTCACTCTTGTTGCCATCAGTAGCGAGATAAGTGCACTCAGGAGAAGAGTACTTCCGACAAGGCACCCTTGATCTGTTAGACCTTCTGAGATTTGATCCTTCACCTTCGTTTACACTCAGGTCTGATTCACCAGATGCCTCGGATATGGGTGCAAGATTTCTTTCAGAGGATAATTTCAACCTTCTCCTTTCTTTGTTCTTTGGCCAGATTTCTTCTACCACTACTCGTGATCCCACAGCACTAGTTCCTTCGTTGGGGTCAGAATCTGATTCTTTCACCACCACAGCATCAGCTTCTTTAAGTTCAGATTCAGCTCCAGATTCGTTGAGACCCCCCTCAGACTTCTCAGGCTTTGTCTGGTCCCCTGCAGTTTAGCTGACCTCTTCCTGTGACCTTTTGACCACTTCTGGCGCCTCTTCTGGGAAAGATGTTACTCGTTCAAGGGGACATGGGACTCTACGAGTGTGGGATGCGTGCACCCAATTAGGAAGACTACCGCACTTCACAGCAGTCGTTGTGACCAAAATCACCTGGTACGGACCATGCCAACAGGGCTTAAGACAGTTCTTTCTCACATGTTTCTTCACCACTACCCAGTCACCAGGACTATGGTCATGGCACTGCTCCTGATGTGGCGGTGCTGTCGGCGTTTCAACCTGGTGAGACACAGAACGAACCACATCAGCCAATCCTTTACAGTAATCGAGCACCAAATCGTCTGTGATGTTCACAAGAACATTTGCAGGCACAGCAGGCAGCTGAATAGCTCTTCCCAGGATTATCTCATGGGGCGACAGTCCTGTCCTTCAATCTAGGACACTGTGAAGACCTATCAGCCTAAGGGGCAAAGCATTAGGCCATTTCAGCGATGTTGAAGCACACACTTTAGCCAACCTGGATTTCAAAGTGTCATTGACCTATTCCACAATACCTGAAGCTTCTGGCTGATAACTGCAATGTAATTTCTGCTCCACCTGCAACACTGCGCATAGCATTCTCAGAACCTCATTATTAAAATGAGTTCCTTGGTCTGATTCTAAAGAGGTTGGAAATCCGAATCTCGGAATGAGTTCTCTCAATAACAGCTTAGCTACAGTGAGGCTATCACATCTCTTAGTTGGGTAGGCTTCAACCCAACGTGAAAAGATGCACACCACTACTAGAATGTAGCTCAATTCCATTGCATACTGGAATTTCAACGAAATCTAGCTGCATCGAGTTGAAAGGACCTCCAGATCTCCCTATGTTACAACAGTTTGCTTTCCCTACATTAATTTGCTGGAAAATCACACATCTATAACACAATGCCTCAGTCATCGCTGAAACTTTGAGTTAAACCAAGTCTGCCTGAACAGCCTCACCATGGCATCCCTTCCTACATTAATTGACCCATGATAATACCTCGTCATCTGTGGCAACAAACTATTAGGCATTACTGGTCTTCCAACTCCTGAAACACAAATATCATCATATCGTTTCACACATCCTGCTCTGATCCAACCTTGCTGTTTCTCTTCAGTAACTTCCTCTTGTAATCTCTTTACTTCCTCCCATGCACCAGCAATGATCATCAAAAGGTTGAAATTGGTTTCAACAGCCCCCTCATTTGTATATTCACCATTGAAAGTGCGAATGTTTAATGCACAATAACGTGCAACTTTGTCCGCTTAGCGATTTCCAATGGTCACAAAATTGTTTTCTTTACAATGGGCAGAGCATTTAATGACAGCAATTTGTGCAGGCATTTGTAGGGCCTCTAACAGTTTTTTCACATTTTCTCCATTGCGGATGGGGGACTCTGATGACGTCATAAATCCCCTTTGAGACCATAACTGTGCGAAGTCGCGAATGACACAGAAATCGTACTGACTATTGGTGAATATTGTCACTTTCAGCTGGTCTGAAACGCAGCATGCTCTGGTAAGAGCAATACGTTCTGCCACCTGCGAGGAGAATACTCCTCCAACCCAGGCAGCTTATATCACTTCCGTAACAGTACAGACAGCGTAAGCAGTCCTCAGTTTTCCCTCATTGTCCCTGAGACAAGAGCCATCCACAAACAGGTAATCAGATTCAGACAATGGCTCGTCAGTAATGTTGGGACGGGGCTTGGTGCATAGTTTAGTGACATTGAGACAGTCATGCTCTACTTGGATCTCATCCGCATCACAATCAAGTAAAGGGAGCAAAGTAGCAGGGTTCAGAACTGAACATCTTTTCAAGGTGACGTTCTCAGCAGCCAAAATAGTCTCCTCATACCGTGAGTCTACTATTGGTTAAGTGCCGAGTACGAGTTTGAGTGAACAATATTTCGACTGATGGGGTACATAGACGGTCGACGGGTGACGCACTACAATGATTTCGCATCTCTCTATGCTGACACCTGTTGCAGCAACGGATTTGAGACATTCAGGCAACGCTGATGCTACTGAATCTAGAGCAGCTGAAAAAAAGGCAACTGGTCTACGTGCACTTCCATGATTCTGAGTCCATACTGAGAGAGCACAGCCTTCTCTTTCACTAAAAAAGAGCGAAAACGCTTTGCTGTAAACTAGCATTCTTAATTCAAGCAATCATTGTTTCAAGGCACTGGATCGGACACATCCTCTGTAGAGGTTTGGCCACTAGGGAAAAGTTGGGTATCCACTGGCGACAGTAGATGACCATTCCCAGAAACATCCTGACTTCTTTCTGAGTGTGAGGCGGATTAGTTTGCATGATCGCAGCAATTCTTTATTGTGACACCTTTCTCGCACCTTTCACAATGTGATGTCCTAGGTAGAGGACTTCCGTCATACAGTACTGTAGCTTACTTGGGGACACGTTGTGTCCATTCTCAGCCAAATGGTTCAGCAGGGCAATTGTATCAGTTTGACACGCTTATCGGGTATTCGATGAAACCAAAAGGTTATCGATATACTGGACTAGGACAGAATTACAGGGCACGACCAGAGACTCCAGATTTTTCTTTAAGATCTGGTTAAAAATGGAAGGACTCTCCGTGTACCCTGGTGGGACATGGCACCATGTTAAAACACGATTCCCCAGCCAGAAAGTGAATAAGAATTGGCTTTCCTCATGGAGGGGAACGGAAAAGAAGGCCTGGCAAAGATCAATTACAGTGGAACATGGAACCTGAAATAATATCACAGGTGGATTCAGTAACACAGGACAGCAAGGAATCAGTATGTTGTTCATTTTTCAGGGATCCTGTACTATGTGGTACTTACCGCTTGGCTTCTTCAAGCCCATAATGGGTGAGTTACATGGACTCCCCAGGATCTCTTTCAAAATGACTTGTTCAATCATGGTCTCAATCACAGGTGTAATTCCAGCACCTGTCTCGGGCGTCGGGTATACTGCGGTGTTCTCGGGTATTTGGCATTTGGCTTAACTTGGATACAGACCCGCTCAAATCCTCAGATGAGTCCGATGTCCGTTCCAGAAAAATCCCAAACTAAGTCTCTCATTGTATCTCTGAGATCCAATGGTAAGTATTCTACTGTCGACATGGGGAGCACTGAAACGCACAAGTTCTGGTTTGCCAGTTTGAAGACAATGTCCTCATTATTTGTCTGAAACTCAATACCCTTCGGTGAGCAATACATGGTGCAATTTAACTTGCACAGCAAATTACGTCCTAACAGGCACACAGGACTAGAATCACACATCACAAATTGATGATTATCTTCAAATGTCCCTATCTTCACAGGCACTTCTTCAGTAAGAAGGTTGGACAATCTCTTATTTGCAACTCCTACAACTTGGATTGTTTTTCCCGAGAGGGGTAGGCTTGGAACCTCTGCTGTTCTTACAGTAGGGCGGGTAGCACCAGTGTCAACAAGAAAGTGACATTGTGGCTATCTACATCAGCATCAACGTACGGTCCACTCTGGTCTACCAAGCGTACAGTCTTCCTCCCCCCTCAGGCACCGTCATAAGGACTGATCTGAGCCGTACCAATTAGATGCATCACATGTGGGAAAATGTTGGTACGGACCATTATGATAATACAGATTCAGATTCCCATTCATGTCTGTGCTCTGATTAAATTGGGCACTATTTACAGCTTGCTGTGGCCTCGGGGTTGCAGTACTTGTACCATAGGCCTTTGTGAACCAGCTGAATTTTGGAATCTCGATCTGGGCACCTGCGAGGGTTGCATAATATTACACTGGGGTTGAGTAAACCCTCCATTCTGTTCTTGATTTGCGGGATTCAAGCCAAATTTGCACTTCCAATGCCCCAATTTGTTACAAAAACAAAATAGGTTTGACTTCTTTAAAGTGGCAATATCAGCTCCAGTCTTGGGATCTATAGTAACACGGCTTCCACTTCCTTGTCAATGAAATCCTCCACCTTGTTGCATTGGAACCCCAGACTGGTAGACTCCCTGCATAGGTGCAATACTTCCTACATAAGTTTGGCCCTAACCCCTTTGAGCAGCCTTCATCTGCGCTACCATCAACCTTTCCTTCAACTTCTTGTGCTTTATCTCAATCTCATCACAACAAAATTTAGTGTAATGCAGAATTTCGTCAACTGACGTATTCTGCCAACAAATCAAATGTTGATGTATCATCATACTAATTTCAGTTCTCAGCCCAGTCACAAATTGCGACACAAACTGTCCCATATCCTTGGGTTTTAGGGTGTCCATCCCATTACACTGTTTGAAAGCCTGCAACAACCTTTCAAAAAGCGCATGAATCGTCTCCTTAAATTCTTGAGTCATCCTAACAATCTTTACCCAATCAATATCCTGCTGTGGCATTTTAGATTTAAACCAAGTAATCACCTGCTCATATTTCTTCATCACTATAGGTGATGGACCATGTGTCACTGGATCTCTCTCAGGCTCTCCTTCAGGCCATTCTGTAGCTATTTTACATGCTGACTACAAAACCACTAATCTCGAACAACGTATTCAGATTGATCCACATCACCTTTAAGATTTTCACAAATCGATTAATCTGTTTGTGCCATTCTTCAGGCATCTCTCTCAACCTCTGGAAATCATTGGTAAATGCTGCAAAGTCACCTCTACTCCAAGGTACATGCACATAACCTCCACTCGGTAACTCTCGCAAGGGGAAAGCCTTGACACCCATTACTGTTGCCTCCAAAGGCTGGAGGTTCTCCCATTGTCCTTTTGGAACCCTTTCTTTTTGCCCCTCTTTCTTCCCATTTGCCCAATGTACTCCAAATCCAAATGTGTTTAGAATTAATTTTCCAATTTGAGGCTTCAATCCTGGTAACCTCAGATTCTCTATGTCCTGATCCCTAAACGCAAGTCAATGATTTTTCTGTAAAGCCTTTGTTCGTTCTATATCAACATCCTATCTCTGAGCCAATCCAGATAATTTCTCATGAGCCTGTCTTGCTCTCCTAGTGACATCTTTACAAATGAATAACAATTCATTCTGTTGGTAGGCATCTATTCGATTAACCTCCAAACTCCCACTTATTATTTCATCCAATTCAGTTTTAATTTAACCACATCTATCAAATCTACCTTCACATCCAATTTTATAGTTCCATGGCTCACGGCTGCACTCTCTTTCATTTGAATTATTATTGTTATGCTCCTTCAACCATTGCTCTAAATCAGTCAAACAGATGTTGACTCTCAGAAGTCCTTTTTTTGTAGTGCTTTCTTAGGGCGTGCTATTACGTACATACAGTAGAGTTTCCCTTAAAGGTGGATCTATGCCTGCCAATCCAGGAAAAGACCTTATAGGTCTGAATCCATTCTGTACTGCAGAAGGATCTGCACTTGCTGCACATGGTGAGCTCACATTCATTGGGACTAGCGGACAAATTACATTCTCTGGCTATCTGCTCCTCTATCTGGTATAGTCACTTCTGTAGAAGCAGGCACTCTCGGACTTTCGTTCCCAGCAGAACTAGGATCGTACATAGGGACTATAGGACCAATAGTAACCGGTGCTGTAAGAGCATCTGGAAGTTTTGAAGCCAAATTGGTGTTACAATTTCATTAAGAGCCTGGAACACACGCTCCCATATTTCCTCCTGCTATAGTCTGTGTCGTGCCAGCTGATATAACCCCGACAACACCAGGATTAGAAGCAACCAGTGCTGAAGCACTTCCAGAACTACCAGTAACAGTCGTATTTCCCCCATTTCCAAAGTGTGTTTGATTATATGGGGGTGGACGCTCAGCTAATAGTCCATCCAAAAGGCTGTCACCTGTCTCACTGTCATTGACCTTGTGGCCCTCTCACTTCTCTGCCAGACATCACACGACCAATATTGCACAGCAAGCTAAGCATGGTCCTCATACACACAACCCTACTACTACTCAGAATTTCAAAACCTTCATAAGACCGTCAAGTTGGAAGCAAAGCTCCAGGTCCATGTCAAAGAACACAGAAAGAAAGTGATGTCAGTGCAGAGAACTGATGCTTCTAGGTGGCACCACACCGTCACTTCTGGTGCTGCACAGCCCCACCTACCAACATGCAGGAACACTGCAAAAAAAAATCTCTGGTTCCAGTCTGGTGCCTGGGGGATATTCTAAGGCTGAGTTAACTGTAGTAAGATGTGTTCATCAGACACCACTCATTTTTCTAAACCAAATATGATCAAATGAGAAGAGTGGTATACAGACAACAACACAAACAACTGGGGTTGGGAGGAAGGGGTGGTAAGGGCAGAGTCTGGATTTAAAGTGCAGGGCTCAGACATGCGAGTACCTCCCACTGTCAAACATCAAGGAGTCAAAATAGGCAAGAAAGTGGGGCGATAAAAGATGAGCCTTTCCCTGTACAGACTCAATCATGGAGGCAGAGTATAGTAAAGCCACATGGGTATATTAAGAAAGAGGAGATGATAATCAGTGGGAGGCTGTTGCCTCAGGTAGTCTGGCACAGAAGAATGCCTTCTGTACTTTTCCCGGAGGGCCATCTTTATGAGGAGAATGTTCATGACTATTTACACAGCCCTTAAGAATGATCATCCCCTTTTCAAATGTGGTGACAGAAAGAGACCGTGATGAGAATTTTTGTGGCAAGACTATTATTTGAATCCCATAACAGACTATATACCTGACTACGTAGGAAGTAATTCCTGGAGCACATTACTTTATTAAAGGAGTGAATCCTGACCAAGTGCCTTGTGTCTAAGTGTACAAGCAGCAAACACCATCAACATCAAATGCAGATTGTGTTGCAATCCAGAATGAGAATGCAAACATGAAAAATATATATAATAGAGATAGCGACTGAGCTACGAGACAGTATTTTAGTTTAGAATAACTTGGCAAAACTGAGTTCATAACTGATCTTCAGACTATGGTCTGATACAGACCTTTCTCCGAGAAAAAGCTTTAATTCTTTTTAAAATCTTCATAAGAAGAAATTGTTCTGATGTTAGGAGGGATAGAGTTCCAGATACTTGGGGGACTTCCAGAGAAGGACTGTATTAGCGTCTTTCCTTTTTTTTTAAATCATAGGATTTCTAGAATAAGGGATTCCGCCCTCCACAGATGATCCTCTCTTTTTGAGATAGTAAGTTTATGTGTTAGGTATGCTGGTTAGCCAGTTTTTAGGGTCTTATAAAGCACACAGGCTAGTTTGAAGATATTACAACACTCTATGGGGAGCCAATTCATTGAATCAATGTTGGAGGTGTGACCAAATTTCCTAGAGCCAGTGGGCAGCATATCTTCTGCATGAGGGGAGCTCTGTGTAAGCGAATTTCCATAGTCAAACTTTACTAGCACCAATGCTTGGATCACTTATTTAAAACCACTTTGAGAGATCAAGGGTTTAAACTCTTTAAGCAGTTTTAGTTGATATTAAACCTCTTTCACCATAGCATTCAAATGAGACTTGTTAAATTCCACAATGGCAGGACAGCAGTTCATTGCTGAGCAAGAGTCAAGCCATGATTTTACCGGGACAGCGCTATAAGGAAGGAAAAGTAGGTGGTATTCTGTTTTCAGTGTATTTAGCCATCTTGATGTCTAACAGCACTTGGACAGCCCTGTCAATGTCATTCGGTGAGATGTTTTTCAAATAGGCTTGGGTAGCATCGATGTAGAAATGATGCAGAATATTAAATTGCTTCAGGGAGGAACCAGGGGTTCGAAATGTAAGTTGAATAGTGGATGAAATGACAGAGCTTTGGGGAATACCTTGTTTAAACATAGATTGGTTTGGTTGAAAGTTTATCAGGTTTACTTGTTAGCAGAGATTTTCCAGGAGGCAAACCAGTTCAGAACATTTTCCTTCACACCATTATATCTTCAAGAACTTCCAGTACAGTCAGTGATTTACTGTGTCGAACGCTGTGGACAAATCTAGGAGTATGAGGTGGCATCAGTCACCTTGGTCTAAAATTAGCAGTTTCACTATTTCAGCCTGATCTGAAATCTGACTACAGCTTATCAAGAAGATATTTCTCAGTAATGTAGAGGATTAGTTACGTCTTAATACATATTATAAAACGGTCAAAAGAAAGGGTAGGCTTGACATAGGGCATGAGTTGTTTACGTCATTAATGTCAGAACCTGGTTTCTATAGTACAAAAGGGGGGCAATATGTTATTAGCCTGTATGTAACTGTAATTAAGTTTCTGAAAATATCCAAATAGTTTTTCCAGCTATCCAATACTTATTTTCTTTAAATATTTATAATATTTATTTATTGGAGATTTTCTTCATGAAAGAACAGTAACAGATTGCAACAGAAAAACAGTACAAAGCACGTACTATTATGTTTACGCCATACTCAAACATTCCATTCAGCCACAGTTGCCTCGCCCACTCTTAACCCCACAATTACCAAAACGTTTTATCATCCTCACAGCACCCCATAGCTTGTGGTGGTTCTTGAGAAGCAGCCTTTGGCTCTGGTCTACTAAGAAGGTATTGCTTGAACCAAGTCCAAATGTCTTTAGGCTGAGATGTTTCGGGTAGCAAGTCTCCATATGTTTCCATCAGCTCGCAGCAATAAGTCAGTTCTGACAGTCATTGTGTAGTAGTAGGACAGCATCCACCTCTCTATCCCTTAGCTACTAACCCTTTGGCCAGCAGGAGGGCAGGAGCTGTGAATTTGCGTTTCAGATGAGGTATATGTTTAACCCAGCCCAGAAGTGCTGTGATGGGCGATATCGGTAAGGGAACCTCAATTATTTCCTGCAGGGTGCCAATTGTTTGCTGCCAATAGCGGAGGATGCCAATGTAGTGTGGTTTGTGGCCTCATTGTCTATATTACTAAGTTAGCTTAGGCCTGGCTGCCATGATGCCTTTTTTGCACACGTTACTGTGACTTTGTTTTTCCAGACTCTGCTTGTGCCCGGCTATATTAGAACTGTCTGCCTTTTTGCCTTTCACCTTTTCTCATGTTCCTTGTGGGTTTTGTCTGCACACCATGTACAAGGTCGAAAAACAACGTCCCTTGTTATGTGCTGATCTGGTCAGCCCCTCGCACTTAGACATAACACGAAATGCAGCTGCACTGGAGAAATTTGTGTGCTTTTAATATTGTGAGCTCTCCCTGTTGGTGGCACTTGGAGAACAGCCTTTCCAGGGAGAAGAGCTGTGCTTGTCTGATGATGTAAACCTTGCATCTAGATATTGAGGTATGGGGGTCTGCCGGACAAAGCCCAGAGGTCTTCTATTTTTATAATAAACTAGTTAATAGCACGAGGAGGGTGGTAAGGCCATTTAGCCCTATAACCACTGTCTTTATAAAATGCTGTCCCCGTTTGTATTCTATGGAATTGTAACCATGCTTATTATTTTATCATTATGCATTATGCTGATAGTACTGGCACGTGTACTTTATCTTAGAGCACAGATAGTTGAAATAAACATTTTAAACTATACAGTGTCTCTTATTACGCACGTTGTGGACAAGTATGAGTGAGTTATGAAAGAGTGTTCTTGCTCCCGCGAGTCCTGAGAGAGATACCGTGTTCTGGGTTGTCTAATCATTGGTAGCTTCGCTGTAGTACGGAGAAAGAATGAGACGCTAAAGCTAGTCGGATAGGGATTGTGGGTACTAAGGTGCATGGTTGGTACACCACTATACACCGAGGTCCTATTATCCTGTGCACAGCTCTGTATATGTGCAGAATCCCCGCAACATGGCGCCACCAACGTAGTGGGCTTCTTATCTGCGAGACGCTTGAGTAGTGCTTGTGCTTGTCCACAATAACCTTCGCTTACGCTTCCGGAAACGTATGTGAGGGAGATACCTCCTATATTGATGTTTTTATAGGTTCTTTCAAGCTTGAAGTTATTAAAAGGTGTTTATATAAACCCTATATTGCGCTGCCTCACACTAGGTTGTCGAACATTCCAGGTCTTAATGGCGGATATAAATATCCCGGCACATAGCCGCGCTGTGCTCCGGGCTCATTTACTGGCTTATGGAGTGCCTGACGCGGGTGTCGCTCTGATCTTTGTGGTGCAGGCTTACCCGGCTCACCACTTTGAGGTGTTTTACTCTTGGGTCACTTTTCCGGCAGTGGAAGGAGCTGACAATTTGTTTCATGTTTACAATCCCACTGCCTTACCCAATGCTTATCGGCCTTATCAGGCTCTTGAAGTACCACTTACGGCATGGCAACACCGTATTTGGTTTAATGGCGCCCTCCCACATCCGACCACCCCGGGTCGTTTAGGCCCCTTATCAATAGACGGGGCCACTTAGCCAGTCTTGGCCGGGTATACTCCACATCCGCGTTATTTGACGCTTGCGGTTGATGAACTGCGTGCATTGCATACATCTTTAATCCGCGTGCACAGAGCTTTGGTACAATATGTTACTGGCACTGTCCAGGGGGCCCCTCCTGGAGTTGCGGCACATCCAGCTGGACGGGGCGGTGTAACCATAAGTCCCGTCATGGTTAATTCGGTGATGGGCAAGCGCCCACAAAATAAGGATGATTTGCCTTATTGGCTTGCAGAAAAATTTGACCAGCTGGAGGCTATTTTTCCGAATACTTCTCCTGTGGACAAACACAGGATTTTGACGATTAGTTTGCCGAAAGACTTGATTCCCGAGTTGGCAGAATGTAACAACTGGGGCAGGGTATTCGCAGCAGTGTATGCGAAGTGTTTCGGCACTCCTTCCATGACGGTTCTCCCCTCTGTAATTAAACGAGTGCAGGATGAACATGGCCCTGAAGCGGCTGTGGAATTAGGGATGAGACTGGTGGGAGTGTTCGATGTAGTGGCTGATCTAATCCTTGCGAACGTCAAGGGCGATGCAGTTAACTTTCAAGTAGCTAATGCTTTGGCCTTAGTCCCAGAACCGGACAAACCACGCGAATTACCGAAAATTATTGCACAGGCTTATAAAACCATTGGCCGCAATAGTTTGGGGGTTAAGCCTTTCGCAAAAACGCAAACTCAATCACAACCACAACAAAAATCTCAGCCTGAAAAAGATGAGAAACCGTTCTTTACTAAAAAGAACTGGAGGTTCAAAAAACAGGGTAAGCAGCAATCAAAACCAAGGTCGCGTGGCGCTTCCCCGGTATCCATATCTTCTGAACGTACTTATGATTTGCGCGACAGAGCAAGAATGAAATCTCCCGAGAGATTTCAAGTCCCTGATCCGCGTTCTCCTCGTTCTTCACAGGCACCTTCGACCTCCCAGACTGGTGGAGGAGATCACCAGGATAGAGGCAGGGGTCGTGAGGCTCCACAGGGACGAGACCAACCTCGACAACCAGGCCGAGGGAAACCAGAAGAATTTCCACGTTCTCGCCCACAGTTTCAGAAGAAAAAAGTTGCGGCATTAACAGCGAGGTATGCCACAGATGGTGAGAACGAGACTCCTGAATTGGACGTGGGCAGTGACGCTGCTAGACAGCGCCGCGGAAGTTACCATAGTGCGGGAGGCACTGCGTCCTCATGTGGAGGCAACAGCAACTGATACTTTCATTACTGTCGAGACAGCTGACACCCGAGTGGCACCCACTGACAGACTATTTAATATTGTCATTCAAATTGAAGGTGACATTGAGCGTGTTATTAAAGGGATTTTTTGGGAGAATCTGACCTCTTCTTACGACATTTTGTTGGTGGAGGCGGATTGGCCACCCCCATTCATACTTGCTGCTCGTAGAGGGGAGGAGGTCATCCTTCCGAGATTTTCTCGTCATGTCCCCAAGGACAAAGCGGAGGCTCTCGCAGCTGAATGGGCTGGGGCCCTGGCTCCGGCGCTATACCGTAACCATGTGGGCTGGGATGAGGATTTACCCTCCCATGATATACCATTGCGGTCTCTGCCACAGCCCCAACCCCAATATCCCATCCGGTGGGAAGCTAAAGGTCCCGTTTCAGACATTCTGACACAGTTAGAATATCAAGGAGTAATTGAGACATGCGTATCACCTATGAATAATCCCCTTTTTGCGGTTTCTAAACCCGATGGGTCGTACCGCCTAGTTTTGGATTACCGACATTTGAACTCTCATTGTCGGACCTTTGCGGTGCAAAATACCCACAGTTCTGCGTTGGTAGACAGTCTTGTTCGCAAAAAATATAAAACGACACTTGACCTATTCAATGGTTTTTACAAGCACAACTTGGCCCCGGAGTGTAGCCAATGGAGTGCTTTCACTTCCGGTGGAAAACAATTTAAATTTCGGCAATTGCCCATGGGCTACAAAATAGCCCAGGTTCTTCGCCGCCCGTGTTGTCTCTTTGTTGGACAGCATAGACTCAGATGCGTGTTCGTACGTCGACGATATCTATCCGACAGTCGACGAATTATGGCCGCATCTTTCCCGTGTGGACCGCATTATTCTTGAATTTGCGGTCCTAGGATACAAATTTAATTTTGCTAAATCTCACATCGCAGAATTCACGGTTTTGTTTTTGGGCTATGAGCTCAACAATGAAGGCAGGGGCTTAGCTCCCCATTTCTTGGAGAAGTGCGCACTTTTGCGCCCTCCAACCACCCTGAAGAAGCTTCAGTCATTACTGGGTTTTTTAAACTTCGGGCGTACTTACATTCCTGAATATGCCCAGCGTATCAAGCCTCTATATGCCTTGATACAGCCTACCTTTTCAAAGTCATGCTGGCTTCCTGAGCATTCCTCTATACTGCACTCTTTGCAGTCTGACTTACTTGAATCTAAATTCTTGTTGACTCGTGATAACCACACAAACCTGGTCATTAGAATTGTGTCAGGGTCAGTGGGTTTCACGTACTTAACCTTTAACGAAGGTGACACAGTACCGATTGCATACAAGTCTCATCTTTACACTTCAGCGGAGATGCGCTTTTCCACTGTGGAGAAAGTTTTGACTGCAGTGCAGATGGCGATTCTTAAGGAACGCGCACTGGCACAGGGAAAACGCATTTTGGTGGTGACACCATATCCTGCCCTTGAGGCGGTGACAAAGGCAAGTGTACCAAACTCTAAGGCTTTGCACCCCCGTTGGATACAATGGGCTACATCTTTGACGTGCCCAGATGTCACTTTTATCTTTGATTCCTCTCTTCAGACACAGGAGTTCTTACAGTATGAATTTGTTCATCCTCCTCCTCTGTCTTTGCTGCCGCTTGAGGAGTACGACTGTATCATTTACACCGATGGTTCGGCGCAACCGGCCACGGGTTCTAAGCATGCTTATTCCGCAGCATGTGCTATTGTTGCAGGTACTATGGTGAACTATGAGTTCAAATCGACCGTAGTGCACACACAGGCACTAGGAGACAGTACTGCACAATTGGCCGAGCTGCGTGCTTTGGTGCTCGCACTTGAGTTCGCGAATCCAGACGTGACTACACTCTAATTGTATGCGATTCTTACTACTGTGTTCAATCCTTCAATGACAACCTATTCTTTTGGTCTCAGAATGACTATAGAGATGCTAAAGGCAGCACAATTAAGCATAAAATGCTTTGGGTTCGAGTGGCAGATCTTAAACAACGTCTGCCTCTCACACAGGTGATTCACACTCTTGGCCACCAGCGTGTGGGCGCACACGCTGTTGGGTAACAGTTTGGCAGACGAAGCTGCCAAATCTGCAGTTGCCACGTGCTCAGTAGCAGCAGTTACAAGATCCATGACAAAAATAGATAATGAGATTTTGGCAGCTATTGCTGCAACAAAGGAAGGTGCTAATTACCCACGGGGTTTCCCTTCCAAGTACTCTTATCACTTAAGTCCCAATCAGGTTCCTTACGTAAAAATACCAGACGTTGATGATCGGCTGATTCCCAACGCGGACCGCAGAACTTCCTTGATAACGGCTGCACACGAAGGCTTGGCTTCAGCCCATGCTGGCGTGTCTGCGACTGTTTCCATCTTGCAGCAGCGTTACTGGTGGCGTGGTTTATATAAACAGACCCGTACTTATGTGCTTTCTTGTGACATTTGTCAGCAAATTAAGCCTTCGACGGTTACACGACCACCACAAACAGCTCTGCATTTCAAACAAACCTTTTGGGTGTGTTTACCTGGATCACTGCGGTCCATTTTCTTCTGACACTGCATACAAATACATCTTAGTTGCGGTGGACTCGTGCACACGTTTCATCTGGGTTTGTCCACAACGGAGTGCTGACGCTTGAAATGTCATAAGGGATTTGCGTGTTTTTGTGGGAATTTTTGCCTGTGGCACCTTCCATTCCGACCAAGGTCCAGCGTTCGCCTCTAAGGCGTACAAGGACGCAATGGGGTCACTGGGGGTGCGGGTGCAATTTTCGTCTCCGTATTGGACCTGAGGGCAATTCAATTGTGGAGCGAATGAACCGTGACTTAAAGCAATCCTTGACAGCTAGAGTCTTAGGTACTGGCAGGAACTGGCTGGCCCACTTGTATGGCGTACAACGTGCACTTAATAATCTCCCTAGAAGATCTCTGGGTGGGCGGACCCCATACGCAATGCTCTATGGCATACAAATGTTTGTGCCAGACCTTGATGGTCTAGACATGGCGGCGAATGCCGCAATCTTTGACGTAGATAATCATTCTACTATGTTGCAGGACTTACAAGAGACCCGTGACAAACTTGCAAATGAACACTTGCCTTCAGCCACTGACGCTGCGCTGCAGATTCCGGTTGCCGGCTGGCTTCCAAAAGTTGGAGATCTGGTCTGAGAGAAGGTGGAGAACAAAAAAGAATTTGGCCCCTCTTATCGTGCACCAGTTCCAGTCCTTGGCTTGAAGGGAACTCGTACTGTCATCTTACCGCCGCTTCCTGGTCGCAAAGACAACAGATACATCTCAGTGGACAATGTCAAGCTACAACATCTGGCCGATCCTGAATAGAGTGACCCATGCGGTATCATGTCCAGCCATTTCCAGGACTCCTGTTTGTGGCCCTCCACCTTGCACAGACACTGATGTTGCCATTGAGATGGTGGATTTGCCTGATCGCCTGCTCGACTTCCCGGCTTCCTCCTGCAATAAGGAGACCGAGTATGCATACCCCGCAAACGAGTCGGTGGCTCATTTACCTACAACACCGCTGAACCCAACTAGTTTTTCCTTTGATTCGACTTCCACCTCATCACTTCTCCCGTCCAACTTCAGTATTTTTATATCTTGGTTCAGAGACAATTTTTTGGTCCCACCCTGGACATACATCTGGTTGTTGCTCTTCCTGATTTTCCTGTTCATGTCCATGGGCTTTGTGACAGTTTTTTTCTTACTCATAAATGGTCACTATTTACCAGAACGCTCTGCAGTGAACTGTGTCGCTGGAACTTTGGCTCCGCATTCTTCCTCTCACATCATGAAGCGTGACCACACATTTGTGAACATTTCAGCTTTCCCAGTCGCTGATGGCATCGTATGGGATGCAGTACATTTCCAAATTCATGGACCAACCGAGATTATTAATGTACCAAATGTCCTCCGTGTTTCCATGGGTGATGTGGTGAAAAGTAACGTTCATTCTGACGATTGGGATGTGCATGCCGTTGAATCGTTATTCTCTGATTTGAAATATTATGCTGCTTTTAATGCTGAAGATTTGTACTTAAACTCTGCAAGTTATGCTGATTTATATTGTTACCAGCATTGGGGCAACCATTTTCTCCATAAACCAAGTACACTTAGGGGTCCTTTTAATTACACACAATGGGAACATTGTCCGACCCCTTTGCCAGGTAGCTCCCAGACACTTAGACGTAAATTTACTTACTTTACGGATTTTGATAGATCAAACCCTGGGTCCTATTATTTTAAATTGAACACGTCGTCCGTTCAGAAAATCATGCTGACTCACACCAAATTGCTCTATTCGGGTTCCTTTTTGTCCGCATTAGCAGTGGGTAGTTATGAATACTGGCAGGACACCATTGACTTAAAATCTATTTGGGGCACCAAAACATGGCAGGTACGCGGCACGGAAGCCTTACACCGTGCTTGCCTAATCCCGGCCCAGATTTTATTTTTGAATAGTACGATCTATCAAACTACCTATTGGGGTTTGGCTACTTCAAAACAGTTGAATGCACCCTCCATTCCCGTATTGTCTTCCGCTCCCAACGAAAGCTTGCATTTCAATAATTCCCTTGCCAGTTTGCAAGCTTTGTTTCAAAACAATTCGTTTAATATCTCTACGATTGTTCAGTCACCCTGGTTGGCTTGGCCCATAGCATCAAATGCCTGCCAACTGCGTTTTCATGACTCAGCTCCTGGTTACAAACAGGATAAGCCAGATCCGAGGTTTTCTGACTCTCGTACTGTTACAACATATTCTGTTGGTAAATTGTGTAAACAGTGGTTGCAGCACTCGTCATTAGATTCTGTGAAACAACATTTATCCCTCCTATCAGGCAACATTGATCTGTCCGATTTTGTTCTAGGGCCCCGTGGTCCTCGACCTAAAAGGTTCATTTATGAAACGTACAATTAACTCTGGAAGCTTTCGCAGATAGAAGCTGCTTCCCGTTTACGGGGAATTGATCAAGCTAATCTAGAGAAAGTGCTTGCTGTTGTTGACAATAGTATTAACACCCTGTCTTCCCGCATTTACACATTAGAGAATATTGTTTCCTCTGTCGTTGATATTGTACAGGATGATGTGTCTGTGTTATATCATGGTCAGAACCAGCTGCGTTCAGTAATGCAATTTGCGTGGACGTTGCAAACCTTGAAAATGGGCAAGGTGCCATGGTCTTTTTTAAACAAGTCTGCCTTATTCTTGCCATTTACTTTAACTGAAAAGCAGCAGTTCATGTCCATGAAAGATGCCACATACACTCTCTTACACATCGACAAGATAGAGCCGTTACCTTTCTCTGTGGCGGAGTTGGACTCTACAGTGTGGCTAGTGCAGGGGGTTAACGCTTTGCCTTTTTCTTTGTTTGAGTTCAGTTCATGCATGAAACATTATCCTGTTGGCCATTTTCAGCCTTTAGGCAGTGCCTTCTTACATGAGCTTTGGTCTCTGCCTATTATGTACAGATGCCTTAGGGACGGAAAGGAGGTTTTTCTCACAGAAGAGTCTTGCGATTCTGCTGTGGGTCATTCCCTGATTTGTAAAAACATTAAATTGCACGGGGCTTGTAATGTTTCGGCTCCGAATCTTGCATGTGTTCTGAAGGGCATTCCGGCTCCTGTTATATCACCTACTTTCACTGTGCTTTCAAATGGCAGTTATCTGCTTCTGAATAATCAAGATTGTTGTGGAATGCAGGCAGGCGTCCCTTATATTGTAACGGTTTCCCACCGTGTAGTGTGCTGCAAAAATGTGCTTTTTCCGCCCCCGCGGGACGTACTAGATAGTTCCATTTGGCCTTCCATACCGACGTTGATGGCAGATTTCAATAAATTGAGCAGAATAAAGGCGCTATTATTAAACCAGGAGGTTATGCTCACTTCTGCACGGGAGACCTTCGTGCTCCAGCTGGCTAGTACCCACAGTGAGATACAGGCTCTTTTGAACACTAACCTCCCACAGCATTTCGGTGAACTGATTCACCGCGTATTCAATGCTTCCTCATACCGAAGGTCTTGTGCACTTTTTTAAAGTTGTGGGCTCTGGCCTTGTTTCCTCCTTTCAAACTATATTTGGAGTAATCCCGGCTTTTATTCATTCTATTTTTTCCAGCGTCTTTGGCGGCTTCCCATTGCTCCTCTCCTTAGCTGCTGGAATATTACTTTTAATTTGTTTGCTGCGCAATGGCTGCACTTCATGGGGTCCTGCTCGACCAAGGTCGACTCCGGATGCTCCGTGAACGCATACTCATTAGCTTCAGCATCCTACCATTGGCGACACTTGGGGTGTCCTATAGACTTTCTTTTCGCTTTGCGTATTTCACTTGCGTGCAACCTGTGATGTCTTGCTTACGATGTCCTTTCTCTTGGTCCTTGGATGTTTGCCTCTCCAATACGTCTCTGTCGGACCCGGATTTTGGCCAGTTGATGGGCCCCTTAGTGGCCCATGAACGGGACTGTTCCGGCGCTGGATTGATGGCGTGTGCGGCTGCACTTGGAGTTTTGGCGCAATGGGATATCTGGGCGGCTGCTCAGGATCTCCTACAACAAAGTTATATTGAGTATCACGCAAGTTGTCCCGCAATGCTAATCAATGCACCCTATTATGAGGAACATGAATGCAGTTTTGACTTGTTGGACTGGATGGTATCTCTTTTTTCAGATGATACCAATGATGTACTCTTGGAGGGTGTGGCAGTTTTCTGCACATACACTCTAGTGGATTAGGGGCATTCACTTTCAACACACTGCATTTCTGGATTTTTTCCTTTTTTTCCATTGTGTGCCCTGCTTTCGGATCCTTTCGAATCCCATCTGCACAAAAAAAAAAAATTCTCATTCATTGTCCTTCATGGGACTTTTCCTAAATAGACGTTTACATTCTGCTCCATCTATTTGAACTCTGTTTTCGTCCTATGTCTTGGCCTATGGACTGACCAGGGGAGGGTGTAGTGTGGTTTGTGGCCTCATTGTCTATATTACTAAGTTAGCTTAGGCCTGGCTGCCATGATGCCTTTTTTGCACACGTTACTGTGACTTTGTTTTTCCAGACTCTGCTTGTGCCCGGCTATATTAGAACTGTCTGCCTTTTTGCCTTTCACCTTTTCTCATGTTCCTTGTGGGTTTCGTCTGCACACCATGTACAAGGTCGAAAAACAACGTCCCTTGTTTGTGCTGATCTGGTCAGCCCCTCGCACTTAGACATAACACGAAATGCAGCTGTACTGGAGAAATTCGTGTGCTTTTAATATAGGGCTCTCCCTGTTGGTGGCACTTGGAGAACAACCTTTCCAGGGAGAAGAGCTGTGCTTGTCTGATGATGTAAACCTTGCATCTAGATATTGAGGTATGGCGGTCTGCCGGACAAAGCCCAGAGGTCTTCTATTTTTATAATAAACTAGTTAATAGCACGGGGAGGGTGGTAAGGCCATTTAGCCCTATAACCACTGTCTTTATAAAATGCTGTCCCCGTTTGTATTCTATGGAATTGTAACCATGCTTATTATTTTATCGTTATGCATTATGCTGATAGTACTGGCACGTGTACTTTATCTTAGAGCACAATAGTTGAAATAAACATTTTAAACTATACAGTGTCTCTTATTACGCACGTTGTGGACAAGTATGAGTGAGTTATGAAAGAGTGTTCTTGCTCCCGCGAGTCGTGAGAGAGATACCGTGTTCTGGGTTGTCTAATCATTGGTAGCTTCGCTGTAGTACGGAGAACGAATGAGACGCTAAAGCTAGTCGGATAGGGATTGTGGGTACTATGGTGCATGGTTGGTACACCACTATACACTGAGGTCCTATTATCCTGTGCATAGCTCTGTATATATGTGCAGAATCCCCGCAACACCAAGGTCCACGGTAAGTGGTGGAAACCTGCACCCTCTTTTCCGCACCGTTCACAGCACGAGTCTTCCCTCAACAGCTATTTGTGGAGTGAGTGTATAGTATATTCTATGGAGAAATCTATAATGGATCATGCGCAGTCTACTACTGGGTAATAATTCACCACCCGTCCGTAAGCCGCAGCATTCCCAGGTTTCATATTAATCAAGGTCCGCATTCTGACCAGCTCTAGCAGGAGTATCAATGTCCAGGAGTAGACTCAGTATAGAACAGTTATATGTTGCTTGAGGGATTTAGCGTCTAGAGTACGTCTCAAGAGTCCAAACTTGGCGCCGATATCAGTCTGATTCGTTCTTTAATCCTATGATACAAAAAACATTTCTAGTGGTGTGAGTGATGCCCGTGTTTTAAGTGAGTCCAGTGTAATAAAACATCTGCCTTCGTATAAGCCCCACAATTGCGGATTTTTAAATTGTGTAATTGTGATACCGCTTTTGTTTGCTCATCATAGGAAAGAGTGAATGGGATGATAAGGGAGGCTGGGGAGAGTGTAGCAAAGCATATTGCAATTTTTCTTGTCCCTAGCAGAGATTGTGGAGTGTGTAGTGTTAATTACGTCTCACTGAGCCGAGTAGGTAGACCAAACAGCGTTCACCATAGGATGTAGGACTCGCTATGTCTTTTTCAACTGCCACGTGTGCCGTGAATCGCTGTTGCATTACCCAGCAGCAGGTAAAGTGGGACTGTGCAAAGAGTTATATTACCTCCATGTTGGGAACTGTGACCCCCCCCGTGAGTACATTCACATAAGGACTTCCCATGCTAGTCTGGGTTTTTTATGTGCACTCATGAGTTTGATGAGCAGAGTTGTGAGGGTTTGTGAACTGTTTATGAAGTATTATGGAAACATTAATGAAGTCGTACAAGAATTTAGGTAATACGACCGTTTTTTTTAATCAAACCCATCCTACCAGCCAAGGATAATGGTAATTTGTGTCCCAGCTCAGCCAGATACCTAGATATTCAACAGGTTCAGTGTGCCATTGCAGCAGAAACTTAGGTTCCACTTGCCTTGTCCCAGCAGTAATTGGGAAGAATGCCAATTTATCCCAATTAATGGTAGACAGCAGTGCAAACCTCGTACATTTCCGAAGTATGGGATTAAGGCTTCCAAGGAGTTCTCTGAGGTAGAGGGTGATATCATCAGCATATAGTGATATCAACAGGGGGCGGTCATGGTAGTCCAGTGATATCACGTATGGTTTTGCCAAAGCTTGGCAGCTAGTGGGTCAAGCACTAGCGCAAATAGCAGCGGTGGAAGCAGACAACCCTGACGGGTGCCATGTTGCATTGGAATGGGGCAAGATATTTGCTTGTTTATGTATAGCTTACCTACGGGAGAGTCATAAAGAGTGGCGATGAGTTTCTGGAAGGGAGCAGTGATTTCCATATGGGTAAGAATGTTTTGAAGGCACCTCCATTCAAGTGAACCAAACACTTGGGTAGCATCCAAAAAAACAGCTACGGCGTCCAACTCAGGTATGTAGTTGACCTAACAGGAATAAACCCTGCCTGGTATGCAGTACCATTCCAGCTAGCAACAACAGCAATCTGTTGGCTATAATTTTGGCATCACAGTATATTAGAGTGAGGTCTATAAGATTCACAGCTACACACATTTGTATTGGGTTTGAGGAGAATAATCAGTAATGCTTCATGCAGAGTGGAGGGGTAGCACACCTTTATTCAATGCCTCTTCAAAGATTTCCAGGAGTCGTGGAGCTAGCAGGTCGGCATACATTTTGTACAGCTCAGCAAGTAGGCCATCTAGCAGGTGCCTTTCCATTCGGGAGGCCATGGATAGCCGCTTTAATTTTGTCTAAAGTCAGGAGGTGCATTAAAAATTCCCATTTGGATTTGCTCAGCCAGGCTAAGGCAGTATCTCCAAAATGATGGTGTAGTTGCTCTGTATTAGTATTACTTAGTGATGAATATAGGTCTGAATAGTAAGTTAGAAATGTTCTGCTCGAAATCAAATTAAAAAATAAAGGTTTCCTCAATTTTTGCGGCTTCACATTGGAGTCTACCATCCCGATCCACAATTTAGATAATGTCATTCACTGCCCATGGTGTTTCTACTATAGTGGCCAGTGTTTTTCCAGGCCTTTCCTCTTTCCCTTATGCAAGAGCTTTAGTGCCTTGCCCAAAGTACTTAACTTCTCTTACACATGTTTTGTTATATTCAGTGATTTTTTTCCCTGAGGCTCGCCCTCAGCGGCGTGTTTTCCTCACTTAGTAGGTCTGCCTTTAAGGGGGCGATTTACTAAGATTTTACGCCACGTTTGTGTCACAAAAGTGATGCAAATTGGCGCAAAATCTGTTTTTTCCGATTTACTTTCCAGCAGTAAACTTGTTTAGCGCTGGAAATAACGTGAAAGTAACATAAGGAAGCAGCGCATAGCAATAGCGATGCTTTGCATTACTTAGCGCCAACGAGCGTTCCATGGGTCAAGCATGGGCATTCCTATGCAACCAACCAAGGTTTCTGACGCCAAACCCAATTTACTAAATAAAGTAGACAGGGTTTAGCCTCAGGAAACTGCACCCTTTTGAAGTAGGCGCACTCCTTCCTTTTCTAGCTTTGTACGTGTGCTGCACTGTACAGCACACTTACAAAGAGGGAAAATGGTTTAAGTCAGTCTATGCATAGTAGCTGATTTCAGCGCCGGCGCTAGGGAAAGGGGAGCAGAGTGCCATATTTCAGTAACTTTAGTGCTCTCCTCCTCTCTCTGTTTCACGCAGTGCAGCATTTGCGGCTGCTGAACAGCGCTGTGTGAAAAAGTGGTAAATCTGCCCCTAAATGTTTAACATCAACCTCCAAAGTCTCCAATTGGTGGACCAATGAATTTAACACCCCATGCTGCTTAGAGATACAATGTCCTCTGATCACCACCTTAAATGCTTCCCACGGCATGGGAGTATCTGCTACGGTACCCTGGTTAATTTAAAAATAATGTCTAATTTTGTTGCCTATTTTGTGTTGGAATAGTGTATCAAATAGTGCCCTCGGAGATAGGCACCATAGTCTGTTGTATCTGTGCCACTTGTGGTATTTTGATACTCATCAGCACAGGGGAATAGTCTGAAAGGGTACAGGCCAGGCCATGGGCTAACATCTCGGGTGACCAGCCAGTAGTCTAGCCAAGAACATGCAGTGTGTGGTAGTGTAAAATGTACCCTCCTTCAAGTGTGCATGTCAGTGACGCCATCTATAGATAAGATCTCCCTCAGAAATTATACCTGCTATAGCTTTGCGTACCCCGGCATGGGATCTGGTATATACATGAGACCTGTCCACGTGCGGTTCAGGTGGTGTATTGAAATCTCCTTACCAAATAATTGTTTTAGAGTGTAGTTCACTAACAGTGTGTGATCATGTGAAGTTATTTAAATGTGTTATGATTTAACTGTGCTCTTGTGTCTGCATGACAAACCTTTTCCACATGGAGAGTTCTGAGTAGAGTGTTTATTGTTAAAGCTGAGGCTGTGAAGGACAATTATCCTGGACTACACTGCAGAGACCGTGACTGGGGTTTCTTCTGTACATTAAATTCATTTTTATCTCTATGACCCTGCGTGGGATTTTCTTGGAGTCACCTTCTTCACACAGTGCTCCATAGCGTATGGAAAAAGTTGGGATCTTCGATGTTCTGGCCATATACATTAATCAACGTCAAGTGTTTAATTTCTAATGTTCCTTGATATATAATGTATCAATCAATCAATCAATCAGGGAATTGTAAGCGCGCTACTCACCCGTGAGGGTCTCAAGGCGCTGAGGGGGGGTCCGCAGATCTGTTTAGCCGAAGAGCCAGGTCTTGAGGGTCTTCCTGAAGGTGTTCAGGGAGGGGGCGCGTCTGATGTCTGCCGGTAGCTCGTTCCAGGTCTTGGCTGGATGATGCTTGGCTGCATCATCCACGCCCTGCATCATCCACGACTGTGTGTAATATTCTCCACAGCATGCTCCGTCTGATATATATGCAGCCCCTCTAGCGTATGAAGAAAACAGTTATGTGGCCTTATATCCTGCTCATTTATCTAGTGCATTTTATACTTCCTGTGAGTCAGGTGGGTTTCTTGAAGCATGGCAATGTCAATGCGTTTTTGTTTTCGCAAAGCCGCCATATGCCGTGACTTTCTAGGGTCGTAAATGCCTCAAACATTCCAGGATATAAAGTTGTAGAGTTTAGGCTCTGCGGTACATGCAGTCAGGTGTAAGGGACAGTGATATCATTTAGGAGAGCAGTATCGAAGTGAGTATCTATCTTGAGTGTGGTGTCATTATATATTAAAAAGAACTCTGCATCTTCCGGTGGCCATAACGAGGTACATCACAACGTAATAATAGCCCACCCCCCAACATAACGGAACCACTCTAGATACAGCAATTGAATTAGCCTATCCTGACTCTGTACGGCTCTTCATCTGTTAAGATATTACTACTGTCCTCTGTCAAATGATAATGGCCTAAAAGGGTCCAATAAGTTTTATGCCTCACTGGAACAATTGCATTTCCAGGTGAGCATAATCATTAGGGAAGAGCATAATTTCACGTTACAAATACCCTCAATATCCTTTTGACTGGTGTCCTCCTTCTTTAGGTTGCCCCCAACTGTCCTGAAGAAGACCCCCTAACAAGGTTCTAATTAGCCTTCTATGTTTTTGGGTCAAAACGTCGACAACTTCTGTTATATAAACCTGGATTGACTATGGTATCCACGGAGGGACAATATTGATTCAAACACTGTAACTATATACTATGGATGGTATTTGATTGAAGTAAAGGTGTCAGACAGGCTAAAGCATAGCATAAATTGCTGTTTCAAAATGCCTAAATTATGTTGTATTCCTTTTGACTTCTTTTCACCTATGCATAAGCAATTTTTTTCCATCCCTTATATTCTACACAATGGAGCAACGGCTTTATGACTATATATATATATATATATATATATATATATATATATATATATATATATATATATATATATATATATATATATATATATATATATATATAACTGCAATACAAATGTTTGAATGAATTTCAATTGACTTTTGTGTTTGTGTGTTGTGACATTGTTATGTTCCTTCCTTGACTCATGAATGGAAATGTCCTCTCTCTCCTGGACTGGGGTTCTATGACTACTGGCACAGAGTCAGGATAGGCTAATTCATTTGCAGTATTTAGAGAGTTTCCATTAGGACCATATCTTTACCATACTGTACCCAGGTTCTACGGTAAACATGGTTACTCCATTGTTATGCAATAATCCCACAACATAGGCGGCAAGTGTCATATTCCTTCCCACCCCTCTGCAGCAACCTTTCCCTTGAATAACTAATAAACTTAGTATAACAATGGAACGAAAACAAGATCACACTCAGGATTTTACCATACGGGGGGCAGCAGGCATTCATTCTGAGAATCTAGGCTTACCCACTGCTCGAGGACCAGGAACATACGGATTGTGACATATACAACAGGAGTGGGGTCTCTCTCTTCCAATTGGTTTACATAAAGGCACTGACTGGGTCATATCTGATGTGCTGCAATAATAGGGCACTCCAGGTAAGCCTGCCAACTTGCTAAGGGGACTCATCCTGTGACAGAGTGGTTGGCAAACCGCCTTCTGCTCTATTCACTCTTGTTTTGTTCTTTACAGGATTTAGCAACTAAGGCGGCTTCCTGCGGGTTCGTGACAATTAACGCCCCTCCTTCGTGGGTGATCCGCAGTCTCGCCAGGTAGAACATTGCTTAGGACATCCCGAGGTCCTGCAGATTTTTCTTTACCAATGTGATGGCCCAGCGAGCCTCTGGCACAGCTAGTGTGAAATCCAGGTAGAAAGATACAGCATTCCACCTGTACTGTATGTCCTTCATGCCTCTCGCCATCTGCAAAATCAAGTCTCTACCCCGGAAGGTCAGGAGTCGGGAGATGATAGGTCTGGCTTGAGCCCCCATAGGATGGAACAGTGTGCGCACTCCACCTAGAGTGACCAGATGTTGAGAAGCGAAACCGGGACAGGCCAGACATAAAAGTAGGACTAAAGCCTTCAACCTTACTTCTGTGTCTAGCCTGTCCCGATTTTTGCTATTGCGTAGCCTTTCAAACAAAAACATATATATATTATTATTTATTTTTGCAAGGTACACTTACAGAACATTAGCTATGGCAAGGCTTCTAGCCTCTATCCTGAGTCCCCCTATCCTGCTCTACGTCTCCTCTCTGCTGAGGCACATGCATGCAGCCAACCTCAACCTGCGCTTCCCGAAACAGAGAAATTATTTGTACATGGATTTCAAATTGAGGAAAGCATCGGGACACCGGGACAGTCCTCTGAAAACCGGGACTGTTCGGGAAAATCCGGGACATCTGGTCACCCTAGCTCCAACACAAATAATTTTGAGAATTGATCAGACTCAAATAGAGAAGTCAGCATGTGCTCTACAAATGACTCAATTTTCTCTGTAACTGTTGATTCCACTATTACAAGTAAGCAGACATTATTTTGTTTTAATCTGGCCTCCAGGTCTTCATTTTTGGCCTATATGATAAAGAGTAATATATGCATCTTTAGAAATTTTTCTCATCTTCTTGAGAGTCATCTATAATGGTGGAGACTCTGTCTTCCACCTCCGTCAATCGGTTTCCATGCTTGTCAATCCTGGACGCCATAAGTCCATGCCGATGTTTAGAGCATCTATTTTCTTGTCAATGGATGTGAGGCTTGATTGTATGTTCTTGAGGAGGGACTTCATATCCAACTCGTCTGCCGATTCTGGAAGTTCTTTCCGCTCCACTGTCCCAGGAGCATGGGCCATCTCTGGTTGCTTCACCGTCCGTCACTTTTCAAAGGGGAGGGTTGTTTGGGGTCTCTGGTTTTCCCCTTGCTAGCGGAAGTACTCAGACCGAGGGATCTGGCGAGGACATCCCGCAGGTCCCTCATGCTGCAATCTAGTGGTTGCGATACTCCCACTCTCCGCTTTTTTCTCCCACTCCCACCTCTCCACCGATCCAGCAGGGAGGGGGCACAAGCAGTCCAAAAGTAGCCCACTCTGGGGCTCGACGCTCCTTTCCACAGGTTTACTGTCTGCATCAGCGCTTATCAAGTATGGCTGCTCACCCAGGAAGCCAGCATCCCAATTCTCCCTGAGCGCCTCAGTACAGTTGTTGCCACAATGTATTACAGCAGTCCTGTATAGGGGAGGACCGACAATACAATTCTAGGCTATTCCTTTCCTTAGACCTTCGGTGAGCCAATCCTGCCATGCTGGGACAGTTAACCGTGTAGCCTACCCAGTGTGTCTGCCACAGTTCTCAGGTTGAGATCCTCCTCGCTTTCCAGCATTATCTTTATGTGACGTTCATCAGCTTAGTATGGAGATTTCTATTTATCTTTATTTTTTGCATTCCCTTCTCAGAGGAGCAGTGGAGCCTCCACCACCCAGGCAGCTGTTATGCCGGTGGTCCCCACTGCACCACTGGGAGAGCGCATGGATCCCACGCAGGTTTCAGCTGACTTAGCCCCAGATCATGCCTGGCCCCCGACTTCACCACTGAGGCGGCTACTACCGTGAAGCAGCAGTGGGGCAGGGTGGAGAGGAAGGGGCGGTGGGGGGGGGGTATTCGGGTTAAAAAACAAAAACACTTACCTCCCGGCCGGCTGGCTGGCCGCCACCTCTCCTGCGTCCTCTTCCTGGTTTCTTCTGGGAAACAAGAAGGAAGCACCAGGGCTCCCACACTCCCCGCAGCCAATCACAATGCTGCAATGCAGTATTATGATTGGTCTGAGCGCCGTTACATGGCACTCAGCCAGGGGCTGGAGAGGTGGGCATGTTGCCTGCATGGAAAACATGCTATGTGCGCATGACTGTTTTGGGCAGCCCGAGAGGGCCGGCCAAGCACTCATGCTCACATAGGGAGTGCAAACCACTCCTCCCCCTGCTCTGAGAGCAGCCCCGCCCCATAAAGATGCCGCAGCACGAACAAATAAAATGATATTAACCTCGAGTTATATCATTATTTTTTTTCCTTTTTTACACAGTGGGGTGATGCTTCTCCACCTTAGCGGAGGAACCGCCACTGCTTCCACTTGCATTCCACCACTGCCCAGGGGATCCAACAGGGATGGCGTCATTATTTTCCCCTCTGCCAGCGTTCTCCTCGAGGGTGCTGGCAGGCGTCAATCCACCAGTGGCCACAGCAGACTACAGATTACCGCCACCCTCCGACAACCATCTTGCAATCTCCGAACACGCCATCGATATTGCTGCTCCTGTAATGTATCTCGGCAGTCTGGGGCAGTTGTTGAACATCGGAGGGGCGAGGGGGCTTCAGTTGTCTGTCAGTGTAAAACGTTTTTCACTCCTGAAGGTATTATAGTTGGATATCCAAGTCCTAGTCCTCAGAGCTTGAAGACTAAACAGCCATCTTGGATGCCGATCAAACTCTGCCCCCCTATTCCATGCTTATTTAACAACAAGCTGATTGTGATTACATGGGAGGAGTTCTAATGTGTTCCAGAATCAAAATTAATTTCAAGTCAGTGATGTAGAAAATAATGCAGTGGCATATTTACAATTCAAAGCCAAAATGAGGACCACTTATTTTGCATCTGCTAAGACACTTCGTCAGGGCTGTAATAAAGGAAAATATACATATATACTGAAATGACTCAACGAAGCATATACAAGTGAGGAATCTTTCCTTCTTTGCAGGTTTCCCCAGTTGTTTCCACTTGACTCTGGTATTTCAGGGGCTTCCTTAACAGATATAAAAGATATGTATACATACATACATACTGTCACTCCCAGTGCAACTCGTCTGGCTTGCCATGTTTTGACAGACCAGGCAGCAGGCACTGAACGCTTTTAAATGCTCATAACTAAAATGCTGTAAGCTAATTGTAGAAGGGACGCATTAATCAAACTTCGGCGACATAACAAACACTTGAAATGCAACCACCATGTAGCATATAATATGGTTATCGCACAGAATGATGATTTCTATGCAGGTGACATTTTGTGAGATTTGGCTCACGTACAGGACTTCACATCAGCAACAGGAGAGACTGGATTAGTAATCAAATTTTTTTATATCTCTTTCTGCTCATTAATGTGACTCACTTTATGTTTTTGTTGAGGACGAATTAAAGTGAATTACTATTTATCTCAGGGAGAGGAAGCTGAGTTAAAGAAGGTAACTGCTCAAAGTGGACCAGTTGGCGCCTCTCAAGAAGATGAAGACCAAGAGCATCAGAGAAAGAGTGGATGAGACTGCTAGGTGCTTTGCTTGCTGTTTCCTCCAGGTGTGGCCCTTCATGCCTGCTCCCCTCATACTGAAGGCCAATCTCGCTCGATAGTCCTCTGCCTGCACTGCAGTGCTGCTGGGTGTTATTAAGGAAGTGTGAAGATACTCCTTGTTCTCTAGTGATTTGTGATATGCAAACAGAGGGATGGTTTAAGGCCTCATCTGGGCAGCTTCTCCACAATCCCATAGGATTTTCCTTAGGATTTCTTTCAGCTACAATGCGCTCTCCCAGAGCAGGAAATATATTACTCTGTAGTAAACGAGCATGTGTTGTGGTGTAAAGTGTTTGGATGATAACTGTCCACCAATGGTATAAGTTTGCACTCTTCAAATACTCCCGTCCGGCCATGGCTCCTCCGAACCATCTTGGAACATGGAAGAGGAAGGTAGACGCTCTGGGTCACATATCGTTTGACTGAAGTAGTGAAAATTGTGACACATGCACCATACGCACTTTCCCCTACACCAACAAGTTAAGGCACCTTGCTGAAAGAAGCATTTTTCAATAGGTTGAAACACAGCTTCTTACAAACCATAGGTTGTAGTAAATGATAAGCCGGCTAAACCAGCAATTCTTGTGTGGCCATAATGCGGACACATACTTGACATGGAGAACAAATCGATCGCACATCATTTCAGTGATATAATGCTACTAGTTGGCAAGCACCGTAGTAAGAGAACTATACAGCGACTTAAATGCATTTATCATGCTATAAAAACGCTTCTCAGAGGTTTTTCTTTGTTGCACATTTAAAAAAATTGTTTTTAATGTTTTTTTCTAAAAATAACGTTACAAATTAACCTATAACCATTGTTTACACAGTTTGTCAAGGATCATCACAAGCTACCATACCTACATACTTTCCCCACAGGAGTTTCCTCGTAGACGTCAGTTTCACAGCAAAAGAATGACCTAATATTTGACATTACAGTATTGTATATATGAACAAGTTACTTACCTTCGGTAACGATATATCTGTAAGAAGCATTAGTAGTGATAGATTACTTACCTTAGAATATCCCCAGGCGTCAGTCTGGATCCGGAAAGTTTTCATCAGCAGTACCCCTGCGCGTCGGAAGGTGGCGTCGTGGCGCTCCGGGTCCGTCGTAGGCGTCGTGATCGCCGAGATGACGTCGCGGCAGCTACTTAGACGCCGCCCTCGCACGCTGACGTCAGTTCTGTACACGACTTTCCGCGCCAGGAACGCAGAGCCATGCAAGATACTGACCACTGGTGCATTGAAACTAGGGCCCTGAAAGGGATGACCTTAACCCTAGAAATCAGTTCGCAGAACTGGGAGGATGGGTGGGGGGGTAAGGAATCTATCACTACTAATGTTTCCTACAGATATATCGTTACCGAAGGTAAGTAACTTGTTCATCTGAAAGAAACACGTAGTGATAGATTCCTTACCTTAGAATAGATACCCCAGCAATACCAACCCCGGTGGTGGGTCTGCGAACCAAGATCATACCAGAAAGTCACGGAGAACAGAACGGCCAAAGAAGCCGTCTCTCTGGACTTGGCTGTCAAGGCAATAATGCTTAGTAAAAGTGTGCAGCGAGGCCCACGTGGCTGCCTGACAGATGTCTTGCAGGGGGACACCACGTCCCAATGCAGTAGTAGCTGCTGTTACCCTGGTAGAATGGGCGCGCAGCCCCACCGGAGGCTCCTTTTTAGCCAGAGAATAGCAGGCTTTTATACACAAGACAACCCAGCGGGAGATAGTCCTCTTGTGTACAGCACGGCCTTTCTTGGCGCCTACGTAGCCAACAAAGAGCTGGTCATCCACCCGGAACTGTTGTGTGCGGTTGAGGTAAAATGAGATCGCATGTTTTGGGTCCAGACGGTGGAGCCTCTCTTCCTCTCTGGAAGGGTGCGGAGGTGGAATGAAAGTGGGCAAGGTGATAGTTTGCCCGATATGGAAGGCAGTAACAACCTTTGGCAAAAAGGATGGACGTGTGCGCAGCACAACCTTGTCTGAATGAACAGACAGAAAAGGAGGTTTACATGAAAGAGCCTGGAGCTCACTCACGCGCCTAGCGGAGGTGATGGCAACCAGGAAGGCAGTCTTCAGGGTTAATAAACGAAGAGGACAGTTGTGAAGCGGCTCAAAGGGAGCGCACATCAAATAAGTAAGAATCAGATTCAAGTCCCACTGTGGCATCACAAACGGAATAGGAGGGAAAAGGTGAGTAATGCCTTTGAGAAATCTATTTACAACAGGGGACTTGAAAAGAGAGGGCTGATCAGGTAGCCTGAGAAAGGCTGAAATTGCAGAAAGGTAGCCCTTGATAGTGCCCAGAGCAGAGCCCTTCTGGGCTAAAGAAAGAAGGAACAGGAGGACCTCAGAAAGAGGGGCAGAAAGTGGATCCACAGCCTTTGCTGTGCACCATGCCACAAATTTGTTCCACCTGCAGGCGTATACCGATTTAGTGGAGGGACGCCTGACTGCCAGAATGACATCACAGACTTCGGGAGGCAAGTGAAATGGAATCAACTGTCGCCGCTCAATCTCCACGCAAGGAGGTGGAGGCTGGACAGGTTTGGGTGGAGGACCGTCTCCTGCTGCTGCGACAGAAGATCCTCCCGAAGAGGCAGTCGGATCGGGGGATCCACGCTCATACTGAGTAGCTCGGGATACCAAACTCTTCGAGCTCAGTCCGGAGCCACAAGAATGACTAGGGCCCGGTTGCGTCTGATCTTCTTCAGCACTCTGCGTAGAAGTGGTATAGGCGGAAAGGCGCACAATAGACCGCAACTCCACTCGCGACGAAAAGCGTCGCCGAGCGAGTGCCGCCTTGGAAATTCCAACGCGCAGAACTGCTGACATTGCGCGTTCTCTTCGGTGGCGAATAGATCTAACCAAGGCTCTCCCCACTGTTGAAAGAGACCTTGCGCCACGTCCGAGTGAAGACTCCATTCGTGATCCATCATGCACCTGCGGCTGAGTTCGTCCGCCCTGGCGTTCAGTGAACCTGCCAGGTGTTGAACCACCAGGGAAATGCCCTGATGTTCCAGCCATGTCCAGAGGAGCAGAGCCTCCTGACATAGGGTCCACGACCCCACCCCGCCCTGTTTGTTGCAGTACCACATGGCGGTGGTGTTGTCTGTGAACACCTGCACTACTCTCCCCTTGACAGAGGGAAGGAATGCTTTGAGTGCAAGTAGGATCGCCCGGAGCTCCAGAATGTTGATATGGAGCTTGGACTCCGCCGGAGACCAGAGGCCTCTGATCTCCGTCTCTCCCATGTGGCCGCCCCATCCCAGGAGGAACGCGTCCGTCACCACTGTGCGCTCCGGTTGGGGAAGGGAGAGGGATCTGCCGCTGACCCAATGCAGGTTCATGAGCCACCACTGCAACGGTCTTGCAGTGCCCTCCGAGATCTGAACGTAGTCGGACAGATTCCCCTGATGCTGCGCCCACTGGAACTTCAGGTCCCACTGCAGAGCCCGCATATGCCATCTGGCATGATTGATCAGCAGGATGCAGGAGGCCATGAGGCCCAGCAGCCTCAAGGTCATCCTGACCGAAACCCAGGATAAGGGCTGAAAGATTGGAATCATAGCCCGAATATCCCGGACTCGGTGTTCGGGAGGATAGACCCGAAATTGCGCTGTGTCCAGAACTGCTCCGATGAAGAGGAGCTTCTGAGAGGGAATCAGGTGCGACTTCGGCACGTTGATGGAGAACCCCAGCAAATGCAGGAGGTCGGCCGTAGTCTGGAGGTGGGAGACGACTGCCTGGGGCGAGCCCGCCTTCAACAACCAGTCGTCGAGATAGAGGAAGACTGAAACCCCTGATCTGCGCAGATGAGCTGCGACCACCGCCATCACTTTCGTGAACACCCGAGGGGCGCTGGTAAGGCCGAAAGGAAGCACAGTGAACTGAAAATGCTCGTGGCCTACCGTGAACCGCAGGTAACGCCGGTGGGCCGGCAGGACGGGGATATGAAAGTAAGCGTCCTGCAAGTCCAATGCTACCATCCAGTCTTGTGGGTCTAGGGCAGACAAGACCTGAGCAAGTGTGAGCATCTTGAACTTCTCCTTCCGGAGGAAGAGACTGACGTTCCGAAGGTCCAAGATAGGACGCAGGCCCTTGTCCTTCTTTGGAATCAGAAAGTAGTGGGAATAACAACCACAACCTACTTCTGGCGTTGGAACGCGCTCTATGGCCCCCTTGGCCAAGAGGGCCACAACTTCATGCTGGAGAAGTGCCAAGTGATCCCCCGACATGCGGTGGTATTGAGGTGGCATGGCTGGAGGGGTAGTCTCGAAGGGGATTGAGTAGCCCCTTCGGACTATCTGTAAAACCCACCTGTCCGACGTGATGGTGCGCCAGTGGGGGAGGTGATGGCGAAGCCTGCCACCCACTGGCGTTTGGTGGGCCTGAAAGGTCGGACTAGGAAGGTTTGGAGGCAGTGGTGGCTGGGGTGGTGGTGGACTGACCCGTCCGCTGGCCCCCTGAACAGCCGCGGCGGTTCCCACGTCGCGCGTGGACTGTTGCGCCGGCCTGTGGCTCTGTTGCGCACGTGATGGGTTGCCCTTGCGCGAGCACGAAAGGAGCGAAAGGCAGAAGGCTGAGGAGGCCGTGTGGCCGAAAGGCCCAAGGACTTGGCCGTAGCCCGTGAGTCCTTAAATCTCTACAAAGCACTGTCTGCCTTGTTGCCAAAGAGGCGAATGCCATCAAAGGGCATGTCCATTAAAGTGTTTTGGACATCCCCCGAGAAGCCAGTTGTCCTCAGCCAGGCGTGGCGGCGGAGCGCCACTGTCATGGAAATCGCCCTGCCCAGCGAGTCGGCGGTGTCAAGGCCACAACGGATTGTGAACTTGGCTGCATCTCTCCCCTCAGCAATAGCCTGGGAGAGTAGTGTCCGAGCCTCCTCCGGACACTGAGACAGCACCTGCCCCACCGTATCCCACAGAGAGTGAGAATAACGGCCCAAGAGGCATGCGGTGTTCACCGACCGCAGCCCTAGACTGGCGGAAGAAAAAACCTTCTTCCCAAATTGTTCCAGTCTCTTGGATTCCCTGTCTGGGGGTGCGGTAGGGAATGCGCTTGGGGAAGCGGAGGCTTGGACAACCAAGCTCTCAGGGGTGGGGTGTTGGGAGAGGAAGATGGGGTCGCCCGGGGCCGGGCGATGGCGTCGGGCCACGTTCCTGTCCACAGGAGCCCCTGTGTTGGGCCTGGATCAAGAGCCCAAAAGAACATCCGAAAGTGCGTCATTAAAGGGCAGCAGTGGTTCCGCAGAGGTCACTGCTGGCTGAAGCACTTCCGTCAGGAGGTTAGTCCTGACAGCCACAGTAGGTAGCTCGAGGTGGAGAGCCCCGGCTGCCCTACGCAACACAACAGAAAAAGAAGCACCCTCCTCCGTAGCCACGGTAGGAGGAGACAGCATGCCAAGGTCTGGAGAGGTGTCCAGACCACTGGCATCCACCAACTCCTCTGCCCAGTCCGGGTCATACTCGCATTGAGCAGCGAGAGGGTTCCCAGACCCCTCCCAGTCCTCCCCTTCCTCCTCATGCTGTTGTACAGGTAGAAAAGGAGGAGGATGGAGATAGGGAAACAGATTCCCAAACGGCGTCGGAATCGGCGTCGGTCGACACCGTTTCAGCACCGTCTCCACTTCGTGGCTGAAACCGGGGATGACGTCGTCCGGCGCGCCAGGCGACACGAAATGTGGTGCCGGTGGGGTCGACGTCGGTGGAGGTGTCACAAGGTCAACCGGCGTTGACCGGGATCCACGACGGGATCCACGGGAGTCCTGCGGTGCCGAGGCCGGAGCAGATGGCGATGCCGGGGCCGGAGCCGCCGGCGACAAAGGGCGAGGACTCCCAGTCGGGCCCGCGGGGCCCGAAGGCGCACCAGAGGGGCCCGACAGCCCAAATAGGCGAGCCATAACGGACATGAATTCCTGCACCTGGGCCGGAGTTGCCGATGAACCCGGGAAGGGCGGGTAGATCACCGGCGACTGCGTAGGCTCCGCCGGAGCCGCGGGGGTGGCACCACCCGCACCCTCAGCCAAGTCGCGCGACTGGCGAGGGGAAGTTGGGAACGATGACGTTTCTTCGACTTCTTTTGGCGCTTCGCCTTACCTGACCCCGAGTGCGAAGACTTCGATTCGGATGACTTCCGACGGTGGTGACTGCGCGACCGGTCCCTCGACCTCCCTCTGGACCGGGACCTTTCACAGCGCAGAGCCGACTGCCGGGCTTCAAGCAGCTTTCGGGACCGCTCCCGCAAAGACTTCGGTGCCATGGACCGGCAGTCGGGGCACGACTTGGGGTCGTGGTCGCGCCCCAGGCAGAAGAGACACACGCGGTGCGGGTCCGTCACCGACATCATCCGATGACAGTCCTCGCAAGACTTAAACCCGGGCATCCCTAACTGCACCAGGAGTCGATCGACTCAAAAAGCTAAGACAAAAAATCTCCAAAAACTCAGTCAAAAAAGACTGGGGGTACCGCTCTCTCCGGATCTGCGCTTGCTGGCGCGGAAAAAGAAAGAACTGACGTCAGCGCGCGAGGGCGGCGTCTAAGTAGCTGCCGCGACGTCATCCCGGCGATCATGACACCTACGACGGACGCGGAGCCGCACGACGCCACCTTCCCACACGCTGGGGTACTGCTGACGAAAACTTTCCGGATCCAGACTGACGCCTGGGGATATTCTAAGGTAAGGAATCTATCACTACGTGTTTCTTTCAGATATATATGTATATATATCCCCGTACCCAAGATCCTCGTCCTTGCTCTTAAACCGCATCAGTTTTATTCCCATGCCTTCCAAAACTTTTCCGACTTCCCCAGTCAGGCACGCGTTGTGTAGATCTAATTTTCTATTGCCATGCACCAGTCTATCCAATTTTTCCATCCATTTATATACAAACAACTCTCTCTCCCCAGTGTCGTGCTATAGCTCTACGAGCAATCATTGGCCCCAAGTTCTACAATATCAATCTTTATTTAAGAGTCAACTCCTTCTTTATCCCCAGCAGTGCTATTTTGGGACATATCCCAGATTGTACCTCCTAAATAATTACTTCCACGTGAACTTTGAACCAGAAATCTTTCATTTCAGGGTATTCCCTTAGGGAGTGGAAGAACATACTCGCAAATTGCACATGCAATTCCTATTCATTCCTAGGGGCCTCTAGGCCCATAGGAATGAATGGGAAGCTATTCCTTAATTGTGTATTGCAATTTGCAATTAAGGAATATGTAGGAATCGCTAATATTTTAGCGAAACCTACATGCATAGGCAATTGCGATTCCATAATTGCGATTCCTTAATAATCGCAATTATGGAATCGCAATTGCCTACAATGATGCATGTGCCCCATAGCTCCTTCTCTCTGTCATCTAAGACATGTTGGGTCTGATATCAAGCCTTTATGGAGTAACCAGGTTCTATTACAATATTTTCTGTGTAGAATTTCAATTTGAATAAGCATAAAGTTAGACAGAATTGCTACTGTCCAGGGCTATTGTAGTGTTTTATCCCAGCTGACGTCCTACAACAGACCTAGACTACCAGTCCAAGGGTCCCTCAACACGAGCAGCATGTCTGGTAGCTTTTCATAATGATTTTTAGGTTGCAGTCTACCAGACAGCTTGATAAATACATCTTGGGGACATTCAGAAAGTTGACCTAAGAGTGCATTCCACCCATTGCTTACCATTGGCTTTGTGGTTTGCAACTCACATTTTCTGGCTTTATATGCTTTAGGCTGTCCAGCTCGAGTGTGTCCCTCCCGTTGCCCAAACCTTGTTTTCTGTATTCTTCCACAAACTCGCTTTCGGTAAACAGGCCTTTAAATCTTGTTCTTATCTTGTCTCATTTGCTGTGCATTCAAAGATGGAGGTCTAATGTTAGGCTGTGTTTTCCAGGGAGCTTGGTGTTTATTTTTCTCTGGCTACTGGGGGTCTGCTTGAAGAAGGTTGAACGATATTTTTTTTCTAACACACAACAAACTGTAAATGTCTGTAAATGAACTGTGCTGACGATCAAATCAGTACATTGGGTGATGACATTTCCACACACTGGTTGTGCGTTGTATACTTTTATCAGTAAAACTGCACGTGAGTGGAAATGTAATGGTCATTCAATTGAAGCTGTGTTGTCTGTAATGGCAGTACTATATCATGCATACTCGACGTAAGCCCAACTCCACTCTACTGTGAACCACTGCACTCTACTCAGCACTACGCATCACTGCACTCTTCTCAGCACCACTACACTCTTCTCTACACCACTCCACTCTACGCCAATTCACTTTACCCCACACTATTCTACTGTGCGCCACTGCACTCTTCGCCACTGCACTCTACACCACTCTGCGCCACCCTACTCTGCACTCTATGCTAATGCACTACTCTGCACCACTGCACTCTACTCTGAAACAATCTCCTCTATGCCACTGCACTCAGTATCACTCCACTCTACTCTTCACCACTCTATGCCACTGCACTCTGCACCACTTTACTCAAACCCAATTCACTTTACGGTAATCTACTCTGCACCACTGCAATCTACGCCATTGTACTCAGCCACTGGACTCTATGCCACACTATTCTGCTCTGCACCACTGCACTCTATGCCACTCTACTCTGCACCATTGCACTTCATAAAACTCTACTATACACCACTGCACTCTACGACACCATACTCTGCAACACTGCACTCTCTGGCACTCTACTTTATAAGCCTCTATACCATTGACCTCTACTTTTTGCCACTCTACGCCACTGAATTCTGCATTGCTCCACTCTACGCCACTGCACTCTACGCCAATTCACTCTGCACCAGTGCACTCTACGACACTCTACTCTATACCCCTCCACTCCACTCCACGTCACTTCACTCTACTCTGAAACAATCTACTCTATGCCACTGTAGTCTATGCCACTCTATTCCATTCTACACCACTGCACTCTGCGCCACTTTACTCTAAACCAATACACTCTACGGCACTGCACTCCATGCCAATGTACTCTGCACCACTGCGCTGTACGCCACTCTACACCATTGCACTCTACGTCACTTTATTCTGCATCACTGTACGCCACTGCACTCTAACCAATGCACTCTATGTCACTCTTCTCTGCAGCACTGCAGTCTCTGCCACTGAACTATAAGCCACTCTACTCTGCGCCACTGCACTCTACTCTGCACCACTCTACTGCACTCTATGCCACTGTACCGCACTCTATGACATTGCACTCTACACCACTTCACTCTATGCCTCTCTAGTCTACTCGGCACCATTCTACTCTATGCCAGTGCACTCTACTATGCGCCACTTCACTCTACACCACTCCAGTCTAGGCTACTCCACTCTACGCCACTCCACTCTGCAAAAATGCACTCTACACCACTATGCTATACCACTCTACTCTACCCTGCACCACTCCACTCTACACCACTTCACTCTACTCTGAAACAATCTACTCTACGCCACTCCACTCTAAACCACAGAAAATCTACTCTATGCCACTGTGCTCTACCCTGCACCACTCCACTATACTCTGAAACAATCTACCCTACGCCACTGCACTCTATGGTGCACCACTCTACACCTCTGCAGTCTACACTATGCCACTGTACTCTAAACCACTGCACTTTATTCCAACTCTTCACCACTTTACTCAAAACCAATGCAATCTTCCCCAATGTACTCTATATCACTTTACTCAAAACCAATGCCCCCTAAGCCACTGCACCTATGCCAACTACTTTGCACCAATGCACTTTTCGCCTCTATACTCTACAACATTCTACTCTATGTCCCTGCACTATATGCAACTGCATGCTACGTCACTCTACATCACTGCACTCTACGTCATGGCACTCTACGCCACTCTATTCTACTCTGCACCATTCTACTCTACGTCACTGCACTCTATACCACTCTACTCTATGTCACTGCTCTCTGCACCACTCTATTCTGTACCGCTATATGACTGTGCACTCTACGACCCTGCACTCTGACACTCTACTCTGCATGACTGCACTCTATGCCACTGCACTCTACTCTGCACCACTCAACTCTATGCCACTCTACTGCACTCTACCCTGCACCACTCCACTGTATGCCACTTCACTCTCCACCACTCTACTGCACTCTGCGACACTCCACTCTACGCCACTGCAATCTACTCTGCACCGTTCTACTCTATGCCAGTGCACTCTACGCTACTCTAAGTCACTGCACTCTACACCACTTTACTCAAAACAAACGCACTTTAAGCCACTGCACTCTACGCCAATCTACTCTTCACCACTGTACTTTACACTACTTCATTCTAGGCCACTCTACAACACTTCACTCTATGACACTCTACGGTACTCGACTCTATGATACTTTACGCCATTAAACTCTGCTCCACTGATACCTTACTCCACTCTATGCCACTCCACTCTACGCTACTCTAAGTCACTGCACTCTACACCACTTTACTCAAAACGAACGCACTTTAAGCCACTGCACTGTACGCCAATCTACTCTTCACCACTGTACTTTACACTACTTCATTCTAGGCCACTCTACTACACTTCACTCTATGACACTCTACGGTACTCGACTCTATGATACTTTACACCATTAAACTCTGCTCCACTGATACCTTACTCCACTCTATGCCACTCCACTCTACAGACACTACTCCACTCTACGACGCTCTACGCAACTCTCTATATGCCACTAAATGCCACTTTACTCCACTCTAGTCTATGACACACTACTACATTCCATTCAATGACAATCTACTCTGCTCTACAACACTCTACTCCACTCTACGCAACCTACTTTATGCCACTCCACTCTACACCACTCTGACACTTCTCAACTTTGCCACTGTACTCCACTCTACGCCACTCAACTCTATGCCCTTCCACTCTACTCCCTCCACAACACTGTACTCTACTCGATGACACTCCACTTCACTCCTCTCCTCGCCGCTCAACTCTACGCCACTCCATAACACTCCACTCTACTCTACTCCACGTTATGATATTCCATGCCACTTTCCTTTACTCCACTAACGATTAGCCATGCTGAACAGCAGCCACTCTGGTGTACCACACTGCTAAAACATATTGGCAAAGCCAATAGCTCTTGCATAGGCGAGACCTATTGGCTTTGCCAATGCTTGTTCTATCTTGTAAATTACCTCCTTCCCAAGGTCATCCATCAGCGCCACGACCTCCAGTGGTGAGTTGTCTGTTGTATTTCCCACCGTCAAACTCTTGTGCTTGCATTTTGTACTTAATCTGCGAGTCATGGAGAAATTCAGATGCGCCAACTCAAACTTGGCTCATAGGTCTAAAAGATTTCTCTGATGTTTCTTTTGTAATTACTGTGTTCTGTTAATAATCTTCAGTGCTATCATCCAAGCTGTCAGAACGGAGAAGTATGGATCTGGTATGGCCTTGTTTACCCATCCCCCATAGGTAAAGTGGACATATGATTTGGGATATATTGCCATTGTATCCAGCCTAATAGAGGGTTCATTCTGTACTGCATACATCCAGTCATTCATGATCATCATTAGGGCCGCCAAGTAGTACCCTTCAGATACGGTAATGCTCCTTCAAATGTGGTGCGCTGTAGTTTGATAAGAGAGATTTGTGGTGACCCAATGCCCACAATAGTTTTCTTAGCAGAGTATCTACTTGTTGGAAGAAAAAAATCAGAATCCAGTATGGTATGTTCTGCATTATGTAGAGGAATTTTGGCAAAATGTTCATCTTAAATAATGCTTCCCTACCAAAGAATGAGATCAGCAGGCAGCCGCCTGTGGAGTAATGGTCATAGAAAGTCAGTAAGCACAAGGAGAAATGCATGGTGGACAAAACTGATGCAATTCGACACACATTTTTCAACCTGACCCATCAGGCCAACAGCAGAAAATACCAAATGCCACCTGAGAAAAACAACAGGTCACCAACTCTAACCCATAGTAGGGCAGAGGCCTGTAAAAAAATATTCTGATTTCCCTTTCACCATGCTCTATGATGTCTTTGCCTTGGATGTTGGTACAGTCTTTCCAACAAGTATGTGCAGTACCTATTTGACTTTATCAATGTAAAATAGAAAATCAAGGTCACTTATCTGGAGGTTCATCAATATATTCATTTTGCAATTAAATGACATTTTGACGAATATTACTTCATAATCCTCATAGATTAATTCAGTCACCTTCCTAAAGGGAGTTACAGTACATTCCCAGCATTGAGGAGACCTTTTTCCATCCCTTCTAGCTGAACTCCACAGCATATTAACCCTTCTGAGGAAAAGTGCATAGGTCAGGACCCTCCTTGTTCTTCCAAAACTCCCTCCCATTTTGCACCACCTCCTTCTCGTGCTGGATGTATATGTGCCTGCGAGTGGCACAATAAATTACAGAATCTGGGTTTCATTTTGAGAGACCCAAGGCTGCATGGAAACATGTGGAGTGGAGGTAGAGGAATCCCCCCAGACAGATGTGTCTATTGCTGCAGTCCAGTAAGTTAGGTAGGACACACTAGAGAGAGGAAGAGCCAGGCTCCCCAGTACACTTCAAAGGGTGCTCTTTGATTCAGAGAGAGGTCACAAGGAAAGGGCCTGGGCACATCTCGGGAAGGAGATGGGGCTAATAAGAGAATCATAAAGAGTATGACAGAGGCCATGGGTTAAACATTTGATACGTATATCACTGTGGCTGACTTCCAGGTGTGAACTCTAGTCACTCCCATGGAGAGTGTTGTGGGGCTATCAGCTCTGGAGACACTCCTGCTGTGACAGACTACTTTCTTGAGGAAGAGTGGGCAGAGGAGTGGGCACTTCAAACGGAAGCAGACCCCCAACATAAACTTCAAAGACTCAGATTCTAACTCGCATTTTGTGTCTGGAAATGGACTATAAAAAGAGAGTTCCAGGCCCCAAAAATTGTCAACTGTCAAGCAGTCAGTCGGGCTGTGCGAGGAGGAGAAGCTTTGCAACACTTCTGCCTGTGACCAGTACTAGGGGCCAAGGCCTGCTAGTCTCCCAGCTGGGTGAGGGGACATCACTCAGGGAATCCAAGACCACTTGCCCTGAGCACCAGCAGCTGCCTGCTTGCCAAGACCAATGTGCCCTTTGAGGAAGGGGAGAGTGTTGAAGGTAGCGAGGTCTAGTGAGGAATACTGTAGATTATGACAAGGTATGAACAGACAGCTGCTGAACTGATCGGGTCATTACCCGTGTGCAGGGAAACTCAGTAACTCTAGTATGCCAGAGGAGTGTCACCATGCCAAACGGGTCATTGCCCCTGTGCAGTGAGGAAATGGTGACTCCATATGCCAGGAGGGGCTACCGTGATGAGACTGCCGTTACAGAGTGTGCCGTAACCCAGATGGACTGGAAAGCCAGCGACCCCATATACCATATACCAAGAGGGGCCACCGTAAGGAAATCTACTGTACCGATCGGGTCGGAGCCCGTTTGCAGTGGAGAGATGGTGACCCCGTATGCCACAGGGTGCCACCGGGACCAAGCAAGACGTGGGACCTTGTCAGGATCAGCACTGGCCGAGAGAGGCCGCCGTCGGGACCCCTAAGGATCTGTATTGTGATTGAGGACCAGCGTTGGGTCCTTTGCACTACCCCTTGCACTTGCCGTGGGAAGGACAAAAGAACCTACCCAGCTTGGAGAAGCCACGAAAAACCTCCAGTCCCTGCAGCGGCACAACAGCGTCTGAGAAACTTGAGGCCCGCTGTGAGCAGCCTGACTGAGTCGCGTGCAGAAAACTTACCAGAGACAACCGCTGCAGCTCTTGCTCCAGTGGAGGGGGCGTGCCCAGATACTCCAGTAGCTCCGATCTGGCAGTTATGGGCAAGACTGATTTCGAGCCAGTCGCCCCCAGGTGATCTTGCTTGCTGGATAGCGCTTTGGTGCTGGAACATTTTTGACTTTATGACAGAGTCAGAGTGGGATGCTTGAGACTTGGATTACTAGAGAGGCTTTCCCTGGAAGTTGCCTATAGTGAATAGGCAATACACACTATCGCTAGAGCGAGGCAGAAGTGGGACACAGGGAACTGCCAAAGAAACACTAGAGCCCTGACCTCAGGGGGAGCGTGGAAGTTGTTTGCGAATGTCATATTTCCCTTTGTGTTGATAGCGGTAAAACAAAACACTACTCTTTTTTCATAAAAGTGAGAATTTGGCAGGACAATAATTTATTGCTGCTGCTGTGTGTATTTTGAGTTGTGAGTCTGTTTTCATCCCCTGTATCTACCTCCCTCCTGGGGAGCCTTGGACTATGCTATTCTTCAGTCAAGTCATGAAGGGGTGTTTGGCCTAGTTGCTTAGGATCCATAGAAGGTCCGGCCCAACGACAACAGGAGTAAAAGACCTCCACTTCCATGGTTGGGCCCAGTAACCCCTGCCTGCCATTTGGCCTCTGAACGGGATTCTGACACACTGGTACTGACATTTAGCAGCATAGGTAGGGAGAGTTGTGGTGAAATCTGCAGTGGCCTCCTCTGAAATATCTTGTGCCTTGGTACTTATTGTTCCACAAAATAATCACTGTCTTTCTTCCTTTATAACTACTTCTTCACCTTCTCTTCCACCTCTTTTTTCTTGTTCTGACTTTCTTTCTCTTGCTCTGGGTCAAAGTGTGATGTTGAAAATGAAGTCCTGGGTACCAAATGGGAATGCTAGAGCCCTCCGCCTGCAACCACGAGCACACATTAAGCACTGCTTAAACGTGATTTTTTTTTCTATGGTTGAAGGTTAAAGCATGCATGCCAGTCCTGCGTTGTAAGTGGAGGGTCCTGGATGCATGCTGTTTTTTTGATTCTCTGTGAGTGACTGTGGGTGCATGCTGTTCCCTTTATTTTAACTACTTGGTGTTAAGTGTATGTCAGCTTGTGAGCATGATACTGCTTCTATTACATCATAAAACGGAGAAGCAACTCAGAGTATGTTTGCCAGTCTTCTGCTTCAAACTCAGAAATGTCATTAATCACAAACCATTCTTTCCATTTTCATGGCTGATGAGTTATATGTGTGCCACCATGTTATTCAGTTTTCTGGGTTGGAAGCAAGTCAATGTACATGACTGAATTTGTTGTTGGTTACCACTTGGTGACTGACTGTGTGCATTGTACTGCTCTACTGGGAAGGAGTTTTATCTATTTCCACTTATGGCAGAGTTTTGGCCAGATTGTTAAAGGACTAAAGGCCACATGTGCAATGCTTTTTTTGAGGTCACAAATGGACCGATTCGAAGAATAGGGCCATTTGTGACTGCTAAACAGCTGTTTCAATTTAAAAAGGGCAAATTGCGATTCAGTAACTTGTTACTGAATCGCATTTTGCATTTGCGACCCAAATTCGATTCGGTATTATGGAGGGGCATGTTTAAGATGACCCTTCCAAATACCAAATCGCAGTGGTATGTTTTAATGTTTTGTGGCCAAATTTCGGTCAACACTCACTCTTTAATGCTGTTTCTGATTCCACTCTCAATATTTGTTCCTGCCTGTCCAACTCATGTCACAACTTTTAATCATCATATTCAGTGCCCAGGCTTGTAATTAATAATGCCCCAATATGCCAGGTCGAAAGTTAATATGAAGATCTCATCCATTGTTTCATTGATACCTGGCTTTATGTCACATTCCAGGGAAGGTTGTGTTATATGTCTACTTTCTTGAAACCTTCAGTACTAAGCGAGTGGGTATCTTGATTATTCTTAATCCTTAAAATGTGATGAAATAGGAACAAGCAAATGGATATTCGATTGTGAATGAACATGCTGTAACTGATTTGTTTTTAAAATGTAAATTAAACTCAATAAAAAGATGTGCGGGCTGAGTAAATGTTTCCCTGGACTTAAGGAGAGGTGAGTGTTGTTTACTGCTATTGTAGGTTGTCCTTTTGTCTCACTCTGCTATCCTTTTCTCTAATTAGGCTCCATCAGGAGCTGTTGAGGTTTTCCTCTGCTGTTTTATCCTTCTGGTAATATCCAATTTAAAAAGTTATCTCTACTTCGAAGTTTGTCATCTTAATTTGAATTTTTACATGGTCAGGATTCCTGTTCGAGATTGGATTTTTTATTGCAGTGTGGTGTGTATATATATATATATATATTTTTTTTTTTTCTCACTGAAAAAACAATAGGTTTCAGGGACGTTATAGTTAGGAATTGGCATTTAAAAAACCTTAAAAATTCACTGAAAAAACAATATGTTCCAGGGACGTTATAGTTAGGAATTAGCATTTAAAAAACCTCAGAAATTTACTGAAAAAACCATAGGTTTCAGGGACGTTATAGTTAGAAATTAGCATTTAAAAAACCTTAGAAATTCAGTGAAAAAAACACAGGTTTTAGGGACGTTATAGTTAGGCTGACATTTCACTTGTACAAAACCAGAGAAATTCAGTCATTATAGTTAGCTGAGCTAACTATAACTCGCGCCCCGCAATGCACAGCTTATGACCTTACTTATCACTCATGACATGGTCAGAGAAATCACTGATGACATCACTGATGACATCACTGATGACATCATCCAGTGACTGAGTGTTTTTAAAATGTTTATGAGTGTTAAATATATATACCAAACTGTATTGATGAATCAGTGGGTGTATGAGTGCCTGTATCAATGCTTCTGTAGGAGTGTGACTGACTGTATAAGTTAGTGATTAGGTGTCTCAGTGAATGTATGGATCACTGACTAGATTGTCTGAATGTCTCTATCAATCTGTCAGTTGGTGTTGAAGTGGCTGTATGGGTTGGTGAGGAGGTACATGAGTGGGTGTTTGGGTGATTGATCAGTTGTCTGAGTACCTGTATGGGTGTACGAGTGTGTCTGTAGGTGGGTGAGAGGAGTTGTGACTGCCTGCATGGATGAGTGAGTGCATGAATCAGTGAGTATATGGGTTAGTGAGTGTAAGAGAAGGGTTGCATAAGTAATTGAGTGTGTCTATGGGTATGTCCATGAGTGAATGGATGTGTCTGTGGTATATAGGGGAGTAAGTGGATTTGTGAAAGGTAATATAATTAAGTGTTGGAAAATATTGGTGACTGTATGTGTGAGTGATGGATTGTGATAGTGGCTCTATGGGTTAGTGAGTGCATGTGTGAGGGTGTGTATGGCTCACTGATTATATGTTGCATCTGTGTGAATAACTGACTGGGTGTGTGTACAAATTTGTAGGTGATTTATTGGCTCTCTGATTGACTCTATAGGTGAATGTGTAGGTGTGTGAGTAGCTCTATGAGTGACTGACAGTATGTGAGTGGCTGTATGGTTGTTTGAATGGATATATCAGTGGCTGTATAAGTGAGTGAGTTGGTGAACGAGTGGTTGTATGGGTGAGTGAGTGGATGTGTGTGTAGAGCTATCAATCAGTGAGTGGGTGTTTAAGTACTGGTATGGGCATGTCAATGGTTTCAAGAATGCTCGTATTGAAGTTGCAGTGGGTGTATGAAAGGTTACATGGTGGGGTGAGTGGGTGCGTAATTAATACTGTGGATGATGTCATCAGTGATGTCATTTGAGATGTCATCAGTGATGTCATTGACAATGTCATGAGTGATGTAATAAGTGAGGTCATAAGCAGTGCATTGCGGGGGCGCGAGTTATAGTTAGCTCAGCTAACTAGAACGGCTGAATTTCTCTGGTTTTGTACGAGTGAAATGTCAGCCTAACTATAACGTCCCTGAAACCTGTGGTTTTTTCACTGAATTTCTAAGGTTTTTTTAAATGCTAATTTCTAACTATAACGTCCCTGAAACCTATGGTTTTTTCAGTAAATTTCTAATGTTTTTTAAATGCTAATTCCTAACTATAACGTCCCTGAAATCTATGGTTTTTTCAGTGAATTTCTAAGGTTTTTTAACTACAAATTCCTAACTGTAACGTCCCTCAAACCTAGGGTTTAATATATCATTTTCTACTGTTCCTTTAAAAATGTTTTATTATAAGATGTTTTTTCTTTTTCGTTTATCATTTTTTAAATATTTTTAAAAAAAATTCAAATATTTATAAGCAGTTTTTAAAAAAACATATAACACAGCTGAGCTAACATTTATATTCCTATTTCTTTGAATTAACATTGTTTTTTGTTTGCAATTTTGTACAGTGTGATATTACATTACAGAATTTAGAAATGAAAAAGAAAATTTAGAAAAAAATGTTTAACTTATTTTTTTGACTATTTTTTGATAAATTAAACTTTCCATAATTACTTTTAATAGTATGAAAGTTGAGTGGGCGTTATTGAATGATTGCATTTGTAGTGCGTGGCTCATTCTATGAGTATATGTCAACTGTCTAGCGGATTGCATAAATACATGCGTACTCCTGGAGTGAAAGAATGAGTGCAACAGTACTGACTGACAGTTTCTATGAGTGCTGGTGTATTGCCTGGATAATTGGATAAATGCTTGCGTAGTACCTCAGTGAATGGATAAGTGCATAGATTGTGCTTCAGGGAATTCATGACTGCATACGTAGTGCCTGAGTGAATGGTTGAGTGCAAGAGTAGTGCCTGGCTGATTGCATGACTGCATAAGTAATGCGTGATTGATTGAATGTGTGTATAAGTAGTGCCTACTTGATTCTATGAGTGCATGGGTAGTGCCTAAGTGATTGTATGAGTGCAAGACTGATATCTAGCTCCTTAGAACAGTGCATGGGTACTGCCTCAGTAAAAGGATGACTTCAAGAGTAATCCCTGGGTCATTGTATGAGTGCATGGGTAGTACCTGAGGGAATCGATGAGTGCATGGGTACTGCCTGAGTGAATAATTGAGTGCAAGAGTAGTACCTGGGTGATTGCATGATTGCGTTGGTAATGTCTGATTGATTGGATGTGTGTATACCTAGTGCGTCCTTTATTGCATGAAACATTACCCCGTTGGTACATTAAAGTCCCTTGGAAGTACTTTTATTCATGAATTGTATTCGTTGCTTTTGCATTTCACTGTCAGCATGAAGATAAATAAGTTTTCCTAACGGAACCACTGTGATTGTTCCGTAAAACATTCTTTAGTTTGTAAACAAATTATAGTACACGGAGATTTTAACGTTTTGGCCCGTAATTTGTACTGTTTTTTAAAGAAACTCCAGTGCCTGCTGTTATTCCCACGCTCATTGTGCTTTCGAACAGCAGTTATCTTATCCTAAATAACCACAACTGCTGTGGCTTACGAGCAGGCATCCCGTATATAGCAAGTATTTCACAACGTGTTACACGTTGCAGCAATGTCTTTTGTCCTCCCCCACATGGGATTGTAGATAGTTTGCTATGGCCTTCCATTCTCACTTTGAAAACAGATTTTAATAACGTACGCTGACTCAAAGCGCTATTGTTTCAACAAGAAGTGGCGCTCACATCAGCTCGCGAGACCTTCAAATAGCAGGTGACTAAACCACCAAGTGACATTGAGTCACTGCTCAATACCAATCTCCCACTACATTTTTCAGAATTAATACACTAAATATTTAATAAGTCTGGAACCGAAGGCCTACCACATTTTTTAAACTAGTCGACTCCGGCCTCGTTATCTCTTTTATGACTATTTTTGGAGTAATACCAGATTTTATTCATTCTAATATTCCAAGCGCATTTGGCAGATTTGCCCTGGTGCTCTTGCTGGTTTGCCCAGTGCTAGTTCTTCTGCCCCTACTACAAAATGGCTGCCCGTCCTGTGGTTGAGCCCCATCCAGGCCAATTGCGGCTGTACCGTGAATGAATGCTGCAACTTTTTGGATGCTTGCCATTGGCGACTCTTGGCATCAGCTATAGGCTGAACTTCCGCTACGTCTATTTCACCTGCGTGCAACCTGTGTTCTACTGTCTCCAGTGCCCCTTTGAGTGCGACCTGGATGTCTGCCTCTCCACTACTTCATGGGCTGACCTGGATTATGAACTGTTGGTGAGTCCATTGCTGGCTCATGACCACGACTGTTCCGGAGACACACGCTTGATGGATGCGTTTAATCATGCAATAAGGGGGTGCTGGAGTACGTGCGCTCATGCGCAGCGCCTCTTGCAGCGGAGTATCATCGAATATCACGCAGGTTGCCCTGACATGCTCCTGGTTCCACGAGTTTACGATGACCATGTCTGTTCTTTCGGCTTGCTCAATTGGATGGCGACCCTCTTTGCTTGGAGAGGTGCGGATCACCTTTTGGAGCTGATTGCATTTCGCGGTGCTTGTGAATTCTTGCATTTCGATGGAGCCCAATAAGTGTGCATGGGAACCCGATTTGATGGCCTGTTATTTCTACACTTCAAAAACATTGTTTTTTTTACTTTTTCTCATTTCCTTTTTCGTTCCTTGCGAACTTTCAGATATTTATTTTTTCTACGATTTCGCCTTTACAAATTTGGTTTGGCTCTGATTATCTTTGTGCTTTACAGAACAAGGGTCCCACACAAATTAGAATGCAAAATAACAATTTCACAGTTTTATAATAAAAATTGGATTTAACAAATGTTTTAATATACAGGTAGGTATTTTAATGCGAAGATCTATAAAACAAGGGAATGATAACTCGCGAAAGAATAAGGTGAGCAACCGTGGCAAGGCAGAGGGAAAATCAGCCGATTTCCTTACCCCAGGCAAGTGACTTAAAACGTGACTTTTCAGTATGTGTAAATATAAATAAACAAAAGTCACAGTTGAGGTTACATCTCATACTCCAAAGTAGAATATAAATAGCGGTATAGAGTTGAGAATGTATGTGTCGATGACGTTTCAATCCCGGAGAGAGTATCGGGATCTCATCAGGACTAACAGATAGAACAGGTGCCTGAGAAGTTGCCAATTGTGCGGCAAAGGGGAAACGGCGATGCGGGGGGTCAGTGCGAGATGCTGGCAGTGGGTTCCACCAGGAGCAATCAGGAGACAGTTTGTATACGGGGGTTCGTGTGGATCATGGGCATCCAATCTGGGTAAATTGATTAGGATCAGAGTCTTCGAACGGGTAGCAGCTCCCAGCCGGGAGGCTGCAATATGGATGGGCGTGCCGGACAGCAGGCCGCTATGTGCGGTACGGACACCGCAACCCCGGAATCGGGAAATAAGGAAATAAAACCGAGCGCCGGCTCGATGTCTGATGCAGGAAGGACAGCGGACTGCCGTGGGATCTGGGATGCACCGTGCAATGGCGGTCAATGCGGGATTATCTTTGTGTTCTGTTTGCCTGGGTGCTACAGAGCTGGCCAAGGGGAGGGGGCGACCTGACCATTGGGGACATTATCGACTTCACTAAGGGGGTGATTAAGATGGCGGACGGACTTAAGTCCGTCTGCCATTGTCCCGGGGTTTGGGATTGCCCGCCTATATGGCGGCGGTCCCGCATAACATATTACAATGTGGCCGCCACCCCGGCGGCCGCAAAAGGCATTATTAACATTGCGGCGGGTGCTGCTGGATGCAGCACCCACCGCAATGTTAATAATGCATGTTGTGCATTTCCCTGCACTACGTGGCAGGCAACACGCGGTGCCTGCCACCTGGTGCAGGGAACTGTAGGGGGGCACCATAGGTGCCCCCAAAGGGCAAAATGCACATGCCCCTGCACAAGGGGGCCCGCAACGGGCCCCACAAAGTACATCCCCGCCAGCCTTTCAATGGCGGTTGAACCGCCATTGACAAGCTGGCGGAGATGCAGCATCCAAATCTGGCAGACGGTGCCTGCTAGGCACCACCACCATTTTGTGGATGCGGGGTGAGTCCGACAGGCAATCGTAAGGATAGCCTCTGTCGGACCCATGGCGGACGGGCTCTCCGTCCGCCAGGCACACCAGCCGCCATCCTGAAATGGCGGGCGGAAAAAGGCCTTACGATGGCGGTGAACCCGCCACCGGCAGCGGGTTCACCACCATCTTAATCACCCCCTAAGTTACCATGAGCCCTGCAGCCATTATCCAGCTTTTGCAGACGATAACATAAGGCTTTATTTTAGCAAAATACCCCGTTCGTACTTTTCACATGAGAACTGTCTGCTGTGTTTCTTCTGAGCATCTTTCGGAACTTTAAATTCAACATTCTGGGCAAATCGATAAACAATGTCCCTTGTTATTTTGCTCTGGTCAGGCCCTAGCACCTGTATAAAACATACCAATGCAGTTGTTGTTGACCACCCATACTGTGATACAATTGGGATACACGAATAGGTGGCACACACAACACACTTGGAGAGAAACGTTTCCAGGGAGAACAGCGAAACAGCACCTATAATTTAGATTTACCATCTATATTCAAAGTTATGTGGTCTGCAGACAAAGCTCAGAGATCTTCTATGATATAATAATACTTCTTTTTAGCAAGGAGGGGGAGGTCACGCAGTATAGTCTTTTCTCTGTTATCTTTTTATGATGACATCTCCCTTTATCAGATATGAACTAACTGCTATACTGATTATATTTCTATCATACACTTTTGTTCTTGTTGTGGCACATATACTGCACGTTACGCCATGTTACTTAAAATAAATATTTTAAAATGTTTCATGTCTGTGTCAGATCTTGCAAGTACAAGAGGGACAGTGAAAGAGTGTGTCTTGTTACCGCAATTCCTGAGAGATGTGGGAGTGTTGTGTTCTGGGTTGTCTAATCACTTGTTTCTCTGTAAGGGATTAGGAGAGCAAATGAGACAATATAGCAAGTTGGTCCGGGGCTTATGGGTACTCAGGTAATGGGATGACTCAGTCCCTACCTACTAAGGTCCCATAATTGTACGCATAGTTGTCACCTTAGGCTGAATCCCTGCAACAGCCTGAGTGAATGGATTACTCCATGGGTAGTGCCTGAGTGAATGGTTGAGTGCAAGACTAGTGCCTGGTTATTTGTATTACTGCATTGGTACTGCCTGAGTGAAGTCATGAGTACAAGAGTAATGTCTGGGTGCTTAGATCACTGCATAGGCACTGCCAAATTTTAAAGATAACTGCAACAGTAATCCCTGGGTGATTGTATGAGTGCATGGGTAGTACCTCAGAGAATGGATGAGTGCATGGGTAGTGCCTGAGTGAATGGTTGAGTACAACACTAGTGCCTTAGTGATTGCATGAGTACATGCATACTGTCTGGGTGATTCTATGAGTCCAGGAGTAGTGTCTGGGTGATTGTATGTCTGCATGGGAACTATTTGAGTGACAGTATGAGCACAAGAGTAATGTCTTGGTCATTAGATAAGTGCATGATTAGTGCATGAGGGAATAGATGAGTGCATGGGTAGTGTCTGAGTGAATGGATGAGTATATGAGTAGTGCCTGGGTGATTGTATAAGTACATGGGTAGTCCATTGGTGATTGCATAAGTGCAGGGGTACTGTCTGGGTGAGACCATGAGTTCATAGGTTGTGCCTGTGTAAAAGGAAAAATGCAAGGATAATGCCTGGGTTATCCTATTAATGCTAAAGTTGTGCTACAGCAATTACATGAGAGCATAGCTAGTGTTTGTGTAAAAGAATGACTACCTGGCTGATCACATCAGCAACACAACCAAAGTTTTCAGATTGTATAAAGGATCAAGAATAATTTGTATTACAAATAAATAACATATAAATGAACTTCAAACATTGTTTCATGTTATCATACATATTATGTTATGTACTCTTACCTTTTTAGGTAATTTAGAAACATGACTCTGTTGAACTTTTTTAGAGTAGTGTTGTGCTAAACAGGATTAAAACTCTTTTCAAAGTTCACCACTACCTACTATAAAGAAGAAAAGAAAAACTGCTATGTAATGTAATGTATTACAGAAATTATACTATTACATTTTTAAGAGGACAAAATTTTAGAATTACATAACATTTTCAGTTTCCCTTTTTTGCTGTTCTCAGATTCCACTTAACTTCACCATACACAGTGATTTCAACGTAGTATCATCATGGAACAGCGGGGAAAAAAACAATCAACTAGATTGTAGAAAGAAAAACAAATCAGCGTAGAGCATTATTTTCAATATGTGTAGCTATGTCTTTTCCTAACTACAGTTTATTTATTACATCCTTCTTGTACAGTCCGTCTATTATTTATCTCAAGGACATTTCCGAAATGTACACTCTTATTTACATCTGGTACAATATACAGAACAAATATATAAACTATTTGCTTTACAACACAATTTTTGCAATACCAATTAGCACAAATAATACTCCAAACACTAATTATAATTAGTAATTGTTTGCAGTGCTGTCTACTTTCTGTTCACGTCTTCCCAATAGGCTGAATGATGTATTCAAAACTTTGGGTTCCAAAATATCCAATATGAATTTGTTAATTCGTGTTCACATCTTTCCAATAGGCCAAATGATGTATTCAATACTTTGGCTTCAAAAATATCAAATATGAATTTGGTAATTCGTAAGGCAATCTAGGTTTAAATTCCAAGTGGGCATTATTAAAATGTGTCCATCCTTTATTACACTTTAAATACACAGTATAGTATCCAGAAGTGGTAGTAGGTCCAGCATGGAAAATATTAGCCACTGTTGTAAAAGGTCTTCCAGAAATAGATATTTGACTTGCAACAAAATTTTTAATTTTGCTTTTCAGTTTTCTTCCATTTGCTCTACAACGTTGTAGCACTAAAATTAGATATTTTCCATATCTTTCTATATGTAATGTAGACAACATCTCTGATTTACAATGTGAACATTTCATATCATGATGGGCTGCTTTTACTAATTTGTTAAAAGGTACTGATTTGCAGTCTGGTATCGTTAAGTATATGAATCGTCCTGAGTCTATTTCAGTGCTGGAAGTAAATGAACACTGTTCACATTTATGATCCCATCTGTAACTTAGTCCAAATAAGTTTTCAATCTGTATTCCTTCATGTTCTAATACTCCAAGCATAACAATTAGAAATTCTTGTGCATCTTGTTGTATATTAAGAGTAAAGGTCAAAGAACCAGTACATATATCCAAAAGATGGCGAACACCAGAAGCAGTATGGATTCTACTTCTGTCAGTTACCAACTGTTGAAATACATGATGTAGTGCAGGACAGAATCTTTTTTCACGATTTCCCATGATTTCATGATGAAGATCTTGTAGATAAAACACAACATTCAGAATCACATTAGCATAACAGTTGATACCTGAACTATTTTTCAACTGGTATCCTACAATGTCATCAACAGTTTCCATTTTCTGTTTCTTTACACCTTCAACTTTCTCTTCAATTTTTTTATTTTTTTCAACCTCACTTGAATCTTTGACATATTTCCGTTTTGGACACACTACACGTTTCTCATATATGGGATATTCACCTAAATCTGGGGTATAAAGTCTTCTTAAACGATTATACTCTCTTACACAATTACCATCAGCACTAACCTTTTTCTCATCGAAATCAATCAAATACAAACCAGACAATGTTCTTACTCGAGATAATGCAACGTATGCCATTCCCTCTTTGAACACTGTACTTCCAATATTTACCAAAGCACTGTCTATACTTAAACCTTGAGATTTATGAATAGTTACTGCATATGCTAAAGACAGAGGAAACTGTTTTCTGCAAACATATAAGTCTTTTACAAGCAAAAAATGTACAACACAATGCCCAATCTGTTTTACCTCTTTAATCTGATCAAATTTTATTTTCAAAAATTCTATTCCATCTCTGTTCTGAAATTTTACTAAATCAACAACTTTTCCCATTGCTCCATTTACTAAACCTTCTTCTACATTCAAATTATGCCGTAAAATTACCCGACAGTTTATACATACATGTAAAGGTTTTTCTAACCCTGCAGTTTTAGATACAGACTTTCCAAAGAGTGCAATTTAGTCTGTAGTTTCTCTGCAAGAAGAATAGTCACTCCCTGGTGATCAATTTTATCAATAGCTTCAATTTCAACAATTTCCTGTTTTTCCAGTTTCAAAAGCTTTTAATTGAATGTAGAACACTCTTGCAGAGTAGGCATTAGGCAAACTATAGACTTCTTTTCTCCAATCTTCTTGTAAATTACTTCAGCTGTTGTGTTTTCAGTTGTAAACAAGTTCCTTAGTAGCCGACTTGCTAAAGCTTGTTTACCATGTTTCGTCAAGACACCAATTCTTATATCTTTAAGAATATTTCCATAATCTTCATCACTTGCTTGTTGCATATTCTTTATAAGTTCTTTATATTCAAAATGTAACCAAATGTTCATATTTCCAATACTTCCCAAAGTTGTTCTAGTGTCTTCATGCACAAGTGTTTTAAAAACTGGTTGTCCTTTTACAGGAGTTAGTTGTAGTAGATGTCCAAATACAATTAAATGTTTTCCTCTAAACAGAACATTGTATTGTTTTTAAAATCTGTTGCATTCTCAAGTGTACAAAGGCAAGCATTAAGTTTGAGACCATGCTCACCTCATCAATGATTAAAAGTTTCATTTTCTTCAGTACTCTTGACACTTCATAACAAGCTTCTCCAGACAGCTTCTGATATTCCAATGTATTATCATGTTCAACTGGTAGCATAAGTAATCTATCTAAAGTAATCCCTTTAATATTGTGTGCTGCTATTCCAGTTGGAGCTCTTACAACACAAGATACATGTGAATCTGAAGTTTTCTGTAGATAACTGGTCAAAACTTTAATTAAAAAACTTTTACCTGTTCCAGCTTGACCACTGATGTACATAAGAATAGGTTTAAATGATGAACATTGGCATTCTTTTTTTTCATGCAACAAACCATGTTGTATCTGTTGAGTCACTTGTACATATATTTCTTTTTGTTCAATACTTGTTCTTCTAAGTTTTCCAACGTAATATTATCCTGTTGTGCTTGTTGCATTGCAATTTCTACCTCATTCATGGCTATTTCTGCTTCATTTTCGATTATTGGTTGTCCCAGTGGATCTTGACTCAGTGGACCAGAACTTTGACTATCTTGAGAACTGTCTTTAGCTATTTCAGCTGCAATAGTGTTTTCTTGTTCAATCTCATCATTTAACATTTGTAGATATGTAGGGAAAATTGTGCATTGAATGCTATCTTTACATGCATTAAAAGAATCTTCGTAGCAGTCAAAATCTCCAAGTAATTCTGTTTCATTACGCCATGGCTTCAACAGTTGCAGAAGTGCTAAATAGAAAAATGATCTCTTATCTGGAGTTTCGCAATTGAGTTTTCTGTGGTTAATAAGATTTCCTTTGGCATGTTTTACTAAACATCCGTCACATCCAATTACTGCATATTTTCCTTGTTTTATATTTTCTGTAACATTTCTTTTCAAGCTGTAATGTTGAAGTATTTCATACAGACATAGCTTTTCCAGACGTGGACTCCTTTTGGGATAGTATGTATCCAACATATTAGTTTTAAGAATTTCTGTACTTTCTGGTTCATTCAGTGCTAAGTATACAGTCTCTTCTAATGTTTTCAATACTCTATTTCGTGTGCAGGCAAGACCTAAACTTACCCAAATGATTCCTCTTGACTTTAAATATAAACTGGAAGAGCACAAGCGATCCGAACATTCATAGGATCCAATCTCTCAGTGGGAAAGCATTTTCAAGTAAAGCTGTACAGTTTTTTGCTAAGCCTCTTCTCTTGTGAAATTTCTTCCCACATTTCTTTCATCTCTGTCTTTTCTGATTTCGTTATATATGATGTAACATAGCGTGCAACGGCAATTGAATTATCTGCAACATATTGAATATCCATGTTTGCATTCCACATTTTTTAAATAGCTGGATTGTAGTCATTAATATACTTTGACTGTTCTGTTCTTTTTAAGTTGTATGTATTCTTGGGAGATTTCCGAGTTATTGTATGCCTTAGTGCTGACAAAAAAGAATTTACTCTTCCTTTAGAAATTATTGGATGTGGGAATCCAAAACGACACTTTGTATAAAATTTCCCTTTAGACTTGTATTTTCATCGACAGTACTTTCCACAGCGGTGACTTTGTTGTCTCAAGCTCTTTTCTTCCCCTTCTCTTGGAATGTCACAAGTAACATAGTTTGATGAAAGACAGTACAATTTCATCAGTATCATTTTCCAAATTTTGGAGCACTCTTTATCCATAATAGCATGTGTATATGAGGAGCACCTCTGGCTTGGTACTCTTTTCGCCAAAAAAAATCAGTAACTTCTCCAAGAGGACAATTATTTTTATTGCAGATAAATGACATCAAAGTTTGAAAGCTATGGTTAAAATACATGCACACATTTACAGGATCCAAAGAACAGAGTTCTCCAGGTGTCTTCATTTCAATATTTTTTATATTTGAATTTGCTTCTCGTAGAAATTCAAGTAAATTTTCCCATGCATATTCAGCACAGGTAAGTGTTACAAACCATGTTGGTGTACCTAAGTTTCTTAACATACATCTAAGTTCACTGTGACGAGAAAACCAATATTCATTGGTACCATGTTGACATGCCATCAAATTAATTAACTGTGATTCTAAATTTTCATCTCTTTGTTGAACTTTGTCCATTAATTCTTTTGCAGAAACATGTGATTAATGAACTCCTGTTTTTAATATGTGGTTCACTGCATATGAAAGAGAAGACAAATCACTTTCAAACAGAAGATTAAATATATATGGAATGCACTGTCGAAATCTAGGATCTTCAGAGTACAATCTTGTTGAGCGATATTCTGAAGCTGGAATCCGTACAGGTCACTCATCAAATCATCCACCTTCTCCAGTGGGGAACAGCTGTGGAAAACAACGAGCTTCTAAGCTTTTTTCCCATACACTCATTGGAGTTCCCGTTACTTTTTTGATTTGAAATAATTCAATGCTGTTTCCTATCACTTCTTTTGAATGTAGAGGATGTATAGTGTAATGTTCATAAATCTCTTCACTCCTGGACTTGTCCACTTTTTCTATTTGGCCACTTGAAATTTCTGAATCATCTTCTAAACATATTACCTGTTCATCAACATTTACAGCTTTATAATAAATATTGTTCTCTACAAGATATAATGTCGCCTTTGGAAGTTTATTAACATCTACAAACTCTTGCCATATTTTTTTCTTAAAATCTAAAGGTAAGTACACAACTCTTCCTTTCAGACCTCTTTGTAAATCTGTTCGTGGCAGTTTACATGTTTTAGGCTCCATACGAATTATGGCTTGAAATGGGTGTACAGATTGAATAAGAACTGACTCATATGCATTCAAATCTGCCAGTTCCTCTGGCATAGCTACTAACTCTAAGTTGTTATGTACTGCTCTAGCTGGCATTTTGTTCTCTTCTAATTTGTTGTAACAATATTTACAAATACGTTGATCAGCACCCAACTCAAATCGACCTTCCACCAACAAGTATGCACCAAATTGCTGCCACTTATCACTGTTTTCCTTTTCACTTTTTAAATATAAATTAACATTCCTAGTTTGACTTCTATAATGAGTACGTCTACAACAAATACAAACAGTTTGGTTTTTCAGAGGATACTGTCTTAAACTTTGCAATGTCTTCTACAAACTCATCAATACTAATCTCTTTCCCGTGTTCTTCAACATCTACACTTATCAAGCTCTCACTTTCTACACACTGTTGTTGTGAACCAAAAAAACGAAACTGTATAGCATCACACATTTTTTGTACATCTGATGAAGAACCGTGTAAAAGAGCTGTGTTCATTTCACTTAAACATAATGCAGGAGTTTTTATATAGTACACTTTCCTTGCTAAGTTCCACATTCCTGAGGGGTGTACTGCTAACAATCTTAAGTGATAAAAAAAAAGTACTTTTACACATTTTTCTTGAAAGACAAGCCAGAGAATGTCCGTGCAACTTAGTATTTTTCTTACATTACATGGATCTAGTCCTTGCAACATCCTAATCTTCTGTTTAACACTTTTTTTTGCATACTCTCGTAAAAAAATTCTCAATATGTCAATAGATTCCTGTGGAATACTGCAAATACTGCTACAATCCCACTTATATACAGGAGCTTGTGTATGCTTCCCTTGCATTTCTTCAGCTATTACTTTTTCCACACTCCTAACAACCATTTCTTCTTTTGGAATGGGACAACCATCTTTCATCTCATAGCATCGACCACTAGTATCAATTGAATACCCTAATGTGTTCTGTTGAAAGTAGCTTTCTTCATTCCATTCACCAGTGAAAGTTTTACAAAAGTTACTTCTAATAACTAATCTTTTTCTTTTGCTTTTGTCTTTCATAAACTTCATTATTTTATCCAATGTTCTCATTCTCTTCAATATTGAAATAAATAATTTTCGTTTCAAATCAAAAGCAGTATCTACTACACTTTCAATGTGTTGCTTCTTTTTATACGCTGCTGATCTTCTTTTATACTTTTTACAATCTTTTAATACATTTTGAATGACTACTTCGAAAGAGTCGTACATGTATCTCTTTAAATTGTTTTTCTCTTCTTGTAACGTGTTGTTTTTTCAAAAACTAATGTTTCTTTACCATTAGAAATGTCGTTCTCCTTCTGCTTTGTTGTAAAACTCTTCTTTTTTCTTTCATTGCTATTGTCTTTCTTTAATTTCTCTGCAACTCTTTTAAGAAAGTGTTTAGTGCTCTTACCAGAACAAACTTTATCCTTAGTAACATTTTCATCTTTTTGTAACGCAGTCTTTTTACTTTTCTTAAGTAGATCTGTTTTTTTGTGTCTTCGCTTTTCGTGTTTTCTTGCCATCTTGAATTTGTGATCCAAACAAAATAATTTTCTGAAAAACAAAGACCAGTTTCAATAGTTTGTTACATTAATTAACTATTTTAAATGAATTACATATGAATACTGATATTAACTAGTAAGCAATTAATTACAATTACATTGATATTCTCTTTATTACAAATAAAAAAACAAAAGTGTAGAAACAAGCAAGAGAACTGCAGAAAGAGGAAAAATCGTACTGAAAGAGAAAGAAAGGGACAGAAAGAAAAAAAAGTTTAGAAACACATAAAAGAAATACACAAAGAACAACACAGATACTAAAAAATGTGAGAAATTCAGAAAGAGGCAACAGAGCTGCACAAAGAGACAATAGCGGTGAACAAAGAAACAACAGAGGTGCACAAACATGCAAGAGAAGTGCACAAAGACGCAAGGGTGAAGCAGAAAGAGGCAAGACAACTGCAGAACAGGGAACACAGGTGCAGAAACAGGCTAGAGGGGTGCAAAAAGAAGTAAGACAGGTGCAGAAACAGGCTAACAAAGATGCTCAAAGACGCAACAAAGGTGCTGAAAGAGAGAAAAGGGGTGCAGAAACACACGACATGGGTGCAAAAAGAGGCAAGAAGACAGCCAAAAGAACCAACAGAGGTGCAGATAGAGGCAAGACAAGGGCAGAAAGAAGCAACACACCTGCTTAAAGTGGCAAGACAAGTTCATAAACAATCAAGACATCTTTAGAAAAAAAAGTGAGGTGCAAAAAGACGGAACAGAAGTGGAGAAACATGGAAGAGAGGTGTAGAAAGAGGCAAAAGAGATGCAAAAATGGGAAAGAGGCCTGCAAAAAGAAGCAAAAAAGGTGCAGAAACAAATAAGAGAAGTACAAAAACAAGCAGCAGAGCTCCAGAAACACACAAGAAGGATGCACAAAGAATCAATACAAGTGCAGAAACAAGGAACTGACATGCAGAAACAGTCCAGACAAGTGCACAAACAAGCAAGAGGACTGCAGAAATTCAAAACACCAATCTTTGCAATGTTACTATTGTAACTCTCACCATACTCCTCAAAGCATACATGCATGTGTCTGTGCCTTTTGCTACTGCCATCATACATCTATTTGTATGTATTTTTATGTATGATGCCACTAGCAAAAGGCACAGACATATACATGCATGCGTTCAGGAATATGCAGAGACTTACAACAGTAATATGTGAAGGATTGCTGCTTTATATTTGGCTGGCCAAACACTCTGAGTAGTCGCTGAATAGTGAAGCTACAAGAGAAAACAGAGGTTTAAAATATCCTGGCAGAGGGATTAGTGATTAGGCTAGTTTGTACCAGTCTGTGGAAAGGTACACTTGAAGTACGTCGTATAAATTTTGGTGTGTTCTTGAAATGGAAAGTGCAGTCTCTCTAGTTGAAAAGAGTGCATGGTCTTGCAACTGAGTTATATCTCTACTTGTACATCTATTTTCACACATGTTATGCATCTAAAGATGGTACATATATAAAACACATGTATACATGTATTTGTATCCTTCTTTCATGTAGGATTGTTGTAGGGATTCTGTACATACACAGAGCTATGCACAGGATAATAGGACCTCGGAGTATAGTGGTGAACCAACCATGCACCTTAGTACCCACAATCCCAATCCGACTAGCTTTAGCGTCTCATGAGCAGCGATGCTACCAATGATTAGACAACCCAGAACACGGTCTCTCTCTCTCAGGTCTCGCGGGAGCAAGAACACCCTTTCATAACTCACTCATACCTGTCCACAACGTGCGTAATAAGAGACACTGTATAGTTTAAAATGTTTATTTCAACTACTGTGCTCTAAGATACAGTACACGTGCCAGTACTATCAGCATAATGCATAAGGATAAAATAATAAGCATAGTTACAATTCCATAGAATACAAACGGGGAGAGCATTTCATAAAGCAGTGGATATAGGGCTAAATGACCATACCACCCTCCCCGTGCTATTAGCTAGTTTATTATAAAAATAGAAGACCTCTGGGCATTGTCAGGCGGACCCTCATACCTCAATATCTAGATGCAAGGTTTACATCATCAGACAAGCACAGCTCTTCTCCCTGGAAAGGTTTTTCTCCAAGTGTCTCTAACAGCGAAATCACAATATTAAAAGCACACGAATTTCTCCAGTGCAGCTGTACTTAGTGTTATGTCTAAGTGCGAGGGACTGGCCAGATCAGCAAGAACAAGGGACGTTGTTTTTCGACCTTGTACATGTTGTGCAGACGTATCCCACAGGGAACAGGAGAAAAGGTGAAAGGCAGAAATGCAGACAGTCCTAATATAGCCGGGCACAAGCAGAGGCTGGAAAAACAAAGTCACAAAGTAACGTGCGCAAAAAGGCATCATGGCAGCCTGGCCCAAGCCAACTTAGCAAGGCAGACCATGAGGCCACAAACCACATGACACCCTCCCCTGGTCAGTCCATTGGCGAAGACATAGGACGAAGACAGAGTTCAAGTTGATGGAGCAGAACGGAAACGTCTGTTGTGGAATAGTCCCCAATGAAGGAGAACGAACGTGAAAACAAATTGCAAAGCAAAAAAAAAAAAAACCCAGTGAGGCAGGACGCTGAAAGCGGAGGCCCCCTAATCCAATAGAGTGTAAGTGCAGAAAAACGCCGCTCCTTCCAAGAGGATATCGTTGGAATCGTCAGAAAAAAGAGAGGCCATCCAGTTCACCAAATCAAAACTGCATTCATGGTCCTCGCAGGAGGGAGCAGTGACCAGCATTGCGGGACAACTTGCGTGATACTCAATATAACTTTGTTGTAGGAGAGTCTGAGCAGCCGCCTAGACATCCCATTGTGCCAAAATTCCAAGTGCAGCCGCACGCGCCATGAAGCCATCACCGGACAGTCTCGTTCATGTGCCTCTAAGGGGCCCACCAACTAGACAAAATCCGGGTCAGACAGACGTATTGGAGAGGCAATAATCCAAGGACCATGAGAAAGGACATCGGATGCAAGACATCACAGGTTGCACGCAAGTGAAATACGCAAAGCGAAAAGAAAGTCTATAGGACACACTGAGTGTTGCCAATGGCAGGATGCCGAATCCGACGAGGATGCGTTCACGGAGCATCCGGAGTCGACCTTGGTCGAGGAGGCCCCCAGGAAGTGCAGCCATTGCGTAGCAAACAGACCAAAAGCAATATACCAGCCGCTAAGGCGAGGATCAACGGAAAGCCGCCAAAGACGCTGGAAAAAATGGAATGAATAAAAGCCGGTATTACACCAAAAATAGTTTGAAAGGAGGTAACAAGGCCAGAGCCCACAACTTTAAAAAAGTGCACAAGACCTTAAGTGCGTGATGCATTGAAAACACGGTGAATCAGTTCATCGAAATGCTGTGGGAGGTTTGTGTTCAAAAGGGCCTGTATTTCACTGTGGGTACTAGCCACCTGGAGGATGAATGTCTCCCGTGCAGATGTGAGCATAACCTCCTGGTTCAATAATAGCGCCTTTATTCTGCTCAATTTATTGAAATCTGCCTTCAAAGTCGGAATGGAAGACCAAATGGAACTATCTATGATGTCGTGCGGGGGACGAAAAAGCACATTTTTACAGCACACAACCCGGTGGGAAACAGTTACAATATAGGGGATGCCAGCCAGCATTACACAGCAGTCCTGATTATTCAGAAGGAGATAGCTACCATTTGCAAGCACAGTGAAAGTAGGAGAAATAGCAGGAGCAGGAATGCCCTTTAAAACACAAGCAAGATTCGGAGCCGAAACATTACAAGCTCCGTGCAATTTAATGTTCTTGCAAATAAGGGAATGACCCACAGTAGAATCGCATGACTCCCCTGTGAGAAAAACTTCCTTTCCGTCCCTAAGGCATTTATACATGAAAGGCAGGGACCAAAGTTCATGCAGGAAGGCACTGCCCAAGGGCTGAAAGTGGCCCACAGGATAATGTTTCATGCACTAACTAAATTCAAATAAAGAAAAAGGCAAGGCGATAACCCCGTGAACTAGCCACACGGCAGAATCCAATTCCGCCACAGAGAATGGTAAGGGCTCTATTTTTTCAATATGTAATAGAGTGTATGTTGCATCTTTCATGGACATGAATTGCTGTTTCTCAGTTAAATTAAAAGGCAAGAATAATGCAGAGGTGTTCAAAAAGTGCCAAGGAACTTTACCCATTTTAAGTGTTTGTAAAGTCCATGCAAACTGCATTACTGAACGCAATTGATTTTGACCATGATATAACACAGAAACATCATCTTGTACAATATCAACAACAGAGGAAACAATATTCTCTAATGTGTAAATGCGGGAGGACAGGGTATTAATACTATTGTCAACAACAGCAAGCACCTTTTCTAAATTTGCTTGATCGTTTTCCCGAAGACGGGAAGCAGCTTCAATTTGCGAAAGCTTCCAGAGTTCATTGTAAGTTTCATAAATGAATCTCTTAGGTCGAGGGCCCCGAGGCCCCCGAGGCCCCAGAACAAAATCGGACAGATCAATGTTGCCTGATAGGAGGGATAAATGTTGTTTAACAGAATCTAAGGAAGAGTGCTGCAATCACTGTTTACATAATTTACCAACAGAATATGTTGTAACAGTACGAGAGTCAGAAAACCTCGGATCTGGCCTATCCTGTTTATAACCAGGAGCTGAGTCATGAAAACGCAGTTGGCAGGCATTCGATGCTATGGGCCAAGCCAACCAGGGGGACTGAACAAACGTAGAGACATTAAACGAATTGTTTTGAAACAAAGCTTGCAAAGTGTCAAGGGAAATATTGAAATGCAAGCTCTCGCCGGGAGTGGAAGACAATACGGGAATGGATGGTGCATTTAATTGTTTGGAAGTAGCCAATCCCCAACAGGTCGTTTGATAGATAGTATGATTTAAAAATAAAATTTGGGCCGGGATTAGGCAAGCACGGTGTAAGGCTTCTGTGCCTTGCACCTGCCATGATTTGGTGCCCCAAATAGATTTCAAGTCAATGGTGTCCCGCCAGTGCTCATAACCACCCACAGCTAAGGCGTTCAAAAAGGAACCCGAATATAGCAATTTGGTGTGGGTCAACATGATTTTCTGAGTGGACGAAGTGTTTAATTTAAAATAATAGGACCCAGGGGTCGATCTATCAAAGTCTGTAAAATAAGTAAACTTATTTCTAAGAGTCTGGGAGCTACCTGGCAAAGGGGTCGGACAATGTTCCCATTGGGTGTAATTAAAAGGACCCCGAAGGGTACTGGGTTTATGGAGAAAGTGGGTGCCCCAATGCTGGTAACAATATAAATCGGCATAACTTGCAGAATTCATGTACAGATCTTCAGCATTAAAGGCAGCATAATATTTCAAATCATTAAATAACGATTCAACTGCATGCACATCCCAATCGTCAGAATGAATATTACTTTTAACGACATCACCCATTGAAACACGGAGGACATTTGGTACATTAATAATCTCGGTTGGTCCATGAATTTGGAAATTTAAAGCATCCCATACGATGCCATCAGCTACTGGGAAAGCTGAAATGTTCACAAATGTGTGGTCACGCTTCATGATGTGAGATGAAGAATGCGGAGCCAAAGTTCCAGCGACACAGTTCACAGCAGAGCGTTCTGGTAAATAGTGACCATTAATGAGTAGAAAAAATACTGTGACAAAGCCAATAGACATGAACAGAAAAATCAGGAATAGTACCAACCAGATGTATGTCCATGGGGGGATCAAAAAATTGTCTCTGAACCAGGATACAAAAATACTGAATCTGGACGGGATAAGTGATGAGGTGGAATCTGAATCAAAGGAATAACTGGTGGGGCTCAAAGGCGTTGTTGGTAGGTGAGCCACCGACTCAGTGGCGGGGTATGTGTACTCTGTCTCCTCGTTGCAGGGGGAATCCGGGTAGTCGAGCAGGCGATCAGGCAAATCTACCATCTCAATGGCCACATCAGTGACCGTGTGGGCTGGAGGGCCACAAACAGTTGTCCTTGAAATGGCTGGACAAGAGACCGCTGGTGTTACACTATTCAGGATCGGCCAGATGTTGTAGCTTGACATTTTCCACTGAGATGTATCTGTTCTCTTTGCGACCAGGAAGCGGTGGTAAGATGACTGTACGAGTACCCTTCAAGCCAAGGACTGGAACCGGTGCACGATAAGAGGGGCCAAATTCTTTTTTGTTCTCCACCTTCTCTCGGACCAGGTCTCCAACCTTCGGAAGCCAGCCGGCAACCGGAATCTGCAGCGCAGCGTCTGTGGCTGAAGGTAAATGTTCGTTTGCAAGTTTGTCACGGGTTTCTTGTAAGTCCTGCAACATAGTAGAATGGTTATCTACATCAAAGATTGCGGATTGCGCCGCCATGTCTAGACCATCAAGGTCGGGCACAAACATTCGTATGCCAAAGAGCATTTCGTATGGGGTCCGCCCACCCAGAGGTCTTCTAGGGAGATTATTAAGTGCACGTTGTATGGTATACAAGTGGGCCAGCCAGTTCCTGCCAGTACCTAAGACTCTAGCTGTCAAGGATTGCTTTAAGTCACGGTTCATTCGTTCAACAATCGAATTGCCCTCAGGCCGATATGGAGACGAAAATGTCACCCGCACCCCCAGTGACCCCATCGCGTCCTTGTACGCCTTAGAGGCGAACGCTGGACCTTGGTCAGAATGGAAGGTGCCACAGGCAAAAATTCCCACAAAGACACGCAAATCTCTTATGACATTTCGAGCATCAGCACTTCGTTGTGGCCAAACCCAGATGAAACGTGTGCACGAATCCACTGCAACCAAGATGTACTTATACGCAATGTCAGAAGAAAATGGACCGCAGTGATCCAGGTAAACACACCCAAAAGGTCTGTTAGAAATGCAGAGCGGTGTTTGTGGTGGTCGTGTAACCGTTGAAGGCTTAATTTGCTGTCAAACGTCACAAGAAAGCACATAAGTACGGGTCTGCTTATATAAACCACGCCACCAGTAACGCTGCTGCAAAATGAAAACCGTCGCAGACACGCCAGCATGGGCCAAAGCCAAGCCTTCGTGTGCGGCCGTTATCAAGGAAAGTCTGCGGTCCGCGTTGGGAATCAGCTGATCACCAACGTCTGGAATTCTTACGTAAGGAGCCTGTTCGGGACCTAACTGATAAGAGTATTTGGAAGGGAAACCCCGTGGGTAATTAGCACCTTCCTTTGTTGCAGCAATAGCTGCCAAAATATCATTATCTATTTTAGTCATGGATCTTGTAACTGCCGCTACTGAGCACGTGGCTACTGCCGATTTGGCAGCTTCATCTGCCAAACCATTACCGACAGCGTGTGCGCCCACACGCTGGTGGCCAAGAGTGTGAATCACCTGTGTGAGAGGCAGACGTTGTTTCAGATCTGCCACTCGAACCCAAAGCATTTTATGCTTAATTGTGCTGCCCTTTGCATCTCTATAGTCGTTTTGCGACCAGAAGAATAGATTGTCATTGAAAGATTGAACACAGTAGTAAGAATCGCATACAATGAGGGTCGTCACGTCGGGATAAGCGAACTCAAGTGCGAGCACCAAAGCGCGCAGCTCGGCCAATTGTGCAGTACTGTCTCCTAGTGCCTGTGTGTGCACTACAGTCGATTTGAACTCACCGTTCACCATAGTACCTGCAACAATAGCACATGCTGCTGAATAAGCATGCTTGGAACCCGTGGCCGGTTGTGCCGAACCATCGGTATAGATAATACATTTGTACTCCTCAAGCGGTAGCAAGGACAGAGGAGGAGGATGAACAAATTCATACTGTAAAAACTCCTGCGTCTGAAGTGAAGAATCAAAGATAAAAGTGACATCCGGAGATGTCAGAGATGTAGCCCATTGTATCCGACGGGGTGCAAAGCCTTAGAGTTCGGGACACTTGCTTTCGTCACTGCCTCAAGGGCAGGATATGGTGTTACCACCAAAATGCGTTTTCCCTGTGCCAGTGCGCGTTCCTTTAGAATCGCCATTTGCACTGCAGTCAAAACTTTCTCCACAGAGGAAAAGCGCATTTCTGCGGAAGTGTAAAGATGTGACTTGTATGCAATCGGTACTGTGTCACCCTCATTAAAGGTTAAGTACTTGAAACCCACTGCCCCTTGAACGATTCTAATCACCAGGTTTGTGTGGTTATCACGAGTCAACAAGAATTTAGATTCAAGCAGATCAGACTGTAAAGATTGCAGTATAGAGGAATGCTCGGGAAGCCAGCAAGACTTCGAAAAGTTAGGTTGTATCAAGGCATAAAGAGGCTTGATACGCTGGGCATATTCGGGAATGTAAGTACGCCCGAAGTTCAGAAAACCCTGTAAAGACTGAAGCTTCTTCAGAGTAGTTGGAGGGCACAAGAGTGCGCATTTCTCCAAAAAATGTGGAGCTAAGCCCTTACCTTCATTGTTGAGCTCATAGCCCAAAAACAAAACGGTAAATTCAGCAATGTGAGATTTGGCAAAATTAAATTTGTATCCTAAGACCGCAAATTCAAGAATAATACGGTCCACTCGGGAAAGATGCGGCCATAATTCGTCGTCTGTCAGATAGATATCGTCGACGTACGAACACGTATCTGGGTCTATGCTGTCCAACAAAGAGACAACACGGGCGGCGAATACACCCGGGCTGTTCTTGTAGCCCATGGGTAAACGCCGGAATTTGAATTTTTTACCACCGGAAGTGAAAGCGCTCCATTGGCTACACTCCGGGGACAAGTTGTGCGTGTAAAATCCATTGGATAGGTCAAGTGTCGTTTTATATTTTTTCGAACAAGACTGTCTACAAGCACAGAACTGTGTGTATTTTGCACCGCAAAGGTCCGACAATGAGAGTTCAAATGTCGGTAATCCAAAACTAGGCGGTACGATCCATCGGGTTTAGAAACCGCGAAAAGGGGATTATTCATTGGTGATACGCATGTTTCAATTACTCCTTGATATTCTAACTGTGTCAGAATATCGGAAACAGGACCTTTAGCTTCCCGCTTGATGGGATATTGGGGTTGTGGCTGTGGCAGCGACCGCAAAGGAATATCATGAGGGGGAGAGTCTTCATCCCAGCCCACGTGGTTGCGGAATAACGCCGGAGCCAGGGCCCGAGCCCACTCAGCTGCGAGAGCCTCCGCTTTGTCCTTGGGGACATGACAAGAAAAGCTCGGAAGGATTACCTCCTCCCCGCGACGCGCAGCAAGTACGAATGGGGGCGGCCAATCCGCCTCTGCTAACAAAATGTCATAAGAAGAGGTCAGATTCTCCCCAAAAATCCCTTTAATAACACGCTGTATGTCACCTTCAATTTGAAGGACGATATTATATAGTCTGTCAGGGGTGCCACTCTGGTGTCTGCTGTCTCGACAGTAATGAATGTGTCAGTTGCTGTCGCCTCCACATGAGGACGTAGTGCCTCCCGCACTATGGTAACTTCCGCGGCGCTATCTAGGAGCGTCACTGCCCACGTCCAATTCAGGAGTCTCGTTCTCCCCGTCTGTGGCATACCTCGCTGTTACAGCTGCAACTTTCTTTTTGTGAAACTGTGGGCGAGAACGTGGAAAGTCTTCTGGTTTCCCTCGGACTTGTTGTCGAGGTTGGTCTCGTCCCTGTGGAGCCTCACGACCCCTGCCTCTATCCTGGCGTTCTCCTCCATCTGTCTGGGAGGTCGACGGTGCCTGTGAAGAATGAGGAGAACGCGTATCAGGGACTTGAAATCTCTCTGGAGATTTAATTCTCGCTCTATCGCGCAAATCATAAGTGCGTTCAGAAGATACGGAAACCGGGGATGCGCCACGCGACCCTGGTTTTTTCTGTTGCTTACCCTGTTTCTTCAACCTCCAGTTCTTTTTTGTAAAGAACGGTCTCTCATCTTTCTCAGACTGAGTTTTTTGTTGTGGCTGCGATTGAGTTTGCGTTTTTGCAAAAGGCTTAACTCCCAGACTATTGCGGCCAATGGTTTTATAAGCTTGTGCAATAATTTTCGGTAATTCGCGTGGCCTGTTTGGTTCTGGGACCAAGGCCAAAGCATTAGCTACTTGAAAGTTAACTGCATCGCCCTTGACGTTCGCAAGGATCAAATCAGCTACTACATCGAACACTCCCACCAGTCTCATCCCTAACTCCACAGCCGCCTCAGGGCCATGCTCATCCTGCACACGTTTAATTACAGAGGGGAGAACTGTCATGGAAGGAGTGCCGAAACACTTCGCATACACTGCTGCGAAAACCTTACCCCAGTTGTTGCATTCTGCCAACTCGGGAATTAAGTCTTTTGGCAAACTAATCGTTAAAATCCTGTGTTTTTCCACAGGAGAAGTATTTGGAAAAACTGCCTCCAGCTGGTCAAATTTTTCAGCAAGCCAATAAGGCAAATCGTCCTTATTTTGTGGGCGCTTGCCCATCACCGAATTAACCATGATGGGACTTATTGTTACACCGCCTGGTCCAGCTGGATGCGCCGCAACTCCAGGCGGGGCTCCCTGGATGTTGCCTGTAACATACTGTACCAAAGCTCTGTGCACACATATCAAAGACGTATGCAATTCACGCAGTTCAGCAACCGCAAGCGTCAAATAACGCGGATGTGGGGTATACCCGGCCAAAACTGGCCAAGTGGCCCCGTCTATAGATAGGGGGCCTAAACGAACCGGGGTGACCGGATGTGGGAGGGCGCCATTAAACCAAATACGGTGTTGCCAGGCCGTAAGTGGTACTTCAAGAGCTTGATAAGGCCGATAAGCAACGGGTAAGGCAGTGAGAGCGTACTCATGGAACAAATCGCCTGCTCCGTCCACTGCCGGAAAAGTGACCCAAGAGTAAAACACCTCAAAGTGGTGAGCCGGGTCAGCCTGCACCACAAAGAAAAGTGAGACACCCGCATCGGGCACTCCATAAGCCAGTAAATGAGCCCGGAGCGCAGCGCGGCTATGTGCCGGATATTTACATTCACAGCCATTAAGACCAGGAATGATCGACAACCTAATATGAGGCAGCACAATATAGGGTTTTATTTAAACACCGGTTAACAACTTCAAGCTTGAAAGAACCTATAAAAACGTCAATATAGGAGGTATCACCCTCACACGCTTCCGGAAGCGTCTGCGAAGGGTGTTGTGGACAAGCACAAGTACGACTCAAGCGTCTCGCAGATAAGCAGCCCACTACGTTGGTGGCGCCATGTTGTAGGGATTCTGCACATACACAGAGCTATGCACAGGATAATAGGACCTCGAAGTATAGTGGTGAACCAACCATGCACCTTAGTACCCACAATCCCAATCCGACTAGCTTTAGCGTCTCATGAGCAGCGATGCTACCAATGATTAGACAACCCAGAACACGGTCTCTCTCTCTCAGGACTCGCGGGAGCAAGAACACCCTTTCATAACTCACCCATACCTGTCCACAACGTGCGTAATAAGAGACACTGTATAGTTTAAAATGTTTATTTCAACTACCGTGCTCTAAGATACAGTACACGTGCCAGTACTATCAGCATAATGCATAAGGATAAAATAATAAGCATAGTTACAATTCCATGGAATACAAACGGGGAGAGCATTTCATAAAGCAGTGGATATAGGGCTAAATGACCATACCACCCTCCCCGTGCTATTAGCTAGTTTATTATAAAAATAGAAGACGTCTGGGCATTGTCAGGCGGACCCTCATACCTCAATATCTAGATGCAAGGGTTACATCATCAGACAAGCACAGCTCGTCTCCCTGGAAAGGTTTTTCTCCAAGTGTCTCTAACAGCGAAATCACAATATTAAAAGCACACGAATTTCTCCAGTGCAGCTGTACTTCGTGTTATGTCTAAGTGCGAGGGACTGGCCAGATCAGCAAGAACAAGGGACGTTGTTTTTCGACCTTGTACATGTTGTGCAGACGTAACCCACAGGGAACAGGAGAAAAGGTGAAAGGTAGAAATGCAGACAGTCCTAATATAGCCGGGCACAAGAAGAGGCTGGAAAAACAAAGTCACAAAGTAACGTGCGCAAAAAGGCATCATGGCAGCCTGGCCCAAGCCAACTTAGCAAGGCAGACCATGAGGCCACAAACCACATGACAGGATGTCACTAACAATTCAACAAAGTAGACTAATCACTAATCCCTCTGCCAGTATGTCTTAAACCTCACTTTTGTCTAGCACCTTTACTATTCAGCAACTACTAAGAGTGTTGGCCTAGCCAAATATAAAGCATGAACCCTTTGCATGTCACTGTTGAAAGTGTCATCATATTCCTGAAAACATGCATACCTGTCTGTCCTTTTTGTTACTGACATCATACATAAAAGAGCATACAAATGCATGTATACCTGTGTTTTATAGGTCTACGATCTTCACATGCATAACACGTATGAAAATACATGGCTAGTGCCTCAGTAAATTACTGAGTGCAAGACTAATATCTGGCTGCTTAGAACACTGCATGGGTAGTGCCTGAGTGAATGGATTAATCCAACTGTACTGCCTGCATCATTGGATGAGTGCATGGGTAGTGCTTCACAGAATAGATGAGTGCATGGGTAGTGCCTGAGTGAATGGATGAGTGCAAGAGTTGCCTGATTCATTGCACGATTGTGTAGGTAATGTCTTATTAATTCAATGTGTGCATAGGGTGTGCATAGGTAGTGCATCCTTGAGTGCATAAGTGCATGAGTAGTGCCTGTGTGATTGTTTGAGTGCAGGAGTAGTGCCAACGTGATTCGATGAGTGGTAGTAGTAGTTTATTAATCGACCAATAGCATGATCATAGACAGCATAAAAATATCAAATACACATAAGAACATTAAAAAGAAATTCTTAAAACAGTGATTTGAAACATGACTTAAGTCAAATGCCAAATAAAATGTAGGCAAGTTGCAATTTTACAGTTCTATAAAATTAGGATATGAGTATAAAAACACATATATTAAAACCGCTCTAAGCCGAGCACTTATTGTGATATAACTTTCGATCTCTGCCACCAAGCATATAACAGGTATCTAGTTATTGTGAAAACAAGCCACTTTGTTGTATCTGACTTGAATATGCGTAAAGCTTCGGAGGGGCATGAGAAAGAAAGCAGTCGACAGGCTGGAATGATCCATGATTTCCTATAACTTTCATACACAGGGCACAAAAAAATAAAATGCTCTACGGTCTCTGGGGCAGTATAACAAGATGGACACAGGGGGGATAGAGTAACATTTGCCCAACTGCTTTTCCATGCATTTAATGGGAGAGTCCCTAACCTAAACTGTATATAAAGTGCTCGTGCCTGGTGAGGTTCAATTTCATCCATATACATGTCAATCTTAAAATAACTTTTAACATTTAAAAATTGAGAAGTTAAAGTGCCACGTGCTACAGTATCAATACAAGAGGACTCTATAAGATCCCAATATCTTTTTATTAACAAGGGGGCCATTTTTTTTGTAATGGAGTGTGGGGCCTCCCACATTGTATCCAGGCCCAGCCTAAAAAGCCACTCCCGGGCCCTATTGAACCAGGGCAGTTGACCTGTCTGTCTTTGAAGGGTTAGTAATTCCTCCACTGATTCTTTTACAAGGATCTCAGTATTATCAGTCCAAATTCTAACCCAAAACTTTAGCGCTTTAAAAACAGCGAAATGAGTAATGGACTTAAGCCCTAAGTCAAGGCGTAATGGCAGTATTGGAGTATTGATGGGAAGACTGAGGATTGCCCTTAAGAATTTATTTTCCGCTACCTCTAGCTGTCGGACATTATCCAAACCCCACAATTCGGACCCATAAAGGGCTGCACCTAGGCCTTTGGCCCTGTGTATTTCGAGTGTGGGAGAGATTGGGCGAAAAGTTGAGCGTCTTGCCCTCTTTGCTATTGCGCAGTCCACATGTTGTAATGCCAGCTCACTCTTCTGGATTTGGGGAGTCCATGCTAGATTATCACTAATTCTGACTCCCAGGTAGTCGAAAACCTTCACCTGTTCTAAATGTTGGGTACCCAACATCAATTTTCCCTTGGCGGATTTGTAATGGTTAAAAACCATATATTTTGTTTTAGAACAGTTGATCTCAAGGCCCCGATCTTTACATGCTTCGGCAAACTTGTTTAAAACGTTCTGGATGCCCATCAGGGTCTTAGAAATGAGCAGTGTGTCATCTGCGAATAGTAAAGAGGGCATAGGGCTACCTGCTAATCTTGGTGGATCACCTCCACAATCGTGCAACTCTTTTATTAACCAACTGATGTACAGGTTGAAGAGAGTTGGGGCGAGCACACAACCCTGATGTACACCTTTAGAAATTACTATGCTGTTAGAGAGACTGCCATCAGACTTCCACCTAACTTTGGCGTAATTATCATGATGTATACGGACCAGTAGGTGAAGTAAGTCACTTGGGAAGTCCTAGTTCTCTGAGAACGACCCAGAGCTTGTTGCGATCAATAGAATCGAAGGCCGTTTTAAGGTCAACGAATACGACGTATAGGTGACCCTTCCGGATCTTCACTTCCTTCCCGATGAGTTTATGGGTGCTGCCTGAACGGAACGATGCATGCAAGCGTAATTGCTGCATCATTGGATGAGTGCATACGTACTGCCTGAGTGAATGGATGAGTGCATGAGTAGTACCTCAGTGAATACTTTAGTGCAAGAGTAGTGGCTAGGTGATTGCATGACTGTGTAGATAATGCCTCATTAATTCGATGTCTGTATAGATAGTGCCTCTTTGATTGCATGACTGCAGGGGTACTTCATGAGTGACTGGATGACTGCATAGGTACTGCCTGAGTGAATGGCTGAGTGCAAAAGTAGTACCTGACTGATTGCATAAGTCCATAGCTAGTGCCTATGTGATAGCATGAGTGCAGGGGTAGTGCCTGTGTGATTGCTTGAATGCATAAGTTGTGCCTGAGTATTTTCATGAGTGCAAGGGTATCGTCTGAATGCTTAGATCAGTGCATGAATAGTGCCTCAGTAAAATCATGACTGTAACAGTAATGGCTGGGTCATTCGATGAGTGCCACAGTAGTGCCTGACGGAATAGATAACTGCGTAGGTAGTGCCTGAGGGAACAGTTGAGTGTAAAACTAGTGCCTTACTGATTGCATGAGTACATGCATAGTGCCTCCGTGATTGCATCAGTGCAAAGGTAGTGCCTGGGTGATTGCCTCCCAGCTGTCCAGCCCTCCCCGACCCCTACTTAATGGCGGCCGCGCCGCTGGCGCACTAAAGGCAAACCCGTCTGCGCCCGTCCGTGACCCGACCGCGACCAGCACCAGGAACCCCGGACCTCCGCACCGCCAACGCTACAACCCAGCAGCACTCCACGCACTCAACCAAGGCCGCAACAACAACTGCAAGCTAGCGTCACCAGCCGACACCCATGGACCCTTCAGCTGTCAGCGCTGTCGGCACACCTGCAGCACCACCAGGAACAAGGACCCAGCACAACCCGCCCGCAAGAACACAACCAAACCGAAGACCCTGCAATGCATCCTCCACAACGTCCGATCACTCCACAAACACGCCACCGAAATCTGGGACCTCCTCGACAGCACCACCCCAGACGTAGCATTCTTCACCGAAACCTGGACCAACACCACCTCGGGACGGACATCGCCATCCCCCAAGGATACAAGATCTCCCGGAAGGACCGCCCCACCCGCCCGGGAGGAGGAATCGCCATCGTCTACAAATCCACCCTCCACCTGAGCACACTCCCCGACGAGCCCACAGACCTGATGGAACACCTACACTTCAAGATACAGGCCAGCCCTACCACCACCCTCCGAGGAACTCTCATCTACCGACCCCCCGGACTCCTCACCAACTCCATCACGGACATCATCTCCCCGCAAGCCATCGCATCCAGCAACTACACCCTGCTGGGAGACCTCAACTTCCACCTAGACAACCAACTAGACCCCAACACCGCATCCCTCCTGGACAACCTCCACAACATTGGACTCCGCCAGATCGTGACCGAACCCACGCACTCAGCAGGACACACCCTCGACCCCCTCTTCACATCAGGAAACTCTGTCACTTTGAGCCACACCACCGAACTCCCGTGGACAGACCATCGATGCATCCACTTCACCTTCAGAACACCCACCACCCACAGACCCCAGCACCTGCTCCCATGAAGAAACTGGACCAAAATCACCTATGACCAGCTCACCTCCTCACTCTGCAACTCGACCCCAACCACCGCGGAAGACGACGACCCCAACACCGCAGCCCGAACCCTGCACAGATGGATCTCCGACAGTGCCAACACCATAGCCCCCCTCAAGAAGAACAACAACACACACGCCAAGAAAGCCAGATGGTTTACCACCGAACTCCGAGAGTCCAGACGCACATGCCGCCGCCTCGAAAAGGCCTGGAGGAACTCCAAATCCACAGAAGCCCACAACAACTTCAGAACCGCCACCAACGCCCACCACCAACTCATCAGAAATACGAGAAAAACAGCGATCGAAGACAGAATCTCCACACACGCACACAACAGCAAAGAACTCTTCAGCATCATCAAGGAGTTCGCCCAACCCACCAGCCAGTCTACTGACATTCCTCCCTCACAAGACCTCTGCAACAAACTCAGCGCCTTCTTCCACCACAAAATCAAAAACATCTACGACAACTTCGACGAAGACAACCAACACACTGAACCCTCACCAGCCACCCCGACACCCTGAAACCAACGATTGGCAGCTGGACAGCCCTCACCACCGAAGACACACTGAAGACGATGAAGTCAATCCACTCCGGGGCCCCCACGGACCCCTGTCCCCACCACATCTTCAACAGAGCCGCCGACACCACCCATGCTTCACCACACCATCAACCGCTCCCTGGCGACCGCGTCCTTCCCCGACTGGAAACACACCGAGGTCAACCCCCTCCTGAAGAAGCCCTCGGCAGACCCCAACGACCTCAAAAACTACAGACCCATCTCCCTGCTCCCGTTCCCAGCGAAAGTCATCGAGAAAGCCATCAACAGCCAACTCGCCACCTTCATCCAAGAGCACAACATCCTCGACTCCTCCCAATCCGGCTTCAGAAAAAACCACAGAACAGAAACCACCCTCCTCGCCGCAACAGACGACATCTGCTCCCTACTGGACAAAGGAGAAACAGTAGCCCTCATCCTCCTTGACCTCTCAGCAGCCTTCGACACAGTCTCCCACCGCACCCTAACAAGCAGACTCCACGACGCAGGGATCCAGGACAAGGCCCTCGACTGGATCCACTCTTTCGTCTCCGGCAGAACGCAGCGGGTCAGACTCCCTCCCTTCCTCTCGGACCCTACACCAACCACCTGCGGAGTCCCCCAGGGGTCCTCTCTCAGCCCCACGCTCTTCAACGTCTACATGGCTCCGCTCGCCCCCATCGTCAGAACCCACGGACTCAACATTGTTTCATACGCAGATGACACCCAACTCATCCTCTCCCTATCCAACGAACCCAACGCAGCCAAACACAACTTTCAAGAAGGCATGGAAGCTGTCGCCAAATGGATGAAAAGCAGTTGCCTACAACTCAACACCGACAAAACAGAAGTACTCATCATGGGCCCACACCCCGACGCCTGGAACGACACTTGGTGGCCCCCCGCCCTCGGAAGCCCACCCACCTCCACGGACCATGCACGCAACCTTGGAATCATCCTGGACTCCGAGCTCAAAATGGACCGCCAGATCAACTCCGTCGCATCCTCCTGCTTCCACACCCTCCGCCTCGTACGCAAGACCTTCAAATGGATCCCCCTCGAGCACAGAAAGACCGTCACTCATGCCCTAGTCACCAGCAGACTCGACTACGGCAACGCACTCTACGCCGAAATAAACAAAAACCTCACCCGCAAGCTACAAAACATCCAGAACACCGCCGCGAGACTGGTCCTCAACCTGCCAAGACACTGCCACATCTCCCAGCACCTGCGCACACTCTACTGGCTCCCCATCGAGACTAGAATAACCTTCAAGATCCTCACCCACGCACACAAAGCCCTCCACAACACCGGAGCAGCATACCTGAACAGCCGACTCAAATTCCACGCACCCCAAAGGACCCTACGATCAACCCAGCTCTCCTACGCCGTGGTCCCCCGCACCAGAAAGACCAGATCAGGAGGCCTCTCCGTCTCCTTCCTCGTGGCCAGACCCTGGAAAGCCTTACCACTTCACCTCAGACAGACAACATCACTCTCCATCTTCACGAGAAACCTCAAAACTTGGCTCTTCGACAGACCCCCTCCTTGATGGACTGGAACCTGCACCTCCCCTCCTCCCCAGCGCCTTGAGACTCTTACGGGTGAGTAGTCGCGCTTAACAAACACATGATTGATTGATTGTATGAGTGCATGCGAAGTACCTGAGTGAAAGTATGAGTGCAAGGCTAATGTTTTCGTCATTGGATGAGTGCATGAATAGTGCTTCAGGGAATGGATGAGTGCATGGGTAGTGCCTGAGTGAATGGTTTAGTGCAACTGTAGTGCCTGTATAATTCGATGACTGCTTCAGTATTGCTTAACAGAATAGATGAGTGCATAGGTAGGGGCTTACTGAATGGTTGAATGCAAGACTACTGCCTGGGTCATTGCATGTTTGCGTAGCTAATATCTGACTGATTGGATATGTGTATAGGTAGAGTCTCCTTCATTGCATGAGTGCATTGGTACTGCCTGGGTGATTGGAAGACTCATACAAAGTAGCCTAATCACTAATCCCTCTGCCAGCATGTCTTTAACCTCACTTTTGTCTTGCCGCATCACTACTCAGCAACTACTAAGAGTGTTGGCCCTAGCCAAATGTAAAGCAGCAGCCCTTCACGTGCCACAGTTGTAAGTCTCACCATATTACTGAAAGCATGCATGCATCTGTCTGTGCCTTTTGCTAGTGGCATCATACATAAAAGAAACATACAAATAGATGTATACTTGTGTTTTATAGGTGTCGGAGCTTCCAATGCATAACACGTGTAGAAATACATGTAGAAGTATAGACATACCTCTGCAAAGTCGGATTGGTAATACGGACACTCGGGCAATGTACAATGGACCGGTATGCAAGTTGCAACTGTGTGCCGCATTTTTGTGTAGCATAGAAACCGATTGGGACTTTATCTGTGCTCTTCAGATGCCCCCAGCAGCCCAGTGAGGGCCTAAGTGATATTTTTCAACGCAGATGGGCCTCTGTTACCTTCCTTTTACAAACGGGTGGCAGGAAGCGTTGGGTGGGAGAGGAGGGGGGGGGGAGTCGAGGGAGGTGTCATTCCCAGTCTCTCGATGTACCGGACCTCTAATATACGCAGATTGAGCAAGGACAGGGAGCCTGAGAATTACCTTCACTTTTATTCAGGTGTGGTTCAGCAGTGTGAACAAATCCGTGCACAAAGTGTTCAGGCAACATTTGCATTTCTTTTTTATCTCTCTGAAGTTAATTAAACATGTGTCTTGTAAAAGCCCCCCCCCCAGTATTTTCCGACAAGGCACAATCTGCAAACGTGGGCCATTTCTTTTACGTTGGCCGGGCCGATTTTGGATCCCAATTCAACCCTGTACCTCAGTCACAAGACCATGCAGTCCTTTCAACATGACAGACTGCACTCATGATTTATCGAAGACACCTAAATATATATGGCGTACTTCAACTATACCTTTCCAGAGACTCATACCAAGTACCATAATCACTAATCCCTCTGCCAGCATGTCTTTAACCTCACTTTTGTCTTGCCGCATCACTACTCAGCAACTACTAAGGGTGTTGGGCCTAGCCAAATGTAAAGCAGCAACCCTTCACATGTCACAGTTGTAAGTCTCACCATATTACTGAAAGCATGCATGCATCTGTCTGTGCCTTTTGCTAGTGGCATCATACATAAAAGAAACATACAAATAGATGCATACCTGTGTTTTATAGGTGTCGGAGCTTCCAATGCATAACACGTGTAGAAATACATGTAGAAGTATAGACATACCTCTGCAAAGTCGGATTGGTAATACGGACACTCGGGCAATGTACAATGGGCCGGTATGTAAGTTGCAACTGTGTGCCGCATTTTTGTGTAGCATAGAAACCGATTGGGACTTTATCTGTGCTCTTCAGATGCCCCCAGCAGCCCAGTGAGGGCCTAAGTGGTATTTTTCAACGCAGATGGGCCTCTGTTACCTTCCTTTTACAAACGGGGGGCAGGAAGCGTTGGGTGGGAGAGGAGGGGGCAGGAGGAGTCGAGGGAGGTGTCATTCCCAGTCTCTCGATGTACCGGCTCTCTAATGTACGCAGTTTGAGCAGGGACAGGGAGCCTGAGAATTACCTTCACTTTTATTCAGGTGTGGTTCACCAGTGTGAACAAATCCGTGCACAAAGTGTTCAGGCAACATTTGCATTTCTTTTTTATCTCCCTGAAGTTAATAAAACATGTCTCTTGTAAAGCCCCCCCAGTATTTTCCGACAAGGCACAATCTGCAAACGTGGGCCTATTCTTTTACGTTGCCCGGGCCGATTTTGGATCCCAATTCAACCCTGTACACCTCAGTCACAAGACCATGCAGTCCTTTCAACATGACAGACTGCACTCCTCATTTCTCGAAGACACCTAAATGTATACGGGGTACTTCAAGCGTACCTTTCCACAGAGTCATTCAAAGTAGCCTAATCACTAATACCTCTGCCAGCATGTCTTAAACCTCACTTTTCTCTTGCAGCTTGACTATTCAGCAACTACTCAGAGTATTTGTACATTTCGTAACATATGTCAAACCAGCACACTTCTCTAATAATTTGTAATCTTTTAAAAAAAAATATTTTTAAACTTAAAATATCACTCCAAAGACTGTACCACTACTACACAATACATAACACACCTTACAAATTTGTAACTCACCTCTGTAATAGTATTGCAGAATATCAAATATCAGAAACGCATGAAAAATGTTCTCTCTCACACAATAAATGTAATGCAGCACTCTCAACAAGGTAAAACCAGTAATGACAAACTTTCCCTCTCTTTCTGCACACAAATAGATGTAAGTAACAAATCAAATTCGTTCCTTCATTACTTCAAATTGTAAAACACATTTCTATTGGTTACTCATATTAACCCTTTCTAACTCTCCTCTAAAAGTGCCCAAACTGGTTCTGTAATTTTGTGGAGTGGCGACTCCACCACGCTGCTGCATCGCCATGGAGCCCCAAACCCTTACGAGAGTTCAAAAACCTATTTCCGATAATACTACTGCTAATTTTGAACAACACACTTCTTCTAAACATACTACTGATTTAAAAAAACTAACTTTAATAGCTTATCACTTGTATTTAAATCTGCATTTCATATTTTAATACCACAGTTGTTTCAACCCTTCCCCTACTCTCCTTAATGCCAGTTTCCATAGCAACAGTTTCTGCAACATTCAATCACAGGTGCCGGTCACAAGTTCACCATATTTCATAGCAACAGTTTCTGCAACATTCAACGGCAGGTGCAGGTCACAAGTTCACCATATTTTTAAGTTCAGAACAGTAGCTTCCAAATGCAAATAGCAGGTGTGGTTGACTTCTGCAACATGTTATCATATTCTATGTACTGTACCTTTCAAACATTTTTTATTTACCAATCAAAAACATCCTTTTGCACGAAAGTAACATGCATCCTATTTTTCAGTGCACAATGTTGATCATCAGCCAATCAGTTATCAGTATATCAAAAAAAGCTTGTTCTCCACCTTTTTACATATCTCTCATTCTACCAACGGACTGCATCAGCTACATCTTTAAACACAAAGAGAGCAAGGGTGTAACAGAACCACTCCCGGTCCCCTTAAAGTATCAATGTAAACAACAAAAGAAGGAGTAATTCCAAGTTACTGCATTGAACGAGAGCAAAGGAGTAACACTTAGTTTTTAAAAGAACCCTCACTCACCAACCTAGTTGGTGACATGCTTCATCATAGGGTTCCCACCCGAGCGGCCGAATGCCACTCAGGTGTGCTACGACGCCTGATTACAGCTGAGCAGGTTATTTAGTAGTGCAGGGTGAGTGATCAGTGACTAAGTGATATAAAATTGCCTTTACTAGTCCTAAAATTTTTTTATGTTGGAATAATAAGGCAAGATTAAAATAAAGGAGGATGTCCTGTCTGGTTTAATTGGCCATTGACATCCATAAGTGTGTTAAGTGCTAAAGACAGGTCTACATGTTTCAGCCTCCACGTACAAAATTGCGAGGCTTTCTTCAGGACCAGTGTAGGCACAAGGGTGTGCACTCGCTAAGGCGCACCCGTCCCTGTGTCGAATCAACCGCACACTTACGGTTATACTCTCAGCATTATCTGAAAGAGAACGAATTTGATTCTGGGAGAAAAAAAAAGACATTTGAAAACATCCAGGTTAAACTTGCAGTTCGAAATGATACTCAGCATAGTTGGTGTAACAATACGAACCTCATGCTACCATGCGTGACGTTCAATGTGTTTCATTAGGCTCTCATCATTATGGTGCCTATATTGTAGTGCTGTGCATACGTTTAGCACTAATTTGAGCAGTAAAATATTGCGTGGTGTATTTCTGCAAGAAGAGGTGTTTGTGAGTCAAGTTAATTACTTACACACCATATACCCCTTCTAAGTGAATCGTGGTGATTCATTTGTAATCCGGCAAAAGACCGTAGCTCACGGACATGCCTCAATAAATATGCGGAGAATAACGTGATTGACCAAGAGGAGAGGAGCAACACACAGCCGTGGCGCTCCTCTTCCCACGCACATGGTGGAGAAAAAAAAGATACAAGGCTTACATGGGAAGTAGTAAGATCCTACCCCATGGATCCTATCGGGGGTGTTGGTCTGTAGTCACACTCTGGAAAGGATTAGAAGCATCAATGTGAGCTTGACGCGAGGTAAAAAAAAGTGTCCCTTTAAAGGTTACAGCCACGCGATTATACTCACTACGCCAAGACCAAACGCCCGCTTCTGAAACCTGGCAATTTCCTAGTTCAGGATCCTGAGGATGGGTGTGTTCCCTTCCCGAGCGTAATTTGAATGCTATTGCTAGCTACCGCTGGGGCACGCCCACGTCATCACGCTGACGTCGGCGCGTGAAAGGCGGAGGTCGGGAGAAAGGTTAACCCCTTCAGTGTGGGTGTATTAAAAAAAAATGTCAAGCTGTACTAAAGCTTTACTAAGCCTCGTCGGGGTATTCAAAACCTGTCAAACTTTATTGAATCTACACTATGCCTCGTAGGTAAGCCACTGTGTGACGTTAGGAGCTACCTTGCTTGTGTAATACCAAAACGCTTACGTACTAACATAAAATATGGTAACTTTGCAGCGTTGTGCGGGGATTTTAGGCACATTGGGCTAATGTTGTCAGTGACTAGTGGCACATTAGATCATACTCGATGCCTACATAGATGTAAGGTTATACAATAATGTTGTAGGGATTCTGCACATACACAGAGCTATGCACAGGATAATAGGACCTCGGAGTATAGTGGTGAGCCAACCATGCACCTTAGTACCCACAATCCCAATCCGACTAGCTTTAGCGTCTCATTCGCAGCGCAGCTACCAATGATTAGACAACCCAGAACACGGTCTCTCTCAGGACTCGCGGGAGCAAGAACACTATTTCATAACTCACTCATACTTGTCCACAACGTGCGTAATAAGAGACACAGTATAGTTTAAAATGTTTATGTCAACTATCGTGCTCTAAGATACAGTACACGTGCCAGTACTATCAGCATAATGCATAATGATAAAATAAGAAGCATAGTTACAATTCCATAGAATACAAACGGGGAAAGCATTTTGTACAGCAGTGGATATAGGGCTAAAATGGCCTTACCACCCTCCCCGTGCTATGAACTAGTTTATTATAAAAATAGAAGACCTCTGGGCTTTGTCAGGCGGACCCCCATACCTCAATATCTAGATGCAAGGTTTACATCATCAGACAAGCACAGCTCTTCTCCCTGGAAAGGTTTTTCTCCAAGTGCCACAAACATTGAAATCACAATATTAAAAGCACACAAATTTCTCCAGTGCAGCTGTACTTCGTGTTATGTCTAAGTGCGAGGGCTGGCCAGATCAGCAAGAACAAGGGACGTTGTTTTTCGACCTTGTACATGTTGTGCAGACGAAACCCAAAGGGAACAGGAGAAAAGATGAAAAGCAAAAAGGCAGACAGTTCTAATATAGCCGGGCACAAGCAGAAGCTGGAAAAACAAAGTCACAAAGTAACGTGCGCAAAAAGGCATCATGGCAGCCTGGCCCAAGCCAACTTAGCAAGGCAGACCATGAGGCCACAAACCACATGACACCCTCCCCTGGTCAGTCCATTGGCGAAGACATAGGACGAAGACAGAGTTCAAGTTGATGGAGCAGAACAAGGGACGTTGTTTTTCGACCTTGTACATGTTGTGCAGACGAAACCCAAAGAGAACAGGAGAAAAGGTGAAAAGCAAAAAGGCAGACAGTTCTAATATAGCCGGGCACAAGCAGAGGCTGGAAAAACAAAGTCACAAAGTAACGTGCGCAAAAAGGCATCATGGCAGCCAGGCCTAAGCCAACTTAGCAATGTAGACAATGAGGCCACAAACCACACGACAATAATGACGACAGGCAGTGTTATATCATGGCTCATTGTATCGATTAGGATGGTGCTGTGATAGAGGTAAAGTCGTCAAAGCATCAGTAGTGTGCCAGACTAGATATGTTAAGTTTTGGTGCAGTCAAGCTGTCTTATGCTGGTGTCTCACATAGGCTGACTCACTTATTTGTGGGTGAGTGTATTCCATGGGATGTTATCGTTCAGCCCTTGTTTATGAGAAGAAAGCCTATATATCCATCGTTGCTCTTTTTCATAAAGAAGGCTTTGTGTATTCGCACCAGATTTAATCTGTTCAATTATAGTCCACCTTAGATCATTGGTGGTGTCATTACTTTGCAAAAAGTGTTCAGTCATTTTCGTGGTGCTTCTTTTGCACCTGATATTACTACGATGTTCGCAGATGTGTTGCTTGATTTTTCTACTCGTCATCTCCACATATCTTGAGCCACACGGACAAGTTATAAGGTACACTACGTTCATAGAATTACAGTTCGTGTGTGACCTGAGTGTCCAGGTTTTGTTCGGTTCCAGGTCAAGGCTTTTAGCTGGGGAAGTTAAATGGCAGACACTACAATTCCCGCAAGGGAAGTGTCCAATCACATTTGGGAGTCCCCAGGCACTACGTACTGTGGTGGTCTGGTCCCTGTCTCTAACTCTGGGGCGGGTGGAGACAAGAGAGTCCCTCAGGCTCCTAGCTCTCTTGAATGAAAAGAGTGGCTTTTCCCATTTCCTGTTGCCAGTATGTAAAATTTTCCAATGTTTGTTTATGGACTTAGTCACTAGATTTGAGACTGTGCTGTAGGTGGTCACACAAGTAAGTGGGATTTCACTAATGGATCTGGGGTTGTCCTCTAGGAGGACTTCACGTGGCTGATTCCTGGCCCGTTTTTGCATTTGTTCAAAATTCTGTCCGGATAGCCCCGGGCCACCAGTTTTTTTGATAGATCTACTGCTTGGATCTTGTAGTCCTCCAGCTTGCTGCAATTTCATCAGCTACATCAGCTACAGACATCTTTTGATTCCTTCCAGACATCCCTTCAAAATGCTTACAGTATGGATCGTAAGGCACAGCTATGTTTTCTGGTGCAAAAGGTATGCTGAACACAGATGTATTGACAAAGACCTAGGTTTGCAAAATGTGGATATTAATATTAAATGGTTTGCACAGAGAGGATTAAAGTGGCACCAATTGATGCCTTTGGGTAAAACCTTTTTGCATCTCCAACCCCCTGACCTCATGATTGTGCACTGTGGTGGCAATGACCTAGGCACATTGACCGGGGTTGGGCTGGAAACGGAAATGAAGGATACCTTTGCACAGTTGATGTTGCTTTTGCCTCAAACTGTCTTTGTATACTCTAATATATGCCAAAGACAGAAATGGAAGTGGTCAAATCAATTCTGTCCTCAGATTGAGAAAGCTAGGAAGAATGTCAATAAAGCTGTTTCTGCTTACCTCAGAGATCATAGAATGGGGTCCATCTATAACAACAATCTACGTTTTGATATGGATGACATCTACAGAAGTGATGGAGTTCATCTCAACAACCTCAAGCTGTGCATCCGCACTTACATGTAGCTCCAACAAAGTCATAATGAAAACAAGGGCTCTTTTTAGAGCCACCCTATAATCCAGAAATCAATCTTATTTTTTTTTTAATATACATACTCTGTTTAAATATTTTTTGGGATCCGCGAACCCGTCGCGACATTACACAAGGCCTCGCTATGAGCCGCGATGGCATTGCCACTCCATTCACGAAAGAAAAAAAAAAATATTAATTAATTAATACCCCCTAGTTACATTGGTCGATATCGGACCCGGGGACCCCATTCCCCGGGGCCCGGCCATTTCTAATTTTTTTTAAAACAAGGAAGAGAGGCCACGTGGCCCCCTCCCAAGCCATTTTAGGCCCCGGGAACCCATCCCCCGGGGCTTGACCACACGTTGGGGACCGCAGGGAGAGCCCCAATGCCCCCGCGGTCCCTGCCAGCTCCCCGCCTCCTGCGGGAGCCGGCATTGTTTTTGGGCAGAGGCAGCTGCTGACATGCAGTTCCCTTTGCCCAAAAGCAAATCTGGAAGCAAGAGCAAATTTCCTCCTCTCGCTTCCATAAAACAAAGCAGAAGTTTTCTATGGCAGGGCGGGAGCAGAGCTCCCGCTCTGCCATAGCAAACAGCAATGTCCCGGGGGTAGACACAACGGGACATTGTTGGAACCCGCCGTCGGAGATGACGATACCCAGGGTCATGGAAAGCTCCTCAAGGGACACCACGTGATCCGCCTCCCTCAAATTTAAAGCCCTGGGAAGATCGTGCTCCCCGGGGCCGACAGTCCACAACGGACCCCCGCATTTTAATTGATGAATGCCCCGGGGGAGTAGTGGTCCCCGGGACACTGTGGATGAGGCTTGAGCCCCTCCACATTTAAATTTTACGTATAGCTCCGGGGAGGTGGTGCTCTTCGGGGCGGAGGGGGGCCGCGTGCCCCCCCATATCATTATATTTGCCCCGGGGAGGTGGCGGTCCCCGTGACACAAGTAGCCCCCGCATCATAACTAAACATTGCTCCAGAAAACTGGCCCACCCAGGGGCTTAATTAAACAAAGCGCGCAACACCACACTTTGTTGTAAAAAAAATATTTTCGGCGTGATTTGCGGATTTTATGTGACTCTCGCCGCAAATATTTTTTTAAAAATGCTTTTTTTTTACCTTCGGGGTCCCTGTGGCACCCCCTGAGCAGCCCTAGGGGGTCAGAATGTTCCTACCCTGCCCCTTTGCTCTTTTTTAACCTTTTTTCTTCCGACTCGGTTTAACCGAGTCACAAGATGGCTGCCAACACTTCCTGGTTTGAACTGTTAAGAGCCAATCAGAATCAAGCTCATGATCGGGAGGGTTCGCATATTCGCAGCCGAAAATATTTTAAAAAAAAATACTTTTCTTGACCTTCGGGATCCCTGTTGCATCCCCTGAGCAGTCCTAGGGGATCAGAGTGTTCCTACCCTGCCCCTTTTCTTCTTTTTTCACCCTTTTTCTTCCGACTCGGTTCAACCGAGTCACAAGATGGCTGCCAACACTTTCTGGTTTGAAGTGTTGGCAGCCAATCAGAAACAAGCTCGAGATCGGGAGGGTTCAGCCAATCAGATCTCACAATTCTCAAATATCGATATCTGTAAATGTTTAATTTCTCAAAAACTACTGAACGGATTTACACCATTTAAAGAAAAGAGCGCTTTCTGGGCCAAAAGCTACCTTTTAGCCAAACTTGGTGTAATTCCCTTCAGCAGTTCAGGCTGTAGCCGTGTCTTAAGTTTCTAATGGAAATTAACATGGACTATACACGTTTTTCTCAGCCCCTGCTTGACGAATCACCCCGAAACTTTTAAGACAGGAGCTGACCGGAGCGCCCCATTAGTTTTGAACATTTTGCGAAGATTCGTCAAACGGCGGCCAAGGATATTGGCAAAAGAAAAAATGCTTTTTGAATAGAAACAAGGTCCTAAATATAACTACATACTGGCGACCGCCAGTAGGTTATATATATATATATATATATATATATATATATTTAGAAAATGGAGAGAAAAAAAAACTTAGAAATTCACTGAAGAAACCAAAGGTTTCAGGGACGTTATAGTTAGGCTCAGGTTTCACTCGTACAAAACCAGTGAAATTCAGCAGTTATAGTTAGCTGAGCCGACTATAACTCGCACCCCTGCAAGGCACTGCTTATGACCTCACATATTACATCACTCATGACATGGTAAGTGACATCACTGATGTGGGGCTTACTGGAGGTAACAGGAGGTCTTATTGGCCCCTAAGGACACTTAGCAGCCAAGGGGACTTCATCCCCCAACCAGCAGCGCACCAGGAGGCGTGTTTGCAAAGTGGTGGAGAAAGGGTTCGGGGCCTCCGGCGAGTTGCAGGGCTTTTGTAATTTAATGTTTTGTTTTGTTTTCTAAGAGAAGAGGGGCTGCATAGCCCCCTTCCCTGGGCCAATCTTGGCCCGGGGACCCCATCCCCCGGGGACAGGCGTTTTAAGAATGAGGAGGGGAGGCGCGTGACCCCCCTCCCCGGCTCAATTTCGGCCCCGTGGACCCCACCCCCAGAGCCCGGCCTTTTTATTTTTTAATAAAGGAACAGGGGCACGGCCCCCCTTCCCTGGGCCGATTTTGGCCCCGGGGACCCCAACTCCCGGGACCTGCCCTTTTAAAGAAAAAATGATGTCTTCTTTTAATACAGGAGGGGGGCCGCGTGGCCCCCTCCCAGGCCGATTACTGCCCTGGGGATACTATCTCCCGGTGCCTGGACACAGAACAGGGCGCCCTGGTCCCACCCAGGGCACCCAGTTTCTAATGTTGTAAAACGCGGGAGGATCCTGAAGGCCCCCGCGGTACCTGCCAAGTCGGCATTGCTTTGAGACCCAGGGAGCTGTTGAACATGCAGCTCCCTGGATCTCAAAGCAATTTGTCTGTTTCCTTGCTCACTTGATAGCGGGCAAGGAAACAGACACAAGCTCTGCTTTCAGCAAGCGAGAGCATTTTCTGCTCTCACTAGCTGAAAGCGGAGCACAGTTTGCTATGGCTTGGTGGGAGTGGTGCTCCTGCCAACCCATAGCAAACTGCAATGTCCCGGGGGTGGGCACACCTGGAGATTGATGGAGCAGGCCCTGGGGGGTGGCGGTCCCCAGGGCCATCTAGGGCTCCAGGAGGAGGGTCGGCGTGGTCCCCCTCCTTTCTTTGAATTTGCCCCGGTGAGGTGGTAGTCCCCAGGGCCGGGGAGCAACAACGGACCCTCTTCATTATTTCATTGTAGCCCCGGGGCAGTGGGGGGGCCACGCGGCCCCCCAAATTAAATCAATTTAAAGGCCCGGGGAGGTGGCGGTACCCGAGGCTGTGGGGGAGGGGGGTTCGTGCGGCCCACCTTACTCTTTTTTTTTGTAAAAAGCCCCGGGGAGGTGCTGGTCCCCAGGGTTGGGGGGCTGTGAGGCCCCCCACATTAATACCTGGAAAGCCCCAGGGAGGTGCAGGTGCCGGGGCTAGGAGGGGGTCCAAGAGGCCCCCTCCATTAATTTAACAAGCCCCAGGGCATGGTGGTCCCCGGGGGTGCCGAGCTGACAACTTATATATCATATATTAGCATAAATTATAGCAAAAACCACAGGATGGTGGTGGTCTCCGGGGTTTAATTAACCCCTTGGGGGGGAGCACACCCCCTCCATTATTAAAACAATGCCCCCCAGACCTGGCCCACCCGGGGGCGGATAATGAATGACGCGTGGGACCCAGCACTTCTTTTTTTTTTTCTTTTTCGGCCGGATCCGGCTGAATTTATTTTTCAAAAAATATGTTTTTTTTGGCCCTGGGGGGTCCTAGTAGGACCTTCTCAAGAGGCCTAGGGGGTCAGGATGTTTCTACCCTTCCCCCTTTTCGTTTTTTTACATTTTTTTGTGGGATTCGGAACCGAGTCCCAGGATGACTGCCAACACTTCCTGGTCGAAGTGTTGGCAGCCAATCAAATTTCAGTAGGGTTTCAGTAGGCTGTTGGGCTCCCAGATATCAATATGTTTTAACCTTAAATATCTCTAAAACTACTGAACCGATTTACACCATATCACAAAAGCACACTTTCTGGACCAACATCTAGTTTTCTGACAAATTTGGTGTAGTTCCGCTCAGCGGTTCGGGTTGTAGTCATGTTCAAAAAAATGAAAAATCCCCATAGACACAACACGGGGAAAACGCGTTTTGAGACCCCCCTTTTTTCTCAGCCACGCTTGACAGATTACCCCGTAAATTTCAACACAGCAGCTGAACCAAAAAGGGGAAGCTTTGTGAAAATTTCACGAAGATTCGGCAAGCGGCGCCAAAGTTATTGGCAAAACAAAAAACACTTTTCCTATGGAAACTCTGGTCCTAACTCTAACCACCTACTGGTGCCCGTCATATATATATATATCTACTGGCGGTCGCCAGTAGATAGTTATAGTTAGGACCTATTTTCCATAGGAAATCTGCAACATTCTATTTGAAATAACTTTGGCGCCGGTTGACGAATCTTCGCGAAATTTTCAAAACTTGTGGCCCGCTCCGGTCCGCTCCTATCCTGAAAGTCTCGGGGTGATTCGTCAAGTGGGGGCCGAGAAAAAAGGGGGGTCCCAAAACGTGTTTTCCCCATGCAATTTTCCATAGGAACCTTTCATCGCAGCTACAGCCCGAACTGCTGAACGGAATTACACCAAATTTGGCAAATATGTAGCCCTTGGTTCAGAGTCGTGCCTTTTGCTTAAATGGTGTAAATCCGTTCAGTAGTTCCTGAGAAATTTGAAAAAGAAAACACATATATATCTGGGCGGAGCCTAACCACACATGTCATTGTGAGATCTGATTGGCTGTCAGCACTTCATCCTGGAATTGCTGGCAGCCATCTTGGGACCAATATAAATGATAGTACCCCATTGAAATGCATTGTAGTGAATCGAAGATTTTGAGGGTTACCAAAAGGAGAACTATAAAGGGTGATAACAGACTTTAGTTACATTAGAATTCATTTGTTGATGGTACCATACTAATTTCAGGAATTGTGGTGTGTTCTAAGGTGATTTTACCCTGTGAAAAACCTTCTGCTGGGATAGCATGAATCATGTTTGAGAGAAAACTATTTTCACATGCTTGTCCCATACAGTTTTGGAAGGTGCTCCAGAAGCTAAAATGAGAGCATATTTTCTGTAAATTCACATTATCTTTCTCAGTCATGTGAGAATGAAGTCTGACATTCTCAGTAAAACATGTACATCCAACAAGGGCAGAGACTGTCAGTTGATTCCTTTGTGTTCTACTGCAGCTTCCCAGAGTGTTCTAAAGAACAACTAGAGTGCTAACAGCCTTACTTATGACAAAAGTATGGCACACCTGAAGCCATCTTGATTGGAATAAACTGGTAACACTTAAAACATTTAATTTAAAAAGGAACAAAATGATGGGGTTCATTTTGTCATAGAAATTATGGTTAGTGCTGTAGAAAGAAAAATTAGGACATGTTTCAAGCGTGATCTCAAATATCTTCCTGTTATATTTCAACAGGAGCAGCCTGTCAGTTGATGCCTTTGTGTTCTACTGCAGCTTCCCAGAGTGTTCTAAAGAACAACTGGAGCGCTAACAGTCTTTCTTATGACAAAATTATGGCACACCTGAAGCCAATCTTGATTGGAATAAACTGGTAACTCTTAAAACATGTAATTTAAAAAGGAACAAAATGAGGGGGTTCATTTTGTCATAGAAATTATGGTTAGTGCTGTAGAAAGAAAATTTAGGACATGTTTTAAGTGAGATCTCAAATATCTTCCTGTTATATTTCAACAGGAGCAGCCTGTCAGTTGATGCCTTTGTGTTCTACTGCAGCTTCCCAGAGTGTTCTAAAGAACAACTAGAGCGCTAACAGTCTTACTTATGACAAAAGTATGGCACACCTGAAGCCATCTTGATTGGAATAAACTGGTAACACTTAAAACATTTAATTTAAAAAGGAACAAAATGAGGGGGTTCATTTTGCCATAGAAATTATGGTTAGTGCTGCAGAAAGAAAATTTAGGGCATGTTTTAAGTGAGATTCAAATCCTCTTCTATTTCATTAGAAAATTCTGACATGCAGACTGAAACAATCACTTTTAATACCAGCAGTAGACTTCCAGTTAACTCCCTGGTGAGCAGTAGCTTTACTACAGTGATCTAATGAACAACTAGAGTGCTAACATTCTGAATTTATGGCAAATGTGTGACACATCTGAATGCCTTCTTGATGGAATCAAAGTAAAAAACTGAAAGCATTTCCTACTGAGGAGACTGCAGTAAATGAGCGAAATTAGGAAACTTCATAACAAATAAGTCTCCCAAGATGGCCACCAGAGAAAAAAGAGCCCAAATGTAGCACAAATATCACCCAGATGTAGCCCACATATAGCCCAATGACAGAAGTGTGCAAAACACTTTTTATTTTTTCTGCAGTTTTATATAGTGCAAACTGGTCAGGTATTGGAGCGTTACATCTTACTTGGACCCCTTATTGCGTATTTTGCACGAAATACATGAGATTGATCTTGCGAAACATTGAACTTTACGATTCTGTTAACCTGAAGTTGCTCTGAACCGGGCTTTGTAACACCCGTTTTTACCTACTGGTTTTAATTAATTCTCACTGTATTGTATTAGGAAAGAGGATTTACTGTTTTTATGTACACTTTTATGATCTATGTTTCTAAATCAGATCAAATAAAGTTTAATGAATTCTATGGCAGGACGGAGGCGAGGATTATGCATATCTTTCCTCACTTTATTTGCATAGCAGTTCAAAGAAAACATAACACAACAATCATTAAACAAAAGACTACACAACCCATGAACCATTAGGGGGGTAGTCTCCAAAGCAACTATAGTCCAATCATATCACAGTCCATCGTATATAATATTGTGACGTCCCTTCCGCTTCCTCTTTCTTCACTGCTCGTCAGTTAAGTGCATTCCTTACATTCTTGGCTTAATCTGACGTTGTTGCTGTTTGTATAGCGGTTTCTTGTACACGTTATTAGCATTAATGCCTTGGTATTGTTTCATATTCCCTGCGCAGCAGGCTCTTGCCCGAGCGCGTTCTCCCCCTCGCAGTTTCTCCCGCTGTGTGCTCTGCGCGCGGTGAGATCCTGTCAGGCGCGTCTGGTCCGAGCGAGGCAGCTCCGTCGAGCGCTCCCGCTGGTCTTTACGCGCGTTTGGGAATCCGGTCACTCCTTTAGTGTCCGCTTGATTCCCGACCAACCCTCGACTAATTTTGACACCGCTACGCGGTGATTTCCCCACACGGCCACATTAGTGACCAGCGCCACCTGGTGGTGGTAATTGGTATTGCGCCTCAGTCTATTCTTATAACAGCTTCGGGAAAGCCCAGCTGTTGGAGCACCGGCGAGGGGGCTGTCTTAAGGATTTTAAGGGCATTTGTTCTGTGCTCACACCCTCTGCTATCATGTCTTCTCCAGAAGACCATTTTTACTCCTCCTACCAGGAAGTGGAGGAGGAATGGCCCCCCAACTTCTCCATCCAGCAGTGGACCAAGCCCTCTCTCTGGCTATTTCTAGGGCGCTGGCTCCTCTTAGGGATCAGGTTGATAAGCTGGCGAAAAGCATCCTTGGGGTGTTCAGTGACCCAGATCTGGTGGTGGCGGGTCCAAGTAGCTTCCAGATGGGGAATAAAAGGGCCGTTAAGCATAACGCGGGGCACTTGGAAGGATTTGATAAACTTACGGAGACCTTCCTCAAGAGTGCGCGAACGCTAAAACATGCACCCTGCCGGGAGGAGGAGAGGCCCGGAGAAAATTGCGACACTGTCACCACTATTGTAGACCCCGACGGCGGGTTTCCCTTAGAGGGAGAGGGTGTATCGGAGGACGATTTCTCCTCCGATGAGGATAAGGACTCGGGGCATCCCTGGAGTCCAGAGTCCCACTGAGGAGTCCCCGGTTGGGGACGGGGTCCACTCGGACATGTTCGAGCCTACCCAAATTTACCATCCTAGGTCGGCAGAGTGGACACCTGACGCCAAAGTGGCAGAGTATGTGGTGGGGAAAATCCATCAACCCCTTGAAAGGGAGGTCAGGAATAGGATGAGGGGAGAATGCCCCAGGCCCTCACTGAAGGGGAAGGTGGCACACACGCCTGAAATTGATGAGAAACTATGTACCTTTTTCTCCAAGTATATGAGGGATCCCAAGAAAGGAATTGATAGGTCTTGGACGTGGTAGGGCCCTTGACCCAAATTATTCAATTGACGGAGCGTTCCAAAGAGTCAGGATCCCCTTTGTCCACGGATATTGTGGCTGGTTGGGGGCACTACCCTAAACCCTAAAACACTACCCAAACACCACTGCACTACCCTAAACCCTAAATCACTACCACCAGCACGACTCCCTACACTACCCAAACACCACTGCACTACCCTAAACCCTAAAACACTACCCCAGCACAACTCCCTACACTACCCAAACACCACTGCACTACACTAAACCCTAAATATACCCCCAGCATGACCTCCCACACTACACAAACACCACTGCACTACCCTAAACCCTAAAACACTACCCCCAGCACGACCCCCACACTACCCAAACACCACTGCACTACCCTAAACCCTAAAACACTAACCCCAGCATGACCCCTACACTACCCAAACACCACTGCACTACCCTATACCCTAAAACACGACCCCAACACTACACAAACACGACTGCACTACCCTAAACCTAAAACATTACCCACAGCATGACCCCCTTCACTACACAAACACCACTGCACTGCCCTAAACCTAAAACACTACCCCAGCACTACCCCCTACACTACCCAAACACCACTGCACTAACATAAACCCTAAAACACTACCCCCAGCACAACCCCCTACACTACACAAACACCACTGCACTACCCTAAACCTAAAACACTACCCCCAGCACGACTCCCTACACTACCCAAACACCACTGCACTACCCTAAACCTAAATCTACCCCCAGCACGACCCCCTACACTACCCAAACACCACTGCACTACCCTAAACCATAAAACACTACCCCCAGCATGACCCCCTACACTACACAAACACCACTGCACTACCCTAAACCCTAAAACACTACCACCAGCATGACCCCCTACACTACTCAAACACCACTGCACTACCCTAAACCCTAAAACACTACCCCAGCATGCCCCCTACACTACCCATACACCACTGCACTACCCTGAACCCTAAAACACTACCCCCAGCACGACCCCCTACACTACTGCACTACCCTAAACCCTAAAACACTACCCCCAGCACGACCCCCTACACTACCCAAACACCACTGCACTACCCTAAACCCTAAAACACTACCCCCAGCACGACCCCCTACACCACCCAAACACCACTGCACTACCCTAAACCCTAGAAAAGAAACCCCCACCCCATGCCCAATCCCCCTTACCTCTCACTCCTCATGGTTCCTCTCTCCTCGTGGTTCCTGCTTCACGTCATCTCTGAGGGCGGTGCACGTCGTTGTGAGGAAACGGAACAGCCTCTGTTTCCTTACAACGACATGGATCGTCTACATGTTTTTAGAACGCATGGTCATTTACCATACATACCTTTACAACAAAATTCGTTGTAAAGGCATGCGTGGTAAATGACCATGCGTTCTAAAAATGCGTAGTAATGACTTCGTGATGTACAACGCATGCGTGGTAATGCATGCGTTGTAATGGTATCGCAAAGTAAAAAAGTCGTTGTAACGGCTGTTTACCGATCGAAGCTGGCCCCTGTTCTTCAGTGAGACGTTTATTTGATTAATTAGGAGGAAGAAATGTGTTTTTTACCGAAAAGTGCATTCCCGGCTGTTGTATTGTGAAAGTGTCCGTGTGGCCTGGTTTCACTTCCGGTGAGAGAGTGGAAGAGTCTGTTTGGATCTAAAGGAGTTCTGTTGTTGGACGGGGCCGGCGCGACATGTCATCAGAAAACATAGCTAATGGAAAGCGTCCTCCCTGAAGTGTGGAGCAGTGCCATGAGAGGTCAACGAGTGTGCGTCCCACCGCAGTATGACCGTACCGCGTGACCCATGTGCCGCCTCCAGGGTACGGGAGGCAGAAGCGGCATCGCAGGTCCTCTTGAAGACTGTTGTAGCACTAATTCTACATTTTGGTACTAGGGCATTTTAACTTCGTTGTTCCTGCCAGATACAAAGAGAAGATCCTGTGTTATTCAGTGCCCTCATTACCTTTTTTGTGGGTTGTGGTGCTTGTCACTTTGCTGCCCCGCCGGTGCACACGACAGGGCACCCCACCTCGTGTGCCATCTGCAGGGCCTCTGCCCTCGGATCACTGGTTTCGGTTTCTGGAGTGGCAACATAAACAGTTGCTCCCAAAGGACTAGCCTGAACACTTAGGTGAATATCCCCTGCACCAGCATTCCACGGAAATTCTTTCCTAGCTCTCCCACGTCAACGAGCACGGCTCCGCTCGTGACACCGTATGACGTCATCGGAGCCATAAGAGGACCTCGTCGGCGTGCTGACGTCAGTTCCACCCATTTTTTCCATGCCACCGAGGCAAACAGGGGACCGAGACATTTTCACATGTATACATAGTATAATAAATATATACATATTCACTGGAAAAAACCATAGGTTTCAGGCACGTTATAGTTAGAAATTAGCATTTAAAAAACCTTAGAAATTCACTGAAAAAACCATAGGTTTCAGGGGCGTTATAGTTAGTTGGACATTTCACTCGTACAAAACCATAGAAATTCCCCCGTTATAGTTAGTTCAGCTAACTATAACTTCGTGCGCCCATAATGCACTGCTGATGACGTCACATATTACATCACTCATGACATGGTCAGTGACATCACTCATGACATCACTGATGACATCTCAAATGACATCACTGATGACATCACTGATGACATCATCCAGTGAATGTGTTTTTCTGAAAATTAAATATGTTTTATATATGTATATCTCAAGGTCGATGGAAGAATAAATGGGTATATAAGTGTCTAAATGGATGATTTGTTTTTGTAAAATTGATTGTATAACTGACTAAGTGTATCTTAGTGAATACATGGGTTAGTGAGTAATGTTTAAATATGAAAATATCTGTATCAGTCTCTCACTTTGTGTATAAGTGGCTGCATGGGTTGGTGAGTAGCTACATGAGTGTCTATATGGGTTATTAGTTGGTTTTTGAGTATCAGTATGAGTGTCTGAGTGTCTGTATGGTTCGGTGGGGGGTATTACTTAGTGCATAGATGCATGAATGAGTGACTCACTGTTTGTATGTGTTGAAGACAGCATGTGTGCAGGACTGTATAGGTGGATGAGTATGTGTATGGGTGTGTTAGTGAGTGAATGACTGTCTCAATAGTGACTTTATGAGTAACTACATATGTTTTAAACTAGTATATGTGAGTATTGGTGTATATAAGTGAGTATATGTGAGAGTGAGAGATTGGAAGAGTTCCTGTACAAATAAGTAGGTGTTTCTATAAGTGATTGTTTAAGAGAGTAAGTATGTGTAAGTTTCTGTAGAAGTAAGTGTGGTAGTGTGTGTATAACTGTATATGCAAGTAAATGGATGTTCGATACTTTGTTTGCATGTGTGACTATGTGTGTGAGTAACTCTATGGATGAGTGGCGGTCTGTAACAGGATGTATAGGTGTATGAGTACATATGATGAGTGAGTACATGTATGAGTGACTGCATAGGGACTGTTGGTGAATGAGTGGATGTGTGTGTGTGTAGATCTTGGAATTACTGAATAGGTGTGTTGTAACTGGTATTGGTATGTCCATTGTTTTGAAAATGTTAGTTTGTATTTTTGAGTGTGTGTATCAAAGGTTATATTAGGGTGAGAGGAGGTCTGCCACTCTATCACAAGGATGATGTCATCAGTGATGTCATCAGTGATGTCATTTGAGATGTCATCAGTGATGTCATGAGTGATGTCACTGACCATGTCATGAGTGATGTAATATGTGACGGCATCAGCAGTGCATTGCGGGCGCGCGAGTTATAGTTAGCTGAACTAACTATAACGGGGGAATTTCTATGGTTTTGTACGAGTGAAATGTCCAACTAACTACAACGCCCCTGAAACCTATGGTTTTTTCAGTGAATATATATATGTATCGATATATCTCAATAGAACAAATGGATGTCGCGCTCCAAAGATATTTGTTTAGGGTTTTATTCACCACCACCACTAACACCAACACGTTTCACCAAAAGGGCTTGTTCACGGTTGGGGAAGTCTGTCTACCATTGCAAATTGTACAGTTCTCCACATTTGCCCATTAGGAGGCATTGTGGGATAAGTAGTTTCAAGTAAAAATCAAAGGGAGAGGGAGGAAAGATACTGGAGCCAGTTCACTTCCCCTGGTATATATGTTTTATCAAAGAGAACTAACTCTGGAGTAGGTGCTCCTAGCGTATGTTTGTTTTGGAAAGGAAACACATTATGTTTATAAGTAAGGCCCTCACTCACCAATCTAGTTGGTGACATGCTTCATCATCGGGCCCCACCCAAGGCACCGAGTGCACCTTGGGTGTGCTACGACGCATGGATACAGCGGAGCTGGTATTGTGCCGTGAGAGTGCAGTGAAAGAAAGTGAGTGAATGTTAAAAAAAGCTGTCCTAAGGGTCCCTGGGATAAAAAATTACTATTTTAATGGTTGGGCCCTTGGCAGTTAATAAAAACGAGAGTCGGATATTTAAGGAGATCTTATGGTAACTCCAATATCCTAGTCGGTCAACATGTTTCAGCCATGCTCTCTTAGTGGTATGGCTTTCTTCAGGACCTATGTGTAGTGCAAAGTGAGTGGTCTAAAAACGTGTTATTAGAAGACCATATATGTGACACGCGCTAAGGTGTGATATGTGGTAGAGTCGAATTTCCTCTAGTGGCGCTTTCCTGTGGGGAAGGAAAAGACAAACAAACATACAGAGAAACATGTAACATACTGGTATAGTTGTTTCAGGAGCGGAGTGTCCGTGCTCTTATGCGGTCAAAGGCACAGTGAGGACTGGGTGTGGCGTAATTAGTTATAATCGACGCCTGGTAATTTATGCGGTACCGGGTGGTAATCAAGATGCGCATAACATGGTGCATCGTGTAACTTAAAAACGAAAAGCGAAAAGAGCAAAATATCTTACTCAGACAATATCCGGAAAGTGCCCCATGAGTTCCATGTGGGGGCCCGACCTGTAGTCACACTTTCATCAAGGTCTAGGACCCTTCTCGGTACCTGCTTCAGCCGCCATGGAGCTCCGTGGTAGAATGAGTGGAGCTGGACGGTGGTTTAAATACTCTGCTGGTTCCAACAGGTGTCAGCGAGTTCGGTTAATTGGGAACCGCTGTGGCTGGTTCAATGGGTTTCAGGTGCTGGTTTAGGCTGTCTTCTGATTGGTCTGCAGGAGAGAATAGGCATAGAGAAAAGATACGCCCCTGTGGGAGTGTAGACATAGAGAAATGACACGCCCCTGTGGGAGTGTTGAGTGCTTGTGTGTGCAGATAAAATAAAATAAACTGAACTGAAGTTTAACTCATAAAAGACTCGGAGGTACTGCTAATTGCAGCAGGTGTTGTTATTCTCAATTCAAGTGTGCCTACTAATTGTGGCTTGAAAGAAATCTGAGAATGATTCGTGTTGATTGGGAACATATCACAAAGGAGAAGAAACGTAGAGTCTAGTGTAGACATACACTTGGATTATGTTGTCATTTAACCCTGAGACATTCGTGGAAAGGCGATAGATCCAACGTTGCTCCTTAAGTAGCAGGATCCTGTCATTTGAAAGGGTCTGGCTGTTGATATGTTCTATTACAGTCCAGTTTAGGTCATTAGGGGTGTGGTTTGCTTGGATGAAGTGGTCTGTCAGTTTACTTATGTTTTTTCTACACCGTATGGTGCTGCGATGTTCCACAATTCGGGTTCTGACTTTGCGACTCGTCATGCCTACATAACGAAGGCCGCATGTGCAGGTGATCAGATAGATGACATTATTGGAGTTTCAGTTAGTGTGGTGAAGCTGTTGCCACGTTTTTCCTGTCTCCAGGCTCAAGTTTTTAGTTGCTTTTGTAAGATGGCAGACAATGCAGTCACCGCAGGGGTAGTGACCTTTAATGCCGGGGAATCCCCACGCATTAAGTACAGTGTTAGGTGCTGGAGTTCTGGGTATTGGTGGTCTGGTGGAGACCAGGCGGTCTCGAAGGCTACCCGCTTTTTTGTATGCCAATAGTGGGCGTTCCCATTTCATGGTGCCACTGTTTATTATGTGCCAGTTCTTGTTAAGTATCTTGGCTACTTGATTTGAGGCCACATTGTAGGTGGTGACGCAGGTCAAATGTGTCATGGTGTTGTCCCGTGTGGTGTCCTCTAGGAGGGCGTCCCTCTGTTCGTTACGGGCCCTCTTCTTGGTGGTATTGATTATATTCTCCGGGTACCCGCCTGCTCTTGGTTTATCCGCTAGTTAAGAGGATTGCTGTTTGTAGTCCCTAGTGAAGCTGCAGTTACGGCGTATCCGTAGAAATTGGCCGTATGGCAGGTTTTCTCTGAGGGGCCTCGGGTGGAAGCTGCTGAACTGCAGTAGGGAATTGCATGATGTAGGTTTGTGATATGTGGTAGTCTGTAGTTTGCCCTCTGTTGCCTCGATGTTTAGGTCCAGGAAGGCTATCTTGGAGTTGCTAGCGCTACTGGTGAACCGTAGGAAGGGATCCCGCTGGTTAAGCCACGTTAGGAAATTGTTGAGGGTGTCGACCGGCCCTGTCCATATCATGAGGATATCGTCGATGTAGCGTCGCCAAAATTGGATGTTGGTGCTGTATGGGTTGGTAGCTGCCAGGATGTGTTGTTTCTCAAACTGATATACGTAGAGGCCAGCTACGCTGGGGGCGAAAACACTGCCTATAGACGTCCCGTTCGTCTGCAAGTAGAACTCTCTTTCGAATTCGAAATAATTTTGTTTAAGTGCTAGGGTGGCGCACGGCAGAATAAATTCCCTCGGTGTCGTATGCTCCCAGGTGGTTTCATAGAGCATATTACTGAGCATTTGTAAGGTATCGTCCTGTGGAAGGCTCGTATATAAACTCTCGATATCCAAACCTACTAGGAGTTGGACAGTGGGGTCAAAATCAGTATCTTTGATGAGTTTCAGGAGATGTTTTGTGTCCTTTATGTAGGTGGAGGACGCTTGGACCATTGGGTTTAAGAAAAAAATCACAAAACCTAGATAGCGGTTCTAGGAGGGAATTGATCCCTGATACTATTGGGCGTCCAGGTGGTGGTCTTGTCTCTCTATGAATTTTAGGGACCGTATAAAAATACGGTACCTTCGCCTTCTTAGCACAGAGGTAATTAGCCTCTTGTTTGGAAATCTGGTTGTTGGTCTCCGCAGTTTCTACCAGAGAGATAATAGTGTCCTTCAGGGTGGTGGTGGGGTCTTCTGTCAGGCGTTTGTAGTTCCAAGGGTCGTTTAGAAGCCTCCTACACTCAGTGGTGTAGTCTGTCTTGTTCTGAATGACTATCCCTCCACCCTTGTCAGCTGGTTTTATAACAATGAGGGGGTTTTCTTGGAGGTTACGTATGGCCTCTCTGTCTTTGGTAGTCAGGTTGTTGAAGGGCTTAGGTGGATCAAGATTTTCAATTTGATGATAGACTGCCTGCTCGAAGGTGGTAATTTCCACAGGAATGCAGGAAGGTGGTGGGCAAAATGAGGATTTAACTTTCAGTCCTGTCTCATTGGTTTGTACATTGGGTTCCGTTAGGGGTTGTCTTTCAAAAAATGCCTTTAGTTTCAGCTTACGAAAGAATTCAGCTAATTCCACATGAAGTTGGAATTTGTCCAGACGTGTGGTCGGTACAAAGGAAAGGCCTTTGTTGAGGACATCTTCCTCTGTGGGGGACAAAGAGATGTTGGATAGATTGAAGACCAGTGATTGTGCATTTTGGTTGTTACTGGTTATCTCATTCCGCTCGTTCCTGGTAAAGGTTCCTTGATTTTGCTCCTCGTGTGGGTGCCTACTGGTCCCTCGTCGTCTGACCAATGCACCTGTTGATTGTTCCGTCTCCTTCCTCGTGCAGGGCGGCCTCGTCTTAAAAAAGGCGGCCTCTGGTTGGGTTGGAAAAAGGCTTGTTGTCCGGGGGGGTATAACGGTGGCCATCCAAAGAAGGGATTTTGTGGGGGGTGATTGAACACAGGTGGGCCATAGTTGAGGCCCGGGTGTTGGTAATTGCCCCAGGGTTGTTGCTGCCATTTAGGTGTTCTACCCCTGCCTTTTCATTTGTATGTGCTGCCAGATGTGGAGCCGCTTGAGTGTGAGCTGTCATCCCACTTGTGTCAGAAGAAGTGTCTTCTGACATACATTCAACTTACAGTGGGCTTACAGCCCATCAATTACTTGCCACTGGTTGGCTTTATTGTCACTCTCGTTTACTTGCTTGTTGTTTTTCCCCTAGATCGGCTGACTTGTATCCTTCCACTGCTCACTTTTTTTATTGGTTAAGCACTCAATGAGAGTGCATTTGTTTTCCAACTTTCTTCATTGTGTGATTTTCTTGCCCCGCTCCATGTTGCTGTCTCTCTTGTGTGCTGCTCTCTCTCTCTCATGTGCTTCTGCCCTGTCAAACACCTCAAGCTCTGTGTTGTTCTCTCCCTTGTGTGCTTCTCCCCTTATCTTATGGCGCTCTCTCTCTCATGTGCTGCTTTTCGCCACTCACTCCATGTTTCTTTCCCTCATCCACTCCTTTGTTGTACTCCAACACTTGTGGTCCTTCAAATGATTTGATTTATTTATTAACTGTTTTCAAGCATCTGAAAGCTCCCATTAGCTCTGTTTTAAGAAATGCGCTTCTGTGCAAATGACATTTTTTTTTATTTACCCATCCAAGTGACGTCCACCATCTTGGATCAATAAAAAGAAAAGAAAATATGCCCACTGCGTCATTCAGTAGGCGCACGCAAACGTGCACGCCTACAGAGACGTTTTAAGGCATGGGCAAGTGGGCTCTGGCCCAGGGCCCCAGCCTTTCAGGGGGCCCCCTGATAGAGCAAGCTGTGTTCAGCAGAGTCTTGCCCTGATGACTTTGAATAATTTTTAAACAGTTTGTTGTGAATAAAAATGTTCTATCATTTATTTTTCATGTGTGAGAGTCTATTACAGACATTTTGCGGACAAAATGTGATCATGTTTCATGCAACATCCATATAAAAAGTTTCTTTTAGATCAATACAGGACCTCACATATGAGAAACGGAAGGGTGTATCAGAGATTATTTGCAGTATTATTAGTGAGCTGCTGCTGTGTTACAATACTGAAAACACACGACTATCCCTGAATATCAGATGTAAACACATTTAGAATTTGGCCAAATAGGGCATGAAAGAGCTGAAACTGGATCATAAAATCAAAGCAGTTCCGAACAGGGGGCCCTAAAATACATTTGTCCCAGAGCCCCCAAAATCCTTAAAATGTCCCTGCACGCCTAGGGAATGATGTGGCTGTGTCAGCGTGCCTTTTTCTTTTCGTTTGCTCATGCTGCGCAGCATCAGCAAAAGCATGTTGCTTTTGTCAATGCTACACAGTATCGGCAAAAAACATTGGCAAAACCAGCAGGTTAATAAGGTAAGAACCATTGACTTGTCCAAGACTTGTTTTTCTTGTCTCGTTGTCCTGATCTGTCATCTAAACGGGCCAAATGCAGTGTTTTAATCTCTTTCCAACAGTACTTGGGCATTCCCCTGCTTGACGGTTTGTTTTTGTAGCTGCACTTAATTCTATCGTGCCCCTGGGAGATGTAAACACTGCGCCCACGACTACCCGATTGGCTTGCACCTGCGGCGCTGCTATCGCGGCCGCCCCTCATTATCTTTCTGCACTTTCACAACTTTACACGCCAGACACTCTTTAATCAACATGGCCACATCTCTATTATGTATAAGAACTCTTAATAAATGTGACCTTCAGCCCCTTTTAAAAGTATCCGCTTCTGTAGCCTTGATATGCGTCTGTTGTAGGATTGCGACATCCATTAAGAACAAACAACACTTTCTTGGCCTCCCCTTTTTCAACAAAAAAAGGCAATCTTTCGGTTAAATTATACATAAAACCGCGCGAAACACATTTCTCAAATGGACAATGCCACCGGCACCCTCAGGGCTAACTGACCTTATGGCTAGTTCCTGAGATTCAAATATAACTGTTGTGTCAAAAAATAATTTCTTTATAAATTATGATATTATACATACCAAACTTTTAAAAAGCGGTCTCCCCAGGCGGTTTGGTTAACAGAGCGAGGAAACGTGGTTAACTTTCCAACCGTGAACCACCCCTTGACAAACACCACAAACTACCACCAATTAATTTAATCCGGGTAACTGCCTTTCAATGCTGGAATAGAGGGGAACAGAGCTGGACTCCGGGTCCATCCCTACTGTATTTAGCCACCATCCGAGTGAATCGTACCGGCTGTGTCCCTGCGCAGTTTGCTGACACCTGGGCACATAAAGGGGCGACTGCACTTTCAGGGCACTCTACCGGAAGAGAAGCAGCCTGCAGGGTGACGGAGCGGAAGAGAAGCAGCCAGCAGAGGGTGACGCCACAGGGGCGGCTCCTCCATGTGGGCGGAGGAGCGTCGCACCACTGCTTTCTCGCAGTGCGAGAAGCAGAAACATAAAATGGTATTATAAATACCATTTTATGCTTCTGCTTCTCGCACTGCAAGAAAGCAGAAGGGTTTGGTTGGGGGCGGGCGGGTCTGCTCGAGGGCAGGGGAGGAGTGGCTAGCCCAATGTTACGTACGGGCCCCGACTGTTGAAACCAGTCATGCTCACTCTCCCTTTTCTCCATGTAGGCTGCAGCCTACGTGGAGAAAATGGCCTCCCCATAGATGCCTGTGTGGTCGGCGTCCCAACCAATCACAACGCTTCCTTTGCAGCGTTGTGATTGGCTGAGGGGAGGGAGGCTGCCGTGCCTGCTTCCTGTTCCTGCGGAGGCAGGAAAGCAGGAGCAGACCAAGCAGTGAAGACACGGAACCCATTAAGGTGAGTTTTATTTATTTATTTATTTTATTATTTAAAACCCTCCCTTCCCCGCGCGACCCCCTTCCCTAGCGACCACTTGCCCGCCCCCGTGCCCGCCCAACCACCCGTAACCCATGCCGGCCACGACTGGGTGACAGAGTTCGACTTTATTTTCTAGCTCAGCCCATCAAAAATGTCTTGTTTAACGGACAATCGATCCCTCTTCCTGAGTCTTATCATGGCGGGGAGGGGTTGCATTGTATTGTAACATTTGCAAAGCCCTTCCTACCTCTATGTGGGGCACTGAAGTGGCTGCCTACCAGTGAAGACCACTACACCGTGTATAGTGTGCGGCTGGAAGGATGTCATCTTTGATTTCAATCTGTTATAAGTGTTTCAATATCATGCTTGATAACCACTGAGTTAAAGTGTTATTGGACACAGCATTTAGCAGTGTGATGGATAAAAAAGAGTGAGAGATAAGGCATGCAGTTTATGATTTTTGTAATGATGGATAAAAAAGAGTGAGAGATAGGCACGCAATTTATGATTTTTTGTAAGCTGGCAGCTTTGGTTAGCTCTGTAGGTCTCTTCATGGTTTTTCTTAAAGTCACAGTACACCAAGCTAACCACAATGTGACTGCTTTTTACTGCACAGGGTTGTCCATTCTAAGATTTTTGTTTATGGGCCTAAGCAGGTATAGGCTGGAGGGAGAGATGGTCAGGGGATCCGCTGGGATGGAATTCGTACAACTGCCCTTTATATGATTGTATTATGAGATGTCATTAGGCCTAGCATGCTTATATGTGCAAAGAAAGTCAACTGTGGCATAGGTGTCACACATCCCCACCTTTGAAGCACTGTCACACTAAAGATTGGTGCTCATACACTATTTCACGTGTTGCCACAATGTTCCTAAGCGTGATCCCAAAACAATTTGGTGATCTCTGCTCAAATCATATCAACAATAAATAATGGATTACTCGTTACACCTATAAATACACCAGCTTATAATATGGCACCCTGATAAGTCAAATTACAGCCATTTAGTAGCGTTTTTGGTCCTTATTCCTTTCTCTTGAAATCAAAACGTCCAGAATTCATGTGAAGTGTTAAGTTGCTTCTTTACTATATCTTGACAACAATCAAACATGGAAAACAGTTGGTCCAATAATACAAGATACAGATGATTCAGCCAACCCACGTTTCGTCCTTCCTTGAACTTTTTCATGGCTATATAGCTATTAATCCAGAAAAATGATAGTAAATCAAAGAAACTGTGTCAGCTCCAGATGTTAAGCCAAACTTAATAGAGCTACCAACCTGTTTCAACTGCACAAATCCCAAAAGATCGGATGTTTCTACATCAGTTCATAAAAAGTCGTCCTCATATTTTAGTCCAAAAGCCTTAGAATCCATAATTAGCTGCTCCCATAAGAGTATAGCTAAAAATTAAGTATTCGATGTATAATGCATCTATCCCACTCCGTAGGGGAACCAAATCCAGTGTTTGCACGTTTCATGTGTGTGCCACAGTCAGTTCAACACTAACAAACATAATAAGTCAATAAATGTCTTGGACCTTGATAAGTCCTAGGCGAACCATAAAGGCGCTAAGAGTGTTGGGGTCCACCACTAGTCGAAAAACAGCTAGCCGCGTAGCCCCCTCCCTGAGCCAATAATGGCCCCGGGAACCCATCCACCGGGGACGGCTCACAGGCTATGTCCTGAGACATAGAGGTTTCCCTGCCCACAGGAGCGTGGGCAGGGGAACTTGTGATTACTCTCGCTTGGTGGGAGCATTTTTAAATCTCCTGCCAAGTGGGAGCAAACACCAAGTCCGGTTCCAGCAGTCGGGAGCTTCAAAAATGCTCCCACGCGCTGGGAGTGAACTTTAGATCTGTTTCGGGAAACAGATCAAAATATTGCTCCCGCCCGCAGGGAGCAGCATTAGCAGCTGCTCTCTGCGGGCGGGAGCAATGTCGGCTCCCGCTGGATGCGGGGAGCCAAGTGGGGCTGTGGGGGCCTTGGGGCTCCCCCACGGCCCCCAGCAATAGTATGGTGGGTGCCCTGGGTTTGTACCAGGGCACCCACCTTTTGTTGAGCTGGGCCCCAGGGGATGAGTTCCCCAGGGCCAAAATCGGACCGGGAAGGGGGGGCCGCATGCTTCCCTCCTCCTTCAAAATGCTGCTGGGCCCCAGGGGAAGGGTTCCTGAGGCCGAAATTGGCCCGGGGGGGGGGATGGCCACTTCCCCCTTCAAAATGCTGCTGATCTCTGGGGGATGAGGTCCCTGCGGCCGAAATTGGCCTGGGGAGGGGGCCACGTGCATCCCTCTCCCCTTCAGAATACTACGGGGCCTGAGGAGATAAGGTCCCACGGCCCAAAATCGGCCTGGGGAAGAGGGCCACATGCACCTACCTCCCCCTCAAAATGTTGCTGGACCCTGGGGTCAAAATTGGCCCATCGAGGAGGGGGCGCATATGTCCACCCTACCCATGAAAATTACGCTGGGCCTGGGGGATGGGGTCTCTGGGGCCAGAATCACCCCGGGGAGGAGGGCTGGGTTCCCCCGCCGCCCTTTAAAATGATGCTGGGTCCCAGGGGGTGGGCACCCGGGACCGGACATGCCCGAGGAGGGAACCACATGTGTCCCCGTCAAAAGAATGCCAGGCCCCAGGGGATGGGTCCCCGGGGCAAAAATCGGCCTGGGGACAGGGTCTGTGTGCCCACCTCTCATTCAAAAGAACACCAGGCCCCAGGGAATGGGGCCCCCAGTGGGGGGAGGCACGCGGGCCCCCTCTCCTTTAGTTAAAAAAGTGGCCCTGGGGTATGGAGTCACCAGGGCCTAACGAGGCTTGCGGAGGGGGGGCATGTGGCTCCCCTCCCATTTATTTAAAAAAATGGCCCTGGGGAATGGGTCCCCAAGGCCGATGTAACGACTTGGAGACGGGGGCCATGTGAGCGCCCCCCTCCCCTTTATTTATAGCAATGGCCCTTGGGGATGGGGTCCCCAGGGTCTAACAAGGCTTGGGGAAGGGGCAGCGTAGCTCCCCTCTCCTTTAATTAAAAACTGATGGCCCTAGAGGATCGGTCCCCAGGGCCAGGCCCTATGGCTAACCCCCCAGGGTGGGGATGGCTGTATGGAGGTGGGGTTGGGTACAGGGCTGCATCGGGGGGGGTTGCTTTTATGTATGGTAATTAGGTATTACTTTACATTAAAAAAAATCCTAGACATTCACTGAAAAAAATAAAGGTTAAAGTGACATTATAGTTAGGTGTGATAAAAAGATCTGCTTTTGTTTATAAATAACCATAGAAATTCACTGTAAAAACCAAAGGTTAAAGTAACGTTATAGTTAGGTGAATTTATCAATGTTAACATTTACATTTTGAACCATAAAAAACACAAAAATTCATCAGTTATAGCTAGCAGCACTAACTATAACTTGCTCCCCGTTTATGCACTGCTTCTGACCTCACAAATAACCAGTCGCGGCCGGCATGGCTCACGGGTGGGGGGGGAACGGGCGAGTGGTCGCGAGGGAAGGGGGGTTGTGGGGGGAATGCAGCCTACATGGAGAAAAGGGAGAGTGCGCATGACTGGTCAGAGGGCCGACCAAACAGTCAGGGCCCGCATTGGGCTAGCCACTCCTCCCTTTCTCTTGAGCAGACCCGCCCGCCCCCAACCAAACCCTTCTGCTTTCTCGCAGTGCGAGAAGCAGAAACATAAAATGGTATTTATAATACCATTTTATGTTTCTGCTTCTCGCACTGCGAGAAAGCAGTGGGGCGACATTCCTCCACCCACATGGATCCACTAGATGAAGGTGTCATGAAGTCCAACGGCGACCAGAGCTGCTCTGAAGATGCGACCGAGGCCGCACTGATTCCTAATTGCCTAGCAACCAGGTGCAGGCGGGGAGAGCCTTTATAGTCCCGGTCCAATTAAGATGGCAGCTGAGTGGGTGACTCATTTCCTGATTGTATAATATTGTATGATCACCAAGCTCATTTCATGAGGTGTTCTGGGTGACTCAGTTCCTGATTGTATAATCATCAGGCCCAGACCATAACGTAACGGTGTCAACACAACAACTACACACAAAGAGCACACACACACAATCAGAGGCACACCTTGAAAGCACACAGATACGCCACACAGATGAACATGGGTTATAAATGTGGGTTTATGCAGAGCGTATCCTCCAAGTTTGCACAGCACCTGTCCAGGGATGCACATCACGGCACGCGTCATATAAGGTGGTGTATGGCCCCATGACACATTCATTTATTCACCTCATGCTGACTATGCAATTTCTATTGCTTTCTATGGTGTAATTTGCTATAAAAACACATGAATTTGGGGATGGGCCAAGTCTTTTTGGGTCTCTACTCGGGATTCTGCCCATTTCACTATCAATTGCTGCACATTTTGGACTTTGGTCTATACTTTAGATTTTGCTTAATGCTGCATCTATTTACTCTGAAAGTTTTCATTACAACTGATTTCTATGTCTTTTGATTGATTTGAGACTGCTATATTTTTAACTATCTGCATTGCACTTAATATTTCAATAAACCTTCATGCTGTTCCTGTATTACTGATCTTGAACTCCCTCTTGAGTGCATTCTTACTCACTGGTTGTATTTTGTAATTCTGTTTTGAATCTTGTCTTTAGGAACACACTGCCTCATCTATTCCACAGGACAGACGGTCCCTGACAGTTTTTGGTGGTCCATACAAAGAAGATTAAAGATAACGGATCTACCCCGAGATAATATTTGTGCCCAGTTTGCAGTTTGTCAGCATACTTTGATTTCCATGACAAAACCAAAATTAGATTATTTGCAATGTTCCAGAGCAGCTCCTGAGCAAAGGAGTAGAAGTATTAGTAGGGAGGAATTCATTGTGAGAGATTGTAGCACTTTTAGTGCATTGTGGCATTTTTAGTTTGAGAGCGTAAATTGATGTGGAAACATGAATTACATTGCATGTGAGATTTTTGGTTATGCCTTTTCGAATTGTGGTTCATTAGGTGGATTGATTACTTTGATTTTGATGACTGTCATATTGCTGAGCTAGAGGATTAAGGTTTGTTATTGTATTCAGTTGAGTGAAAAGGGTCTGACTTTCTATTTGTGCTGAAGAAAATATTGGATTTTTGAGTTTACTGTTGGTATAGTAATCAGATTCGTCATAATCCAAGATCTGAACATATATTGTTGAACTTGTCTGCAAGTGGTTGTGTGTCTTGTGAGGTGCCACATACACACAGAGATAGGGACTTCTGAATTAATAAGAATCTTTGGGTTGAATGTGTTCTAACTAGAATTAGATTGGTGTTTATTTTTTTTCGGTGCACAGGGGTAAAAAAGCTCTTGAAATCAGGGGTAGTTTTCTGCTGGTCGTGAATCTTCCTTAGCATGATGGACTGAACTGAAAGGGTACTGGTCTCTTCTATTTAGTGAACTTGATCTTTCTCTTCCTTCCTCTTACTAAGATTGAGCATACAAGATTTATTTTGTTGAGTGTAGTTTGTGGCATTGTGTTGATTTCATTCACAAAGAAGTTGTGCTGCAACTGGTTAATTGCTATTGGACAGCCTCACAGGGTAAGATGTCGCCACAAGTCGAGCAGTCATTGGACAGCTATCATTGTAAGTCATGCTGTGGTTAGTTGAGCTTTGCCATAGCCACGCTGAGATTGGTAAATTGGTTGTTTATTTTTGTGTGGATCGTGAATAATTTGATTGGGAAGAATGAGTGCTGGATTAAAAAAAAGTCTAAAGATCTTAAAGTTTCTAAAAATGGAAGGTGAATAGATTTGTCCTGAAAATTCTCCTGCAATTGAAATGATGGAGGATATAGTTTTTCATATGTGTGTGTGGTTAAAAGACTGGCATGAGACCACATCTGCTGACAAGAACTTGCAATTTCCTTTAGAGGATACCTACAATGTCAGAAAGCTTGACTGCCTGAGGAATGTGATGTATGAGAGAAAGCCATAACATCGACCCACACAATTTGAGGCATTAAATGCGTGGGATTGAGCAGCCTTTGAGAACGAAAGGAAATGAATGAGAAAGAAGGTTAAAAATACAGTAATCCAATGTTAGAGGCGAAGTGGGGCATTCAGAAAACAACATAGAGAGTGGATAGGATGCTGGGTGTGGGTGTATTTCCTGCAATCGTCTGAGTCAGACAAAAAGAGAATACAGCTGATGAATTAAAAAACAATATACGAAAGGGAGAGAAGGAAAATAATTCTAGACCGCCTCCTCCTTACACTGTTGATACACAGACACCAAGATCGACAGCTCAGGATATGGGTGCAGAAGGAGAACCAAGCATGGCTATGCAAGCAATAGCAAGTGCATCTCAACGGGTTGTATGATGGAACAACTACCACTTGAACAACTACAGTCTAAACAACTACTCCTTAACCACTACTTAGTCTAAACCACTACAGTTTTAACAACAACTATTTTTTTACAACTACTATGCCTTTACCACGATTGCCTTTACCCCATTAATGTATCTATTTTACAGGTAAGTATAAACCTATATATATATATACATGTATGTATGTGTTATGGGTTTGTATGTACCTGTAAAACACTTACATTTCGTGGTAAAGGCATGCATGCTAAAGACATGTGTTGTAAAATTAATGTTGGTAAGTATTAACACTATATACACACACACACCCCTATACTCACTATTAATGTTATATAATCCCTTTCCACCCCAAAAACCTACACCCACCCCAAACCCTATGAATTCCCTTTCCACCCCAAACCCCCACACCCACCCTAAAAATACCCTTGCTACCCAAAAACCCACACCCACCCTAAAATTACCCTTGCCACCCCAAAACCCATACCCACCCTAAAATTACCCTTGCCACCCAAAATCCCATACCCACCCTAAATCATAAAATGACCCTTGCCACCCAAAAACCATACCCACCTTAAACCCTAAAAATACCCTTGCCACCCAAAAACCCATCCCCACCCTAAACCCTAAAAAATACCCTTGCCACCCAAAAACCCATACCCACTCTAAACCCTAAAAATACCCTTGAAAATCCATACTCACCCTAAACCCTTAAAAATACACTTGCAAATATATATATATTCACTGAAAAAACCATAGGTTTCAGGGGCGTTATAGTTAGTTGGACATTTCACTCGTACAAAACCATAGAAATTCCCCCGTTATAGTTAGTTCAGCTAACTATAACTCGCGCGCCCGCAATGCACTGCTGATGACGTCACATATTACATCACTCATGACATGGTCAGTGACATCACTCATGACATCACTGATGACATCTCAAATGACATCACTGATGACATCATCCTTGTGATAGAGTGGCAGACCTCCTCTCACCCTAATATAACCTTTGATACACACACTCAAAAATACAAACTAACATTTTCAAAACAATGGACATACCAATACCAGTTACAACACACCTATTCAGTAATTCCAAGATCTACACACACATCCACTCATTCACCAACAGTCCCTATACAGTCACTCATACATGTACTCACTCATCATATGTACTCATACACCTATACATCCTGTTACACACCGCCACTCATCCATAGAGTTACTCACACACATAGTCACACATGCAAACAAAGTATCAAACATCCATTTACTTGCATATACAGTTATACACACGCTACCACACTTACTTCTACAGAAACTTACACATACTTACTCTCTTAAACAATCACTTATAGAAACACCTACTTATTTGTACAGGAACTCTTCCAATCTCTCACTCTCACATATACTCACTTATATACACCAATACTCACATATACTAGTTTAAAACATATGTAGTTACTCATAAAGACACTATTGAGACAGTCATTCACTCACTAACACACCCATACACATACTCATCCACCTATACAGTCCTGCACACATGCTGTCTTCAACACATACAAACAGTGAGTCACTCATTCATGCATCTATGCACTAAGTAATACCCCCACCGAACCATACAGACACTCAGACACTCATACTGATACTCAAAAAACCAACTAATAACCCATATAGACACTCATGTAGCTACTCACCAACCCATGCAGCTACTTATACACAAAGTGAGAGACTGATACAGATATTTTCATATTTAAACATTACTCACAAACCCATGTATTCACTAAGATACACTTAGTCAGTTATACAATCAATTTTACAAAACAAAATCATCCATTTAGACACTTACATACCCATTTATTCTTCCATCGACCTTGAGATATACATATATAAAACATATTTAATTTTCAGAAAAACACACATTCACTGGATGATGTCATCAGTGATGTCATTTGAGATGTCATCAGTGATGTCATGAGTGATGTCACTGACCATGTCATGAGTGATGTAATATGTGACGTCATCAGCAGTGCATTGCGGGCGCGTGAGTTATAGTTAGCTGAACTAACTATAACGGGGAATTTCTATGGTTTTGTACGAGTGAAATGTCCAACTAACTATAACGCCCCTGAAACCTATGGTTTTTTCAGTGAATTTCTAAGGTTTTTAAATGCTAATTTCTAACTATAACGTGCCTGAAACCTATGGTTTTTTCAGTGAATTTCTAAGGTTTTTAAATGCTAATTTCTAACTATAACGTGCCTGAAACCTATGGTTTATTCAGTGAATATATATATATTTATTATACTATGTATACATGTGAAAATGTCTTGGTCCCCTGTTTGCCTCGGTGGCACGGAAAAAATGGGTGGAACTGACGTCAGCACGCCGACGAGGTTCTCTTATTGCTCCGATGATGTCAAACGGTGTCGCGAGCGGAGCCGTGCTATTATGACGTCCTCGTTGACGTGGGAGAGCTAGGAAAGAATTTCCGTGGAATGCTGGTGCAGGGGATATTCACCTAAGTGTTCAGGCTAGTCCTTTGGGAGCAACTGTTTAAGTTGCCACTCCAGAAACCGAAACCAGTGATCCGAGGGCAGAGGCCCTGCAGATGGCACATGAGGTGGGGTGCCCAGTCGTGTGCACCGGCGGGGCAGCGAAGTGACAAGCACCACAACCCACAAAAAAGGTAACGAGGGCACTGAATAACACAGGATCTTCTCTTTGTATCTGGCAGGAACAACGAAGTTAAAATGCCCTAGTACCAAAATGTAGAATTAGTGCTACAACGGTCTTCAAGAGGACCTGCGACGCCGCTTCTGCCTCCCGTACCCTGGAGGTGGCACATGGGTCACGCGGTACGGTCATACTGCGGTGGGACGCACACTCGTTGACCTCTCATGGCACTGCTCCACACTTCAGGGAGGACGCTTTCCATTAGCTATGTTTTCTGATGACATGTCGCGCCGGCCCAGTCCAACAACAGAACTCCTTTAGATCCAAACAGACTCTTCCACTCTCTCACCGGAAGTGAAACCAGGCCACGCGGACACTTTCACAATACAACAGCCGGGAATGCACTTTTCGGTAAAAACCACATTCCTTCCTCCTAATTAATCAAATAAACGTCTCACTGAAGAACAGGGGCCAGCTTCGATCGGTAAACAGCCGTTACAACGACTTTTTACTTTGCGATACCATTACAACGCATGCATTACCACGCATGCGTTGTACATCACGAAGTCATTACTACGCATTTTTTAGAACGCATGGTCATTTACCACGCATGCCTTTACAACAAATTTTGTTGTAAAGGTATGTATGGTAAATGACCATGCGTTCTAAAAAACATGTAGACGATCCATGTCGTTGTAAGGAAACAGAGGCTGTTCCGTTTCCTCACAACGACGTGCACCGCCCCTCAGAGACAACGTGAAGCAGGAACCACGAGGAGAGAGGAACAACGAGGAGTGAGAGGTAAGGGGGATTGGGCATGGGGTGGGGGTTTCTTTTCTAGGGTTTAGGGTAGTGCAGTGGTGTTTGGGTGGTGTAGGGGGTCGTGCTGGGGGTAGTGTTTTAGGGTTTAGGGTAGTGCAGTGGTGTTTGGGTAGTGTAGGGGGTCGTGCTGGGGGTAGTGTTTTAGGCTTTAGGGTAGTGCAGTGGTGTATGGGTAGTGTAGGGGGTTGTGCTGGGTTAGTGTTTTAGGGTTTAGGGTAGTGCAGTGGTGTTTGAGTAGTGTAGGGGTCATGCTGGTGGTAGTGTTTTAGGGTTTAGGGTAGTGCAGTGGTGTTTGTGTAGTGTAGGGGGTCATGCTGGGGGTAGTGTTTTATGGTGTAGGGTAGTGCAGTGGTGTTTGGGTAGTGTAGGGGGTCGTGCTGGGGGTAGATTTAGGGTTTAGGGTAGTGCAGTGGTGTTTGGGTAGTGTAGGGAGTCGTGCTGGGGGTAGTGTTTTAGGGTTTAGGGTAGTGCAGTGGTGTTTGTGTAGTGTAGGGGTTGTGCTGGGGGTAGTGTTTTAGGGTTTATGTTAGTGCAGTGGTGTTTGGGTAGTGTAGGGGGTAGTGCTGGGGTAGTGTTTTAGGGTTTAGGGTAGTGCAGTGGTGTTTGTGTAGTGTAGGGGTTAGTGCTGGGGGTAGTGTTTTAAGGTTTAGGGTAGTGCAGTGGTGTTTGGGTAGTGTAGGGGTTCATGCTGGGGGTAGTGTTTTAGGGTTTAGGGTATGGCAGTGGTGTTTGGGTAGTGTAGGGGGTCGTGCTGGGGGTTGATTTAGGGTTTAGGGTAGTGCAGTGGTGTTTGTGTTGTGAGGGGGTCGTGCTGGGGGTAGTGTTTTAGGGTTTAGAGTAATGCAGTGGTGTTTGTATAGTGTAGGGAGGTTTAGGGTAGTGCAGTGGTGTTTGTGTAGTGTAGGGGGTCATGCTGGGGGTTGTGTTTTAGGGTAGGGCAGTGGTGTTTGTGTAGTGTAGGGGGTAGTGTTTTAGGGTGTAGGATAGTGCAGTGGTGTTTGTGTAGTGTAGGGGGTCATGCTGTGGGTAGTGTTTTAGGGTTTAGGGTAGTGCAGTTGTGTTTGTGTAGTGTACGGGGTCGTGTTTTAGGGTATACGGTAGTGCAGTGGTGTTTGGGTAGTGTAGGGGGTCATGCTGGGGTTAGTGTTTTAGGGTTTAGGGTAGTGCAGTGGTGTTTGGGTAGTGTAGGGGGTCGTGCTGGGGGTAGTGTTTAGGGTTTAGGGTAGTGCAGTGGTGTTTGTGTAGTGTGGGAGGTCATGCTGGGGGTAGATTTAGGGTTTAGTGTAGTGCAGTGGTGTTTAGGTAGTGTAGGGAGTCGTGCTGGGGGTTGTGTTTTAGGGTTTAGGGTAGTCCAGTGGTGTTTGTGTAGTGTAGGGAGTCGTGCTGGGGGTAGTGTTTTAGGGTTTAGGGTAGTGCAGTGGTGTTTGGGTAGTGTAGGGGGTCATGCTGGGGGTAGTGTTTTAGGGTTTAGGGTAGTGCAATGGTGTTTGTGTAGTGTAGGGGGTAGATTTAGGGTTTAGGGTAGTGCAGTGGTGTTTGGGTAGTGTAGGGGGTCGTGCCGGGGTAGTGTTTTTGAGTTTAGGGTAGTGCAGTTGTGTTTGGGTAGTGAAGGGGGTCGTGCTGGGGGTAGTGTTTTAGGGTTTAGGGTAGTGCAGTGGTGTTTGGGTAGTGTAGGGGTCAACCAACATGAATTTGTCCTTGTGTGATGTAACCAATGCTCATGTAAAGCACTCCAATACCTGACCAGTCTGCACTGTATAAAACTGCAAAAAAACAAAAAATAAAAAGTGTTTTGCACACTTCTGTTATTGGGCTATACGTGGGCTACCTCTGGGTGATATTTGTGCTACATTTGGGCTTTTTTTTCTCTGGTGGCCATCTTGGGAGACTTATTTGTTATGAAGTTTCCTAATTTCCTCATTTACTACAGTCTCCTCAGTATGAAATGCTTTCAGTTTTTACTTTGATTCCATCAAGAAGGCATTCAGATGTGTCACACATTTGCCATAAATTCAGAATGTTAGCACTCTAGTTGTTCATTAGATCACTGTAGTAAAGCTACTGCTCACCAAGGAGTTAACTGGAAGTCTACTGCTGGTATTGAAAGTGATTGTTTCAGTCTGCATGTCAGAATTTTCTAATGAAATAGAAGAGGATTTGAGATCTCACTTAAAACATGCCCTAAATTTTCTTTTTGCAGCACTAACCATAATTTCTATGGCAAAATGAACCCCCTCATTTTGTTCCTTTTTAAATTAAATGTTTTAAGTGTTACCAGTTTATTCCAATCAAGATGGCTTCAGGTGTGCCATACTTTTGTCATAAGTAAGGCTGTTAGCACTCTTGTTGTTCTTTAGAACACTCTGGGAAGCTGCAGTAGAACACAAAGGCATCAACTGACAGGCTGCTCCTGTTGAAATATAACAGGAAGATATTTGAGATCACACTTGAAACATGTCCTAATTTTTCTTTCTACAGCACTAACCATAATTTCTATGACAAAATGAACCCCATCATTTTGTTCCTTTTTAAATTAAATGTTTTAAGTGTTACCAGTTTATTCCAATCAAGATGGCTTCAGGTGTGCCATACTTTTGTCATAAGTAAGGCTGTTAGCACTCTAGTTGTTCTTTAGAACACTCTGGGAAGCTGCAGTAGAACACAAAGGAATCAACTGACAGTCTCTGCCATTGTTGGATGTACATGTTTTACTGAGAATGTCAGACTTCATTCTCACATGACTGAGAAAGATAATGTGAATTTACAGAAAATATGCTCTCATTTTAGCTTCTGGAGCACCTTCCAAAACTGTATGGGACAAGCATGTGAAAATAGTTTTCTCTCAAACATGATTCATGATATCCCAGCAGAAGGTTTTTCACAGGGTAAAATCACCTTAGAACACACCACAATTCCTGAAATTAGTATGGTACCATCAACAAATGAATTCTAATGTAACTAAAGTCTGTTATCACCCTTTATAGTTCTCCTTTTGGTAACCCTCAAAATCTTCGATTCACTACAATGCATTTCAATGGGGTACTATCATTTATATTGGTCCCAAGATGGCTGCCAGCAATTCCAGGATGAAGTGCTGACAGCCAATCAGATCTCACGATGACATGTGTGGTTAGGCTCCGCCCAGATATATATGTGTGTTTACTTTTGATTTTCTCAGCAACTACTGAACGGATTTACACCATTTAACAAAAAGGGTTCTTTCTGAACCAAGAACTACCTCTTTGCCAAATTTGGTGTAATTCCGTTCAGCAGTTCGGGCTGTAGCCTTGCATAAAGTTTCCTATGGGAAATTGATTTTTGACTCTTATTTTTTTAATTTCTCCACAACTACTGAACGGATTTACACCATTTAACAAAAAGGGTTCTTTCTGAACCAAGAACTACCTCTTTGCCAAATTTTGTGTAATTCCGTTCAGCAATTCGGGCTGTAGCCGTGGCTAAAGTTTCCTATGGGAAAATGAATGGGGAAAACACGTTTTGGGATCCCCCTTTTTTCTCAGCCCCCGCTTGACGAATCACCCCGAAACTTTCAGGGTAGGAGCGGACCGGAGCGGGCCATAAAGTTTGAAAATTTCGCGATGATTAGTCAACCGACGCAAGAGTTATTTCAAATAGAATGTTGCGGATTTCCTATGGAAAATAGGTCCTAACTATAACTATCTACTGGCGACCGCCAGTAGGTGATATATATCACGTAATACTTACCAAAATACTTACATTTGAAAGTTTTTTTTTTTTTACTGCGAGTATGCCTTTACCTTTAATGCATTTACAACAAAATTCAAACACGTTTTCACATAATAAACACTATTTCCCTAAACTTATTTTGTTAATAGTAATACATCTGTCATATACAATCCAAGAGTGCCATCTACTGGCCAGAGGTAGTTGTAAATGCATTAGTGGTTAAAAGACTCGTGATTCAGGTTGAGGTCGTTGTTAAGGAGTCGTGGTTCAGGTCCTTCGTTGTCAATGAGTCGATGTAAAGGCTGTTTCCCATCGCAACGGCCTGAGACTGCATCAGGACAAGCACTGCCTGGCCAAGTGGACTTACTGCTCTCATTACTGCTGATGTAGTTGTCCCGTTTTCAATGGATATTCACCAGCCTACAGAACCTGAAGCAGTAAGGAGAGAAATTAATATTGCTAATCTAAAATTTGAGTTTGGAGAAAGTTTACAGGGTTCAGTTGATGTACAGAGGCTACCTGTGTACAATTCAGATGAACTGAAATATCTGATGCAGGAAGCAGCCAGATGGACGTGTGAAGCACATGATAAACTTGAGCACTTAGTAGAAGAATATCATATATATATCAGCACGAACAGCCTGTTAGAAACGCCATCACAATATGTGGATTTCTTTTTACAAGAACATGTCCGCCAGCTACCCTCCTATGTCAGAGACACTAGTGACTTTTTGAACAAAATACAGGATTTCGTATGGCAGGAAGATTATCTACTAATCACACTTGACGTTTCCGCCTTGTATACAAGTATTAACCACCTTGACGGTCTAAGATCACTCCAACATTATTTGAACACCAGACCGGTACACTTGAATAATCACAGCAAAATGTTATTAAGTATGGTGGAATTTTGCCTCTTTAATAATATATTCATGTTCCAGAACACTTTGTACCAGGAATTACGTGGAGCTGCGATGGGTGCCAGCTTCTCCCCCAGCTATGCGTGTTTACACATGGGCTGGTGGGAGGAGCTGGTACTAAAAAACCTATATGTAAATGATTACAATGAAAATGTGAAACTCTGGCTACGTTTTATTGATGATCTCTTTGTGATCTGGCAGGGGCCCCTGTCCAGCGCAAAAGAGTTCATAGAAAAGATTAATACAAATGAGATTAACTTGAATTTTACCGCAAACAGCACTGAAGCTGTGAGCTTTTTAGATGTGCAGATCTATGTTAAAAACAACAAATTGGAAACCAAGGCCTATAGAAAAGAAACAGCTGGGAACGCAGTATTACATGCTTCAAGCTCCCACCCTTGCCATCTCATACAAAGTATACCATACAGTGAAATGTTGCGATTAAAAAGAATATGCAGCAATAGGGATGACCTCAAAACAGCGCAACAGGCAAGCAAAACATGGTTCCCACAAAGGGGCTATTCCAACAAGTGTATTAACAGGGCAATTAACAAAAGCAATTTAGCTAACAGATCTGACATACTAACAAAATCCAAAACACAGAGGCATGAAACAGACATGAGTGAAGCAAATAAGAGTGACAACATGAGAGATTTTAGACTGATCCTACAATACAGTACTCAAGAGAGGGCCATTAAGCAGATTATCAAAAGAAATTGGCCTATTGTCCTTAATGACCCTACGATAGGCCACCTACTACCAAGAAATCCATCCATTACATACAGTAGGGCATGTGCGATGCGGGACAGTCTGGTCAAAAACAACTTGGAGACCCAAACAGGCACATCCTGGCTTGCACAACGTAAAGGATTCTTTCGTTGTAAACTATGCAAAGCATGCCAACATGGCCTAAACAAAACAACATATAGAATACCTTTTGGGGACCAAGAGAGAATAATAACGAAGTCACTCACATGCAAGACAGATCATGTCATATATGTGCATGTGTTCTACGCTATGTAGGGAGTACTATACTCCAAGGCCACAAACGGATACTCCAGCACATAAGGGCTATCAAGAATAAAGATATCACATACCCTGTGGCACGCCACTTCAGTGAACACCACGACTGACCCTACGGGTTTAAAATACTATCTGATCGACTCCATACTACCCAGTAAAAGAGGGGGAAACAGGGAAAGGATGTTACGCAAACTAGAAACAAGGTACATCCTTGACCTTGATTCCAAACACCCTGGGGGTCTAAACGCCACAGAAGATTTATATACCGGTTTATAAACATCATGCAGAAGGGCGGGAATTGGAAGCAGGGGTGCCATTTGGTTCTACAAGAAAGAGGTATTCAGACCAACATACAAGAACCATCGTAGAAAAACATTAACTAGCCAAACCCCCTCTCCCCGTTTTTAGAATTTCACAGCCTTTTAGCTATCACTTACCACTTTTTTACACAATTTTTATTAACAATAGGCACATACACTTAGTAAGGGTTTGCACTTAGCACTTTATTATGCAGTCAGAATGTTTACATATACATTGTTTACAGACCTAATTTGCAAATTTGCACAGTACTAACTGTATAAAATATTTTTTAGCATTGGTTCAAAGAGGGTGGATTAATCCAAAGACATGAGTCCCTCAACCCTATATGATCTTAACGCACAACAATGATTTTATCTGATTTTATGTATTTAAACACGGATGTTGACAAATCATGATAATCTTAATTGTGAAGCGAAAAGATTTTTGAAGTTACACCATATGTTTTGAAGTTCAAAAACTATGAGTTGTAAAGGGGAGAACATGAGTAGAGTCTGTTTTCCATGTTCATGACTGCATGTTAGTTGCACTTTGCACTTTAAGAGAATCGACATAAAAAGTGGTAGCACAGCTGTGGGCGCGTCATGTGATCAAGGCCCTCCGGGGCTGAAACGCGTTATGGCCGATAGCTGCTGACGAAAATAAAGAACTTTTGCACAGAAAACGGTGTCCGTGCGCCTGTCTCAGCAGGGGTGAACTGCAAGTGGAGATTGGAGAAACGCTGCATATATATATATATACCAAAGGTAAGGAATGGGCCGCACTCATGGGTAGTTTCCAAATTCTTTAATGCAATACCAAATTCCTTTAGGGAACAATTACGAACGATGTCCCAACGCGCTTCGGTCCCGCAGAGACCTTGTTCACGTGTATATCTTCAGTATGCAACACACATTTTAAATATGTCAGTCATTTCATTTGGTCATTTCTTGTTTGTATGTACACGGAATCTTGGGAAATGTAGTTTATGAGTACGTGAGTCTTTTTTGAACGTGAAAGCTTGTCACTAATTCTGACATTTGTACGACCAATACTCTAGAGTTCATGTTTTACATCCCAAAACTTAAAGCAAAGTTAAATTACTTTGAAACTTATCATCACTAATGTAAATTACATTCTAGACTCATGCGTTCTTAAGAGCATTTATTTTTTATTTTTATACATGCAATGATTATACTGAAATGTCCAATTGCTTAATCAACTAATAATTGTACCCTCCAGTGGGTTTAATCACACATTGAGGTCAATACTCTGGCCCAATTTTACTAGTAAGTTCATTAATAAATGTAATGGGGCTGAAACGCGTAATGGCGGAGATGCAGGGCAGCTAAATAAAATTCAACTGCACAAGGAACCTTGGGTCCGCGTTCGTCTGTCCGAATGGGAGTGGATGTTTTTAAGACGAAGTCAGCGATATATATATATATATATATATATATATATATATACACACTGAAAAAGGAACTAGCATAAAAACTTTAGAATGGATTTCAGTGAAAATGAAAGAATTAGTTGCATGCAAAAAGGCGTGAAGGGATAAATGGAAGAAAAAGGCTAGTTCTAAAAAGAAAAGTTTGATACTGAAAAATAAGCGAGGGTGATCATGCATGAGCCTGAAATGGAAATGGCTTTGATGAGTTTCCTTTGTGAGAAGTTCATGGAGAAGCATATGTGCATGTTCCTTGTGCACGGTCTGATCTCTATGTATTTATGACAAATCTTCCAAAACTGATGGAGAAACCAGATAAGCGGTATGGAAAAGTTGTTGAACTATTGAAAAGTTGCTTTGGGTGGATTTGAACACATTGAGATTATTGTTCCCAAAGATTTGTGGGCAGAATGCAAAGCGGCTATCACATGGCCAACAGAGGATCCTCAAAGAGCGCATCCTCATACGGATCCAGCTTCTCTTGTTATGGAAAAATACAAATCAGTATTAAAGTATTTGAAACAGAATGTGCCAGAGAAAGAGGTGAAATGAGTAAAAATCATGAGGGCTACACAGGAACCGAAACAGTCAGTGCATACATACTGTGAGAGGCTTATGTAGATCTAAAGAAAGTAGATTGGAGTCAAAGATTGAGTGAAAGAAGGTGTTTGTGGATTTGTATTGGCTTCCGTTTTGGGTTTGCATCCAGAGCTTGGTTCTCATATACAGCAGAGTATGATGTGTTTGCAAACTAAGTCTACGGATGAAATACTCAAGTGTGCCACTAGCGAACAGCTACCCGAAGGCATCCCGGCGCTGGGGCCGTCGGGAAGATTAAGCAAGCTATTGCCCAGAGTCACATGGAGCTGGGCTGACCTGCCGCCGGTGCCGGGGATCGAACCGTGAGCCCCAGATTCCAGCGTCAGTCGCCCTGGCCGCGGGGTCACACCTCTTCCCTATATATTGAAGCAATTGCTTTGATGCTAAGCAAAGAAAGATCAAGGAGAAGTTGATAGTTGTTTAAACAAAAAAGCTTCAATTAGTTTTTAAAAATAAAATGGTGAATATTCTGTTATTGTTTGATGTTATAAATCCTGGTGCGAATTCTAATTTTGGCATGCAAGGAAAAAGTATGGTGTCTACTCAGATTGGAAATGTGGTTCCACAGGGCAGAAGTAGAGAGTTTATGAATAATTCTGGAAAAAATATGACCATCAACTTGTTTAAAAAGGGAACTGTTTGTCATATCTGTGGGGGAAAAGGTCACTGGAAGGACGAGTACAGACAGAATACGGATCAAATCCAAAATTATTTTGTTCCTCAAATACAGCAAAATGCTAACCAGACACATACACAATTTACTGCCACAGCACAATAGACTCTGATGCAGAATGTGCAAAAACATGGGGAATTCAATACAAATATGCCTGTAGCTTCAGTGTTGCAGCAAAACATAAGAGACAAAATGCCTCATTATCAAAATTCAGGGTTTCAGAAGAATCATTTGATTTTAAACAGTGACTTTCCCCGGTTTATGCAGGGTACGTTTAATTCGCAATGACGGTGCCTGAGGGGGAGCAGGATTGCATGCTTGGTTCAATGCTAGCGGTAGACCAGAGTGGTCCTTATTTAGATGGTGAGGTGAATGGCCATCCTGTGTCATTGCTGATTGATGCTGGTACTACTCATTCCACGGTTTGTTCCATTGAAATTACAAATCTACCTCTCGCAGGCAAGAAGTCCAAGTTGAGGGAATGAGCAATAAGAAAACTATGAATCCGGTTTCAGCAAATGTCCCTGTAAGAATTGGATCTATTGAAAATGATCACAATTCATTTTGTGTGATTCATGTTCCGAGCGACCCTTGACCCTGCTCCAGGCAGGTCGCTGCCCACGCCGCACAGCACCACCTGTTGTGCCCGTACCCCTGAGCCCGCTGCTGCCGTGAGTTCGAGGCCCCCTCTGCCTCCTGCTGTAAGTTCTGATCGCCTGGATACTGTAGTCTGTATTCTGTTGACTGTAATTGTATTCCACTGTTCTGTTGTTTATTTCGTTTGATTCCGTTGTACTGTACTGCGCTTATTGTGCCCTTTTACCCCTGTGTCCTCCGCCCGTTCTGCTCTCCCGTTTTTCCCGCCGCTGCGGTCCCCGCCTCCCTGCTCGCCCATTCGCCGCACCGCTCCTCCCTCCCACCTCCCCTTATATGGCGGCCACTGCGCGGTGAAGAGAGCAACCCTTGACCCTGCTCCAGGCAGGTCGCTCCCCACGCCGCAGAGCACCACCTGTTGTGCCCGTGCCCCTGAGCCCGCTGCTGCCATGAGTTCGAGGCCCCCTCTGCCTCCTGCTGTAAGTTCTGATCGCCTGTATACTGTAGTCTGTATTCTGTTGACTGTAATTGTATTCCACTGTTCTGTTTATTTCGTTTGATTCCGTTGTACTGTACTGCGCTTATTGTGCCCTTTTGCCCGTGTCCTCCGCCCGTTCTGCTCTCCCGTTTTTCCCGCCGCTGCGTCCCCGCCCCCCTGCTCGCCCATTCGCCGCCCCGCTCCCGCCTCCCTGCCGCTCCTCCCTCCCACCTCCCCGTATATGGCGGCTGCTGCGCGGTGAAGAGAGCGACCCTTGACCCTGCTCCAGGCAGGTCGCTCCCCACGCCGCACAGCACCACCTGTTGTGCCCGTGAGCCCGCTGCTGCCGTGAGTTCGAGGACCCCTCGGACTCCTGCTGTAAGTTCTGATTGCCTGTATACTGTAGTCTGTATTCTGTTGACTGTAATTGTATTCCACTGTTCTGTTGTTTATTTCGCTTGATTCCGTTGTACTGTACTGCGCTTATTGTGCCCTTTTGCCCCTGTGTCCTCCGCCCGTTCTGCTCTCCTGTTTTTCCCGCCGCTGCGTCCCCGCCCCCCTGCTCGCCCATTCGCCGCCCGCTCCCGCCTCCCTGCCGCTCCTCCCTCCCACCTCCCCTTATATGGCGGCCCGTGCGCGGCCGCGCCTAAGGCAAGCTCGTCTGTGCCCATCCGCGCCTGGACCGCGCCCAGCGCCAGAACCCCTGGTCCCCGCACCCGCCACGACGACCGCCGCCGCTACAACGCCAGCACCCTCCACGCACTCAACACCGGACGACTACACACCTGCTTCCTGGCCACCCCGAAGTGCACCCGTGGACCCTTCTCCTGCCGGAGCTGCAGCTTCTCCAGCCTCCGAGCCACCAACCCGCCCACCGAGACAGAACGCAACCACCTCAGATGCATACTACTCAACACCCGCTCCACACGCAAACACGCCGTCGAACTCTGGGACCTGCTCGACTCATCCTCCCCGGACGTCGCCTTCCTGACAGAGACCTGGTTGAACGCCTCCTCAGCGCCGGACATCGCCATAGCCATCCCGGACGGCTACAAGATCACCCGCAGGGACCGCACCAACGGAGTAGGAGGAGGAATCGCCATCGTCCACAGGAACACTCTCAGGGTCTCGACCAGCACCGACGACACCCTCAGCACCGCCGAACACCTGCACTTCCAGATCCACACTGATCCCAACACCACCCTCAGCGGGACGCTCGTCTACAGACCCCCCGGACCCTGGCCACAGTTCAGCGACTCCATCGCCGACTTCATCAGCACACACGCCCTTGCCTCCACAGACTACATCCTCCTTGGAGACCTGAACTTTCACCTCGAGAACAACAACGACAGCAACTCCACCACCCTGATCGACAACCTCGCCAACCTCAGACTCAGACAACTTGTCACAACGCCCACCCACTCCGCCGGCCACACGCTGGACCCCATCTTCTCCGCAAGCTCCCACGTCACCTTCAGCCACACCACCGAACTCCACTGGACCGACCATCGCTGCATCCACTTCACCTTCCGGAAACCCACCACGCACCACTGCACTCAACAGATCCCCCACCGCAGCTGGAGCAAAGTCACCGAAGACCAGCTTAACACCACCCTCGCCCGAAGCCCACCCACCAACCCCACCGCCTGAAACCTCAGGCGATGGATCGACGACTGCACCAACACTCTCGCCCCGATCAAGAAACCCTCCAACCGACGCACTGACAAGAAAGCCAGCTGGTTCACTGCGGACCTTCAGGCCTCCAAGCAAAACTGCCGAAAACTCGAGAAGGAATGGCACCGCGAACAAACACCGGACAGCTATGCAGCCCACAAGAACGCCATCCGCAGACACCATCACCTCATCCGATCCGCCAAAAGGGCCTCCTTCAAAGACCGCCTCGACGACAACGCACACAACAGCAAAGAGCTCTTCAACATCGTGAAAGAACTCTCCAACCCCAGCTCCAACACCAACGACAACCCACCATCGCAAGACCTGTGCAACTCCCTAGCCACCTTCTTCCACCGCAAGATCGCAGACATCCACGACAGCTTCAACAACGTGACCGCCCTGACAGCCACCGACACCTCAGACCCTCCGGCTAACACCCACATCGATCCCCTGCTCGCCTGGACCAACGTGAACGACGACGACACCATCAAAATCATGAGCACCATCCACTCCGGCTCCCCGTCAGACCCTTGTCCACACCACATCTTCAACAAGGCCAGCTCCACCATCGCACCCCATCTCCGCAAGATTATCAACATCTCCTTCAAGACCGCCACCTTCCCGGAGAGCTGGAAGCACGCCGAGATCAACGCCTTACTCAAGAAACCCAAGGCGGATCCGAGAGACCTCAAGAACTTCCGGCCCATCTCCCTGCTCCCGTTCCCGGCGAAGGTCATCGAGAAGATCGTCAATGGACAACTGACCCGCCACCTCGAGGAGAACAACATCTTGGACCCATCCCAGTCCGGGTTCCGCAGCAACCATAGTACCGAAACCGCCCTCATCGCCGCCACCGACGACATCAGGGCCCTGCTGGACAACGGTGAAACCGCGGCCCTCATCCTCCTGGACCTCTCAGCCGCCCGCGACATAGTCTGCCACCGCACCCTACGCACCCGCCTCCACAACGCAGGGATCCGAAACAAGGCTCTGGAATGGACCACCGCCTTCCTCTCCGGCAGAACCCAGAGTGTCCGCCTCCCGCCTTTCTGATCCGAAGCCTCCGAGATCATCTGCGGCGTACCCCAAGGATCCTCCCACAGCCCGACACTGTTCAACGTCTACATGGCACCACTCGCCCACGTAGCCCGACTGCACAACCTCAACATCATCTCCTACGCCGACGACACCCAGCTGATCCTCTCCCTCACCAAGGACCCCGTCACCGCCAAAACGAACCTCCACGAAGGAATGAAGGCCGTCGCCGAGTGGATGAAGAGCAGCCGACTGAAGCTGAACTCAGACAAGACGGAGGTCCTCATCCTCGGCTCCACCCCCTTGGCCTGGGACGACTCCTGGTGGCCGACCTCACTGGGAGCAGCACCGACACCCACCGACCACGCACGCAACCTGGGGTTCATCCTTGACTCCACACTCTCCATGACCAAGCAAGTCAACGCCGTCTCATCCTCCTGTTTCAACACTCTCCGCATGCTCCGCAAGATCTACAGATGGATCCCCATCGAAACAAGAAGAACGGTTACCCAGGCCCTCGTCAGCAGCAGACTGGACTACGGAAACGCCCTCTACGCAGGAGCCTCGGCCAAACTCCTGAAACGACTACAACGTATACAGAACGCCTCTGCAAGCTTGATCCTCGACATCCCTCGCCACATCCACATCACACCCCACCTAAGAAACCTGCACTGGCTCCCCGTCAACAAGAGGATCACCTTCAAGCTCCTCACCCACGCACACAAAGCACTCCACAACACTGGACCGGCATACCTCAACAGACGACTCTCCTTCTACACACCGAACCGCCAACTCCGCTCCGCCGACCTTGCACTCGCAACCATGCCCTGCATCCGAAGAGCGACCACCGGCGGCAGATCGTTCTCCCACCTCGCCGCGAAGACCTGGAACACCCTCCCCATCCACCTACGGCAGACCCAGGACCTACTTACCTTCAGGAAGCTACTCAAGACCTGGCTGTTCGAGCAGTAGCAGCACCCTAACCCCCCCCCACCCAGCGCCTTGAGACCCTCACGGGTGAGTAGTGCGCTTTATAAATACTCTGATTGATTGTTAATTTGCTTAGCAAGGAACTGCTTTGCAAGATGAATTGCATGATTTATTGTTCATTGGACGGTGTCGCAATTCAAAAACACAAGACGAGGATTCAGCGTTCAAAATGAAATCGTAAGAGTCAAATGTTCAGCTGTTTCCTTTTCTTACATAAGATGACCTGCCTCTTTCTTGCTTTAACCGACAGAGTGAAGGAAGAGGTATGGGATTTTACAGGTAAAGAAATTAGATTAATTATAAGTTCAGAGCCAGTGAAAATTACAGTAAAACCATATGCAGTTTACCCTTGAACTTGTCAATATAAACTTTCACAAGAAGCAGAAGAGGGAATGAAGCCCTTCATAGAAAAAATGATAGAACAGGGAATTCTGAGAGAGGTGCTTGGTAGTCCTTGCAACTCTCTAGTGACGGGCATTAAAAACTGAGTGGCAAAGGGAGGGTGGTCCAGGATCTTAGAAATATAAATAAAATTGTAGTTACATGTTGTCCGGTGGTACCGAATCCTGCTGTGATTTTGTTTTAGATCCCTGAGGAAGCAGAATGGTGCACAGTCCCTGACTTGTATTTTGTATTTAATGAGTTTTATATAGCGCTGGCTAGACCCGTAGGTATCAGAGCGCTTTACATAAGGTTCAACAATGTTACAACTATAAAAACAATTACACGTTACATCAAATATATGCGACACATTAAAGAGCGAGAAGGAGAGACAGATAGAGCGGAAAGGGGGAGAGGGGGAGTGAGAAGGGAGAGGAAGAGGGGGTAGATGGTATGAGAGACAAAGGGAAAGTCTGCCCAATGACCGACTGGGTAGGTGACGGCCGAGGAGGGAATCCACAGCCAGACTCCTCTATAGCTCTCAAGGTGGCTCCATCGGGCATCGGTCAGATAGATAGATAGATAGGAGACAAAGAAAAAGCAGAGTTACAGAAATATAATGGGGGGGGGATGGGCGAGACAGGGAGACTGGGAGAAACTGTGCCCAAAGTCCGGCTGGGTAGGGGACGGTCAAGGGGATGAACCAAGGCCGATCTCCTCAATAGCTGAACAGAGCAGCTCCACCGGGCGTCGGACATAATGCTCGGGCTCCGCTGTCAGGATAGTGATCAGGTGTACTCAGAGATTGTCAGATTAGCGCAGGGGGGGGGGGGGTGAGAAACCATGGTCCGAATTAAATCGACGCCATCTTGAGGTCAGGCACAGTCCTGGTAGGGTTATGTAAGGAAAAGTTCAGCTCGGGGGAAAAAAAGTCACCTCTGGGTTCCTGAAGATGCAAATCTGGCTGCAAATCTGGAGTGCGTCACGGGTCATTCCGGGCAGGGTCCGCAGAGAGCAGAACGAGAGGCCAAGTCTTGGGGGGGAGGCCCTTGAACTGGCCCCTTATGAGCTCAGCGCGAGGACAAAAAAAACGATGTGGGAGCCAAATCAGCTATGCAGTATACACAATGAGCGCACTTCAGGAAATGCAGGCGTTGCTCCCATCAATACTCGCGCTCTTACAAAGACGCTAAGGCAGATCGAGTGAATAAAGCCGATCGCTTCGTCTAAATTAGAGTCAGGCACAGCTCCGTTGGGGGTCGTCACGAGTCCACCGCAAACCCCGTTGACATCACTCTTCCTCAACCGCAACCCACATTTTTACGCTGTCTGATGAGGCAGTGGGGGAAGGGGGGGGGAGTCTGCAATCACCTACAACCTCAGAGGCACAACAATACCACTTTAAAAAACAATACAAAAATAAAAAACAGTACACCAAAAATTAAGTGTGTCTTATCGGCCTAGCTCTGATCAATATGGGGCTAAGATCCGTGCCAATATATTGGTGACAGTCCTACGCTCGTTGATACTCTATGACCAGAACAGTTTCATGCCAGCCAGGAGCACCCAACACAGTTTGCGGCATCTGTAGGTGGCCCTTCAAGGGTAACTAAAATGAAAGGAGCGAGCTGCTTTGGTCCTCAAAGACTTCGAGAAGGCCTTTGACTTATTCCTTTGGGTCTTCACGTTCCAAATCTGCAGAATGGACTTTGGACCCCCAATTCCTTAAATGCATTTCTACTTTGTACAAAGCCCCTTGGGTTCAGGTATGAGTAAATGGAGTACTGCCAAAACAATTCCCTATTAGGAAAGGTACACACCAGGGCTGACCTCTTTCCACCTTGCTATTTGTCCGGACTATGGGACAGCTAGCGGAGTGGATCAGAAGGTTCCAAGTGTTCTTCTTCATTCCTCTTAACGAGTCTAGCAAATATTGTTTCACATTTCAATTCATCAATAATTTACTCATTTGGTGTCAAATGCCACAGGGTATACTGTAAGTTTCTCAGTCTTTAGTCAGTCTAAAGTAAGATTTAAAAAGTCTGCAACTGCCCTGTAATTCAGTGCTGATGCAGTACATAGACAACCTAATGTTTGCTTCAAAAACCAAAGAGGACTTCAAGTTGGATACAGTTATGCTTTTTAACTATCTTGCTGACAATGGATATAAGCTCTCACCTACACAATGCCGTATTGTCAAAGAGAAAGAGGCAAGAAAAGTGTCTAAAGAACACGTTTCTGCAATCCTGAGAAGAAATCCTCCAAATTCCGAGATGGAAGTGAGGCTGTTTCGAGCAATGGTTGCCTAATGTGGTCAGTGGATTCCAAACTTGTCCCTAATTGCAAAGCCATTAGTGAGGTTTACTCACAGCGATACAGTAGATCTGGTCCTATTTGATGATGAATGCATGAATGCCTTCCTAGCACTCAGGCACACACTCTGCAGCGCAGCAGCTCTAGGAATGCCAAACTTTAGGAATTTTTATTTGATGTTTGTCCGCTTTCTGTTCTCGTGCAGACGCATGGTGCAGTGAAGAGGCCTGCTGCTTACTTCTCTACTACATTAGATTCAGTAGACGCAGCTCTTCCTGGTTGTCTGAAATCTGTAGCAGCTGTTTGCCTGGTGATAGAGCAAAGTGAAGGAATTTTGATGGGCTACATACTTGTTGTCTTAGTTCCTCATTCAGCCAAGAGTTTGCTGACCTGTACACAAACTCCGCACACGAGAAACAGCCACCTGACAAAATATGAGCAAACAATACTGGCAGCTAACTTCTCAATTACAAGATGTATATATTGAAGCCTGCAATGCTGCTGCTGATTCCTAACAATGAGTGTACCAAACTAAGGCCAGGCATAAAATATACTCCGCTAGATAAGTCTGATCAAACTCTACAGGTTGATGGTTCTTGTGTGAAAGACCATCAAGGAATACTGACAGCCATTTATGCAGTTTGCTCCATTTCTGAAATTGTTCAAGCATCATACCTGTGTAATATAACTTCAGCACAAGTAGCAGAATTGATTGTCCTGACAAGACCATCGTGTCTGGCTAATGGCTGAGTGGGACAATCTATACACACAACCAGTATGGTTTTGGAGTGGTCCATGATTTTGGGCAACTGTGGTCGCAAAGGAGTTTCATCACATCCTTTGGTACTCTGATTAGAAATGGGACATACGTTTGAATTCTGTTGGAGGCTTTGCAGCAGCCTTAAGAAATATTGGCTGTATAGTGTATGGCTCATAAGTCCGGTGATGACACAGTCACCATGGCCAATTGCTATGCCTATCAAATTGCTAAGTACTATGCTCTTGAAAATGTGATAATCACATCAAAAGAGCAATAGAAAGAACAGGAGCAATGTAAATCTGAGGCAGAAACTGATAAAACTAACATTGTAAATTGTTTTTGTTAGATCCAGTACAGGCATCACTCAGTGAGCCTAGAAATCTTCTGGTGTAGGTACCAGAGGATGAAAAGAAAAAGTGGGAAACAACTGGTTGTAAGAAAATCCATAATAACATTTGGGTAACTCCAGATCACCAATATGTGCTTCATGATTTTATACTGACAGCTATGGCTAGGTTAATTCATGGACAGACTCATGTAGGATGCGATGGAATGCTGAGGACTTTTAGAAAATATTGGCATAGTATTCACTTTAGGGCTGTAGCAGAATATCTATGCCAAAGATGCATTAACTAAGGAAAAAGAACATTAGTGACTATGAGACACATAGGCAAGTCTGAGGGTTCATTCACCAGGCTTCAAGCAGACGACATTGAAAGGCCTGTTTACAATGGGCTTTGATATATTTTAGTAATTGTTTGACTGTTTTCCAAATGGGTGGAAGCCTATCCAACTAGAAGATGCAACAGTATGACTTTGGCTAAACTATTGCTGAAAGAATAAGTTATGCCTACCTCAATTAAGACAGACAGAGGTACCCATTTCAAGAATGAAATCTTAAAGCTATTATGTACAGGTTTGCAAATTAACCAAATGTTCCACTGCAGTTACAGACCAAAGGCATCAGGGGTGGTTGAGAGAATGAATGGAACAATAAATCTAAGCTAGCTCTGTGCCTTGGCGCCTTTGAAGTTGGCAGAAGCACTTCCACTTGGAGCATTAGAAGTACTCCAAATAGATAGACTGGTATATCCCCGCACAAGGTCCTTTTGGGGAGGGATATGAGAATCCTGTGCATTCCTTCAGCAACACTTGTACTAGTAACTGATGACATTGTACTGGATTACTGCCAGTGGCGGTTTCTTCGTGAGGGCGTCGCCCTCCCACCCGCTGCGGCGCTAAACGTGAAAAATAAAATGCTAATTAAATGATATCATTGCCATTTTATTTTTCACGTTTAGCAGTGCAGCAGCCTGCAGCCGGGATTAGTGGGGGCGTGTCCTCCTCTGCTGCCGATAGGCAGCAGAGGTGGACTGGAGGAGCAAGATGGACCCTCTAAAGTGTGCATGTCACTTTGGCCGGCTCTCTTTAGCTGGCCAAAGTGACATGCGCACTTTGCAACTCTCCACTCAGCTGTCTTACACACCTGGGTGGAGACCAAGCATAGGCCTAAAGGGCCAGAAGGAGCGTCCATCCAATACTGGCACTGCTCTCACGCTGGTGGTTAGATTGGTTAGTGGATCTTCCTGGAGTCTAGAACCCGCGGAGCCGACGGAGGAGGTATCGAAGAGGACGTCAGATGTGCAGCAGGCAAGGTAAGTGACTTTATTCTTTATTATTTGCCACTCGCCTTGCCTGCATGCATGCACCCACCACTTAGTCGCCCACCCCACCGGTGCTCATACGTGCCAGCCGCCCCTGATTACTGAAAAGGTCTGGGTGATGTGATGAAATCTGTTTCTTATTTGAAGAATGTGGCAACATCGTCAATAAAAGAATTCCAGTGCTACGCCCTGCAACGCGTTGACTGGTAAAGAAGCACGTTTGCAAACATTGTTTGTCGCCACAGTAAAGTGGCCTGCATCAAGTGATTCTCATGACTAACACTCCTGTGAGGTATGCTGGGTTCCCACCATGGATCCATGCAGCTCACATAAAGATAACGAAGACTGCAGATGAAGAGGTGGTGACAACAACCACTGTTTCACAGTGCTATGCTCGAGTTCCCTGCGTGGATCCAGAGGGGGGAGAAGAAGAACCAGAGAAAGGTGAAGAAAGCGAAAACAAGAATCAATATCAGGAAGAAGTAATACTGCAATATCACAAAGAAGAACAAGAAGTTGATTCTTCAGCTTGTGAGTAGGTAAAGCTGAAAATTTGAGTTTCAAAAATCCCAAGGAAAAACAGTTCACAGTGAGCCAAGTTGCTGATGCAGATGAAAGCACAAATCCAGTTACAAGTGAAGAAGATTCAGCAATAGTCACAAAAGAATCTAAAGATGAGAATGTCCTTTGAGGAGACAAGTGGCCTGAATCCGTGAGAAAAAGCAAAAGGCTGCATTGGGAGACTAAAAAGATGATCAGAGAAGAATAAGAGACAATTGAAGTGAAAGTGAAACAACAATGGCCAAAAGACCAACAAGATAGAGAGTGCCAAAAATAAAATACTATCACCTGAATGGACTTATCTAGCATTGGTTTCTGCAGATTAAGGCTCAGATGTTGAAGTGTATGATTTAGCAAAATGCTGTCCGTTCATTTTTGAGGAGTAATCTGAAGAAACACCCTGAACTCAATAAAAACTAGCATTAGTTTATGCGAATAAAGAATTGGAGGTGGAAGTTTATGATTTGACAAGTTGCTGTCAGTTCATTTTTTAGACGGAATCTGAAGAACCACCCTGAACTCAATAAAAAAAGAGCATTGATGTATTTTTGACAAAATAATCTAAATAACTGATTTGTTTTGTTTTTGTGGCTTAGGTATATGGATGAAGATAGGATTTCTTGAATTCTACAAACTGAATTTTTGAAGTAATTAAATACTGATTCCTGATTTTGTAGAAGATGTTTTTTTCTGTCTCGTTTTATTCTTGCTAGTGGAATATGGCACACTGCAGGCAATAGTGCTGCAAATTGTTTGGTGTATTTTCATTGATAATGATATTAATAATTTTAGTTGGCTTATTGCTCTGCATGATTTCTCCAGTTGCATAGGTTTCACCACCACACGCTGAACTAACCACTACAGACAATGAAATAAAAGATAAGAAGTTGATAGAGAATTTCTGTCACCATGTCTTTCGGACTTCAACATTTTGCTTTCTGTATCTGAAGACTCTGTCTGGGCATTGTGCAACTTTTCATAGATACTTAAAGGTGGTTGCACAAGTTACTTAAACAATAACCAACCTAAAAGTGAGTTTTGAGAATAGTTTGAGTGAAGAAGAGTGTGAGTTTATGGAGTATAATGAAAGACGGGTGAGCTTTTTGAAGAATGGGAAGGATCTGAGTGAGGTTAAGATGCAGACAGAAGCTGAAGAGAAATTTAGGAATTCAAATGTACATCCAAGATTGAGAAAGGAAAGTGTGAAACTACGAGTGTTGCGTATGATGTGATTGAAGCCTCAAGGCATTAGATCAATAGAATGTATTGGGGAGAGTGAGGGTAAGAGGAGTTAAGTGGTTGATGATGAGTTTTTGATTGGTGAAGCACCTATATTTAGAGGAATTTATTATGTTTGTGGTAAGACTGCCTATTTTAACCTACCTCGTAATTGGGTAGGTTTTTGTTACCTTGCTTTGGTATTCCCTCAGATTTACTGTGTCAATGAGATGAGTGATGCTATTGGTTTGAAAACAGTGAAGCATGGACTTGGACAAATTGTGTTAGATGTGCTTGATGCTATTATTTGATCGACTGGTTTGGTTTTGAATGATGTAAAAAGTAGAAGATTGTCAATGCTGGTATATTGCCTTAGCTCTGACACTGCTGGTGCATTAACTAAAATCAATGAGGAGTTAATAGTTATGTGTGCTATGAGTATGCAAAACTGCCTTGCATTAGATATCCTTCTTGCGAAGGAAGACGGAGTATGTAGTGTGTTGAAGGTACAACAGTGCTGCACTTTCAGACCTGATAACAGTAAGCTTAGTAATTCATATATTACAAATATTACTAACATATCTTGTGAAGCAAACACTCTTATGGAGCATGGTTTGTGGGAAACAGTTGGTTCCAGTTTTGGTGAGATTGGAAAGGGATTTGGAAATGTTAGTGAGTAGTTTGACAGTCTAGGAGGGAGTGTGTTACCTTCTGTTCTTACTACAATATTTATTGTGTTAATTTTTGCAATTGATTTCATTCTCTTGCTTAAAATCTTTGAAGCAATCTTTGTTAAAATAGCACTAAATTGTGTGTCTAAAAAGAAGGTGTAAACAATGCCATCGAATAAGAGGAAGCGTGAAATTTAGGAACTAGAAGACATCAAAGCATGAGCCTATGATGACATCACAATGTTGGAAGAGTTGAGACGCAAAAGGCAGAAAGTGATGCAGACTGTATTATGAAATGTAATAGTGGAATATTGGTGATAATTATTATCATCAGAGGGGGACTTTGAGGGAATTATTTCTTGATTTGAATCATATGTGGAATATGAGTCATTTGCAATTGAAAAGAAAAAGTGTGATGTACAGAACTATGTTTTCCTAACTAGGCCTATGCTCCATTTTGAAATAATCTGGCTATTATTTCATAATATTCATTGAGTGTTTATACATTTCTAATTGACACTGCACACAGCAAGATGTGCACAATCTGTTTTGCAATGACATGTTGCTCTCGCAGAACTCCACAGGAAGCCTTTAGACACTTTTAAAGGTTCTTCCTGCTCGTACACTGTATTGAATTTACTTATGAGTCTTTGCACTGTTTATGTAACAAGTGTTGTTTTGTCACCTTGACGTTGGGTCAGGAGGGTCACATTATTATGGATGTAGTGGGATAGTGCTGAAATAGAGAGATTATATGATATATAATAATTCTGAAATGTGATTTGTTGTTGTATTGATACATTTGCACACTTCATGGTGACTATGAAATTCCTATTATTTTTTTATGGTGAAGTTTGCTATAGACGTTTGTCTCCTACGCAGACAACACTCAATTGATTCTATCCTTGGACAACGATTCCACTTATGCTGAACTCAATTTCAAACGATGCCTAACCGAGGTCATCCAGTGGATGAAGGACAACCACCTCAGGTGTAACACGGACAAAACAGAGATTCTACCAATAGGCCAGAGGGTGCAACACCACCTCCCACCACGGTGAGGGTTGCAAAAAATTTAGGAGTGCAGTTTGACACCGCTCTCTCCTTCCAACCACATGCATTGACAGTAGCAGGGACCTGCTTTAACCTTATCAAGTCATTAAAAAAATTCTTTGATCTTATCCCCTTCACTGCAAGGAAATCAGTTGCGGTGGCACTGATCCTCTCACGCCTGGACTACTGCAACAGCCTCCTGGCGGGAGCCAATAAACAAACAGTAAAAAGATTACAAGTTGTCCAACATGCTGCGGCCCGCTTAGGATCCTGCAGATCCTCCGCGTCCGCAGCACTAAAAACCCTTCATTGGCTGCAACTGCACAAGAGATTACTATTTAAGATCCTCTTAATCACTTTCAGAGCCTCACTTAAACAGGGACCAAAGTACCTCTTAGCTAGATTCACCCCATACATCACGACCAGGACCCTTAGGTCCTCGTCAGCAAACTTTCTCAAACCCCCCTATTTTAGATGCAAAACAAAGGGAGGAAAAACAGTAGCCGCTATGGGAACCAAAGCCTGGAACCTTTTGCCAACTCATCTGAGAATGCTAAAAATAGAGACACAGTTTAGGAAGGCACTGAAAACATGGATCTTTGGATCCTCAGATGAATTTTGCCTTTCCCTCATTTAAGATCCCCGGTGCCTCATCTCGCCTCATCTCACCTTTCCTCCAACCAGCGCCAGGATGCTCCTTTCGGAGCGACAGTTTGCGCTCTATAAATGCCATAATCAATCAAATTCCCTGAATTTGGGGGAGAGACATATATTTTAGGGTCTCTATAAGGGGTGCTGGCAGTTTCTCTATTGATTTGCTACATTGTGCTTAGTATATTTTTTAGATTGTGCTTATTGCTGCATCTATTTACTCTGACAGCCTTCATGCCAAATGATTTATATGTCTTTTGATCGATTTATTAAGACTTACATTTTTACCTTTCTGCATTGCACTTTAATATTTTAGTAAACCTTCGTGGTTCTTCTAATTTACTGATCATGATCCCCTTTTTGAGTCCATTCTTACTCATTGGTTGTATTTTGAAATGCTGTTTTTAATCTTATCTTCATGAACAAATTGCCTCATATATTCTTGAGGACACCACCGTCCAGACCCTGTGATGGGTGCTATGACTGTCATGCAGATTACCGAAGAGATAGTGCACACACAGGAAATCTAGTCAGAGTATTTGATGACACTAAACAGAAACTTACAAGATATAACAAATTGCCACAGTTGATTTGAGGAAGATATTGGTTATTAATGAAAGCCATGCCCAAATATTTTATGAATTGCCTTAGGGACTCCACAAGGGGTATTGTGGACCCTGGATTTGATTCTTAGAGGTCTGGTAGGACAACCAGCTTTAAATGGAAGATGATGCTGCTGGACCGTTCGTAGGGAAAACTTTGAGTCCCAACCATGCTACTTTATTATGTGGTCATGATTCAACAGCATGTGACAGGGTGGTAAGCAAGGCCAACAACCACCTGACAGAGGGAGTACTGAATGATGTGTGGTAGGTTCCAAGCACCGCTTCTCAATGGCTTTGGAAAACTGGCCTTATGATGTTAAGGGCTCTGCACTGTTTCAGTCGGAGTAAGCTGGTCACACGGAGGGACCACTCTAAAGGCATTAAAATTACTAGATGCCCTTTTGTCAGTACATGGTTTGACAGGCCACAAGCCTATGAATACGTGCAACGTAGACATCTCATGCAGTCTAAACTGGATGGGTTTACAACCCACTCCACTAACAATGTTGCAGGGACTAGGGGTGAAAGGTGCTGCGTCGCAAAGGGTGCTTAGTGCTGCTATCCCAGTTTTTGGTATGAGTGCCCATAAAAAACTGAGCCATGACATTGGCTGAGACTTAACACAATGTCAGTATGGCACATTTTGGCAGTATGGGGAAGGCAGTATGAAGTAATGCCAGACAAAAATCAACCAGTTCAATTAAATATTTGTATAAAGTCTACGTCACCTCCATTAGTTTGAAACAAATTGAAACTTAGAAGTGACAGCCCTACATGCCTACATAAAGCAGGTTCCATCATACAATGATCTGGAAGTGCCCACCCACAGCTGAATTCTGGAATACTGCTGATGAGACTAATCAAATCTACAAACTGTGAGGTTCAGTGCAAGTTAGCTACCTATGAACTAGGTTTGCCAGGCAGGAATGGTAACAAAGATATGACCTAGAACTTTGCGCCAGATCGATTATGGGTGAAGGACTTGGTGCAAGGGTCCTACATAGAAAGACTACAATCTACAATTGCAATCTACTGTGGTGATGAATTGGGCTAGGACTATATACAATATCTGGAGTGGATATTTAGGATCAACCACATGTAATGTTCACCCTGCTGACTCTAAATGAACAAGTTGTTTATAATTTAAACATATGACTTTGAAATCGAACAACTTATGTTGTAATGATCGTGAAAGACACTCAATGCACACTTTAAAAAAAGTTACTGAGTAAAACAAGTAATTACATTCAATAACTCCATTGTCTTTTTTTAGGCATATATATGAAAAAGAATAGCTCTTCTACTTGTAGTGGTAAAGTAAAGCAGTTATCATGAACAAAAACATATAAACACACAAAGTTGTAACACCTTCTGGGGCTGAGGCATGACCCCAAACACACTTATCGCGCTTACAAAATAAGTTGCTTAAAAAAGAATAGCACTGGACCCTATTTCCAATGTTCTTGAATATCTCTCAAATGCTCGGGTCTCTAGTCTTCTAATATGGGCTATTTTACTATGTTTAGCCAAAGAGCCAGAGGTGCTAGACAAGCTGCTACAATATATCAAGCTTACCATGATACATCTGCCTTCTGTCTGGGTTTTCCCATTGGCCTTGGATGCAAGCCAAGGTGAATAAGCGGTTTTAGTCCAGGTGGCAGAGAATCCCCAAAGCAGTCCCAAAAAGTAGTCACTCAAAACCCACCAACTAATAAAATTAGGGTCCCACCTAAGAGAATGAAGATGAATTCTTGAGAGTCAAGGGCTCTTCCCAAGGGTTTCTTATCCAGTTAACAAGACTACAGGTGAATAGGCAATCAGAGGCCTGGAGCAAAGGGTACCAACAGGTGTAAGATAAGTTGGGGCTCCTCTATGGTCTCCTAAAGGCATTACTTCTCAGAGGAGGCTGGTCATGCAAGAACTTCAATAGCCAGTATCTTCCCATTGTCCAGTCTTTATCATGACGTACAACTGAGCAAAGGACCCGCTGGACTCATGAGAGGGGATGAAGAAACTGGGATTTAGGGGCAGCATCTAACCACAACATGTGATATATTCAACATTGCAAGGGACAGAGAGACAACTCAAACGGTTCGGTAATCACAGTGGCAAGGCATAGCACAGCAATGAATCGCCACTCTAAGACTTACGTTGAAAAGGAAAATCTTTTGTGTCTAGGAGCTGGAAATAGGTAGATATGGACTGTTTACTATGGGGAAGATGCAGGCTCAACACACCCACAATCCTGGAATGCTCTGTCTAGGTTGTCATTCTCCTGGAGGGTATGGCAGTGCTTGGGTTGTGTCAGGCCAGGTGGCTGCAAGATCCTCGTGGCTACTGGGTTGTTCATTTCTTTGAGGCAACTTCCATTCAGGAATCAAATCACATGGACTCACTCCTTGTCCTCCTTTTCAGTGAATGTGGTCTTCACACTGAGCACTAACGTTTCTTCCCCTTGCAGGACAAGTGACGAGCAGGGCTTCTCCATATCTCCACTAAAACAGTACATAGAACACACATCCTATGAGCAAATAAGGAAGCCAGTTATGTTGTACTGGATTGAAGGAACAAGAAAAGGCCAGAGACCTTCTGCCCTCTAGGGGAACAGGTACGAGGGCCTGTGTCACTGAGCTACAATCAACCTTCTAGTTCATCCAGCTCTGTGTGTGGCTGGGGACATGCCCTAGGTCCATCAACTCTCTAGCAGAGCCTAGTGCTCTTCTATCAAACATTAGCAAAATTGCAACATCTTCAATGGCCTCGGACTATTGAATCCACTGGTGGAAAAATACCAAGCAGATGAGCTAAAGTCAAGCAGCTGAAAGTTGTCACAGATTTCCTGTTAAGGCAAGGACAATCAATGGTGCAATGTTAACCTTTAATTTAGAATGCCAGTCTGATAGCATGTATTTTATATTACAATATACAACGAAACACAATACAAATTATTGTCGTCTGAAATGTTCTCAATAATCAAACAATGATGTAAAATACACTGACAAAAAGGAACATAGTGACTTGCAGAAGATTATTCAACAAAAAGCAGAAACTGCAAAAATAGAATAAACATGGAAGGCATGGGCAGTTGAAGTCTGTCAAATTGGGCCGGAATCACCAAGTTTTTCTGTGAGTAGTTGTCTCACTTCGGTCTTAAGTGTGAAATACTAGTGAGCTTCCAAGTCTGACTGACAAACCTTTTATTGTGAGCAGATGTGTCTCACTCCACACTGAGACTACCTTGTACATTTTTGGGATTCACATAAATTACTGACAGTAATTTCAGTAGTCTCTCCTAAGTCTTGAGTAAGACAAATACACACAAACTCTCCAAGGCTTTGTGAATTCAGGAGTAACTTACACATAAAACAGGTGCAAGCCACAAGTGTTTAGAGACAAAGGCCTGACTCATAAAGGTAACTTACACTTTTGAGTAAGTTTACACCTTTTGAGTATGTTTACTACTTTTCTGTACTCACAAACTGAACTTTTGTAGGAACTTACACTTTTGTAGTAAGTCTAGCACTACACACGGCCAACCACTGGTACTGCAACACGCTCTACAAACGTGTAAGTTACTACAAAAGTGCAGTTTGTGAACACTAAAAAGGAGTAAACTTACTCAAAAGTGTGATTTACTACAAAAGTACAGTTTGTGAACAGCACTTTGTAGTAAGTTTTGTAGTACCACTGTTGTACTACAAAGTGCAGTTTGTAAATCAGGCCCAAGGCTTTGTGAACTCAGCTCAACACTACATGATAGATCCTGATTGGAAATGAATTGAACACTTACAGCCACGAATATCTGGCTGATGAAACACTTTCCAATACATTCCTGGCAAAGAACCCAATTGTTTCCGAAACAACATACGAATGTGACTTTGACAATTTAGCCTTTTTCACGTGGAATGGTTTTACATTTTATAGAGGAAACCGAACAGGGCCGGCCAAGCCCTGAAGTAAGCAGTGCTTTCTGGATTCGGTTGTGTCCATGTATTTCCTGTTGACACGAACGATGTTACTAAGCTGGATTTCAGACATCCTTCGTTCCAGATTGAATTTCCCGAAGCAGTTCATGCGCCAGTTCCATTGTCCTTTCATTTTTTAATCCTGGAATATGAAGTCTGCGGGCAGTCTGTGCCAGAATGTTAGAAACTTCGCTTGCTGCAGCGCCCGTCTGAGTCATCTGAGGGTGGGAAAAAGGAAGGAAAGGGGACAAAAAAAATCTTGTTATGTTTTTCAATATTTTCCAAACAGATGAATCACATTTTGTTCTCTGCGCTAATCATATAAGATGCCACGCCAGGCCGATGTTGTTTTGTGCTCTTTCGAACATTAGTGTAGTACACAGGCTCCTTTCTACTGATGGGTAATATGGTTTTCTGCCTGCGGGGTTCAGAGGTCTCAAAAACTGAAAACTTCAAGACAGGATATAAGGAACAGATGAAAAGAAAACTGTGCTGGTCAGTGAACATTTATAAATATAATTTTTTTCATATATCAGCCATACGCAGTGATGACTCAGAAATCCTTTTTCCCCTAATTTTTTTCTTAATACCATTCCATCAACTAAATTAAAAATTATAAAACTTTTGAGGTTAACATCTTTTCCACTATGATTATTAAACCTACTGCAGCCAGACGACTTCTACTTTACATTAAAGTATTGTTACTTTCCAGGGGGTGGGAGGGGGTTAAGTAGTTAATCTCGAGGGCAGGTTAGAAGAACCACATTCTGTCATTAGTGTCAAGCAATGTTGTATTACCCATGTGATCAGGAGGTCCCCTCACTTGCAGAGCCCATCATTATTAAACATGTGAAAAAGTAGCCACATTTTCTGATACCTGGGTGAAAGCCGTATTAAAAGTATCATACACAGGGGGTCATTCCCCAATCCATTATTACTGTTTATAATGGCACACATTTAAAATAATATATTGGTCATCATACTGATCTTGTCTGTCAATTGGATGTTTCTCAAATGAAACGTCACTGCCATTGAGGGCTCCATCAGGACTGCCGAAATCAAATTCATTACCGATCTACATGTGCTACAAGGCTATGCTCCCATTCCTTCATCAGCACACTACAATTCTAAAAATGCCCTACTGCCTACCTACCCTCTTACTCGACTCTAACACCCTACCTCATCTTCTCAGGTCCCTCCTTCTTCCCCCATCTCGTAGACACCCCCAGTAGTCCACTGCCGTCCACTTGTCTTCACGTTCAGTTGAGGACCCATAATGGCCTCTCCCTGTGGGAAGGGTCGATCAGTTACTACTTCACAGTCCTTGACTGTATGGCTTGACCACAAACATCCCAGACTTTCATCAACTGTTTGCTACCTCAGCAGAACATCCATATTAAGTCGTTCTACACCAACAGTACACACTAGACGTAACTCGTTGAACTATCAAGCACACAACATGGCTCTACGCCATACAGGTGGCTAAGTGCTTGCCACCTCAACAGTAGACACATATCATGTTGTAATCATACTTCACTCTACATCAACAGTACATATTACACACAACCCCTGGTACCGTCATGCTTGCAAAAGGGTTCCAAACCAAAAAAACAAAATAGCTCATTGATATCCTCTCACCAATTAACATCTTAGCCTTTCTGAAGTTAACATCTATATTTACACAATACTAGACTATAGACCAAAGCGAAATAACTGGCAAAGATGCCTCAACAATGAACAGCTAAAGGAAAGCATTAGATATACACGTACTCCAGGAGAACGGAAAGCACAGCAAAGGCCTTCGGTGCACATGCACCCTTACACTTCATGATCTATACAAACTCATAAAAGGATGTAGTTGGCCTTCAACCAATATAATCCATCACTACACAAAACATTAGTCTATTCTAACCAAAAAGAAAATTGAATACACCACTTTTGACTCCAGTCAACAAAAATCCTAGAGATGTAATCTTCACCCAGATTCCAAACAGCCATGGACTGTTAGATATTAGGAAGAATGACTTTTAGAGTTAACAATTGCATTGAACAGTACCAGTATATACTACCCAGACTGCCCATGGTCACTTTTAAATCTTTTTGTGAGTAGTGCTCTACAAAACAGCTGGGTGCGATGTTTAAATGTTAGTGAATAATGTGTGTAGTGGAGGGGCGCTGGAAGAATTCGGTGTGCTCGAGGATCTCATGCTAAAGGGAGGAGCCCTATTTATGTACGTGCACAGGTATGTGTGAATAATCTATTCCATACTCATTTACAAACAAAGTAACAGAATGTTGTACATAAGCAGACTGCTGCATTAATAGGGACAGATCGGATGAAGTGAGGGCTATAGAAGAGAAAGGTGAGGCTGGAGGGGACAGAATACAAATCAGTGGCGTGTAGTAAACCACGTAACAGGCATCAATATAAACCTTCCATAAAAAATCGTTAATTACTATTCATACTTAAATACTACTGGAGCGCAGGAATCCGTTTCAATTAAAATCTCGATTTACCATCATCCGGGCTAATTCCTGCTCTACGATGAGGCAATGGATCTTTGCCATTGTTTTAGAGAAGATCATGAGCTCTACATCACTAATCTATTTTCAGTCAATAAGGTTAGAATCTCATTAGAAATCAATAATCAATAAGTGGTGAATAAATAAAAATAAAAATGCATTTAGTGCTTTCCATAATGGAAAGAAACCCTATTCTAAGAATCAGGAAAAGGTGTTAGTCGAACCCATAAAAAGTGAGTGAGAGAGAGAGATATAGAGCGAGAGAGCAAGCATCAAGCTTTAGCATCAAAAGTCAGTTTAATATATCAAGAATCAATCAAAATAGAACTTCTCATAGAGAGATGTTCAAGAAATTCAGTAGAGTCTCAGAGCAGCATGGAACGGGGATAGTGAATGCATGGAAAAAGTCCTACAAAAGTTTTGGTTCTGCTCTAGGAACACGCACTATTATAGACTACACATTTTATTAATGTTGCAGCTTGTGATTTTCTTCCTTCTTCAACCAGCCAATCATTTTTCGATGCTCTCATGGGAACAGGATCACTCCTCGTCTTCTCACAGAAAACACAATGGCGCTACATAGCAGCTTTCAATGTAGCTCATTTCCGATCATCTAGCAGTTACATCTGATCTACTCGTAATACATTTTCTTGTTCAAAACTACATTCCCATGAGGATATTTTATCTCTACCTTCAAATAACAAAACGTATTTATTTATTAGCAGCGATCATTGTGTAAGAAGAAACATTTGCAGAATTAGATGAAAACATTTATGCAATTATTATTAATTATGAAAAACATGTTCATGATAAGGTGAAGAAATAAAAATGTTATGCACATTAAGCATTTTCTAATCATGTCAGCTTGTCAGTCAATGCTGCTTCAACCATTTAAGGTCTAGTACGAGTAAATATGGTTGCCTACTACAATTTTTTGCATTTAAACACATTTTCGTTTTCATCAAAGCCTATACCTTAACTTTGAACGTTTATTATGAACTGTATTATTTTCTCGTTATTATTAAATGCTACGTCAATACTTTCTAGTCATACTTAAATTCATACCCTACAATATGAATGGCCTTAAAGTACTCAGTTAAAAATAAACCACTTTAGGTGCCTGGGGAAATCTACCACCATGAATCTGTGCTAGGAAAACTGCTCCCAGAGAAGAGATTATTATGAGAGATATGCAGTCAGCTATAGGGGTGCCTAGAAGTAGCTAGAGATGTAGTATAGAGTCACCCATTCGTTAACTTGGTTTTCAGAATGCCAAATGCTTACATTTAAATACTGGTCTTTATACAAGAGGAAAAAAAAAGATGAGGGAGGAAAGAAAGTGCGCACTGATAGTGAAAACAGTGCATAGATCTACAGCAGGGAGCTCACTCCTTTTCAGTGATAAGAGCTACTTTATTTTCAATAAAAAAGCAATGTGTGCTAATAACACAAATTATCGGTGTTCTAATAGTGACCACTTCACACAGGAGTCCATTAGAGGCCATTGCATGAATAATTACAAGCAGTGACCACCTCAGTGCATCAAGTAAGGTCACTAGCAACAATGTAAAGAAAAAATAAACTATCAATTTTAACTTTGAAAGCTACAAGTCATAACAATCATATGCACAATGGCCCCTGGCACCCAAGAAAAAACATCAGTAATAAGACTTTATCGCAGCTTGATATACCATTTAAATATCAGCCTTATTACCTTTGCAGCTAACATCAGCTTATCAGTTTGAAAAATAGGCTCACTGTACTTTTAAATAAATCATTTTTATTTTGGAAATATACCCAATTCAACCAAACAAAAGCTTTCCTTTACTAGTTTGGGCTACACATAGAGTAGCTATTCACAGGTACATGGAGATCTACCAGCAGCTCCCAAGATACTTGTTGGAAAACCTTGATCTACAAACCTGCTTTAGTGCATGGACCATCACACGCACACCAGATCTTCAACTCACATTTGACTATCTCACTACTCAAAAAACCCTCCTCCAACCCCATCAAACTCAAAAAGTACAGGCCAATCTCCCTGCTCCTATTCCCAGCGAAGGTACTGGAAAAGATCATCAAGAATCGACTCATGACACACCTGGAGAAGAACCAGCAACTCGACACCTCCCAATTCGGCTTCTGCAGCAATCACAGCACTGAAACCGCCCTGATAGCAGTCATCGACGACATCTGTACCCTCCTCGACCGAGGAGAAACAGCAGCTTTGATCCTCCTCTACCTCTCGGCAGCCATGGACACCGTATCCCACCACGCGCTGATCGAAAGACTCCACCACATCGGCATCCAAGGGTACACGCTCAGATGGATCACCTCCTTCCTTACCAGAAGAACCCAGAGGATCAACTCCAACCTTTCACCTCTGAAACCAAGCAGATCACCTGCGGTGTCCCCCAGGGCTCATCCCTCAGCCCCAACCTCTTCAACACATATATGACCCCGCCGGTCAACATCCTCAGATCTCACGGTCTCAACAATTTCCTACGCAGACAACACCAAACTCATCCTCTCACTCACAACGACCCCATCACCAGCAGAACCAACTTCTGCAGATGCATGACAAATGTCACCGACTGGATAGAGAAACACTGCCAGCAGCTGAACACAGACAAGACGGAAGTACTGATCGTTGGCAACAGCAGCAACACATGGAACGACTCCTGGGGGCCATCTGACCTAGGACCCTCACCCACTCTCTCAACCACGCCAGAAACCTCGGAATCATCATTGACAACAAGCTCACCATGAAATCACAGAATAAACGCCGCCTTCTCTGCCTGCTTCCTCACTCTGTGCATGCTACGTAAGATCTTCAAGTGGCTACCCCTACACATGAGACGCACCGTGACACAAGCCCTCATCACCAACCAACTGGACTACGGCAACGCCCTCTACGTAGGAATCAATGCACACCTCCTACAGAGAATTTAGACCATACAGAACGCCGCAGCAAGACTCATCCTCGGCCTTCCCCGACGAACCCACATCACACCCAACCTCAAGTAACTCCACTGGCTCCCCATTCAGAAGAGATACCAAATCATACTGCTGACCCACGCACACAAGGCTCTACACAACCAAGGACCTGCCTACATTAATTACTGCCTGAATTTTCACTAACTGTTGAGAAGACTATGCTCCGGCTCCCTTGCACTTGCCCATACTCCCCACATCTACCGAAGCAGAAGTGGAGGACGCTCCTTCTCCCACATCGCAGCAAAGACCTGGAACAGCCCCCCACGCACCTCCGGACCATCACCTCACTTCCAGAATTCCGAATGGCCCTCAAGACCCGGCTGTTCGAATAAGCCTCCGGGACCTGCAAGTGCCTGGATAATCGGGTGATTAGCCACGCATTATAAATCCTGATTGATTGATTGACCTCATTAGGACATCTATAACATTCTACTCATTATTCACTGTAGACTAAAGGTACATTTGTAAGAGACCCCGGACTCCATCATGTGCACACCTGTAGTATGGTGTAGTATTAAGTACTTTATTTGTATTTAGTTATCTGGGCAGTTCACTGTTCCTTTAATGTTATTGTGTATTCTGGAATGAAGAATGCTCTGGTGGTTCTTAGATCATCAGCTTGCCAGCATTCTGATATTGGCTACTGATCCAGCGCGTGGCCAATGCCTAATCAGGGATCAATACTCAATAATATAGCAGAAAAATGGCCCATACACATTCACCCAAATCCCTGATGCGCTGGGGTCAATTTGATAAAAGTTCAATTCTCTTCCTCCTAAAATTCATATATAGCATTTCCAAAATACTTATCTATTTTATACATCAACTCTTCCTCTACTTGGTCGATGAACCAATTAGTTGAATAGTTGATGGTAATGATACTCTTTATCTGACTAATCATTCCATCAACTAAATAAAACACAGACTCTCGTTGAAGTTAATACTTTATCTCAAATCAAAGGATAAAATGCTCAAAGCATACGGTTACAAGTGCAAACAATGAACTCACAAAGGGAGAGAAAACATCAGCAATTCAAATAGAGACAAACTCATCAATCAAATAATGACATTGTGCATGAAGGAGTGGATAGATAAAGAGACAAACGTTTCAGAGACAAAAATACATTTGCAGATAAAATATGCAAGAACGAGTCGGAATAATACAAACACCGACGGATTTGTAGAAAACCACCCCTCAGGCCTAAGTGGTGGTTTGATCCCCTGAAATAGAGTCAGGGGACAATGATTTCAGGGACAGGAACAGGACAGGAACAGCTAGACCTTTCTGCAAACCAACGAACAGCGACGCATCTCCCCTCTCTCAGACCTCTCCGCCTAACGACCTCTTCACTCCAACTCTAACCACACCCCTAAAGGCACCCCACTTATACCCTAAAACCTACATGTCCGTCCCACATCAGTTTTAACAGTCAGCGTAACTAAACAGTTGATTGGTGGACTTTGGGGGTGGTATGTCACACCATGGTGACTTCACTAATATTTGAGTTTATTCTTTGTTTTATGCCCGTTCTCATTAACTCATATATTGTGCATTCACACGATCTGATCCAAGTTACAATTGTATATCATTTTGAGCAATGTCTACAGAAGAAGTCCTTCTATCCCACGGTCTGTCACGTCGCTTGGCAGACGATCATCACATTGGCCTTCACCCCTTTTATTTCTTCTGCTGTGCTCAGCGCTTCAGTGTGCCTTTGTCAGAACATCATTTACTCAATTATCCAACCCCTCCTTCATTCGGCCAACTTAAGGGAAAATGGCGTCTTATCCAGCTCACTATAGCAAATGGAAAATGAACATTCATTAATTATATGATAATGTAGTTTTCACTGTTTACCACCCACCTTTGCACTATTCCCTGTTAACGTTTTTCCTAGCATAGCTTTATGCAAAACGATATTATTTATTAATTCAAAGCAAGCTGCAACATGCAAACTACGAAATGCACATGCGGCCTAGTCATGCATTGTTTCTCGTTTCTTTCAAAGCATAATGTAAATACGGTTTTAGTTCTTTCATGCGTTATCTCACGTTAGGTCATGCATGCGCAAAGCAGTTTCCCCTGTGTTCATGTAAGGTGCACGTTAATTTTCTATTACTACTTACTGTTAGTACATATTATGGGGGTATTTATTTGAGCAGGTTTCTTTACGCGAAATCCTGCTCCATCAATCCCCCCTTTGATGGCTTTCTGGAGCCATCATAAAATACCTACCATACCGAGTGCCATCTTCATTTATCTAAAACTCTGTATTCTTCTCTCTTTTTATGGCACTTTCATCTATATCATTAATCATTTTATAGTATTCTTCTAGCTCAATTTTCTCTCTTTTTCTCTTTCTCACTCTTCGTCTATCTTCTGATTCTGTCATTTCCTTTTCCCCGCTCCTACACTTACAACATTTATATGTTGTTATTATCACTAAGACTATTATGGCAACTGAAATAAGTGGCATTATTATTTTTCCTAATAAACTACTTCCAAAGGTAGTAAACCATTTACCTACAGAGGAGAAACTCTTACCAAGTCTCTCCCAAACACCGTCAACCTCCAGTTGGGTCAAATCTTCATGCAATTTCGTAATATTCTTTTTATATCCCTCAATTCCTTTACTTTTGTCAGGGATATAAGTACAGCAGTGTTGGATTTTCAACATGCCACAGACTCCACCCTCTTTTGCCAATAAGATATCAAGGGCAAGTCGATTTTGCAAAACCATTGATCTGATTGCAACCATTTCTGTATCAATCATCAAGAAACCACCAGCAGTATCTGTTGATAAACGATCAACCACTGTAAATAACTTCCGAATTGTAAGCGAATTTAGAACGACTCCAACTGATGGTATCAGTGTACCAAAAATATCACCTACTATTTCTGAGAAACTTGCTCTCTTGTTACGTGTTAGTCTGTGGTTTATTTCCTTCAGTCTGTTGCTGTTTCGGTCCATGTGATAGACCTTTGGAAAGACAATAGCAAAATAACAGCTACCATACCAATGTGCAGGCAATCTATAATAGGCTTTTTTACCACACACATAATAAACTCCTTGAAAAACAGGATCAGTTCCACCCTTCAATCCCCAACCTCCAGTGATTTGAAAAGTATGCTTACATTCACTAGTACCAATAAAATAATTGTTATAGTTAGTTTTCATTCTAAGCAAACATATTTTTCCCTTCTGATGCCAGTCCAGGGACATTGCAGCGTTTGTTTTGCCTTTCTCATAATTTCCTTCCCTGAAAGCCCATGGTGGAACTTGTGACTTCTGTTCAACAGCTTTTCTCTGGAAACTTTCCCTTCTACTTTCTACCAATTCTATAAATACTTTTTCTTCAACCTGCAAACTACATGTTAAATTGTTTTTATAAGCATATTCTACATCTAAAGCCTTAGTAATATGGAAGAACTCCCATATAACGTGCATTTTTACTGCTCAAAACCTTATTTAGTTCTTTAATAATAGGTATTTCTGGAAACACTAAATCTATATTAGAATAGTGATATTCGAGCTTCCCCGTCATGTAAAGCAAACTGGTTAAGACACTGCAAGACACACCATATGTTAAAGGAATGTGATGGTACGTCACCCCTTCTGAGACAGACGACGGTAATTGCATGACACATAACAATCACTCACATTCATCGTATTAATGTATTCATACAACAATTTAGTAAACACATTTAATGAGAAATCACTAATTGATTTATCATGATGGAGAATGCTTGCATCCAATTGTTCTATGTTAGGATCAGGTATTCTTTTAGTAACATCATTCACTCTTTCACTTGTTACATCATTAGTATTATTTCCATTATTAGTTACCATTAGGATAGGTACAAGGACAGTTAGTAATATCCACATAAATGTTAATAACAAGACACTACATAAGCAAGTTTTAATACATCTACGTTTTAGTCTAGATTTTGGATGTTCAGTCACCTTTTCTTTAGCCATTTTGTATTCTACCAAAAGAAATATAAAATTTTTGTCTAAATCTATAAACACTAAGCTTTACTAAAAAAAATTCTAAAGAATTCTAGGAGAAATAGTGTAATCCCACACGTCAGACTTTCTTCTGGACCCCTTTCTTTTATTTTTCTTTAGGTCTTCAGAAATCTTTACTTCTTTTCCCAACTGACAATGCTGCACCTTAGTTTTTGTTTTTCACAGTTCTTTTAGAGTGGTCTCAATTTGCTTTCATCTACATGTTCAGTGTCTGATTTGTCTCTTTCTTCACTTGGATCTGAGCTTTCAATTTCTTCCAAGATTACGTAGGTCCATTCTGGTGCTGTATATTTTCTACTTGGAATTCTTGCGCTTCTTGTTTTTCGTACTAATTCTTCTCCTGACTCTTCTTGTTCTGTCTGACTTGAGACCTCATTACTTTCCTCTGGTCTTTTCTTTGACTTTCTTCTCACAAGAGTGTATTTCAGTCTTTTCACTCCACCTGGCCAATTATCACCTTTTCTTGGTTTCTTGGGTTGAACTACCTTTTCACCTTCTGTATCTGGTTCACAGGTTCTTTTATTTGGCCTTCCTTCTATCTGTCTTTCTGTGTTTCAGCAACTTCTGTTTCGACAGTAATTTCACTGACTCCTTGCTCAACAGTGAACTCACTTTCTCCTGGTTCAGCAGTGAACTCACTTTCTCCTGGTTCAACAGCAGTCTCACAAGACCCAGTAACTGGTGCCCACTTTACTTGACTTGTGCTCGGCTGTTCATCATCAGTTTGTTCTTCAGAATCTGTTATTCTAGATTCTTCAGCTTCACAATCTTCAACCTCTGGTCCTTGACTTTTGTTTACCAGTTGCTGCTCTGGTCTTTCAAGTGGACTTGGGACTCGCCTGGTGTGGCTTGCGTGAATCCCATTTGGCAGACCACCACACTTAACTGCCGTCACCAGAATTATTTGGTAAGGACCGCTCCACCTGGGTTCTAAACACGATTTCCTCACATGTTTCTTGATAAGAACCCACTCACCAGGACTCAGATCATGAGCTTGATTCGGCTGTGTTGTTGTGGCATCTTCTCCAACCTGGCGAGACACAGAATGCACCAGGATCAGCCAATCCTCTGCAATAATCAAGCACTAGATCATCAGATATATTCATCAGTTTGTTCGCTGGTATGTATGCTTGTCTCATTGCTCTTCCCATTAGGATTTCATGTGGACTCAGACCCGTCTTTTTGTCAGGAATGCTCCTAAGACTCATCAGTACAAGGGGTAAAACGTCAGGCCATTTCAGTGTTGTGGACGCACACACCTTTCCTAACCTTGATTTTATTGTGCCGTTTAACTTCTCAACCACTCCAGATGCTTCGGGTCGATAGGCACAATGCAGCTTCTGTTCAATTTGCAAAGCTGCACAAATCATCCGAATTATCTCATTAATAAAATGTGTTCCTCTATCTGTCTCTAAAGTGACTGGAAATCCAAATCTAGGAATCAGGTCTCTCAGAAGTAGTTTGGCGGCAGTTAAGCCGTCACTCCTTCTTGTCGGATAGGCTTCCACCCAACGAGAGAACAAGCAGGCAACAACCAACACATATTTCAGCCCATTGCATGGGGGTAGCTCGATGAAGTCTAACTGGAGGCGAGTAAATGGTCCTCCTGCTCTTCCAATTCGTCCCCAACTAACAACTATCTTTCAGCCCGGATTTTGCTTCTGACAAGTGATGCATCTCTGGCAAAGGCTCTCTGCAATGACCCTGAACCTTGGGTTATACCATGACTGCTTGAAGAGTTTGATCATTGCATCTTTTCCAACATGTGCAATTCCATGATATACCCTGGCCATATGGAAAAGTAAAGAATCTGGCAAGACCGGTCTTTCGTCAAAATAGACCCACACTTCATCTTCTACTCGCTTTCTACAACCTGTATTTTTCCAGATTTCCTTATCCTCATCACTTGCCTCTTCCTGCATCTGCCTCACTTCATCCCAAGTTTCAAATGGGTTTGTAAACATAAGATGGCATTCTGTATTTCCCCTTTCAATTGCTCTGTTTAAAGCCATTACATTTTGTGCACAGAAACGCGCTATTTGCTCAGCGTATCTGTTGCCCTTCTTCACATACTCATCTCCTGATTTATGTGCGGCACATTTGACCACTGCAATTCTTTTGGGCAATTGCAAAGCATCCAATAATTCTTTTACAGTTTTGCTGTTATGGATAGGGGAACCTGAAGAAGTCAGAAATCCCCTTTGCATCCATAGCTGTCCAAAATCATGGACAACCCCAAACCCATATTGGCTATCCGTGAATATGGTCACCCACAGACTTTTGGCAATTTTGCACGCTCTAATTTGTGCAATCAATTCAGCAATTTGAGCAGAGTTTACCCCTTTTAGACAGGATGCTTCTAGAACTCCCGCTATGGTGCAAACAACATAGGCAGTACATAATTCGCCTTTCTCATTTCTTAGACATGACCCATCCACAAATATTTCACAGTCTGGTTCTTCCAGAGGAACATCCTCTATATCAAACCTGGGTTTGGTGCACAGTTCTGTCACATCCAAACAATCATGATCCGCTTTCTCTATCACTTCCTCACACCAAGAATTTGGCAATAGAGTTGCCGGGTTTACAGTTATGCACCTTACCACAGTCACATTTTCAGCACCCAGAATCACTCTCTCGTACTTAGTCAGCCGACTAGAGGTCAGGTATTGAGTCCGGGTTCGAGTTAAAAGGATCTCAACAGAATGTGGCACATACACTTTGACTGGATATCCCATCACAATCGCTTCACTTTGTTCCAAACTCACACAAGTGGTGGCTACTGCTTTTAAACAGCCTGGTAATGCTGCAGCCACTGAATCCAAAGTACCAGAAAAATATGCTACTGGACGTCGTGCCATTCCTTGTTTCTGAGTTAGGACTGAAAGTGCAGACCCATCTCTTTCGCAACAATACAATGCAAAATCCTTTGTATAATCTGGCATTCCCAATGCAGGTGCTCGACAAAGACTGTTTCTCAATTTCGTAAAAGCTTCCATACTTTCACCATCCAGCACAATCGGATCTTTCACATCTTTTCTTGTCAACCTCTGTAGAGGTTTTGCAATCAGTGAGAAACCACAGATCCACTGCCTACAGTATCCAACCATTCCCAAAAACATTCGCACTTCTTTCTGAGTGGTAGGTGTGCTCATTTGTTTGATCACACTAATTCTTTCTGGTGTCACCTTTCTGACTCCCTTTTCGATTTTGTGCCCTAAGTAGTGGACCTCTTGTTTACAAAATTGTAATTTTGAAGGTGACACTTTGTGTCCTCCCTCTGCCAAATGGTTCAGTAAGGCAATGGTATCTGTCATGCATGCCTCTCGGGTCTTTGATGCCACAAGTAGGTCATCAATGTACTGAACCAAGACTGAAATTCCTGGCATGATCAAAGTCTCCAGACATCTTTTCAGAATCTGGTTAAAGATTGAAGGGCTCTCGGTATACCATTGAGGAATTCGGCACCATGCCAAGACACGGTCTCCGAACCGGAACGCAAAAAGATATTGACTCTCCGGATGTAAGGGAATCGAGAAAAATGCTTGGCACAGATCAATCACTGTGTACCATTCTGAATCGCATGGAATTTGGTAAAGGATTACTGCTGGATTTGGTACTACGGGACAGCAAGGTACCACAATCGTATTAATCTTTCTTAAATCCTGTACTACTCTATATTTTCCGCTTGGCTTTTTAATTCCTATAATGGGCGAATTACAAGGACTACTCATTATTTCTCTCAAAATTCCCTGTTCAATCATTTGATCAATCACAGGAGTGAATCCTGCAATTACTTCTGGACTCATTTTGTACTGAGGAGTGTTAGGATACACAGCACCCTCTTTCACCGTAACCTGAATCGGGTCTACATTTGTCATTAGGCCAATTTCTTTTACTGTAAAATCCCATACATCTGACCTCACTGTACTTCTTAATTCTTCAGGCAAACTCTCTTCTGTGAGAAGTGAAAACAACTCATCCACTTCTGTCCCTTGTTTTGCTAACATCATTTTGAATTCAACATCCTCATCAGGTGTCTGAAACGCAATACCATCTGGTGTACAGTAGATGGTACAGTTCATCATGCATAACAAATCTCTACCTAAGAGATTTACTGGACTCGAGTCACATACCACAAATCGATGCATGTCTCTGAAGTTTCCAATATGAACTTTTATTGGATTTGTGACTGGGGTTCTAATACGCTTATTCGAGACTCCAACAACTTGGATAGTTTCTCCTGAGAGGGGTAAGTTTGGAATTTCTGCTGCTCTCACAGTAGAACGGGTAGCACCAGTGTCCACCAGGAATGTAATATCATTACCTTCCACCTTTCCTTCGACAAATGGACCTGACTGATCTACCGCCAAGGATGCGCCAAGTACGCACTCTTCCTCCCCCCTCAGGCACCGTCATTGAGATGAGTCTGAGTCATTCTCATTGCATTGCAACCAATGTTGTGGAACCATCTGCACACTTTGATTCTTACCGATCTGGTCACCTCCGTGAAATCCAGTGTTCACACCGTACCTCTGCACTTGAGCATTCACATTATTTGGCATAGGAGCTTGTGGCACCTGTAACTGTGAGGTAACTACCTGCTGCTGCTGTTGCTGGTTCACAACCACCTCATTCTGCATCTGTGGATTTAAATTTTGATTTACCCCATTATTCTTTTGAGCAGATCTACACTCATTCTTCCAATGTCCAATCTTTCCACACGCATGACAAGGAAATTTCTTCCTAGCCTCTTTACTCATTTTACCTCTACCTTTACCTCCATTTGGTATCCGACTATTTTGATTCTGACCATTCATCTGATAACCTGTCTGAGAATTATAATTTACCTCTTGTTGCTCAGCTACCTTCACTTGTGCCCACATCATTTTCTCCTTTAGTTTCTTGTGTCTTGATTCAATGTCATCGCTACAATACTTCGCACATCTCAAAATTTCATCAATTGTTTTACTCTGCCAACAAATCAAATGTTGCTGAATCATATTACTAATCTCCGGTTTCAATCCAAATACAAAACGATACACAAAATGTCCCATATCTTTGTCTCCAATATTCTCAAATCCGCTGTACTGTTTAAATACTTGCAACAGCCTTTCATAGTAAGCATGCACTGACTCCTTTGGTTCTTGGGTCGTCCTGTCTATTTTAACCCAATCTGTTTCTTTAGGGGAAATTTTCCCTTTCGAGAAAGTAATTACTTGATTATACTTTTTCATTACCTCTTCGGATGGTGCACCTGTTTTAGGGTCTCTAGGATATTCTCTTTCGGCCAATCAACAGTAATCTTACATTCTGTCCACAAGTCTGCCGGAACAACAATCTCAAACAACCCATCCAAATCTTTTAACAGAACCTTCGAGACCTTCACAAACCTCTCTACCTGTTTGTACTATTCAACGGGTTTCTCACTTAATCTGGGGAAATCCTTCGTAAAGGATAATATATCCTGCCTTGACCAAGGAACATGAACATACCCACCACCTGGTACTTCTCTCATCGGACACGTCCTTTCAACCTGTCTGTCTCCTTTAACGGAAACATAGACTCTCCTTTATTAGCTGCTTCTTCCTTCTTTCTCACCCATCTATTTTTCCATCGATCTACATCTCCCCATTTCTTCAAAATATTCATCAACTCTTTCATCTGTAACCTTTTCCCAGACGCATTCAAACTCTCCAGATCCTTTTCAGTAAATGCCAATCTGTACGATTTCTGCAACACCTTTGACTTCTCTATGTCTATTCCATACTCACTAGCAGCTTCGGATATTTTCGCATGAAGATTCCTTGCTCTCCAAGTAATGCTTTTACACAAAAACAATAATTCATCATCTCGGTAAGTCCCTAATCTGTCTGGACTTATTGTACCAATAATCATCTCTTCTAAATCTACCTTCAATTGACTTACATTTATACTCTGTGGTTGAGGTTCTTTCTTTTCCATTCTTTTTATCCAATCATTCAATTCTTCTGATGAAGGACCTGTTGAACTCCCTGTCATTGGAGTGACATTTGTCCCTATTCTCCTTGGATTTATTTGTATACCTCTTCTAGGGGTTTCCGTTATCATTTCACAAACTGGAAGATCTAACAATGTAACATTTGTGTCAGCCTGTCTATTCTCATTGACTACCGTCTCCATTCCGCTCCTGACATTACTCATTGGAACTGCTAATGTATGTACTTTAGGTTCTCTCCAAACAAAAAAACTACAGGACCTATTGTAACCGGTACAGTCAATGCTTCTGCATTTAGACTCAACTGATTTATTTTCTGAATCTGCTCTACATTTGCCTTGTTTAGCATCTCAAATTATTTTTCTCGCATTATCCTAGCCATGTCCGCAATCTGTGGAATTAATGGATTTCCGATAAAGGGTGCATTAGGAGGCACCTCAACTGAATTTTCTTGATATGGCGGGGGTCTTTTGGTCATAATATCCTCTAATAACTCATCATCTGAATCGTTTACACCATCTCTTACACTTGAGGTTTCTATATTTTTCTTTTTCTCTTTACATTTACCTCCTGTCTGTTCGTCAGCAACCAAAACTGGGTACAAACCCTCGGTTACCACAGCTCTCCTCCATCGTTTCCTCTCTTCTCTCAAAAGGGTACCTAGACATTAAATTTCTGTATCTCCTACCTCCTCGATACTTCTCTCTTACCATGGCTTCTATTTCCCATTCCTCTAACGCTTCACACTGTGTAGGTCTGGGATTCGGCTCTAATACATTCATTATATTTCTCAAATTCTGCAAAATCCTCATATTAAACGAACCATGCTGTGGAAAAGCTAAAACACCATCATCCTTTGTATACTCCACCCAATTCTCCAACCATGTACACGTATGATATCCTTGCTCTAACATCATATAGGAAGCAGGCGTTCCTGGAGGGGGAATAAGAATTCCCTCTCTAGTCACAATCGGTTTATCCTTTTTGAAGAACTTCTTTATTTTCTCAATCAACTTCATTTTCCTGACTCTTTATATTGTATTTTAACAAAACAAAGAAGGAATCTTTGTGTTCTACTTTTGTCGGTTCTCGTCCTATACCAGCGCGACACACACCAACCAACCAATCAGAACACCACTACGTAAGCAAAATCTCAACCAATACTAGCACGGCTCACACCAACCAGCCAATCACAGCTCTGTACACGCCCGCTGCCTGACCAATGCCAGCGGAGCTTTTCTGTCGTCAGTATTACTCCTTCTACTGACCCTCCCTTTACAAAACAATACGGCAATATTTTTCTAAGTACTCTTAATCAAAATTTCGATTAGTAACAACATAAAACAATGCTACCTTGTCTGCTCCACTAAATAAAGAGATAATTTTCACTCTTTCCAAGAGGTTTTCTCCACTACGAGTCCTAATAACGCCCAGCGCTATTTTACTCTTCAAACAAGCTCCGGGTGCACCTATTACTCCTCCAGGGATAAGGCCAAAGTTTCGCAAGAGGACTTTTTGGTGTGAAAAGAGTTCTTGGTACTCACCTGGGGATAAGGCTAGAGTTTCGGAAGTGGACCCTACGCTATTTCAGACACTCTACTCGCATACGAAATTTCCCTAAATATAACACCTTCAGCCCTCCGTAGCTTTGGTATTATTACAACAGACAAAGTACTTCTGCAGTGTGATTTCTTTACCACACTCTTCTTCTGCCTATTTCAGGCTAATCCCATTCCCGGGATTCCTTAGGTATCTCCGTACCTGTACTTCTAGACAACATAGAACAGGACACTGACTTTTTCGAGTTAAAACATATAGGGCCATATGTATCAAAAAAGAGTTTTGCGATTCTCAAATTGCGATTTTTAGCGAATCGCAATTAGAGAATCGCAAAATGCAATGTATGTAGGATTTGCTAAAAAATGTGCGAATCCTACATATTCCTTATTTGCGAATCGCAAATTGAGATTCGCAAATAAGGAATACCTTCCCATTCATTCCTATGGGCTAGGAGGCCCATAGGAATGAATGGGAAGACATTCTCAATTTGCGATTACCAATTAGAGAATCGCAAATTGAGAATGCAATTTCAGGGTTGCAAGGGTGCCAAAAGGACACCCTGTTGCACCCCTGAAATATGCATGTGTGCAGTATGTGCGACATATGGCACTTTTAAAAAATAAAAAAAAGTGCTTTTTTAAAGAAAATCGCAAATTACCACCAACTTGAAGTTGGTGGTAATTTGCAATTCCTTAAGGCCAAATAGCAAATTTCTGGTGCTTCCAGAATTGCATTTAAGGAATCGCAATTTGCAATTCCTTAATTGCATTCGCAAAATAGAGAATCGCAAATTTTGCAATTCTCTATTTTGCGATGGCCTTTTGGGATGATACATCCCAAAAGGCTTTTTCCAATTCGCAAACGGGCCGATTCTGAGAATCTGCCCCTTTGCAAACGGGAAAAAGGCTTGATACATATGGCCCATAATCAATAATTAATAATCATTACCAAACTAATCAATAATCAAACCATCCTCTGCTACCAAGAAACTGATCCAGCGCGTGGCCAATGCCTAATCAGGGATCAATACTCAATAATATAACAGAACAATGGCCCATACACATTCACCCAAATCCCTGATGCGCTGGGGTCAATTTGATAAAAGTTCAATTCTCTTCCTCCTAAAATTTATATATAGCATTTCCACAATACTTATCTATTTTATACATCAACTCTTCCTCTACTTGGTCGATGAACCAATTAGTTGAATAGTTGATGGTAATGATACTTCTTATTTGATTAATCATTCGATCAACTAAATAAAACACAGACTCTCGAAGTTAATAAGTCTATCTCAAATCAAAGGATAAAATGCTCAAAGCATACGGTTACAAGTGCAAACAATGAACTCACAAAGGGAGAGAAAACATCAGCAATTCAAATAGAGACAAACTCATCAATCAAATAATGACATTGTGCATGAAGGAGTGGATAGATAGAGAGACAAAAGTTTCAGAGCCAAAAATACATTTGCAGATAAAATATGCAAGAACGAGTCGGAATAATACAAACCCAACGGATTTGTAGAAAACCACCCCTCAGGCCTAAGTGGTGGTGGAGATCCCCTGAATTAGAGTCAGGGACAAAGATTTCAGGGACAGGAATAGGACAGGACAGGAACAGCTAGACCTTTCTGCAAACCGACGAACAGCCACGCATCTCCCCTCTCTCAGACCTCTCCGCCTAACGACCTCTTCACTCCAACTCTAACCACACCCCTAAAGGCACCCCAGTTATACCCTAAAACCTACATGTCCGTCCCACATCAGTTGTAACAGTCAGAGTAACTAAACAGTTGATTGGTGGACTTTGGAGGTGGTATGTCACACCATGGTGACTTCACTAATATTTGAGCTTATTCTTTGTTTTATGCCCGTTCTCATTAACTCATACATTGTGCATTCACATGATCTGATCCAAGTTACAATTGTATATAATTTTTAGCAATGCCTACAGAAGAAGTCCTTCTATCCCACGGTCTGGCACGTCGCTTGGCAGACGATCATCACATTGGCCTTCACCCCTTTCATTTCTTCTGTTGTGCTCAGCGCTTCAGCGTGCCTTTGTCAGAACAGCATCTACTCAATTATCCAACCCCTCCTTCATTCTGCCCACTTAAGGGAAAATGGCGTCTTATTCAGCTCACTATAGCAAATGGAAAATGAACATTCATTAATTATATGATAATGTAGTTTTCACTGTTTACCACCCACCTTTGCACTATTCCCTGTTAACGTTTTTTCCTAGCATAGCTTTATGCAAAACGATATTATATATTAATTCAAAGCAAGCTGCAACATGCAAACTACGAAATGCACATGCGACCTAGTCATGCATTGTTTCTCGTTTCTTTCAAAGCATAATGTAAATACGGTTTTAGTTCTTTCATGCGTAATCTCACGTTAGTGCATGCAAGGCGCAAAGCAGTTTCCCCTGTGTTCATGTAAGGTGCACGTTAATTTTCTATTACTACTTACTGTTAGTACGTATTATGGGGGTATTCATTTGAGCAGGTTTCTTTTCGCGAAATCCTGCTCCATCACTACCGAGGTGACCAGTGCCGTCTCATCTCCTGTGTTGTGGAATTCAATAAACTTCTTCTCATGTTGGACACAAGAACTTCTCTGTTGTTTTGTTGCTCCACTCTCATACATTTAATCATGAGAGTTTCAGGCTAAAATGTGGGGCTCTTATGAGAATTTCGTTTTCCTCCAGCTGTGCGAATATGATGATGGGCCGGAAGGAGATGGAAATGGCCTGAAATGAAGTACATGTCTAAGCTATTATGATAATTTACTGATCAGCTGGGGTGCACCAAGGAAGATTTTGGTCAATATTTTGAGAAGATCAATAACAATGACCGCAATCTGGAATCAGTGTATTAAATCAGTAATGAAAGAGTGACCTTCCTAGTTATATGCAGAGTTTTGTTGACTATAAAAAACAATTCACTTGTTACATCTAAAAGACACAGCAACAAATCGTATACTATATGGCAACAGTTTTCACTTGAAAAACCTAATACAAAGTATCCCATATGGTGGATTTCTCTATTTGCAAATAAACTGATCTTTAGATTAATTTTGGGAAAATAAAATAAAAAGGAAGCAAGATTCCTGAATGAAGGCTATGCTCAAAGAACTGTAAAGAAGAAGAAGAGAAAGAGCAAGGAATAAAAAGTGAGTGGAAATTTAAGGACAGGACCATCAAGAGAGAAAAATAAAAGAAGCAATGGAGGATAATAAAATCAGATTAATATTAACCTCTATCCAAGAATCTGACAAAATAAGAAACATTCTAAAAAGTGCCATTTAATAGACGATGATCATAAAAGATAGATTAGACTCTAAACGTACAATAACTTTCAGAAAGGTTAAATCAATCAAGGATCTAATTGTCAATATTTATTTTGAAGAGAAGATCATTGAATGACTCATGGCTTAAAAGCAAAACGAAAGGCTTCAATATCTTTCGATATTATAAAGCATGTGAAAACAGAAAAGAGTTTGTACTAAGAAATGGAAACATACATGGGATCAAAACATTTTTGAATCGCAATAGCAAACGTGTGGTCTCAATGAGTCAATGCTCTTAGAATCCAAAATACATTGGTAGTACAATATACACCCTCAAAAAGAAACTCTGAAAGTATTTGATTAAATAAAAAAGGATTTCAGTGACTCTGTACTAACACATTTTGGGAGAGCTCATACAAGTGCTCGTATGGATCTCACATTCCTTTCACTTGATAAAATAAAGAAATCAGAGAGAGGTGGAGACCATGTGAAAAAATTACACCACATGGAATCAAAATCCATGATATTGGGATTGGAACAATACATCTGTATGGAATTAATTTGAGAAGAAACGGTTTGTACATCTGAAATAAACTGTGAAATTGTTTCATTATTTAAAATTATATATTGGCACACAGAATATAAGAATGAAGTGAAATTATCTTGTTGTAAAATGAAAGATAATCACATGCTAAGACAATATAGCCTACTGAAGAGATTCATTGACAATGTAGCCCACTGAAGGGCATGATTAATAAATAATTATATGACCAATGGTATTATTTATAGGTATATTATTTAGGATAACAGAAATAATTCAAGACCGGAAATTACTGGCCCAAAACAAGAGTTCAGAAGCCAACTTATTATTTTATTTTTTTAAATAGATCTTACCATAAAGTTACTTTAATGTTTGTTTTTTACAGTGAATTTCTGAGGTTGTTTTTAATGAAAAGTAAAATATTATACCTTACCTATCTAAAATGTCACTTTACCCTTTGATTTGTTGTATACAAGTATACAGCATCCGAGCCTGTGAGCACTTTCTGAGGGCCAGTCCACTCTTTTATGTTGCCCACACACAGATGCTTCTAGGCATGATGGAATTTCGTCTCAAAAATAACATCTTTACTTTCAACAAGACACTATACAAACAACTGCAGGGGAATGCGATGGGCACTTGCTTTGCTCCCAGCTATGCAAACCTTCTCATGGGCTGGTAGGAGGAGCAGGTGTCCAAGATCATACTTTGGGTGCGGTTCAAAGATGATATCTTTCTGATTTGGCAGGGCAGTGAGAACGATGCGACCAGATTTGTGATCCGTCTCAATGAAAATGATTTTAATCTAGAGTTCTTTTGCAGTCTGAGTGGGGAACACATTATTTTTCTGGATGTGGAGGTAGACATAGTGAACAACACAGTTATCTTGCGATTACATCATAAGCCGACTGCAGGAAATAGCCTGCTTCATGCCTTAAGCAGTCACTCAACCCTATTAAAGTGGAGTATTCCGTATGGTGCGGGCCAAAAGAAACTGCGGCAATGACAAGACCTTTCTAATTGAACACTAGAATATGATCCTGTGCTTCATGCAGCAAGGTTACCCAAAATGGGTCCCCGAGAAAGCTATAAACAAAGTGTACACACACTCTTGAAATTCAATACTGTTTGGGCCTAACAGTGCGATTGGAGGGAAAAACACAGAATATCCAACCAGACTGATTACAACGTTTAACAGCAGTTAATCTGGGAATGTATGTGGCACAGTAGCCAAAAACTGGGAGCTCCTCAAATGTGATCCGGGCAATGGGGGTACTGTTCGCGAGAAACCTAACATCACATACCGCAGGTGATATGCTAGTCAAGACAGACATACACAGTAGAATAGGGCAACCCCTTACCGGCTTTTATACTTGTGGCAAATGCAAAGCCTGCGCGAACAACCCACCAACTGTAAATATTTCTTTGTACCTCACACTAGAAGACGCAAACCAATAACCTGTACTACAACCTTAGTTATTTATGTTCTACAATGCCCTTGTGAGCGAAGATATGTGGGAAGCACAATACACCTGGTACATAAAAGAAACCTTGAGCATACTAGGGCGATTACGAACCAAGACAAATACTACCCCGTAGCTCGTCACTTTGAAACACTACAGTGACAGAACTAAAAATGTTTTTAGTAGCGAGCACATCAGGCCAGACCCCCGGGGAGGAGACAGGATTGCAAGACTCAGGAAACGTGAAACTAGACTCATTATAGAATTAAACATGAAAACTCCTCATGGTCTGAACACGAACGAAGAACTGCATGTCCACTTAGAGTGACACTGGTAGCCTATTTTGATGTTTTATGTACAGTATGCTAGTTTTGAGACATTGTAATTTTAGGCTATTGTGTTTTTGTTATGATTATGTGATTTTCTCTGCACTGTGTGATATCTGTTTTTCTTTTCTAGGGAGGAGAAGAAGGGACTTTCACCTGGTGCGCTAGGTTTGAGGAGAGGCCCCGACTGGGGCACCCTACCTTTTTTTCCCAGGACACTTCGGACACGTGGGTGATATTTTTGCACATTTTCAATTTGAAAATTAATTTTATGTTTTAATGGACTTTGGACATGCTAGTAACTTTATTAGTGATTATAACTTAATGTTTTGCTTTTCTCAATTGAATAAAATGTACCACCGCCTCTTTGCCCATTTGGGCTTTATTATGTACTAGCTGTTTGTCCATAGAATGTTTGCAAATTCTGTGATTTACTGGTCTCCGCCAAAGAAGTGTTAACATTAGTATTTTGAAGGTTTACATTGGAATCGTTGTGCATTAGCCCGCTTGGGTTTTAGCATGTTTCCGTTGGTGGCTTGCGTAACATACATACTAGAATCTGTTCCATTTTCTGGAGCTACCCCGCTTTGCCTGACCCCAGGTCGATGGCAAAACACTTTTGCATCTGCCCACTTGGGCTGTACCACTCCGCGAGAACTCATGAGGGGGTATGTTCAACTATACCAATAACCATTTGCCCACTAGACTCTGGTTATGGTTTTGCACGCAAGTACCAGGTTCAGGACAAAACTGATTCTTTACACCTCTCATTGCATGCGCAACACACAGCTATATCCGGAGGCTACCAGCAATTCAACTGGCATATATGCAAGCAACACTTGTCAGGATTTATGTGATTAATGAGAACATTTTGCCGCATTTATGTTATTTTGTGTTATCAGTTTCCATAATTGTGCCGATGACCTGTTCATTTTTCCATATATTCTTTCACTCGTTTCAATATATACAGCTCCGAGTGTATGTTACACTGCAGCACGAGCGTATTATCTATTAACAGTTCTAGGACTCCCTTAGGTATCTGATGCATGTGTTCACAGTCTAAGATGGCGGCCCACTCGTGCTTTACTGTATAACTTCAATGCTAGTCCTCTGTCCATTTTCATGTTAACCTTTGTTTGCGACACTGGTTGTTTGTATATAAGGATTCTGATATCACTAGCCCCCCATGCGTGATGAAGGCTGGTGGGTCGAAATGCACAGCAGAGACTGGTGCACTTCTAATAAAGAACCAATACCTTCTTTGTGAGTGCGCGTGACTCTGTGGTAAGAGTTTGCTTTGGAATTACGAGCCGGGTGCTGCGCTTTGCACCAACCCCATGATGGCAGCACGGCATTTGTGGCAGCAAGGATCTGATATATATATAATGTAGAGAGAGATGGAGGATTGTGCCCTCTCGATTAGTATGCGTTAGTGCAGAATACATTTCCAATCGTGCTTAGGTGCTTTTCCAATGTGTAGTATTTATTGGTGTTTCCATACATGGAACAAGAACAAGAACAGTGAAGTAAACAGCCGACACGTGTTTCGCCCTAGTGGCCCATCGGCCGAGGGCTTTTTCAAGGCTGAAAGTGTGTAGATGTAGAGGAAAGGAAAGGAAGTTAAGAAGGGGAGTGAAAGAGTAGTATGAATACATGGTGAGCGGTGGAAAGTTATTATTTTTAAAGTTTAAAGGACAGACAACAAAGGTAAGGAGGGTAAGGAGGATGGGGATGAAAATGGGTGGGGCACACAGGGGGAGAAAAGGAAAAATAAGGAAAAATAAGATCACAGGGTCAAGTTAGGTATAAGTATCACATTATGGCATGTGTATATGAACTTAGTGTTAAGCAAAATCAAAAAGAAACAAGAAAAACCATCTATACGCATCAGGTAATTCAACCTGAGATATTGCATGGTTCTATAGTTAACGTACAGGATAGACTATCTGGTACATAATTCCACAAGTGGACACATAATTACGAATCCAGCATTGAAAAGAGGCATGCCTGGTCATTATGTGCAATCATTTAGTCAATGTGAAAGGATTTACACAAGGATTCATTCTCATCAAGCTAATTCTTCTACCGCATGATGTAATTAGGCATATAGAGTCACAAAAGTCCAAAGAGGGATGTAGATTAATCAACCAATATAATATTCCACTATTTGGCATTGAGGCCTGGTTGCGTGTAATTATTGACAATGGTTTCCTAGCGTTACAAATCGCATCATCCTTATCTAATATTCATTCCAGTAGGGTAAAAGAAAAAAACATGTAACGGAAAGGGTAAATGCAGAAACATAATTACGATATCATGGTACGTTATGAAGAAGGGAAAAGGAATTCGAATTCGAGAAAGACATAAGTTAGAGGCATTCCTAAAAAGATCAATTAGCTGATTACAGAACGGTAAAAATCCGATACGAAAAAGGAAAAGCATTTCAAATTCGAGAAAAGACATAAGTTAGAGGCATTCCTAAAGGGCTCATTTAGCTGATTAGAGAACGGTAAAAGTACATAATAGTAAAACAACCGCTTACCAGGGGGTTCGTTAGCAATGTTCGTAATCCTAAAGCAAATAAACACATTTGGAGTCACTATTTATTGTAAAGCGCGTGTAAAACTGACATGCTATAGACTTGAAGACTAGGAGGCCGTAAAGGTGAAAAGTGATGAGTAATAATGCCGGATGATAACGTGGTGGGGATGCGGCGAGCAGATAGGTAAATAGTCCAGAGGAAACTAGTATGTCTTTAAAGTGGGGTGTCGGGTGAAGTTATCCAAACAAACAGAGCGCTGCAGTGAGTCGCGAACAGACCTGTGACTCAAAGTGCGCGCAGAGGTGAAAGACAGACCTGTGACTGAATGTCAGCGCTGAAAAACGATATGTTAAGTTTATACAGTTGTCTAAGCGCATGGTGGCAGGTTTGGGGTACAGTTAATATCTTATCTTACCTGTAAGTCAAGAAGCATTGGTCTCTGCGGTCCCAGGAACAAGAAGAGTTCCGGGAAACGCCAACAGTTATATCCTGACTCAACCCCTGACGTCAGGGTCAAGTAATTGATCATGACGCGCTGCTCAGTGCCGGGGCCACTGAAGAGTTACTCAACTCTGGGGAATGTGTGTGAAGCACAAGTTACTAACTTGTGTAACGATATATCTGTAAGAGACAGTAGTTAGTGATAGATTCCTTACCTTAGAATATCCCCAGGCGTCAGGCTGGATCCGGAAAGTTTTGCGTAGCAGTACCCTTGCGCGTCGGTAGGCGGCGTCGTGCGGCTCGCGTCCGTCGTCGGCGTCGTGATCGCCGGGATGACGTCGCGGGCAGTACTTAGGCGCCGCCCCTGCGCGCTGACGTCAGTTCTGTACACGACTTTCCGCGCCAGGAACGCAGAGCCATGCAAGAAGCTGACACAGGTGTCTGAAAAATACTAGGGCCCTGAAAGGGATGTCCTTAACCCTAGAAATCAGTTCGCAGAACGGGGAGGATGGGTGGGCGGTGAGGAATCTATCACTAACTACTGTCTCTTACAGATATATCGTTACACAAGTTAGTAACTGTGCATCTGAAAGAGACACGTTAGTGATAGATTCCTTACCTTAGAATAGATACCCCAGCAATACCAACCCCGGTGGTGGGTCTGCGAACAAAGATCAGACAAGGAAGTCCTGGAGGACAGAACGGCCAAAGAAGCCGTCCCTCCGGACCTGACTGTCAAGGCAGTAATGCTTAGTAAACGTGTGCAGCGAGGCCCACGTAGCTGCCTGACAGATAACCGGCAGCGGAACACCGCGGCCCAAGGCCGTGGTAGCAGCCGTTGCCCTGGTGGAATGGGCACGCAGCCCAACAGGAGGCTCCTTCTTAGCCAAAGAATAGCAGGTCTTGATGCACAAGGTAACCCAGCGGGAGATGGTCCTCTTGTGCACCGCCCGACCTTTTGGCGCCCACGTAGCCAACAAAGAGCTGGTCATCCACCCGGAAGTGTTTCGTGCGGTCGATATAGAAGGAGAGCGCACGTTTTGGGTCCAGACGGTGGAGCCTCTCTTCCTCTCTGGAAGGATGCGGAGGCGGAAAGAAGGTGGGCAAAGTGATGGTCTGCCCAATGTGGAAAGCAGTAACCACCTTTGGCAAGAAGGACGGACGCGTCCGAAGAACAACCTTGTCTGGATGAACAGACAGAAAGGGAGGTTTGCAAGAAAGAGCCTGGAGCTCACTCACCCGCCGAGCGGAGGTGATGGCCACCAGAAAGGCTGCCTTTAGAGTCAGAAGACGAAGAGGACAGTTATGCAGAGGCTCAAAGGGAGCGCACATTAAAAAGGTAAGAACCAAGTTCAAGTCCCACTGAGGCATTACAAACGGAACAGGAGGGAAGAGGTGAGTAATGCCTTTTAAGAACCTGTTAACAACAGGGGACTTGAAAAGGGAGGGCTGATCAGGGAGCCTGAGGAAGGCCGAGATAGCACAAAGATAACCCTTGATGGTACCCAGGGCAGAACCCTGTTGGGCCAGAGAGAGAAGGAACAGAAGGACCTCAGAAAGAGGGGCAGAAAGGGGATCCACAGCCTTTGCTGTGCACCATGCCACAAATTTGTTCCACCTGCAGGCGTATACCACCTTAGTGGAGGGACGCCTGGCTGCCAGAATCACATCACAAACTTCGGGAGGCAAGTCGAAAGGAATCAACTGCCGCCGCTCAATCTCCACGCAAGCAGGTGTAGACTGGACAGGTTCGGGTGGAGGACCGTCCCCTGCTGCTGCGACAGAAGATCCTCCCGAAGAGGCAGACGGATCGGGGATCTATGCTCATATTGAGTAGCTCGGGATACCAAACTCTTCGAGCCCAGTCCGGAGCCACAAGAATGACTTGGGCCCGGTCGTGCCGAATCTTCTTCAACACTCTGGGTAGAAGTGGTATAGGCGGAAAGGCGTACAACAGACCGCAACTCCACTCGCGGCGAAGCGTCGCCGAGCGAATGCCGCCTTGGAAATTCCAACGCGCAGAACCGATGACATTGCGCGTTCTCTTCGGTGGCGAATAGATCTAACCAAGGCTCTCCCCACTGTAGAAAGAGTCCTTGCGCCACTTCCGAGTGAAGCCGTCATTCGTGATCCATCATGCACCTGCGGCTGAGTTCGTCCGCCCTGGCGTTCAGAGAACCTGCCAGGTGTTGAACCATCAGGAACATGCCCTGATGTTCCAGCCATGTCCAGAGGCGCAGAGCCTCCTGACAAAGGGTCCAAGACCCCACCCCGCCCTGTTTGTTGCAGTACCACATGGCGGTGGTGTTGTCTGTGAACACCTGCACTACCTTCCCTTTGACAGAGGGAAGGAATGCCTTGAGTGCAAGCCGGATCGCCCGGAGCTCCAGAAGGTTGATATGGAGCCGGGACTCCGCCCGGAGACCAGAGGCCTCTGATCTCCGCCTCTCCCATGTGACCGCCCCATCCCAGAAGGGACGCGTCCGTCACAACTGTATGCTCTGGCTGGGGAAGGGAGAGGGATCTGCCCATGACCCATTGCCGGTTCGAGAGCCACCACTGCAACTGTTTTGCAGTCCCCTCCGAGATCTGGACGTGATCGGACAGGTTGCCCTGGTGCTGCGCCCACTGGAACTTCAGGTCCCACTGCAGAGCCCGCATATGCCATCTGGCATGATTGACCAGCAGGATGCAGGAGGCCATGAGGCCCAGCAGCCCTCAGGGTCATCCGTACCGAAACCCAGGATAAAGGCCGAAAGATCGGAATCATAGCCTGAATATCCCGGACTCGCCGTTCGGGAGGATAGGCCCCGAAACTGCGTCGTGTCCAGAACTGCTCCGATGAAAAGGAGCTGTGGAGAAGGGACTAGATGCGACTTCGGCACATTGATGGAGAACCCCAGCGAGTGCAGGAGTTCGGCCGTAGTCTGGAGGTGGGAGACGACTGCCTGGGACGCAGCCCGCCTTCAGCAGCCAGTCGTCGAGGTAGGGGAAGACTGAAACCCCTGCCCGGCGCAGATGAGCTGCGACCACCGCCATCACTTTCGTGAACACCCGAGGGGCACTGGTAAGGCCATGGGGAGCACGGTGAACTGAAAATGCTCGGGGCCTACCGTGAACCGAAGGTAACGCCGGTGGGCCGGCAGGACGGGGATGTGGAAATACGCGTCCTGCAAGTCCAACGCTACCAACCAGTCTCCAGGGTCGAGGGCAGTCAAGACCTGAGCTAGGAGTGAGCATCTTGAACTTCTCCTTCCGGAGGAAGCGATTGACGTTCCGGAGGTCCAAGATAGGACGCATGTCCTCCTTGTCCTTTTTGGGCACCAGAAAGTAGTGGGAGTAGCAACCACGCCCTACTTCTGGGGTCGGAACATGACTCGATGGCCCTCTTGGTCAAGAGGGCCGTGACTTCCTTCTGTAGAAGCACCAAGTGATCCCCTGACATGCGGTGGAATTGAGGTGGCATGGCTGGGGAGGTGGTCTCGAAGGGGAGGGAGTAGCCCCTTCGGACAATGTCCAAGACCCACCTGTCCGAGGTGATGGTGCGCCAGTGGGGAAGGTGATGGCGGACCCTGCCCTCTACTGGCGTGCCGTGCACCTGAAAGGAGGGACTAGGAGGGCTTGGAGGCCGCGGACGGGTTGGAGGTGGTGGCCTGACCCGCACGCTGAGTTGCCCGATCCGCCACGGCGGAATCCACGTCCTCGGCCACGCGAGCACGCTGCTGCGCGGGCCGGTGGCTGGGCTGCTGACGTGAAGGGCGCCCTACCGTGGCCACGATAGGGGCGAAAAGCAGAAGGCAGCGGAGGGCGTGTAGCAGAAAGGCCCAGGGACTTGGCAGTAGCCCGTGAGTCCTAAGCGCTCCAACGCATGGTCTGCTTTGGACCCAAAAAGACCGACTCCATCAAAGGGCATGTCCATGAGAGTATTCTGGACATCCCCTGAAAAACCAGTGGTTCTTAGCCAGGCGTGGCGTCGGAGCGCCACCGTCGTTGCAATCGACCTGCCCAGCGAGTCGGCGGTGTCAAGGCCACAACGGATAGTGTATTTGGCCGCATCCCTTCCTTCCGCAATGGCGCGGGAAAGCAGTGCCTGGACCTCCTCAGGGCACTGGGGCAAAACATCCGCCACCGAATCCCACAGAGAGTGGGTATATCGGCCCAAAAGACAAGCGGTGTTAACGGACCGCAAGCCAGCACTGGAGGAAGAAAACCTTTCTTCCCAAACTGATCCAGGCGTTTGGATTCCCTATCCGGAGAGCGGTAGGGAAGGCGGTTTGGGAAGCGGAGGCTTGGACAACCAAGCTCTCAGGAGTGGGGTGGACAGAAAGAAACAGGGTCGCCCGGAGCGGGGCGATGGCGTCGTGACACGTTCCGATCCACAGGAGCCCCTGTGTTGGGCTTGCACGGAGGAGACAGCATGCCAGTGTCAGGAGAAGCATCCAGACCCACTGGCCTCCCTAGACTCTCTGTCCAGTCCTCATCATACTGACAGTTGCGTGTCAGAGGGTCATCAGACCCCTCCCAGTCCTCCTTGGTCCTCCCTCTGGTTCAAAATAAGGAGGAGGAGGGACATTTGGGACCCAAGGTCCCATCGGCGCGGAGCCGGCGCCGAGCGACTGCCGCTCCGGGTCCAAGTCCGGAGCCGGAAGGAACTGGGGACGACGCCGCCCGGAGCCCAGGGCGGCGTCGAGAACGGCACCGGAGACATCGGCGCCGGCGGAGGTGTCGTGAGGTCGACCGGCGTCGATGGGGGCCGTGGAGCCGGGATCGAGGCCGGGGCCGGAGCCGGAGCCGGGATCGAGGCTGGAGGCTCCGGGCGACGCCGGGCCGGAGCCGCCGGCGACGCCGGATCAACCCCATCCAGGCCCGTCGAGGCCCGAGGCGCACCGGAGGGGCCTGAAGGCCCAAGAGGCGGGCCATGGCCGACAGGAACTCCTGTACCTTGGCCGGATCCGCCCCGAACCCGGGAAGGGCGGGTATGACGGGGGCGACTCCACAGGCAAGTCCGGGCCGCGGGGGCGGGGACGGTGCCGGGAGGGGCCTCAGCCGAGTCGCGAGACCGGGCGAGGCGAAGTCCGAGAGCGACGATGCTTCGGACTTCTTGTGTCGAGACTTACCGGACGAAGAAGACTTCGACGCCGACGACCGGTGTGCACTCCGCGAGCGACCCCTGGACCTCTCACGCGACCGGGGCTTCCGCGGAGCCGAATGCCGGGCCTCGAGGAGCTTTCGAGACCGCTCTCGCAAAGCCTCGGGCTGAGGGCCTGGCATTCGGGACAAGACTCGGTGTCGTGGCCTCGGCCGAGGCAGAAGAGACACTCCCAATGCGGTCGGTGACGGACATCATCCGCGCACAGGCGCCGCATCGCTTGAAGCCGGGCATCCCTACGACACCTGAAGGCTGGAAAACACAGTGAAAAATCACCAAAAAGTATGGTCAAAAATTGACCAGGGCACTGCTCTTCCCGGATCTGCGCTTACTGGCGCGGAAAAGAAGAACTGGACGTCAGCGCGCAGGGGCGGCGCCTAAGTACTGCCCGCGACGTCATCCCGGCGATCACGACGCCGACGACGGACGCGCGGAGCCGCACGCACGCCGCCTACCGACGCGCAAGGGTACTGCTACGCAAAACTTTCCCGGATCCAGCCTGACGCCTGGGGATATTCTAAGGTAAGGAATCTATCACTAACGTGTCTCTTTCAGATATACATTTAAGTATTAACCAGTCAAAGCCTAAATACCGTGTGGATCGGACAGAATTAAATTAATGCAAAAATATGCTATAGTGAGAAAATGGGGGTAAAAATAATTGAAATTTAAATATATTGGCAAAAATGCCGAGGCGGCCCAAGGGAGCAGTGCTTGGAGAATGTTAGTCTTTCCCCATTGAACTAGAAGGAAGGAAAAAATTAGCTTGTCATATGAGTAGGATTGTACTTATCGTGTATGTTACAACGTTGGGGTCCATGGGATGGGTCACGTCGTGCATCAGGAGATCTGTAATGGTGGGTAGGAAAAAATGGTGTGGTCCACAGTTACCTCCAATAAAGATCACTTTAAATTTTTCGGACTGGAGATTGTGAAACCAGCCTCCAGAGGAGGCAATCGAGAACTGACCATGAGGCGAAAAGAGAGCGAATATATAATGCGCCTGAACGCCACGACGCAAGGACTCAACAAAGATGCAGAAATGCACTACTGGCTGTACTAACTAGGTGTATCTTTGTATGTTGATGCCAGCAATAGAGACTAATGCTTCACTGATACAATCTACAGGGCTCTAGATAACACCTCTGAGCCCACATGCATTCCATCTGTTAATTCTGTAATAACCATTTTACTGTTTGTCTTATTCGCTACGTTTCCTTTAACTCTCACACTCTTGTGGTGATCTTTATTGGAGGTAACTGTGGACCACACCATGTTTTCCTACCCACCATTACAGATCTCCTGATGCACGACGTGACCCATCCCATGGACCCCAACGCTGTAACATACACGATAAGTACAATCCTACTCATATGACAAGCTAATTTTTTCCTTCCTTCTAGTTCAATGGGGAAAGACTAACGTTCTCCAAGCACTGCTCCCTTGGGCCGCCTCAGCATTTTTGCCAATATATTTAAATTTCAATTATTTTTACCCCATTTTCTCACTATAGCATATTTTTGCATTAATTTAATTCTGTCCGATCCACACGGTATTTAGGCTTTGACTATGGTTAATACTTAAATGTATTTCACACACATTCCCCAGAGTTGAGTAACTCTTCAGTGGCCCCGGCACTGAGCAGCGCGTCATGATCAATTACTTGACCCTGACGCCAGGGGTTGAGTCAAGATATAACTGTTGGCGTTTCCCGGAACTCTTCTTGTTCCTGGGACCGCAGAGACCAATGCTTCTTGACTTACAGGTAAGATAAGATATTAACTGTACCCCAAACCTGCCACCATGCGCTTAGACAACTGTATAAACTTAACATATCGTTTTTCAGCGCTGACATTCAGTCACAGGTCTGTCTTTCACCTCTGCGCGCACTTTGAGTCACAGGTCTGTTCGCGACTCACTGCAGCGCTCTGTTTGTTTGGATAACTTCACCCGACACCCCACTTTAAAGACATACTAGTTTCCTCTGGACTATTTACCTATCTGCTCGCCGCATCCCCACCACGTTATCATCCGGCATTATTACTCATCACTTTTCACCTTACGGCCTCCTAGTCTTCAAGTCTATAGCATGTCAGTTTTACACGCGCTACAATAAATAGTGACTCCAAATGTGTTTATTTGCTTTAGGATTACGAACATTGCTAACGAACCCCCTGGTAAGCGGTTGTTTTACTATTATGTACTTTTACCGTTCTGTAATCAGCTAAATGAGCCCTTTAGGAATGCCTCTAACTTATGTCTTTTCTCAATTTGAAATGCTTTTCCTTTTTCAGTATCGTGGATTTTTACCGTTCTGTAATCAGCTAATTGATCTTTTTAGGAATGCCTCTAACTTATGTCTTTCTCGAATTCGAATTCCTTTTCCTTCTTCATAACGTACCATGATCTCGTAATTATGTTTCTGCATTTACCCTTTCCGTTACATGTTTTTTTTCTTTACCCTACTGGAATGAATATTAGATAAGGATGATGCGATTTGTAACGATAGGAAACCATTGTCAATAATTACACGCAACCAGGCCTCAATGCCAAATAGTGGAATATTATATTGGTTGATTAATCTACATCCCTCTTTGGACTTTTGTGACTCTATATGCCTAATTACATCATGCGGTAGAAGAATTAGCTTGATGAGAATGAATCCTTGTGTAAATCCTTTCACATTGACTGAAATGATTGCACATAATGACCAGGCATGCCTCTTTTCAATGCTGGATTCGTAATATGTGTCCACTTGTGGAATTATGTACCAGATAGTCTATCCTGTACGTTAACTATAGAACCATGCAATATCTCAGGTTGAATTACCTGATGCGTATAGATGATTTTTCTTGTTTTTCTTGTTTCTTTTTGATTTCGCTTAACACTAAGTTCGTATACACATGCCATAATGTGATACTTATACCTAACTTGACCCTGTGATCTTATTTTTCCTTTTCTCCCCCTGTGTGCCCCACCCATTTTCATCCCCCTCCTCCTTACCTTTGTTGTCTGTCCTTTAAACTTTAAAAATAATAACTTTCCACCGCTCACCATGTATTCATACTACTCTTTCACTCCCCTTCTTAACTTCCTTTCCTTTCCTCTACATCTACACACTTTCAGCCTTGAAAAAGCCCTTGGCCGATGGGCCACTAGGGCGAAACACGTGTCGGCTGTTTACTTCACTGTTCTTGTTCCATGTATGGAAACACCAATAAATACTACACATTGGAAAAGCACCTAAGCACGGTTGGAAATTTATTCCGCACTAACGCATACTAATCGAGAGGGCACAATCCTCCATCTCTCTCTAGATTTACCCCGTAATGGCTCTTGGGTGTAGCCATTTGTGAGGAATGTGCCACCACTAAAAATTGGGCCCTGACAACTTTAGCACAAAAGCCCAGACCTCTCCACCCATTTCAGTTACCGATATATATATAATGCTCTGCTCAGTCTCATTGGAGCTGCACATCTGGGGGCGTGCAATTTAAGCAGTATTTGAATGGGAGGACTGTGACCGGAACTTGCACTTTCTTTTTCCGTCCTAGCCTCTGAAGAAGAAGATAAGGACTTCGAAATGCGTCAGGCGTTTTGACGGAAACAGCTGTTTAAGAAATCGGCATGTTGGAGGAGTCTGTACCTATTAAAGGCTTGTAGCCGTATGCTGGCGTCCGAGTGCTTCTTGTCTGGGGGCACCCACCGAGCTTTAATTTATACGTGGCCGCCTCGCCGCGAAGAATGCACCACCCCGTTATTGTAGGGGGCCACGCTGTAAGGTATTCGCCGAGCCGTTGTAGTGGGGCGCTGGCACTGGATTGAGGACACGCTCACATGCGGAGGCCCATTGAGGGCTTGGAACTTTGTCAACAGAACACTACAGTGCACCCATTTGTGGATTTTAATTTTCCGGCACTACATTTCCCATAATGCTCTGCTCAGTCTCATTGGAGCTGCTCATCTGGGGCCGTGCAATTTAAGCAGTATTTGAATGGGAGGACTGTGACCGGAACTTGCACTTTTTTTCCGTCCTAGCCTCTGAAGAAGAAGATAAGGCCTTCGAAACGCGTCAGGCGTTTTGACGGAAACAGCTGTTTAAGAAATCGGCATGTTGGAGGAGTCTGTACCTATTAAAGGCTTGTAGCCGTATGCTGGCGTCCGAGTGCTTCTTGTCTGGGGGCACCCACGGAGCTTTAATATATATATACATATACACACACACATACAATCTCCTTACCTTGTCTCCTATTGAAGAAACATAAGAAGGCATTCTGGAAGACTATTAGTATACAAGATAAGGATTTGGAGAGGGAGGACGACCCGTTTATGTCCTCTATGCTACCTCCGCAGTGCAGAGAATAACAACGGTTTGTCCTTCTAGGGGTGCTCACACCAGAGGCTTCCCTCATGTGGGCACCTGTGGGGGCTCATGTAGAATCGGTGCATCTGCCTACATGCCTCCACTCACCCATCAGTGATGTCACCGCAAAATGCAGCTCACTGACGTCATAGATCCCACCGGATCCCTCCGGTCAGACACTACCTCTCCGTTTGAGGAAGGCATTCCTGGAAAGGGTAGACTCTCCATTTCCAGCAAGACCTTTTTCAAACAGGCCCCTGCTTGTGGATCGTGGGTGCACTGCCACCAGGGATCCAAGCAATTCACTAGTACCTGGGATCCCTGTTTTTTGTGTGTGTGTGTGTGTGGAGGGGGGGGGTCGGCACAATGGCATGAGTTGACCCCCACTTGGGGGCATAATTACATTTATCAAGTTTCCCTTCCCTGGGAGGACCATGATCCCCCCCACCATGGAGGGAAATTAGGCAGGCATTGTGAGTTTGTCCTTGTTGGGCCTTTCTGGCACCCATGGGAGCACAACATTTGAACAGACACTGTTGGAAACGGGAGACTCTTTCCTTTACAGCAATGCCCTTTTTAAACTGATCCTTGTTCGTAGATCATGGGTCCACCATGATCCACGAGCAGGGATCTCTCTAGCCACCTGTTATTTGTGTGTGTGTGTGTGGTGTTGGTTGGAGGGGGTTAGGGTTCAACCCCCAAGAGCAAAATTAAATCTGATGATTTTCTATTCCGTTGGGGCGATTGGCCCCTCACAATGAGAAGAAAATTTGGCGGGCATTTACTTTTTTTTTTTTTTTTTACTGCCCGGGATCTTTCGGACAACCCCCACCCACTGAGCAGCACAGTAAAAAAAAAAAAAGGTGGGGGGAGGGGCACTGTCCTCAAGATGTTGTGGTGGATGGGAATGAAAACTGAATGGTACAATAACTGATCAACGGCTGAAGTGGGCTGACATTGCCCTATGCTATGGCAACCAGAAACACAATATGAATGGCTAAATAAGTGATCAGTGGTTGAAATGGTTCAGCCATGGCCCCATGATGTATGTATGCTGGGTAGAAGTAACATGTGAATGGCCCAATAACTGATTAACGGTTGAAGTAAGCTCACCCATTTCCCCAACGATATATGTTATGTTATAAATTTTATAGAGCACACAGCTGACCCAGCGCTAAAATGCAACTATCATAGGCAGACTAGAAGATGCACAGAGAGACCAATTATGCAGGAAAAAGATAGGTTTTATAGCTTTACGGAATAGCGTGTTTTTTTGGATACTTCTAATACTCACAGGGAGGGAGTTCCAAAGCTTCGGAGCGAGAGCACGAAAGGAGCGCCCTCCTGCCCGTACTCTCTTAACCCGGGGAACGACCGCTAGGTGCTGCCCCATGGAGCACGGGTGGGTATGTAGGGCGTAAGGGGAATCACTTCGTGCAAGGACTCTCTGGCGGCACTGCATATCAGACAGCACGAGTGTACTACCTGCGATTCACTTGTATACATCATCATTTTAAAGAAGTGGGAAGGACGGTGCCAATACAATTTTTGTTCTTATTGAAATAAGAAAAATCAGAGGCTCCATTCGTTTGAAAATTTGTTACATCTTGATGCATACACTGAGAACTAATGAAGCGTGATAACGCCTGGGAGAAAAATACGAAAACAAATTATTTCATTTGAGAACTGATACAGCCAATGACCGTTCGGGAACGCACGTAGTATTAGAACTGTAACCATTCTGTGCCACTAAAAGTGATATCGCCAGATTCGCAGATTCCAACAGCACTAGAAATCAAGCCTGCATTTAGCAGACTGGATCCCCCTTCATCCACCCGTTATAAGTAAGAAAATAACAGGTCCTGAAGAAGATGGATTAATTATTTATAGATTCCATCGAAACGTACGTCTCGACCAGCTAGAGTGTGACACCCAGTGTTCAGCACAGCCATTAGGGGCTGACTTCATCGCCCGCCCCTTTGTCCATCAGTGCTATTGGTGTTGCTCTGGGATGTCAAAGTGTCTGTGTATTGTGTGCAAGTGGTGGCAGTTGTAGACTGAGAGAGGTATGTGTAGGATGTGGGGATGTGAAGTATGTCTTTGTTTTACCATTTGTAATTTTATTCATGTCGGTTATTTATTGTGGCCTAGGAATTATGTTTGTTCTTTGGTACATGGTGTTAACTTTGTGCAAAAAAATTGTTTTCTAAATATTATGTATCTGTTTTGAGCATGAAATACTTTATAAACAAATTAAACTAAAAAAGAAATAATATGAAATAAAAGAATTATTTATTCAATTTTGATGTGAGAATAATGTTTTTCTGATGCCCCATTACTGAGCCCGGTTAGCCAGTTTATAAAGAAATATAGGTCTAGAGGGTTCGATTTTGTTGTTGGGCGTAAGGAGATTAGCCAGAGTATCGGGGGATTGGAGATTCATGATTCTGTGGGTGATACAGAGAGTTTTAAACTGGATACGTTTCTCCACCAGGAGCCAATGTAGTTTGCGGATAGAGTCGGAGGTAAAACAGGTTCTCGGCAAGCCGAGAAGTATCCGGACCACAACATTTTGTGCCCTTTGAAGGCGAAGTATCTCTGCTCTATTTGCCCCTAGGTATAAGGAGCTAGCATAATCCAGCCTAGATAGTATCGTGGCCTGGATGATCACCTGACGGATGGTGGGATCGAAAAATCCCAACAATGGTTTAAGACCACTTAGGAGCCCAAAGCAGACCCCGGCTACCGCTTTTGTTTGAGCCTGAAAAGTAAGAGCAGAGTCCACCCATACTCCCAGATTTTTGACTGCCTGCTTTGGGGCAGGCGGGAGGCCCAGAGTGGATGGCCACCAATGCTCACTCCACAGATAGTATCTTTTCCCACCAACAAGATCTCGGATTTACTGGCATTAAGTTGTAGGCAGTTGGTGTTCATCCAGACTGCGATAGCTGTTAGATCTTCCTTAAACTTAAGCACATCCTGCGCAGAATCTACTCATAGTGCAACCACCAAGTGTGTGTCATCCGCATAGGATACCACAGTTAATCCTCTGCTCCTGGCTACTGCTGCTAGGGGTTGAATGTAGATGTTAAATAGGGTAGGCCTCAGGGCCGAGCCCTGGGGAACCCCTTGGTGGACAGCATGCACCTGGGAGCAGAAGGGGGGGACAGACACTTGGAAGGTTCTCTCTGATAGAAAGGAGGTGAACCAGCCCAGGGCAAGACCGCCAATGCCGATATCCTCCAAGCGCTGCAACAAGATCTGATGCGACACTATCGAACGCATCGCTTAGATCCAATAGGAGCAGAGCAGAGGTACGTCCGACTTCTAACGAGCACCTTAGATGTTCTGTTACAGCCAGGAGGGCGGTTTCAGTGCTGTGACGTGGACGGAAGCCATTTTGGGAAGGGTCCAACAGATTGTTGTCTTCAATGAACATAGTGAGAATAGAGTTGATGTAGGCTTCAGTAATCTTGGATACCAATGGGAGGAGAGAGATAGGGTGAAAATTCTCCGGTCTGAGGCATCCAGCATAGGTTTTTTAAGTAAAGGGACCACCTTGGCATGTTTCCAGGCCACGGGGACTACCACAGAGGACATAGATAGATTGATAAGTTTGAAGAACGGAGAGAGAAGCTGAGGTAGTAATTTCTGAAACTGATCCGGTTTGAGAGGGTCTGCTGGGGAGCCTGATTTAAGTGTATTGCAGATCGTGCGCATCATTTCTGAGAGAGCGCCGGGAAAACAGGGAGTATAGGAGTATCGCTGGGCTGCGGGGAGGGGCCAGTTCTGATCTCAGTGTGGGGGGAAGTCCTGTAGATATTCTCGACCTGGTTGATAAAGAAGGAGGCGAGGACTTTGCATTGCTGATTAGAGGAAAGAAGGGAAGCTTTGGGTTGCCCTGAAGATTTTAGATCTTTAAGCAGGGAGAAAATACATTTAGCAGGGTTACTGCTGTTTCTGATCTCATCAGCAAAGTAAGGAGCTCTTTCCTTCTGAATGGCCTTATGATAGTTGTGTTGTGTTCTGCTGTGTTGGGTGCAGTTATAATGCGACTGGCACAATAACTGGTCAGTGGCTGAAGTGGGCTCACCCATTTCCACATGATGTATGTTTTAGTGGGTGGAAGTAAAATGTGAACAGCACAATTACTAATCTGTGGCTGACTTGGAATGACACATTGCTCCATGCTGTGGTGGGCGGAAGCAGAGGAGCACATGGTGCATGTGGCTAACTACATTGTGAGTCACCCACATACTGCTCTCTCACAAGGAGAGTGTCTCACAAAGAAATATCTCCTGGTATCAGGAACACATTTGGTATAATGTACTTTTGCCTTATTGGGTGTGCTGCAATTTCAACTAACTTTTTGCTTTTGTTCTTTTTTGTTTAACTTTTTTGGAGAAGTTCTTTGCAGTGCTGATCTTTTTTGGAGAAGCTCTTTGTAGCGTTGAGTCAGATAACTGCTTTTTCCTTTTTCAGACTGTTGTGGTCAACAGACTTTACTACACACTTACAGCATTCGTTTTGCAACAAATGCTGCATTTAAATGATAATTCTCCTGCCTTGCCAGGAAACCATGACAGGCTGTTGAAAATTCAGCCTGTCGTTGAACATTTGATTGTCAAGTTTTCAGAGATTTATACTCCTGGAAAGCATATAGCGGTCGACGAATCCTTGATCTTGTACAACGGGTGACTGCTGTTTAGGCACACCAACGCTGGGTGGTAGGAATTTTGTGGCTCCACGCAGACTCTGGAAATTTTCCACATAGGAAAGTTAGGTAAATGAATGATTTTATGCAAAGTTTGAGATCTGCAGGGCATTGTGGGTAAGAAAATGTCACAGGATCCACGAAAGACACCACCCTGGACTAGCCTGGGTGTCTAGTTTGCAGAAATATCTAGGTTTGGTAGGGTGGGTGATGTGTTTCTGAATGAATCTTTTGTGTCGCTGACAGAAGCAGAGATGCTTTTTGGTGTGGGACTGGGGTAATTTCTACAGTACATGAGTATGTTTCGCACAGTCCATGAAATATGGTCCGGTTTCCCCAAAGAACCCTGTGAATCCCATGTTCTGTCGGTGATGCTGGAATCGGGCTTGAGCAGGGGACTCATGTCTCGGTTATATGCTGCCCTGAAGGAAGATAGGCAGGTGGACATAACGCTTGTCAGAGACAGTTGAAATGGGGACCTTGACATCCTACTCACAGAAGGAGAATGGAAGCGAGCTAAGGCACAGGTACAAGAAACAGCCAGTAACACCGGGTTTAAACTGCCACAGTTTTATTATCGCCACAGGGCCTAATTGACGTCGCAGTGGCTTTATAGGGTTTAGCTGACACAGTCGGCGGTTTGTGCACGCTGCGATGTGAACCCGGCTGATTTCATTCATGGGTCTGTCAACGAGCCCCTATCAAAATATGTTGATTCCATACTTCACCCATATGTTCCCAAAACTAAGTTGTATGTCCAGGATACACGGGACATTATAAACAAAGTGGAGGCACTTGCATTCAATGCAGAGAGAGAAATCATGGTCACAATAGACAGAGTCCCTATATAGTAACATTCCACAGAAAGACGTTATGGACGCAGTGGAATGGTTCATTGAAGAATATGAAGTAGAATGCTCTAAGGAGTTCATTCTTGATTGTCTATTGTTGGACTTTGCACTTTTTGCAGGGTCATCCCTGAACTTTTTGCCTTCCTCCTAGCCTATTTTCTGACCTGTTGTTGGTGGTTTTATGACTCTGGGCACTTTACCACTGCTGATCAGTGCTAAAGTGCATATGCTCTCTTTTGTAAATGGTTGTAATGGATTAGTGACTCCATGATTGGCTTATTTGATTTACTTGTCAGACCCTAGTACAGTGCACCATGAGTGCCCAGGGCCTGTAAATCAAATGCTGCTGGTGGGCTTGCAGCCCTGATTGTGCCACCCACAGAAGCAGCTTGTAAATATGGCTCAGGCCTGCCATTGCAGAGCCTGTGTGCAGTCTGGGACTGCCATGTCGACTTGGCAAGTGCACCCACTTGCCAGTCCCTAAACCTTCCCTTTTCTACATGTTAGTCACCCCTAAGGTAGGCCCAAGGTACACTTATGGGCAGGGTGCATTGTATGTAGAAAGGTAGGACATGCCCGGTGTGTGTGTGGCATGTCCTGATAGTGAATTACAGCCAATTTAGTTTTTCACTATTGCAAGGCTATTCCCATAGGCCAGAATGGGCAGTTTGATTATAACATCTTATAAACATAACTGACCCAAGGAACAAGATGGGAAAATAAAGTTTAGTATGCCTGAACTCAGAATGTTAAAATACATCTTTTAGTGAGGGTGATTTTTACATTCTGTGTTTGAAAATACCCCTTTTAGAAAGTAGGTATTTTCTTGCCCTAACCATCCAGTAGTGCCTCTGCTAGGTTTGTGTATTCCATGTCTGGCTTGTGAGTGACAGGGGCTGGAGAGGGCTTTGGCTCCAGCAGTCTGATGAGTCAGGGCTGGGCTGAATAGGACCTGGATTGAATAGAGAGTAGGGGAGGAGATTTCCTTTCACATGCCTGAGCCTACATAGAATAGAGAGTAGGGGAGAGGATTTCTTTTCAGCTACCTGGGCCAGGTCTGCTTTCAACAATGCTGTCGCCACCTCCTGCCAGGAAGCTGCACCAGGGAGGACAGAACTGGTTTGGGCTGGGTACAGACCCTCTCTGCCTTCAGAGAACAAAGGATTTTGGAGTATAAATATTGGGGCCCAGAACTTTAGATCATTTCTGGGAAATCAAGAGGAACCTTTGCCAAGGAGAAGAAACCGGAGAAGCTGAAGAAGGATTACTGCCCCTGTGCTGTTTGCTGTTTGGGGTTGGCCTGCAGTGGTTACTTGTTGTCAAGGAAAGGAGAAAAGGACTTTGCTGTTGCTTTGTCATCTTGAGGAAGATCTCCAAGGGCTTGAAGCTGAGCTTGCCTCCTGTTCTGAAGTCTCAGGGACACAAAGACTTCACCACCAGCTCCCCTGAATTTCCTTGCTGGGAATTCTGCCTGCAGAGAGGTGCCTGCTGTTGTTTTAGGACCTCTAGAGACTGCGTGTCGCTGGGAGCTGGAAGCGCGACGCAATGAGGAAGAAGGGTGTCGCCACCGCAGCAGTTGCCGTCGCATCGGCGAAGAAGAGTGCCGCCGCCGCAGCTGTTTGCCGTCGCATCGCCGGAGAAGCGTGCCACCGCCGCAGAGGTTGGCGTCGCATCACCGGAAAAGCGTGTCGCAGGGCCTGTCGCGGCTCAAGAAACCACCGATCTCGCCGCATGGCCGTCGGGCGTGCACGCATCGTATCCAAGTTGTGGCATTGCATCAAAGACGCCATTTTGTCGCATCACACCGGATCGTCGCATCGCATCGAAGCGCCATCTTGTCGCATCGTAACCGGAACGCAGTAAGAAACTGATGCATCAACTCCCCACACAGTAAGGAACCGACGCATCCACTCCCCTGAGTGTAAGGAACGGCGCATCACCTTCCCTGCGACCCTTTTATTTGTTTTGCATGAGCGATCTGAGGTACTTTGTTGGAAAAGTGTCGCATTTACAACTTGCATTGAACTGAACTATTTCTACCATTTAAAAGTCTTATTTTTAATATTGTATTGTGGATTTTGTCGTTTGGTCTTGTTTAGATAAAAGAATACTTATTTTTCTAAACTGGTGTGGTGTCCATCTGTAGTGTTTTCACTGTGTTACTGTATGTGTTCACAAATGCTTTACACACTGCCTCTGAGATAAGCGTGTCTGATCGTGCCAAGCTACCAAGGGGGTGAGCAGGGGTTATTTTAGGAGTGTATCCCCCTTACCCTGACTAGAAGCAAGGGTCCCTATTTGGACAAAGGTGCAAACCATTGCCAACTAGAGACCCCCATTTCTAACATCTATGCATAATCCTGCACGAAAACACCTTTGAATTGAATGGCCAACTCTACAAACAGATCAAAGGTGTCAGTATGGGAGCCTCTTGTGCCCCGACTGTATCTAATATATACATGCCCAAATTTGAATCTAGGTTTATCTACAATGAAATCGCTCCATTCTTTGAGTCCATTATGCTTTGGTCCAGGTATATAGACGATATCTTTTTTATCTGGACTGGAAACCCTGAGGATCTACCTGAATTTGTGATGTGGCTTAACTTATGTGACCCTAATATGCTATTTACCACTAACACCAGCAACAATCAAGTAGAATTCTTAGACATTACAATCAAACACAACCAACAACAACTAGAGGTTGACCTATTTGTAAAGCCCACATCTAGGAATATTTATTACACTTTGACAGTTTTCACCCTCAATCACAGAAAACCAGTATCCCATTTGGCCAATTCCTCCGTCCCCGCAGGAACTGTACGAACTTGTCTGATGTTGACTATTGTGCTATGGATATGAAGGAAAAGTTCAAAGCTAGAGGATATCCTAAAATATTGATAAGTGATTCATACAAAAGAGCATGTTATTTTGACAGAAAACATTTATTAACTAACCAGGGCATTAAACAGACATCGAAACTGGTATTGGTCACTCACCACTCAACATTGAATGAGAAAATACGTCAAATAATAAATTCTAATTGGCATATTTTGAACGCTGAAAGAGAAAAAGAACATCATATACCTAAAGAACAAGTTACTTACCTTCGGTAACGCTTTTTCTGGTGGATACAGTATCTGCCTGTGGATTCCTCATCTTATGAATATCCCCTGCGCCAGCATTCCGCGGAAACTTTTTCCTAGCTCTCCACGCCGATGAGGTCATCACAATACCACGGCTCAGTTCGCGACTCCGTATGACGTCACTGGAGCCATAAGAGAGCCTCGTCGGCGTGATGACGTCAGTTCCACCCATTTTTTCCGTGCCTCCGAGGCGAACAGGTGGACCGACAACAGATTCAAAGTATACACAGTACACAATATTCACACCAATACACATAGTGTAAAATTAAAAGGAAAGCCAAAGAATAAAAGCATTTCCTATAAACTACACAAAGGCAGATAGAAGAGATAATGCAAAACAAACATGTTAAGCAATGCCACCTTTAAGGTATACAAAGGTGGACATTGGGGAGGAGGGTGGGTCAGTGAGGAATCCACAGGCAGATACTGTATCCACCAGAAATAGCGTTACCGAAGGTAAGTAACTTGTTCTTCTGATGGATACATCTGTCTGTGGATTCCTCACCTTATGAATAGAATCCCACAGCAGTCCCACTCCCGGAGGAGGGTGTCCACCCTTCTATACCAAAAAGTCCTGCAGGACAGAGCGCGCAAAATGGCCCTCCCTCCTCATCTCAGAATCCAAGCAATAATGCTTTGCGAAAATATGGAGGGAGGCCCAAGTCGCAGCCTTACAAATGTCCATTACAGGAACACCTCTGGCCAAAGCAGAAGTGGATGACTTGGCTCTGGTGGAATGAGCTCCAATACCATCAGGCGGTTCCTTACCAGCCAGGGCGTAGCAGATCTTGATGCACAAGATGATCCATCTGGAAAGAGTGCGCTTGTGCACAGCCTTGACCTTATGCGTCCAACGTAGCCCACAAAGAGCTGATCGTCCAATCGCAAGTTTTTAGTCCTATCCAAATAAAAGCTCACCGCTCTTTTAGGATCCAGGCGGTGAAGTCTCTCCTCCTCCTTGGAAGGGTGAGGGGGAGGATAGAATACAGGAAGAGTAATGGACTGTCCTAGATGGAAGGGAGTAACTACCTTAGGCAGAAAAGCAGCCCTGGTCCTGAGGACCATCCTTTCAGCATGAATGGTCAAAAACGGGGGTTTTGAACTAAGAGCCTGAAGCTCACTTACCCTCCTTGCTGAGGTAATGGTCACAAGAAAGACCGTTTTAAAAGACAGAAGTCTCAAAGGACAACTATGTAAGGGTTCAAACGGGGAACCATCAAGAAAGTCAAAACAAGATTTAAATCCCATTGAGACATAACAAAGGGAGTAGGCGGAAACCTATTGGTAAGGCCCTTAATAAATCTCAAAACAATGGGAGATTTAAATAAAGACGGCTGATCTGGCAAACAAAGAAACGCCGATAAAGCCGACAAATAGCCCTTAACGGTGGCCACAGCACAACCCTGCTGGGCCAAAAACAGCGAAAACTGAAGAATATCTGACAAGTGGGCCTTTAACGGATCAATGGATCTCTCTCCACACCATTTAACAAATCTAGACCATCTGGAGGAGTAAATAGACTTAGTGGAGTGTCGCCTGGATGATAAAATAACATCCACCTCATCCGGCGGGAGAGAGAAGGAACTCAATCAATCAATCAATCAATCAATCAAGCATTTGTATAGCGCGCTACTCACCCGGAGGGTCTCAAGGCGCTAGGGGGAGGGGGGTCCGCTACTGTTCGAACAGCCAGGTCTTGAGTTGCTTCCTGAAGGAGAGGTGGTCTTGGGTCAGGCGGAGGTGGATGGGTAGGGAGTTCCACGTCTTGGCAGCCAGGTAGGAGAAGGATCTTCCTCCCGTTGTGGCTCTTCGGATGCGGGGGACGGCGGCGAGGGCGTGGTTGGTCGATCGTAGCTGGCGGGTGGGAGTGTAGAAGGTCAGACGGTCGTTGAGGTATCTGGGGCCTTGGTTGTGGAGAGCTTTGTGTGCGTGGGTGAGGAGTCGGAACGTGATTCTCTTGCTGACGGGGAGCCAGTGCAGGTCTCTCAGGTGTCCGGCGATGTGGCTGTGTCGGGGGATGTCCAGGATGAGTCGAGCTGAGGCGTTCTGGATGCGTTGGAGTCTTTTCTGGAAGTTTGGCTGTGGTTCCGGCGTAGAGGAGTTGCCGTAGTCCAGTCGGCTGGTGACGAGGGCCTGGGTGACCTGTCTTCCTGGTTTCGGTGGGGATCCACCGGAAGATCTTCCGCAGCATGCGTAGGATGTTGAAGCAAGACGAGGAGACGGCGTTGACTTGTCTGGTCATTGAGAGGGAGGAGTCCAGGATGAAGCCCAGGTTGCGTGCGTGGTCCGTTGGTTTGGGTGCGTTGCCCAGGGCAGGGGGCCACCAGGAGTCGTCCCAGGCGGAGGGTGATGATCCTAGGATGAGGACTTCCGTCTTATCTGAGTTCAGTTTCAGGCGGCTGTTCCTCATCCACTCGGCTACGTCCTTCATCCCTTCATGTAGGTTGGTTTTGGCGGTTGTGGGGTCGTTGGTGAGGGAGAGGATCAGCTGGGTGTCGTCGGCGTGGGAGATGATGTTGAGGTTGTGTTGGCGTGCGATGGCTGCGAGGGGGCTCATGTAGACGTTGAAGAGGGTGGGGCTGAGTGATGATCCTTGTGGTACGCCGCAGATGACTTCGGTGGCCTCGGAACTGAACGGGGGAGGCGGACTCTCTGGGTTCTTCCGGCGAGGAAGGAGATGATCCACTCCAGTGCCTTCTCTTGGATTCCGACGTTGTTCAGGCGTTGCACTAGGGTGCGGTGGCAGACTGTGTCGAACGCTGCGGAGAGGTCCAGGAGGATGAGGGCCGCTGTTTCCCGTTGTCGAGCAGGGCTCGGATGTCGTCGGTGGCTGCGATGAGGGCGGTCTCGGTGCTGTGGTTGGCCCGGAAGCCGGACTGTGAGTGGTCGAGGGATCCATTCGTCTCGATGAAGGCGGCCAGTTGTCTGTTGACGGTCTTCTCGATGACTTTGGCAGGAAAAGGAAGGAGCGAGATGGGGCGGTAGTTTTTGAGGTCGGTGGGGTCCGCTGACGGTTTCTTCAGTAGGGCGCAGAGTTCGGCGTGCTTCCAGCTCTCTGGGAAGGTGGCGGTGTCGAAGGAGGTGTTGATGATGTCCCGGAGGTGGGGTGCGATGACGGCGTCGGCCTTGTTGAAGATGTGGTGAGGGCAGGGTCGGTTGGTGATCCGGAGTGGATGGAGTTCATCGTGCGGATAGTGTCTTCGGTGTTGATCGGGGTCCAGGCTCGGAGGGTGGAGGTGGGGACGTTGGAACGGTTGTAGGAGTAACGCCGGCTGTGTGCTGAAACTGTTGTGTATGTCTGCGATCTTGCTGTGGAAGAACGAGGCGAGCGAGTTGCAGAGGTCTTGCGAGGGGGTGATGTCGTTGTTTCCGGCGCTGGGGTTCGAGAGCTCTTTGACGATGATGAAGAGTTCCTTGCTGTTGTGGGCGTTGTTGTCCAGTCGTTCCTTGAATGCGGTTTTCTTGGTGGTGTGGATCAGCTGGTGCCCCGTTCAATCTCCAGGCATGAAGGTGCAGGCTCTGGAGGTGGGGGTGTAGAACCTGCCCCTGCGACTGCGAGAGGAGGTCTGCCCTGAGAGGGCGACGGAGCGGAGGGTGCGATGAGAGGCGAAGTAGATCTGTGTACCACACCCTTCTTGGCCAATCCGGAGCAATCAATATAACTTGGGCCCGGTCTTGGCGAATCTTCCTCAGAACCCGAGGAATCAAGGGTATGGGAGTAAACGCGTAAAGGAGCTGTGAACTCCAATCCAACTGAAACGCGTCCCCCAGCGCCCCCTGCATCGGATACTGGAGACTGCAGAACAACGGGCAGTGCGCATTCTCGTGAGTGGCAAACAGGTCCAACCGAGGGGACCCCCACATCTCGAAGATGTGATGGACCACCTCCGGATGAAGTCGCCACTCGTGATTGGCCGAGTAATGCCGACTGAGACTGTCCGCATGAACATTCAGCACTCCGGCTAGATGATTTGCAAACACACAAATCTGATGGCCCTGAGCCCAAGACCAGAGTCGCAGAGCCTCTCGACAGAGACAAAACGACCCTACACCTCCCTGCTTGTTGATGTACCACATCGCGGTAGTGTTGTCCATCAGGACCTGAACCGACTGACCGCGAAGGGAAGGAAGGAAAGCTTTTAGTGCCAAATGTATCGCCCGCAATTCCAGAAGGTTGATGTGAAGCAACCTTTCCTCTGGAGACCAAAGACCTTTGACCTCCAGATCCCCCAGATGAGCACCCCACCCTAGAGCGGAGGCATCCGTGATCACTGTGGCCACCGGTGGAGGAAGCTGAAAGGGCTTTCCTTGAGACAGGTTGCCCTCCACACTCCACCAAGACAGCTCCGCTGCAGTGTCTCTGAAGATCCTGACCGACTCCCTGAGATCCCCGTTGTGTTGAAACCACTGCCTGCGGAGGCACCACTGGAGTGCCCTCATGTGCCAGCATGCATAGTTAACCAACAGAATGCAGGAGGCGAACAGACCGAGCAGGCGAAGGACCTTCAAGGCTGGAACAACCGCTCCATTGTGAAACAAAGGGATCATTTCCTGAATGTCGAGAATCCTTTGTGGAGGCGGAAAAGCTCGACACACAGTAGTATCCAGTACTGCCCCTATGAACAGTTTGCGCTGAGAGGGCACCAGGTGAGATTTGGGTACATTTATTGAAAAACCCAAGTTGAACAACAGCTGAGCTGTTACCTGCAGATGATGAAGCACCATCTCCGGCGACTCCGCTTTGAGCAGCCAGTCGTCCAGGTAAGGGAAAACTGGGATCCCCGACCTCCTGAGATGAGCTGCCACCACTGCCATCACCTTTGTGAAGACTCGAGGTGCAGTAGTAAGACCAAACGGGAGGACCGCAAACTGGTAGTGCTGCGACCCTACCGTGAAACGGAGATACTTCCTGTGCGACTTCAGTGTGGGGATGTGAAAGTACGCATCCTGCAAATCGATCGACACCATCCAGTCCTCTTGCTGCAGCACCAGAAGAACCTAGGCAAGGGTCAGCATCTTGAATTTCTCCTGTTTGAGGTAAAAATTCAAGACCCTGAAATCCAAGATCGGACGTAACCGGCCATCCTTTTTGGGAATCAGGAAATACCGGGAGTAGAATCCCTGACCCCTTTCCTGCTCCGGAACCACCTCTATTGCACCTTTTTGCAATAAGGCAAGGACCTCCTTCTGGAGAAGAAGCAAATGATTTTCCGAACAGAAACTTTGGCAAGGAGGGTAAGGAGGAGGAAATTCCCAAAAGGGGCGTACCCATTCTCTACAAGGTTTAAAACCCAAAGGTCTGAAGTGACCGATTTCCAACCCTGTAGAAAGTGAGACAGCCGACCCCCTACAGGACCCACATGTTCCAGGATGGGGGATCTAGGGCTGCTTTCCTGCGTTACCAGGGGGAGCAGGGAAGGTAGAGGAGGAGGAGGAGAGTTGGCGGGCCGACCCACGTTGGCGACCCCTGTTTCTCCTTCTGTAGGATTTGTAAAGAGGAATTTGCTGCTGTTGTTGCTGAGGCTGTCGTAAGCTACGAAAGGAAGATCTTCCAAATCCTCGATACTTCCTATATCCAAACCCCCTTGACTGAGTTTGCAGCCCTAAGGATTTTGCCGTGGCCTTGCTATCTTTGAATCTCTGAAGCGCAGAATCAGTCTTCTCTCCGAAAAGTTTTGAACCATCAAAGGGCAATGCAAGAAGGGTAGCCTGTACATCTGGAGAAAACCCAGAGGATCTGAGCCAAGCCTGTCTCCTGGTAAGTATGGAGGAGCTCATAACCCTGGCCACTGACTCAGCTGTGTCAAGGCCAGACTGTATAACCTGACGAGCAGCAGCCTGAGCATCCGTCAGAACCTCCATAAAATTATCACGCTCCTCATCAGGCAACTTGGGCGCCAATTGCTTAGCAGAATCCATTAAGGCGTGAATGTAACGTCCCAACAAACAGGTAGCATTGGTTGACTTTAGTGCCATGCTAGAAGATGAAAAGACTTTCTTAGCCGATTGCTCTAACTTCTTAGAGTCCCTGTCGGCAGGAGCTTGAGGAAAAGCGCCTGTAGATTGTTTAGAACAGGACGCCTGTACCACCAAACTTTCCGGGGACGGATGTGAAGAGAGAAAAGGAGGGTCTCCTGGAGCAGACCTATATCTCCTTGCCACAGATTTAGACAGCAGGAGAAGAGAGAGGTTTACGCCACACTTCCAGGATAGGCTCAGTTAAAGCCTCATTAAAAGGCAACAGTGGCTCAACTATCGAAGATGGCGAATGCAAAACCTCTGAGCAAATTTGGTTTGTACTCTGCTGTAGGCAATTGCAAATCCAAAAGTTCCGCAGCCTTTCTAATAACAGTATGATACGGAGCAACCTCTTGAGGTGGAGAAACCCTTGAAGAAGAAAGCTCCCACTCTGGGGAGGTGTCCAGGCCACTAGCCTCCTGAAGTCCCTCGAAATCGTCGACAGACTCCTCTATCTCGCCCTCTTCAACCTCTTCTCTTTGATACTGTTCTTCCTCCAACAGTCTCTGTGCCTCTCTCCTCGAGCGCAACTTCGGTTGCGGCGTCGGCGGCGCCACATGCGGCGCAGACAGCTCCGGAGCCGGCGTCGAAGGAGGGTCCGATGCAGGAATCAGCGCCATACGAAGCAGAGAAGAAGGGCCACCAGACGGCGCTGGGGATTCCGTATACGGCGGGATGAAAACCTCGGAGCCGGAAACTGCCATGACGGCGCCGTCGGCATAAAGGGCACGAAAGGTGCCTGGGCATAATGTTGAGGCACGCCCAAATTGAAGGCCAGCGGACCCACGGGACCCGAAGGTGCTCCGGAGGGGAAGGCTGCCTTGGCAAACACACCATACATAGCATTTAAAAAATGCAAAGGATCTGAACCCGGTGTAGGAAATTGAGGATACGGAGCCAAGTCAGAATCCACACAAGGAGCCTTCGACGTCGGAACAGTCGGATCCACAGGCCCAGTCTCGTGTACAGGAGAGGGTTCGTCCTGAACTGGTAAGCCCTCCGACTCCGGAGAGCCCCTCGGCGTCGGCGACCGCGCCGGAGTACCTTTGGGAGAAGGAGAATTTTCCGGAGTCACCTGAGGAGATGGCGAAGGCGATGGAGACACAAAGTTTTTTTGTCGACGTCGAGGCGCCGGAGAAGGTGATCTCGAAGCCTTTCCCTTCGACGAACGGCGCCGAGAGCCATGCCTCCTTTTCTTCTTGTGCTTCCTCGACTTCGAAGCATGCGAAGTCGACGACTTCGACTTAGACTTGGATCTTTTCGCCCTCTCTTCTCCTTCCTTGCTTTTGTCATGAAAAGCTTGGCCTCACGTTCTTTCAAGGCCTTCGGGTTCATCTTGCGACAGCATGAACAGTCCTCCACGTCGAGTCCGATGACAAACACCACAAACAGTCCTCATGGGGGTCAGTGATGGGCATATGACCCCCACACTCTCTACAGGGCTTGAATCCTGACTTTCTCGAAGTCGCCATCGCAAAGCTACAGTAAAACATGGAGAAATAACAAAGTATCTCGAAACAGTATGGAGAGTCCCAGAAAACCGTTACGCGTCGACGGCGCGGAAAAAAGGGAACCGACGTCATCACGCCGACGAGGCTCTCTTATGGCTCCAGTGACGTCATACGGAGTCGCGAGCGGAGCCGTGGTATTGTGACGACCTCGTCGGCGTGGAGAGCTAGGGAAAAGTTTCCGCGGAATGCTGGCGCAGGGGATATTCATAAGGTGAGGAATCCACAGGCAGATGTATCCATCAGAACCCTTGTTTGCACATAGGAGAAATAAAAACCTTAAGGATCATATTGTAAGATCTCGTATGACACAGAAGAAGCCCTACATCCCAAAACGTATTGACAGCAATGCCCTCCCACTGGGAAATTTCAGATGCACTACGTGCACATCATGTGACTTTGCTATCGAAACCACAAATTGGGTCATTAATGGATATAACTTGAAAAGCCTAACCAATTGTAAAACAAGTAATATCATATATTTATTGTTGTGTCCATGCCAGCTTGGATATGTGGGGGAAACTTCACGAACTATGGCCACTAGACTTACGGAACATCGGTCTGCTATACAAACTAAAAAACTGACTGCACCACTAGTAAAACACTATATAGAATCATCTCATACACCTGATGACATTCAATGGATTATCTTAGAGAAAATCCAAATAAAAGCGGGCCCTATGAGTATGGAAATTCATAAGCGCAGAGAAGTCTTTTGGATTTTCACTTAGACATTTATATGAGAGGACTGAACAGTGAAATCCCCTGGGATCAGGCGATAAGATATAATGCTAACTGACAGCTTTAGAATATAAGTGATCATCAGTTTTTCCCTTTTTGCTCGTTTCTTTTTCTCTCTTTTTCAACCCTATTGAAGTTCTCTGTAATATATGACTCAAATAAGAAGGTTCTTTGTTTCCCCTGGGAGTTGTGCTGCTCAACCATATTAGTCCTTTACACGTGCCGTCCTGGAACAGACTGTTGCATGTTTTAATCACCCATACTGCAATTACCGGCAGGCTAGGGCACCTCAGTAGACTAAGTCATTGTATCCTCATAGATATGAGAGGGCTCTTCACTATATTGCATCGGCAAGTACACAACAACCAGGTATACTGATGGCGCACTGCATCCCTATCCTTCCAGGATCGTCCTCGCCACCAAGAGCTATCCATGCCCCATCAGGGACTATCGTATTTAACATAGCCCTTCACAAAGAAACATGCCTTCTTTCTATTAACTCAATGTGTCCACTAGAGAGCTACATTCAGCGGACCACAAGGTTTGCCGCCCTCAAGAGACATTGTCTCGAGTCCACCAACCTGGATTTGTTCCCTTACACTCAGAGGTCTCCATTTTTTGAATGATTGCCGCACTTTCCAAATTCAGCCAACCCCAGGCAATCTTAGTCCTGATGAGACTCTGTTATCCCTAAAGGGTCGAAACGCCGTCGACACGATTAACAACGTTTCCGTATTGCTGATACAAATGATTGACTCTTTGTACCCAAGATTGTTATGATTAGAAACTGCTGCCTCTTATATGTATCAACCATTATACCTTTTATGCTGACGTTTTACTTCACTTTTTCTTCTGCTTCACTTTGGTTTTGGTTTTATAACACACCTGGGGTTGTCTTATCTTACTTTCTTTCCTAAAACACACTCGTAATATATTTTTTGCCATTATATATATTCTTTGTTAAAATGATTCTAGTTGAATAAAAACTAGGTTCGGCTGAACTGTAGTTTCGTACTGAAGTACTGGCTGTGCTATTATTGCTGTTCCAAATGCCTAATTAATATTGGTTTACATTGATTTAGTCCACACAGATAAATCTGTGATATTCATAATTTTGTCTCGAATGAGTTCCATGTGAACGCCTCTTTCAAGGATTACTTGATACCCCTGTTCGCATGGACATATGGGTTGCTCTTGTTTGTTTGTTTAAATATGGATGGCCATCATGGCAGCTGCTCTTTAGCTTAGCTCAGCACTGAACTCACAGTATCTGTAATGAATCCGGATTCCTAGCTGCCATCGACCTTTGCTGACTTCCTCTTTACAGCCTCGCCACCTAACAAGGCCAATGTAACCCACGAGACACCCTGCATAGCGACCCAGGCGCCTATTGGGGACCCGGGCTCTGCCTCGTTGCTTGGTGACAAGAGGCCGAGGCCCATTGTGTGTGACATGGCTGTTGCCCCCTTCAGATTACCTGCAGTGCCTGAACACTGAGTCCTGGCCTCCTCCATATCCCGGCTGTGCACCTGGTTCCGTTGCCGTCTTTACTTGCTTCAAATCCCCCCGAGGAGGAGGAGGAAGGGGGACTAGACTTAGACAAACCTACAGCCCGAACATCATCTACACCGGCTGCTCCTCATACTGACTGATCTTTATCGCAGTTCTGCGATTTGACTGGAACTGGGTCTTGGACGGTGAAAGGTTTCTACTCCTTCGAACTGTCTTATCTGTTCTCTAGGAGTATTCTTTGATCATCTTCCCAACTGTTTGTTCATCTTCTTTGCAGACGCTTCTACCAACCTAAATGGCAGCTTACAACTTATCTTTTACTAAGATGGAGTTCTTCTCTTTGATGTTTCCCTACTCTACTATATTGATTTTCTTAATTCCTTTTTTTTTCAGGGCGGCAGATGCTTCTGGGGAAGAAGTGTGGGAAGGGGTTGAGTTGTGGGATGGGGATTTACTTGCATGTTGCTGTGGTTTCAGCTTTTTAGTATGCATTGAATGTATGTTTACTTTTCGGTATCCTTTTGAGGTTTTGATACACACCTTTACGATAATTCTGAAAGCAATCTTTCAGTCACGACTCCTTGTGGTGCCTTATTGGTGCACTCCCTACTCATCTGTTGGGCCTTGACAGGCCCTTTCCTTACACTGCCCGCTGCAAGGGCTTATACCCATCCCCCATAGTGATGACTTTGAGTACTGTCTTGGACTGTTAATGGTCTCCTGGACCGTGTGAAACGCACTGCAGTTCTCACTTTTGCCCACCTCCACCTCCCCGAGGTACTTTTACTTCAAGAAACTCATCTTATGGGAAATCGCTGCCCCATCCTAGCACTGAAGGGATATGATAGAGTCTTTCATGCGGGGTACTCCCGTGGGTCCAGAGGGGTTGATATCCTGCTGGGGCGTTTCTTCCCCTTTACTGTTTCCCATGAAACATGTGACCCGCACGGCCGTTTCATTGCCCCGACAGGAACGTTGTATGCGTTTATGTGCCTCCTGTATTTTTCAACATCTGCCTCCGGGACCTCTCCAAACTCCTCTTGAGCCTTCCGCAAGGTCTTACATTAATAGGTGGCGACTTTCAAGCAGTGCCTGATCTAGAACTCGATACCACTGGGTCTCCCACCAGCTCTAGACGCACTTGGGCGCATCATCTTACTGACTGGGCCGCCACCCTTGGCCTCTGCAATGCCTGGAGAATATGGCACCCGAAACTTCAGCAATTCACTCATACCCTAGCAGCCTATCACGCTCACTCCTGGATAGATTTGGTCTTTTTACCCGCCTCTGACTGTTAAGCACTTTCGCAACTCCAGATATTACCCCGTGGGATCTCAGATCATTCCCCTCTAGTCCTCCATCTTGGACCTCCCAAATCCGATCAACGCCCTATGTGGCATCTTGATGTCTGGTATCTCCAGGCCAGGACCTTTGCCCAGGCACTACGTCAGGAACTCCAAGCATACTTCCGAAGCAATGAAGGGCCGGTCGCGAAAGTTGACAACTTGTAGCTGGTAGCAAGGAGACAATGCGGGGCACTGCTAGGGGACGTATTAGGGCTCAAGAATGTGCTCGTGGCTCTCATATTACCCAATTAGAGGCTTGTGCCCTCCACTTGGAAAGACGCCTTGCGTCTTACCCCCGGAGGATATCTCTCGACAACTAGGCCTCCCTCAAAAAGAAATCCGCCATCACTCCCTTGAAGCCACCAAACACCTATGGCAGGCCGCAACAGCCAAGATTTATGGGTGGGGGGGACAAAAACAGGAAGCTGTTATACTGGCTGGCCTCCCATCAACAAGTGAATAGAATTATACCTGAAATTATCACTGTCAGTGGTCATTCATGTCATATTCTTCCAGAGATTGCGCATGTGTTTGCTAGCTACTACGAAACTTTGTGCACGGCCCTCGCGGGGAGAGGCTCGGAGCTTTCTAGTAACTTTCTTGACGCAATCCCTCTCCCTCACCTGTCCCCTGCTGGATCTTGTATGCTTGATGAACATTTTACAATTGTGGAGGTTGAAGACGTGATGTCCGGCCTGGCGCCGGGGAAAACCCCAGGGCCAGATGGTTTCCCTACGGAATACTATACTGTGTTCCGTGAGACACTAATTCCCCACCTCTTGTCCCTTTATAAGGAAGTGTGCCACACAGGCACCTTCCCTCCGGAACTGGACAATGCTACTATAGTAGGGATCCCCAAGACACAACCTCCCTCCACCTCCTGTTCAGACTATCGTCTGATATCACTCGGTGAGGTTAAAATCTTTGACACCATGCTGGCTACCTGGCTCAAGCATGTCCTCAATACGCTGATTCACCCAGATCAATGTGACTTTATGGCAACCCGTAGCACGAGGCACTGTCTTCAGAGGCTTTATGTGGTCCTGGCTCCCTGTCATCATTAGCCACATGATCTAGCATTACTATTTATTGATTTCAAAAATTCCTTCGACACAGTGGACATAGGTTACCTTCAGCTAGTGCTGACACAGGTAGGCATCGGACCTGGTTTTTGTGGCATGGTTTGTGCACTTAACTCCAATCCTACTGCCCGAGTCCAGTTCAACGGGGTCCTTTCTACAATTTTGCCCATGGGGCATGGGACCCAATAGGGTTGTCCTCTATCGCCACTCCTCTTTGCGCTCGCCATTGAGCCACTGGCTCAACTACTCTGTATAGACACCCAGTTTCAGGGATGGCGGTGAAGTGCTGACCAGGAAGACCGCATTGCTTTATATGTGGACAATGTCTTTTTGTATCTTGCGAACCCCACTATGAATGGCTCTCACTGTTTTCATCTACTGCGATGTTTTGAGGAGGCCTCCGGTGTGGAGATGAACTTCACTAAATACGCACTGGTCCCTTTGGCCTCCTCTAGAGCCTGCTTTGACTGGCAGACGAACATACCTCTATGTCGACTCTGTTTTAAATACTTAGGCATCATCTCTACATCCGGAACCTACCTGGACCCTTAACCTACAACCCTTAGTCCGAAGGGCCAAAACTGACCTTACTAGGTGGCAATCCCTCCCTTTAAATGCTATGGTGCATATAGCTCTATACAAAATGATGATTCTACAACTGTTCCTGTACATATTTCAGAATTTGCCGCTCCACCTGCCGCAGACGTGGTTTCCAGCCCTAGACGGGACGGCCACAACGTTTCTGTGGCATGGGCCCTGACCCCATCTAGCCCTTACGACCTTAATCACCAAGATCTGAGAGGCAACCAGACCAACATACACTGAATTGATGGCAAAATTGCCAGGTACAAACAGATGAATCGAGAGATATGATATCTTTGATTATTTGATCCTTTATTTCATATTCATAGGAAAACTTGAATACAGCCAACGCGTTTCGCCCGTATCTGGGCTTCTTCAGGGCTATATAACTTGTTATCACTCCGCACAAATAATATCCAGATTCGTGGACAGTGTGCGTCTTCTGTGCAAGGCTGTGCGAATTGGAATCTCTGCGCACGTGTAGAATTTTAAAGATGTGTACTGTGCGACAAACGGGTCCCCTAGCCACCTTTGTTTGTTTGAGCCCTTACGACCTGTCAAAGTGGCCCTTATGATGGTGGCCTGGGAATGACTTATGTATATCTTAACTACTTGGCCTCTCACCTTCTTGTAATTCATGACTGGTTTAATGGGGGATGGTCCGACCCTGCGTATTGCCTTGAGCTGTCCCCGTTAGGCTTTTCTCGCCTTCAAGCCCTGCTCTATGGCTCTCCAACCCTCGCCTTCCTGCCTCCAGTGATGGAATCTTATTGGTATCACTCAATTGGGGGACATCAGGTCCGGTACGCACATACATTCCTTCCAAGATCTTCAGACCACCTACGCCCTTGCACACACCCAATTCTATAAATACCTTCAACTACGACATGCTCTCTGCACTCAAGTCTCGGCATCCGACACTGACAGAGTTTAGTCCCTTGAGGCCAAACTCCTTATGGGAAACCTTGTTTGTGGCGGAATCTCTCAGATTTACCGCATCTTATTCATCAATTCCCCCGGTACGCTACATCATCTCAGAACCTGGTAGGAGAGTTGGCTGGGTCCCATGGAAGATGACGATTGGCGGGACGCCATGATGACCACTCGAGAGCTTACTATCTCCAGTCGACTACGGCTGGTCCAAACCTAATAATCCATATTTGTAATCCATATTTGTAAAGCACGAACGTATCACCCCTTAAGGTTTCAAGGCGCTGGGGGCCGTCGGGGAGATTAACTGAGCTACAGCCCAGAGTCACATGGTGCTGTGCAGAGCTGCCGCCGGCGCTCGAACCGTGAGCCCTGCGCTCTGTAGTCAGCCGCTCTGGCCGCTGTTGCACACCTTTCAAACCTATTATCTTTATTCAGACTATCTTTCCCCGAAACAAATGCACCGAAGGGGACTCCGATCTAGCCGTGCTTAACCCAGATGTGGGATGGATCCAGCAGATTTTTATCATATGGTATGGTCCTGCTCTCTGGTTGCGAACTATTGTACCATGGTGATCCGAGACCTAACGGAAGTTCTTGGCTGGGAGGTTCCTCTCTCCCCCCTGTTGATACTGCTTAGTGTGTTTGAAGGCTCTGGTGGCACAAGAGCTGAGAGATCGTTCCTGGGCACGGCTCTCCTGGTTGCCAAGCGTGATGTTGCTGTTAGATGGATGTCCCCTACCCCTCCCACTCTGTTGGGATGGCAGCGAGGAATTTACTGGTGAGCACAACAGGAGCATGTGGTTTATGAGGCCAGAGGCTGCTCCTGCATACATAGGCGGATTTGGGGGAAGTGGCTGGGTCAATTTGCCTAAAACTGTAAATGGAATAGAATTCTGGTTAAGAACGTTTTTAACTTTGATGTACCACTTGAGTGTCAATGATTTGTGCAGTTGCTGCCTTTTCTTCTGTACCGTGATGCCTGTGTGTCAATTGTTCAACTCTTACCACGTACTGTGATCTAAAATCAATAAAATCTATTCATCAAAAAAAAATTCTCAAGCCATAGTTTTTACGGTTCAAGAAAGGTACAGTTGAGGGGTGAATAGGGTGTTCAGGGTTCAATGATGGTTAGCATTAAGCGACAGTAAGGGGTTCGTACGGTTTGGTATAGGGTAGCGTTAAGGGATTTGTAGGGTTCAGAAAAGGGTAGTGTTAATGGGTAGTACGAGGTTTTTAGTGTTCAGTGAAGGGTAGTATAAAGGTATAGTAGGAAGTTTTTAGTGTTCAGGGTAGTGTTAAGGTATAGTAATAGATTTTTAGGGTTGAGGGATAGGTAGCTGTAGCGTGCGAAAACACACCATGAGACTTCTGGCTTTAGTAGAGAGTTTTATTTCAGGATATGAGTAACAAAAGCACATGACAAAAAGCTCCTGACCTAGTAGGTCAGGATCAAGCACGGCAAACTGTCAAACCTTGTATACCTGGAGTGCTCCGGAACCATTATGTCAGATTCCAGGTTGGCCCCATTGGTATACAGGTAAGAAAAAGTGAACATGAGAATACTACATACATTTGTTTCTTGTAATAAAAGAAGCTTACATAACATTAAAAAACAATTCATGACATCAAAATCAGCAAACTTAGCAGGTCATCTAATTAAACATTGACTATGATTTCTGCCCACATGGGTTGTGCTATTATCAAAATTTTCTGAAAGTTGCTGCTCACGAGACACTTCTTGCTCAAAAGGTATTGCAGTGGTCATGGAATCACTTGAGTATCTTAATATGTCAGATGAAAGAGTTAATTAAGTTGTAGCACAAGAAATTGTAGTGTCATGACTGCACACCTTTACTGGAAGACTTTCCTGTACACTATGCGTCATCCCATTGGATATACATCAGTAGTCAACACTGAATCATCCAAGTCAAAACTAATTGTCCCTAAATCTATGTTAAAATGTAAAATGATTTAAGCTTGTTTATCAGAAATATGAACACTACTACTCCTATTCTATTACCCCTTTTTGTGTATCAAAACAGATGCTTTCGTGATTCTGTCTACCTGAACAGTATTGGTGAGATTAAAGTCTCCTTTGGAAATTTTGAAGGGTTTTTTGATGAGTACCCAATTTCCTACTTTGATTTCAAAATCTTTTGCACTTTTCCAATGGTGGCTGTTAGGAAACGGCGGCGGCGGGTGGGGAGGAGAGGTTAGGGGGTTAAAAAATATATATTAAAAAAAACACTTGCATCTGGCCGCGTCTCTCCTCTGCAGTCCAGGAAGCACCCAGGCTCCCCATAGCAAATCACAACACTTGCAATGCAGCGTTGTGATTGGTCTGAGCGCCGTGGATCAGCGCTCAGAGGTGGACAGGTAGCCTGTGCATATTCCCTACCAGGCTGTCCATTACAGCCTGGTGGGGAATATTCAAATTGTGCATGACTGTTTGGCCGGGCCTAGACAGCTGTCCAAGCAGTAATGCGAACTTAGTGTGCACAGTCCACTCCTCCTCCCTGAACCACCAGCCCCGCCCCGCCCTAATCCAGCCCCACAGCAATGAAAACTAAAATGATAATAACTTTGTTATTATCATTTTATTTTCCCCTTTTTTACTGCTCTAAGAGCAATGGGGCGACGCTCCTCCCCCTTCGCAATGGAGCCGCTGCCGCACTTTTCTTAGAATCACTATACATTTTCCCTTTTAATTATTTGGCTTGTACCCGTACTTTTTGACCACCCTGGCAGTAATTTGCTTTTTCACTCTCTGTCCCGCTGTAAATTAAAAAAGTGCTATAACAGTCACACAGTGTGGAGATATGACAATATTTTTGAGAAAGACACTCTCTTACATTCATCTGAGCAGACAGTGCTGTTTGAATGCCCTCTTTCGGTAGACGATTAGACCGTTCATTAGATGCAAGACTAAATAGTGCAACTTTAAGATGTTACACATCATTCAATGATAGAACATTACACATCTCACAAGAAATAAAATGCCATTTATATGACTTCATATAAAAATATTTTCTCTAAAATACAAATCACACTTTTGGTGTTAGCAGAGTCCACAAAAGAGCAGTATATCCATTCAGAGCCGTAATCTGCAAGTATAATGAGATACCTCATGTCATTTGACAGCAAATTAAATGAGCCTCAAAAATCTAATGCAGATTTCTCCTAATGTCCATCTGGAAGTGGTACAGGGAACAAAGGTTACTCACAAGACCCAACTTCTGCAAAAGCTTTGAAACCACCAGATTAAGTTCCTATTTTTAGGCCAGCCCTCTTTGATATACACCATTACTTGTTGCAAAATAGTATCAAATTCAGCTGCTTTGATCCAGTCAGGCTCAGAAAAAGACCATCAGATTTCTGAACTGCATTAACAGGCGCCACAACACACTCAAAGTCTTCTTTTTAATCACATTCTAAGATAGACTCCTCCAAGGCCATCCTTGAAAGGAAATGTGCCTTGAAATGTTTCCCCTTTGCACATACTTTAGTGTCATGCCATACTCTTGCAACTTAAACAATAGTCTCACCTGACAACCTGACACCTTAGCCAAACCAATACAACTAAGTAGATAAACTAAAGGTTTGTGGTTGGTCAATTATTTAAAACATGATCCCCATATGTATGTTTTAACTTTTTGTACTGCCCATATGTAAGTTAAAGCCTCTTTTTTTTAATAGTATCATAAGAGCTCGCTCTCAGAATCTTAGAGAGTTCTAGATGCAAATGCAACAGTACACTCTCTCCCACTGGTCCACTGTCCTAGACCTGCTCTCAGTCTTCTTAAACTGGCATCTACACTTAAAATGCATGTGCTTCCAGGTACAAAAGGGCTTAAGGCAGGAGCTTCTACCACAAGTTTCTTAGCTTAATCAAAAGCCTAATTTACTTGACATGACCATTCAAGCTTCTTTCCTTTCTTGAGTAAAATCATTAATGGCTGGAGCACTAAAGCATAACAAAATGAGCATAGCATTCATAGAGGTCAAGAAAGGATTGAAAAGCAGCCTTATCTAGTGGTGTTGTGACTTTTTGAATGGCATCAGATCCTGCGGCTTAGTCTCCTCACCACACGTGGAGGCCTGTGGCAGTTGGAGACAGTCCTTGGAATCCATTGAGGAGGCCGAGGCACTTCCATGGAGGTGTGGACCTGGATGCTGCAGCCCATCCAGATGACGAGATGGATGAAGCTCTTCTTATGTTGACCAACACCAAAGCAAGTAGGGGCCCCAACTGGGTCAATGAGATCATCAGAGCAGTTGCAGCCCGGACTAGGCTGATACATTCACAAAGGCAGTTTCAGCTCGACCAGGCAGACGCAATCGCCATGGCAGTTGAAGTCCTGACTAGACTGACACAATGGCCATGACAGTTGCAGCCCCAACAGAGCCAGTGCGTTCTCTTAGATTTTTCTTGATTCCCTTCAGAAACCTTATGAGAGACCAGGGGAACCTCTGCAGCATAGTTTGTTACTGGCTGCGCTCTCAGGCAGTCAGCTTTCTCTGAGTGTCCTTCCAACCAGAGACATGCTGGGCATCTCCTCCTGGATATTCTCTACACCTACATGGCCTGGCAGACTCCTCCTCTCGCTCTCCCCAAGAACTCAGGTTTCTAAGCACTAGGCAGACTACCAGCTACTCCAGCAGAAAGTGCAGACTTCAGGTGATGCCCCCCCCCCCCCCAATCTCTGGTAGACTAGCCTTAAGGTAGACACAAGCAGTGGTTGCACAGTAGTCTCGGAGTGCTCTACCGAGAACTCCCTTTCTTGATCCTAAATGAAATCAAGAGGTGTAGTTTTGGTCCCACTTCTATATAAATCTTCTAGACAGGGGATGTACATTCACTGTCTCAAACGTCAAAAAACAATTTGGGGTGGTTATCTTTCAATTGTCCTCCTCAGGCTGCTCTTCAGACACAGTCTCTGTTTAAAGTGATATTTCTCAAAGTAGGTAGCACTGTTGTGGATGGGACTAACTCACCATCCACAACAAACTGCAGTCCCAGCCCTCACTCCAGCATCCACTAAATGGCAGTGCTAGTGCGAAGGAAGAACAAATCAGCATCCCTTTGCCTAAAGTCTCCATCCTCTTCATTTCAGTGTCTGGATCTCCACCCTCCAGCCACACAAATGCAGGCTATAGGTTTCCACTATCTTCATCCTCCATCTTGTGCCAATGCCAGGTTAAGGGCATCCAATACAATCCCATAGACTTCAGATTTCGTCACACAAAGAGTTCTTCTATTGCACATGTGCTACACACTACACATGCATTTGACATACACAAAGGATGTCAACACAAGGTTCTGGGCATTTAAGGGAGAGCAGAACTTTACACAAGAAGGGACACACTCATAAAGACACAGATAAAGTCTTGTTACACTATCAGTCTCAAAATAGTGTATGCTGCCACCACTGCTTTATGTGCAGAAACAGTAGTCCTCTGTCCATTATAAGGGCACGCATGGTGCACCTCTCCTGGTCACATGGTGCCCAAAACCTTGCAAAGTTAGAGACAGGCCTAAGCTTCTACATTCACGCTTCGATTAGGCTGATGTTGGGGCCAAAATAAAAGTCAGGATATCAACCACACATGTAGTCTGTTACTCAGGGCAGGGGACATTTCCATTCCAACAATGACAAAGGTTTGATTGGAATACAGGATAGATTGTCGAGTTTGCTCAGTCAGTACAAATGGAGTGAACTGTGCACCGTTAGATAGAGGAGCCGAGAGCAGAACTGCTTTATGTCTTATTTAGTTAGTTTACATGCTTTTAAGTGTTTCTTAAAATATATTTTTATTGATTTTCACAAGAAGCAAACAAGGTAGTAGAAATTTTAAATGGGTTTGCATACCCCAATTAATGGAAGAAATGTCGACATATAACAGAAACAAATTTTATGTTGATACGGCGTTTAGCAAGGAGGAGACCCAGCAAAAGGAATTTCCTACTTAGTTTTTTACCTTCTGGGGTTGGCACCAGGCCTAGCAGCATCGCTTGTGGGGTAAGCTGTAGATCCCACCCCGTTACCACATTAAGGCCTTCCACCGCCCTTGTCTAGTACACTACTCTAAACGGGCAGTCCCACAGCACATGAATAAAGTATGCTGCAGGACTTCCGCACCTACTGCACCTATCTGGTCTGTGGTTGTAAATGTAATGTAGTGTTTTTGGTGAGAGGTAGGTTTGATGGATTAAATTGTATTGGATTATTTTAAACTGAGCATTCAAGCTCACCGATTGTACCCCAGCGAGAATTTTTTTCCATTGTTGGGCCGATAGAGGTTCCCCAGAAACCTCCCCCACTTAGCACATGCCTTTGGTATAAGCGTAGGACTGTCTTCACAAAGTGCTCAATACATATGGGATATCAGTCTGCATCCACCCGCAAGGGACAGAAGCGATGTCAACGTATGGGAGGGTTCAGGTTCTTCTGGAAAACAAGGCCATATTTCTCGGGCTGTCGGGGACAGCTTCATATACTGTAAGTATTGCCCTTATCTAAGGTGAAGGAGTCAAAGGCATCCTCTTGGGTTACAAATCATCCCCCTAGGTAAATTTCACCAAGCACATCACATTCGCCCCCCCTCCATTTTTGTAACATCATCACCTCTGCAATCTGTGCGAATGGCTTGAGGTCCCAGATCGACAAGTCTCGTGCATATTGTGCATGCTGTAACACCCTTGTGACCATCAGTTCCCAAACCCGACACACCTGCCCTACTATATATGGTGTATCTGGTGGCACCCGTCTCCCCCCATAAGTATAGTGGGTAAGGACTGGTTCCCATTGGATCCTTTCAGCAACTGTTTCTCCCAATCATCATCTGGCTCCATCCAGTGGATGGCGTGCTGCACATTTGCTTGCCATAGAGTAGAGCTCTATATGGGGAATTTCAATGCCTCCCCTTTCCCAAGTTTGTCGAAGCGTAGGTAAGTTTACTCTTTTTCTCAAGTTAGCCCATAGAAGATCCAGGAGCAGACGATCCAATTCCAGGTGGCTAGGACTGTCATATAGCGTGTTTTGTAACACTTACAGGCAGCAAGGGAGTACTACCATTTTTACAATTGCTGCCTTGCCCATCAGGGACAAAGGAAGATCCCTCCAAAACCGAACCGATGCCCGGAGCCCCTCCATCACTCGTCCGAAATTAAGATCCAGGAAAGTTTGTTCCGAGTGGGCCAGTTGGATTCCGAGATACTGGACTCCCTCCCACACCCATGGGATGCCCACGATAGGGCGGCCTTGAGTGTCATTGCCACCCATCGCCCCAAGGGGAAAAGCTGGGATTTCATTGTATTAATTTTCAGACCCAAAGCGTCTCCATCCCATTGCAGGATATTTATTAGTATAGCGACTGAATATTCTGGAGTCTGGAGATATGCCAGGATATCATCCTCGTACAGGGATACCATATGGGTTGTATCCCCCCCCACCCTAACGCCCCATGGGTTCAGTGCCATCCTCATCATTACCACCAAGGGCTCCATAGCCAAGGCAAACAAGAGCGTTGACAGGGGACGAGTACCCCTCGATAGCGAAAATTTATCAGAAATCAGTCTGACCGTACGTACCCTGGCTCCCGGATCCATGTATAACATTTTGATCCAGGCGGTATAACGTGGACCCATGCCCACTTTCCTCAAAACCTCCCAGAGGTATTCCCAATTTGCGGTATTGAAAGCCTGTGCGATATCCAAAAGAGTGAGGGCCCAGTCATCTTCACCCCGTTGCGTAGCATGATACACATGTGCCAAGCGGCGGAGAAAATGCATAGTACTTCTCCGTAAAATAAAGCAGCACTGGTCAGAATGTATCAGTGCAGGCAGACATGGCAGTAAACGTGCCGCCAGTATGCCACTGAGAATTTTTACATCCACGTTCAGGAATGATATCGGCCTATAAGAAGATGCATATAATGGATCTTTCCCAGGCTTGGGGAGCAAAATTATAAGAGTCTCACTCATTGAGTCAGGCAAAAAGCCTTGTTGAGGGGCTTCTTGGTATACCTCCAACGATTTCTTTACCCCTTGTGCCGCTTATTTTTGACAAAACTCGTCCGGGAGGCCATTATTGCTTGAGGGTTTTTGCGGTCTTTGAATGTTTTATGGCTGTGAAAACCTCCTCTTGGGTAATAGGCTTCTCCAGCTCCTCCCTACCTTCAGTTGATAAGCGTGGCAAGTCTACCTCGGCTAAAAAAGTGAGGTCTTGCCCATGTGAATCCTCCCCACCATCTGCATATACCGCACTGAGGTGAGCATGGCCGTTAATAGCGGCCTGGAAATAGACCAAGGAGCCATCCCGAACCCACAGCATCAGTACTGGGTCTCGACCCTCCTGCTGTTCTGTAAACAGGTTAACATTGCTCCCGTTTTGTCCTGCTCTGCATGCAATCTCTGGCAGAAGGCCGTGTGTGTGTGTTTCTCCATCCAGCGCCAATCATCTAGAAGTTCCTTACACGTTTGCCCCCATTCCATGAGTTTAGACAGCTGGGTCGGGAGTTGTTGCTCATTCATGCTTAGATGTCTTTCCCGACGGCCCAAGTTCCACTCCAATTGTGTCTTAATGCCATATGTCGTCTTGAGGGAAACACTCCTAATGACCACCTTCATAGCTTTCCAATCAAGGGCTTTACTCCCCGCACTCCACCAGTTTTCCATGAAATAGTGTGAGAGTTCCTCTCCCACCACCATCGCGAAGAGGGGATCAGTAAGTGCCTCCACCCTAAGGCGCCAGAGCGGGATCGCCGGCCACTCATAACACCTATGCAAGCTCAGCAGAACCGGGGAGTGGTCAGATAGATAGCGGGCCAAATAGGAGATGTAATTTACGTCCTGCACTAGGGTGGGTGTTCGCAAACAATAATTCAGCCTACTATAAGTTCAAGTTGCGGGTGTGTAACATGAGTATAGTCTGGTATTGGGGTACCAATGAGCGCCTGTGTCAAAATAGGATTTGTGTGTGTCCTAGGTGGGGCCTGGCCCAGCGACACCATCCAAAACACAATTGCCATACCCGCCATGAGAGTATCTGCTGCTAAGTAGGGTGCTGCTGCCACCATGACTTAATTTTTACCACAATCAACATTAGGGGTGTATACATTTATCAAGCACAGCTCCTGCCCATCTAATGTACAATGAAGGATGATATAGCGGCCCTCTGGGCCTAATACATGAGCCTTATGGTGAAAGGGAGTCCTCGGGCCACCCAAATCAGTACTCCTCATGCATATTCAGAGTAAGAGGCAGAATACATTTATCCCCTCCATTTCTTGCAGAGGCTAGAGCTACTGGCACCCCACTTATTTGTTTCCTATAAAAAAGCAATGAACACTCGATAATGTTTACAGTAAGCATACAGTCGCCAACGCTTCTCCAGGCAGCCCAGGCCTCTTACATTCCATGTCATAATCTTAAACCCATCAACTGTCATCTCCAGTCAATATCAATTGAAGCCTCCACTCCCACCAAGGCTGACCATCCTTTTCAAGTGTACCAGACATCCATAATAAAAAGAACAAAATATCCACTCAACTCCCCCCACCCCTTGGGCAGAAGCGTGAACTCGCCCAGGCTAAAACTAGGCTGAACATCAACTGGCACCTCCCACCCCATCTCCCTCCTATACTTATGTAACCTTGGCACAGATTCGAAGCCCAACTACTTAAAGCTATGCCAGAGGTCGAAGCAATGCGAGGAAAATCTCAAGCAGTACCCGAGCATTTGAAGCTCTTCGTTGCCCTACCATCACTGCTGATGCCAAAATATTTGAAATACATTCATGCGCAAGCATTTCACAACTCCTGTTATAACATCAAATATATACTGAAGGAGCATGATTTGCATAGAAAGTCTCTAATAGGATATATAGATCTCACCCCCCTTATTCCGCATGAATCACTACTTCTGGAGGGAACCTAGGGTCCCAGAGGGCCTAGTGTCTCCTTTATCTCACGAGTTCCTCATTCCCACCAGCACCATACTTACAGAGTTACATATATGCATTAGGAGGGGCCCATAGTAGTACTGTCACTTCTGTGTCTGGATCACTTCTACAACGTTGGAAACTATCTTGGGAGCTCAGCTGGTCCCCGTCCGCCACAAGGGTGTGACCCGAACAGACCACATTTCTGTCAGTGGTGGCAGAGATGCCGTGCTCTTGTTTCCGTTGTGACCCCATCTTTGGTTTGGCCAATTGTCTTCATATCGTTGTGTCCTCCCCAACGCGTTGTGTAGAGCTCTGGCCCTGACCCCCAGGGAGTGTGTCTAACCATTCACTCGCCTCCTCAGACGTGAAGATTTTCCCCTCATAAACCACCCATGGGATGCATCAATAGCTGCGATTACATCCAACAGCGTTAGTGCCAGACCTGGTGCACCCCCGGCGGATGAGGTAGAGTTTTAGGGTGGACCATCAGCAGGTGGATCACCCAAATGCACGGCCTCAGTGCAGTTGAGGATCTTATTGGATTGGCCAGATCGGGCTGTCTTATTCTTCACCATGATGCAAAGTGCGGCACACAGCGGCCCTCCCTTATCACCACTCTAGATTTGGATACCAAAACCCCAAAACTGCAGTCCTGTGAGTCCAAGGTCTGTGAGACTGGGCTCAGGTTCCGCTCTTCCAGTCACCACATACCAAGGGCCGTCCACCAACTCCCTTAGATTGCCTCCGGTGTTAACTTCCATGTGTGATCACCAATGGGGCTTCTAAACACTACCACTGTCCAGCCCTGTGCTATCAGCCAGGTCAGCTAGGTGTTTATGGTGTCTCTCCTTCCTCCTGCAGTGCAATCATCCCGAGTCTCTACTCCCCAGCGTATCCAGTGGGGAAAAGAGGGCACACAGTGTTCCTCTAAAAAGATGTAGAGGGCAGGAGCACCTTGCTCACCCTGCAATCCTCCATATTTGTCCCGCAGTCCAAAGGCCTGAGGATTGGGCCTAACACTCAGGAGTTAATATGTACAATCCAAGTTCCTCAACGTGTGGGCATACCTTCCATTTGCGATGCGGCCTCCCGGGGCTCCAGCCGCGGGTTCCAGGGCAGGTCCCACACATGTTTTTATTGCTGGTTGACCGGCACTTCTGACGGCAGTAAACAATCTTTATGCGCCGCCCAGCGCTCTCCAGGATTGCACCGCTGCCATCATTCCCCCTCTCAGTCAGTATGGGCAGGCCACAGTTACCATTCATGGCCCAGGTCAGAAACCTCCAACGCGGCGTGCCTGCTCTTTCCGGAGCATCCCCCTCGTTGCCTGTTTCCTTCGGGTGTCCCACAGAGGCCTCAGGCCAAGACCGGTCACCATCTGGGGGCTGGACCCCCACCTCACCTTCGCCGCCGTAGGGATCGAGCCCCTGCACAACCCCCGATCACCAAGGTCTCGCGGGGGCGCCGCACGGCCCCGGAGACTGCTCGTTACCTCCAGCCAGGCCTGGACCATGTGGGCTCACTGATCTCGATCACAAAACACGCTTCACTCCAGAGCCTCATGGGTCCGAACAAATGCTGGCGATGCTTCCCCCTGGAAAGAACAGTGTTTATGGGATGGAGATGGCCATGGATTCAGGATGGAAATGCAGGATGTTTAAACAAGGCCGGCGGGAAAACAGAGTTGCGACTAGTCGGCCATCGTGGTTGGCCCCGCCATGCTTTTAAATGTTGTTTCAGTGTTATGTTGGCGTTTATAAAGCACGTTTGATGCCACTGCGAGGCCTAAAGCACTTTTTCCAGGGAGACCGATTCCATTATTTATATAGTGCTTTGTATCATTGGTAAGAGTGAAAAGTTCTCCGATTTGTATTGGGTTTCTGGGTGTCCTTCTGAGTACATAGTTGAGTGTGTTGTTTGTATTATGGCCTATATGAGACATTGGCGTGGGATGCACAAGGTTTGAACAATGTAGCGGAAGCATATTCATCCAATGTTGCTGAACAGAAGCATGGTGTTAAAGAGTGTGAGAACAGATGGTGTCATATGTGCAGGTGCTTATCAATTTTAGGGTGAACAGTATCAATTTGAGTATCTATCCTTGATGTAAATCACTTGGGTCTTCTGTGTTTATAGAGTCCACTCTGGCATTAGGAAACCATACACGCTAGAGACACTGCTAAGTCACCATGGGAGTCTTATATGGAGTCCATTCAGAGACGACAGTGGGCACAACCACTAGAGGTGCTGTTAAACAACTGAGGAAGTGCTACATGGAGCTCAGTCCACCCAGAAGCAACAGAAATCCCATCTACTAGAGACACCCAGGAGCACGTGGGGTAAGGGGAGAGGTTCTGAGTCAAGGCTCTAGCTGGGCTTAACAGGCCCAAACATGGAAGACGTCCTTTACCTATTCACCCTTCACATGTATAACCTGGGAGGAGACGTTAAATAGGGCAGAAGCGAAAAGGCAACTGAATGACGCCGCGAGGAAGCCTATATGGGCCTTTCCAGGCCACTTGAAGAAAGGGAGTCATAGATGGCAGAGGCAGCACACTGAGGGGGGAAACTCAGCCAAACGTAGATGGGGGGGAAAAGATAATACAACGCAAAAAATGCTGCACAAATACGCACTCTCAAATTCTTTTAAAAAAGACAAAGGGATACACAGTAAACAAATAAAACTCTTGCAGCTCAAGTTACATAGGTGCACGTACTTATGCAGAATTACCATCTTTATTTCTTTTTCTCTCTCGGCGTAGAGAGAAGGGCTAGAAAAGTTGAGGGACCTAGATCCACACTCACCAGAGCTACTTACAGACTCCCTAAGATGGGGGTCATGGTGCAGAAAGACTCCGAAACATCTCGAGGGAGGAATCGATCAGAATTCCATAATGAATGAGACTCTGAGAAGACCAATCAGAGCATAAGTGTCTTTGTAGAAAGGAAGCGAAGGCTTGGTAGTGGCCTCATGAGTTGCCTATCATTTCGCCTTATATTCAAAGATACTTTTTTCAATCGGTTATGGCACATTTATCATTATAAGTTGCACTTGCAAACCAGTACTGTATCAATAGTCTTGAATTTCAAACGCAACATGGGTGGGCATTTTTAGAATGTCAAGATCTATGTAAAATCACGCAGACAACATTGTACTCCATTGTGCATTGTAAGCAAATGTAGACAGGTTCAAACTTGCAATTTCAATGATTATGTGATAGTGCACTCACCATGGCTTGTTAGCTAATTTGTATGGGCTAATGTGTTACAAAATACACCATTTGGTACATTTCTTAACAATATTTTCTAAGGAGAACACCCCCCCTCAAGATTGGGTGAGTTTTACTTGCAAGCTCAGTGCACTTCATCCCACCAACATCTGGTGGCCAGTCAGCTTGGGTGAGTGCCCAACCCCTGTGGACAAAGTCAGAAATTTGGGAGTCATATTTGATAATAAATTGACCTTCAACGCCCAGATAAATAAATTGTCCTCCACTGTTTGGTACATTTTAAAAATGATAAGAAGACTACAGCCCTTTATCCCTCAAGACTCATGTAAAACACTAGTTACGGCATTGGCCTTGTCCAGATTGGATTACGGCAACGCCTTGTATGCTGGGATACAAGTCCAACATTTAACTAAACTCCAGCGTCTACAGAACGCAGCAGCAAGGCTGGTGTTGGATATTTCCAGATCAGAGCCAGTCGCTCACAGACTGAGAGCCCTTCACTGGCTGCCAATGGAGAAGAGGATTATGTTTAAGACAGTCTGCCTGGCCTACAAGGCCCTTCATGGTTCAGGACCGCAGTTTTTAAAAACACATCTGAAACGGTACGAGCCAGTCAGAAGCCTGAGATCTGTTCATGCAAAACTTTACAGGTACCTAAATTCAAGCAGGTCAGGTGGGGGAGAAGCTTCTTGTTGCAGACAGCCAAGACCTGGAACCTTCTCCCAATTACGATAAAAAACAGCCCCTCGCTTTTGTCTTTTAGAAAAGCCGTAAAAACGTGGCTTTTTACCTCTTAAGACAGCTCATTACCTCTTCGGCAATCCTTTTACATCGACCCTAGCGCCAAGACGCCTCCGGGCAATTGCGCGCTCTATAAGTTTTCATCAAATCACATCTAGAGCCAGTAGTGGCGCAAATGTAGATGGTAAATAATAGTGCTAGACAAGGGTTAAAGATCTGAGCAGCGATATCCCTTTAATTAAGGTTATTTCAGGGATGATCTGAGTGAACTCATGTTTTTCTAAATAACGCACACCAAGCCCTCGATTATAAGTAAGGCGGAGCAGTATTCCCAGGAGGAATTAGAACCAGACTGAGTTCATGCACTCGTTTTTCCTGGGTTATGGAATACCATACATAATTTTACCGCGTGGAAAATTCAGTGGTACAATCACATGAGGCTAAGGCTGCAATAGAGCCTTTGCCTTGGCCTCATCTGACCTCCTTCCATTGCACGGGGGAGCAGTGGAGCACAGAAGGGTAGCCTCTGCCGGCTCCCTCCCTCTGCTGTACCCTGACGACCTCCCCAACCCGACCTCCCCAACCCCTGCCTACCACCACCCACACCCTGCACCTGCCGCCCAGCTTCAAATTACCAACTGCTCAGATCAGGTGGTAAATGTTGTATTTATTCAAGGAATGGGGACACCGCATGCGGATTTGGACCCAGTAAATCCAGGTCCGTATGTTACTCCCCATTCTGGGTACGAATACTCATATTAGCCAGATTCATGTGTTGACATATACAGTCTGTAAACACTATTTTCGGCCAGGCACCTTGCAATCGTGGACTTGGGGTGAACTGAATTCTAAATAACCATAAGCCAGTTTGCCTGTTAGCACTGCTGCCCTTCTAAACAAAGTTCCTAACTGCTATCTAGCAGTAGGAAATGAATGCTGTCTGTGGGGAAAGCCCAGGACCAGACGACACCAAGTATATGGATAATTCAGCCAGAGGTATGGAACAAGGTGGGATCAGTCATGATAGATATCCTTGGGTCATCTGGGGCTCTATCATACATACAGCGCAATTTCCTGGACACACCTTTTAAAAGGTGCGCCCGGCGCAAACAAGGAAATGCGTTGTATTTGGATAAATGCACTACCTCCAGGGCAGCTGCGAACTCGCGCTGCCTTGCGGGCAGCACATTCATGTGAAAAACGAAGTGGCTGCTTTGAAGCCACTCCATGTTTCACAGTGCAGACGGCAACCCGTCTGCACTTTTAAGAGGTAGTGAGTGACTGCACCCGCCAGCAAAAGGATGTCTGGGGGGGTCCAAGGAACCCCCTTTTTTCCTTCCAGAGGGCTGCCATCAGGGGCTGCACTGACAGTGCACCACCTTTTAGGTGGCGCACTGTCAGTGGTGTGCGGATATGAAGAAAACATTTTCATGTCAACTCTGCTTCCAATATGTAATCTTGTAATCCAAGAGCCAACTAAGAAAGGACATCTGGGGCCGAATTACTGGAGTGCACCAGGGGGCACAACAGGCATTTGCGCCCGCTTTGCACGCCCCCGAGGTAATTTGGTATTGCAAAAGGGGCCGCAGACGCTTGTGCGTCCCCTTCTGTAATACCGAAAGCACAGGCACACAATAAAGCGCCAGCGCCATCATCAGAGGGCGTTCCCTCATTTGCATGGGGGCGTGGCCCTATGCAAATGAGGGAATCCCTTTGCCTCTGCGCCCGCGCCGTATTACAGACACTGGCGCAGAGGCAAAGAATCTGTCAGGAGGTGCACTGTCAGTGCCCCCCCCATAGCAGCTCTCTGGAGGGGGTGGGTGGTGTGGGTCCTATGGACCCCCCAGACATCCCCTTGCAGGCAGGTGCAGTCACTCACTGCACCCGCCTTCAAGGGGATCTGTAATACCCCTTAAAAGTGCAAGTGGGTTGCCGTCTGGACAGTGAAACATGGACCGGCTTTGAAGCAGCAGCTCCGTTTTTCATATGAATGTGCTGCCCCCAGGGCAGCACGAGTTTGCGGCTGCCCTGGTGGCAGCGCATTTACTATAATGGGGCACATTTTCCTGGTAAGCGCTGGGCGCACCTTTCAAAAGCGCCCCCCTATAAGGCAGAGATCATTGCGCTCTCCCACTTACTCCCCAATAAACTGTCTTGCAACTTAATTGATATCAGTACGGTAAACCAGAGGTCTTGAAATCATTGTCCCTGAAGGGGAATGAATTGATGCAGAAAACCACACAACAAAACATTATCTGCTAAAAAGATGACTTACTTGCGTAATACACGCCTTGGCAATCGTGACCCCACCAGAAGAGAACATCAAAAACATTACAAGGAGGTGTCTAATGAGCTGGTCTCTTCCTGAGTGGCCCGAGGCTGTGTTCGGGCCCACTGCATCCTGCAGTTCTACCAGTGAGAGCTTGATTCTACCAAAGATTAGCAGCAAACGATCGGCTACAGTTCGGGCCTCCATCTGGAAAGAATACAGGGTCGAATTATCCACTAGTCAAAGTGAGAGCTGTTATGTTCACAGTGCAAGTTCACCACACCAGAGGTGTAGACTGAAATTCACAACAACCTCGTCACGGAGACGTAACACATTCGTAGAAGTTTTCACAGAAAAGGGCAGGCGGTATTTCTGGACGTTTTTTGGCCTTGCATTGAAATAAGTCTGGGATGGCATAAGGGCAAGAACTATGCATGTAGTATATATTGAGGGGTGTGTGGAGGTTCTCCTACTGCAAAAAGTCAAACACACACAGTGAGGTCGAGGAAAGATGTGAAGGAGCCTAAAGGATTCTTTTAAAGGCCAATGATAATAAAAGAATCTGGAAAGAATATCTCATCATACAAAAGGACACCTAACATACCTAACACTATTAGTCCTACTGAGGAAATTGGTGAGACCCAAAGTAAGGACCGGATTATCGGCCCCTGTCCCTCCTGAATTTTGATAATAAGATCTTAGCTAAAATGTTGGCAACCAGGCTTGCGTACGTAGTTGAGAACTTGATCTCCCCAGCACAATCGGGCTTCATCCCCCACAAATCCACGGCCTTAAACACGCGCACACTATTCGCCACGTTGAATAGGATCTCGCCATCCGTTCCTGCGGCAGCTGTGTTGCTTGACGCTGAGAAGGCGTTTGATTCCCCCGAGTGGCCCTTCCTCTACGCCACCATGAGGAGGTTGGGGTGCCGGAATGGTTTCTGGCAGTGGTTCGGCTCTTATATACATTGCCCACGGCGCACATCCGCTTGAACGGTACATTGACTAACGCGTTCCCTCTTACTCGGGGTATGTGATAGGGCTGCCCCCTCTCCTTTTTGTAATTGCGCTTGACCCACTGGTACGCCAGTTGTTGGAGAAGCATAGCCATCGGGGTTTGCAATTCAACACCGTGCCCTTACTACTTACGCTCTATGCTGATGATATTATTCTTTACGTACGGCACCCTGACGACAACCTTACACCGTTGCTCCGGGAAGTCACTAGGTACGGCACTAAGTCAGGACTTCATATAAACTGGGAGAAGTCGGAAGTGCTCCCATTGACTGAGGCGTCCTGTGTTAGAACGGGGGATTACCCGCTGGTTTGGTGTGACGACTCAGTGAAATACCTAGGAGTCCACATCCATAGGAACAGGGATCGCATCCTTCAGCTGAATTATGGCCCGGTAATCGAGAGGTTAGAACGTAACATTGACCGCTGGCTGTGGCTCCCTTTGTTGATGGCAGCAAGGATAGCCATAATTAAAATGGTGGTCTTACCACAATTCTTGTACCTCTTTTTAAATATTCCCATACCACTATACAATAGTTTTTTTATCAATCTGCGCACGTTGTTAACACGTTTGGTGTGGGGTGGTAAACAGCCCCGCATTGGATGGGACACCTTAGTGTTACCCTATGAGAGGGGGGGGTTCGGTGTACCGAACTTACAGATTTATTATCTGGTTGCACAAGCGAGCTACGCCCGACACTGGTACAGCATGGACGTTCGGATCCCGTATTATAGACCTGAGGCTGACCTGGTGCTTCCGGCTCCGCTCAATACACTGCTGCCGGGCGGTTTCCCTAGGGATCCACATGACATCCAAACAGTGTCTACTACCAGCTGGGCGTGGCACAAATTGTTGCGTGTGACTGGTGCACGTGTATTATATTCCCTGGCGCTGCCGCTTGCAGGAAACAGCTGGATTCCCATCCTGCAGGAGGCATTGGTGAAGCGCACATTTTCCAAATTTCACTTGCTCACATTTAGCGATCTATTCCCTGGGGGGCACATTTTTTCACGTACTGAGGATCCTCGTTTCTGTGCGGCTACCACAATGGATCACTTTGTGCTTTTGAGAGTGCAGAAGGCACTGCGTGCGTGCCTGGATAGCTATCCCCTGGAACCTCCTGACTTTTCCATTCTGACTGGGGTTATACAGGGCGGGGATGGGAGCCACCTGGTGGCACGGATGTACAAGGAAGTAGTGGCACGGCACCCGTGCCATGATACGAGTGTGCGGGCGGCATGGGAGCGGGATCTGGGCTATCCTCTGTCAGACGTACAGTGGGGTCGGTGCTGTGCACAGACACGCCGGGTGTCCCCGAACCATCGACACAAATTGCTGCATTTCAAGTTTCTGTGGCGATGTATGTGACCCCTAGTAAACTGCATCGTATGGACCCCTCTCGCTCGGATATGTGTCCAAGATGCCGCTCTCCGACTGCGGACTTTGCACATATGACATGGACTTGTACTAGAATAGAGGATTATTAGAGATCGATATTCCGGGAAGTATCTAAGATGGTAGGGGTAGAGATTGCGCCGTCTCCCTTGTTGGCCCTGTTGGGGTATGTACATGACCTTCCCAAATCCCAGCATCGATTTGTTGCCATAGCGCTTTTGATTGCTAAGCGTGAAGTGGCTCTTTTGTGGGCGTGTAGTATGCCCCCCACACTCAATGCATGGCTTCATAGCATGACGTATTGTAATACCACAAGCGACACTTACGCGCAATTGCAACCACCGGCCTCTAGACCTGTAGATATCTGGCAACCTTTCCAAACATACCTGTTAAATGTACAGGATAGTAACAGTGTCCTGACACAGGAGCAGCCTGCACCCACTGTATCTGTAGACACCTAAGGACTAATCTGTATTAACTGAGCCGAATATGTTTTGGTCATTGTGATGTATACTTGATTACCTAGAATGTAACCATGGGGTACGGAGATGCCCATGGGACTACATGGGGGCCACTGTGACCACCTTGGACACCTTAATTGATATGCTACTATTGTGTACTTTATTTTATGTGCCTTAATCTGTATGCTATGCTGCTCATCTTTATATTATTACTATTTATTTTTTTGTTTCTCTCTTTTGATTTGTTGTTGTATTTACTTTGGAAAATTCAATAAAAAAAAAATAAAAAAAAAAAAAAATCAAGGAATTATAAGACAGTGAACTGAGTTAAGCATTCGATTGGTGGGGTATTTGAACTAATCTGTGCCTGTCCTCTATCAATGCCTATGCCCATATTATACTGAGGATGGTAGTTATTATATATCGGGTAGGAGATTCTCAGAAAAAGCTTTTATCGTCTTACTAAAGATCATAAAAGAAATTGAACTATGCACTTCCCTTCATATTGAACTGTGTAATATTTAGTTTTGTTGTGAGATTAAACTACTTTCTTTGGACTAAAAAAAAAAAAAAAAAAAAAGTAAGCACCGGATGAGATAATACATTTTTGGAAGTCTATCGATGTCGGGTGAGATGACTATAAAGAATGATCCAGGCTAAGAGGCCTATTCACAAACTGCACTTTGTAGAACGTTTAGAAGTACTGAACAAGTTACTTACCTTTGGTAAAGCCTTTTCTGTTCGAGACTATATCTAAGAGCAGATTCCTCACCTTGTGAATATTACCCAGAGTCAGATAGTACCTGGAAACTTTTTGTAGAGTCTCTGCCAGAAAAGGAGTTATCCGAGGTAGGTAACTTGTTCCTCTCATAGAGACTTCCAACTGCAGATTCCTCAACTTGTGAATAGATACATAAACAGTATCTCCCAAGTGGAAGGTCTGTGGAACGGCTCAGACCGGGAAATCCTACAGGACAGATTTGGCAACGTGCCCGTCCCACCAGACTTGGCTGTCCAGGCAGTAAGTAGTGCCTCGTGAATTTATGGAGCGACACCCACGTAGCGGTCTGGTAAATATCCATAACTGGCAAACACCGCACTAGCGTGGTAGTACCAGCTTTCACTCTGCAAGAATGAGCGTGCAATAATTCTGGGTATTGCTTTTTAGCTAGCCCCTAACAGATCCACCACCACAAGGTCCTTTTTTGCACCACCTTCCCTTTCTTTACCCTAGAGAACCCCACAGAAAGCTGATTCAATGGTTCTTGTTTTGATCACTGCAAATGTTTAAAGACATTATGGGGTTCAACCGATGGGGCCTCGCCTCCTCTTTTGAAGAGTGAGGTGGAACAAAGAAGGCTGGGAGAGTGATGGATTGCAGAAGTAGGAGTCACAACTTTTGGTAAGAAGGCAGCCTGAGTCTTTAGCATCAGTATATCTGGGAAAAAGGGGGTGTAGGGTGATTGCACTGTCGGATCTGAGGGAATTGACACATTGACTGTGGGACATTTTATAGATGGAGAGATTCTATCAGTTGAACAGAGAGGAGATGCATTTAGTAAGATTTGAGCACTCTTTCTGGACTGCCTCTGTTTGGAATTAAGGAAACTGACATGTCATCCTGGTTCAGGGTATTGCACATACATCCCACTGGCGAACATACCCGGAGCTAGAAGACAACTAGATGTAGCACTGGCGTGAAGGACTGGAGATGCTAAGCTGGGAATTAGGCCTTGGGAGGCCAGAATGAGTTCAATTTGGGCAAATGCACGTTGGTATAGAGGGCAGGGGGAGTCTGGAGGAGAGATAGAGGAGGGGGTAATGTGGAAGTGTTTGACAACTGATACTAGGATGACTTGGGCCTGGTCGCTCCTGATCTTCAGAACTCAGGGCAGGAGTGGTATCACCGGGAAGGTGTACAGGAGTCTTGAGTTACACTTTAGGCGGAATGTGCCCTTAGTAAGAGGCGCCTTGGAAATTCCAACACGCTGAATGGCTGACATTTTGCTTTCTTGGCGGTGGTGAATAGATCGAGCGAAAGTTGTCCCCATTCTCGGAAGATGCCTTGCGCCACCTCCGGGTGTACCTGCCTCTTGTGATCTGCTAGGCATAGTTGACAGAGCTCGTCGACCCTGGCATTAAAAAATCCTGTCAGGTGGTTTACCACCAGGAAGATCCCATGATGATCCAGCAATTTCCAGAGGCGTAGTACCTCCTGGCACAGGGCACATGACCCCACACCACTTTGCATGTTGCAATACCACATGGCGGTGGTGTTGCCCATCAGCACCTGCGAAAGGAAGGCTTTCAGTGCCAAGCGGATGGCCCTTGGCTCCAAGAGGTTTATATAGGGCAGGGCCTTCGCCGGAGACCAGATTCCTCTGATCTCCGCCTCTCCCTGATGGCAGCCCCAACACTGAAGGCACGCATCTGTCACCACGTTCCACTTTGGAACTCTGGGTGGGGTAGACAGAGGGGTCTGCTGATGACCCAATCAGGGTCCAGTAACCACCACTGCAGGTCTTTTGCAGTTTCCTCTGAGATCTGGACTTGGTCAGAGATGTCCCCTTGGTGTTGGGCCCACTGAGACTTCAGATCCCTCTGCAGAGGCCGTCTATGTCACCTGGTGTGCTTGACCAGCAGGATACAGGTAGCAATCAGTCTCAGTAACCTCGGAGATGACCTCACTGAAATCCAGGTCATGGGATGACAGATTGGGATCATAGACTGAATGTCCTGGACTTTCTTTTCCGGGGGAAAGACACAAAACAGAACCCTGTCCAGAATGTCTGATGAAGCGGAGCATCTGAGGAGTCAGGTGTGACTTCGGCACATTGATAGTGAACCCCAAAGATGACAGAAGGTTTGTCCTAGTCTGGAGGTGGTTGACGACTGCCTGTGGTGAGTCCGCTTTCAACAGCCAGTCGTCAAAGTTGGGAAAAAATGGGAGCCTTGACCTCTGAAGGTGTGCTGCTACCACCACTTTCATGAACACCAAGGGGCACTGGTGAAACCAAAGGGGAGCACAGCTAACTGAAAATGCCCCTATCCCACCACAAACTGCAGACAGCGCCAATGGTCCTGCAGAATAATATGGAAATAGGCATCCTGACTCCAAGATCGAGGGCAGCTAGAACCTGGGCATGCGTGAGCATCTTGAATTTTTCCTTCCAGAGTAAGGTGTTTAGAGGGCGTAGATCTAAAATAGGGTGAAGATGTCCATCCTCCTTTGGCAACAGAAAGTATCCGGAATAACATCCAGGACCTATTTCTGGCATAGGCACCCTCTAAATAGACCCTTCTGCCAAAAGGGCTTGCACTTCCTGCCATAAGGCAGACAGATGGCCCTCCGCTGTCGCTCTGGGGACAGTGGGAGATGTGGAGGAGTGGCAATGAGAGTTAGGGTGTACCCCTTCCTGATTAACTACAGGGCCCACCTGTCCAATGTGGCAGTTTGCCAACCTGGCAAGAATTGTTGGATCCTTCCTCCATTTGGATGGCTGTGCTCCACTAAGGGCATGCTAAAAGTGTGGGGGGAAGTGGACTGAACGGCTCTCAGGCACTCACCGCAGGGGCGGTGGGTGCCACAGCCACAAAACTGCTGTGCACCTTGCTGGGGCTGAATTTGCTGACAGTATGGAGCACCTCGGCTGAAGTCGCAAAAGGAACAGTTGGACTGATTCAGCTGGCAAGGTGGGGCAGATAAGCCCAGTGAGCGAGCAGAAGCCTTGCTCTCCTTGAATCGCTCTAGAGCAGAATCAGCTTTGCCCCCAAACAGATGAGCCCAGTCAAAGGGTATGTCCATCAGGGGTGACTGGACATTGCATGAAAAAATGGTTGGCCCCAGTCAGGCGAGCCGACAAATGGCATTGCTGGTGCCAATGGCTCTCTCAATAGAATCGGTGGTGTCCAAGCCACAACACATTGAGAACTTAGTTGCATCACGATTGTCCTGTACGGCTTGGGTTAGGACAAGTCGGAGGTGTTCTGGGATATATCGGGGTACTTGACCTAATGAATCCCAAAGAGTGTGGGAAAAGCAGCCAAGGAGGCAGCTGGGGCAAGCTGGTGGAAGAAAATGCTCTCTTCTCAAAGGTCTCCACTCGTTTGGACTCTCTATCGGACATAGACGGAAAACTATTCAGGTTTGTCTGACGTGTAGGCACCTGCACCACGAAGGGGGGCAGAGCAATGTTTGGCCCAGCCCCCAAAAGTGTATCTGTAGTGGGTCTCATTGAAGGGCAAGAGGTGCTTTGTAGATGTTAGATGTTTGCCCTGGTTGGAGCCTTTCCATTTAGACATTGGTTTTGTCCTTAAAGGCTGGGGGCTGGAGGTCAACAACCCTAAGCATTACTGTGCATAAGAAGCGCTCTCCTCAATGGCAGGTCATGGGGTGAGAGGAGTCCAGACTCTGGGGGATTATCAAGGCTACTGGCTTCTCGAAGGTCATCAAGCCAATTTTCCTCATGGTACCTCATCACTCACATTGTAATCACTGTTCGAATCTGTGCCAAATAAGGAAAGCAACGTAAGTGACCTTCCTTGTGGGAGTGGCAAGTCAAGAGGGGGAGGTGGCGCTTCGATGGAAGCCAAGTGCAGCCTTCGCAGAGGTCAGAGTGGTGCCAACTCTGAGTCAGAGAGCACAATGGGCACTTGTCCTCAGGCATCGAGGCTCCAGGATCCGGCGTGGAGCATAGCCCCAGAGGCGGAGTCGGAATGTGAGCCAGAGGAAGCCCAGTGGTAGATTTTGAGGGTCAAACTGGTGCAGGGGACGAACATGGCAGCGGTATCCCAGATAGAGGGCATCTCGGCTTCTTGGGGTCCTGAGGCACACCAGAAGGAGTCAATAAGGGCCCAAAGAGTCGGAGCATGGGCTCAAGTAACTCGTTGATCTGCCTCGGTGTCACAGTCGGCTTGGGAAACTTTTGTTGCGGCAGGACAAGTTGTGGGATAGGCTCCAACATGGGTCGTCTTCAGAAGCAAGCTCAAAAAGCATGGTTATGCCCTCGTGCCTTCTCAGGAGTATTCGAGTGTCGGAAAGGGACCGAATCCCATTTAGATTTTTTGTGTTTTTTTTTTACTTACCTGAAAACTACAAAAAAAACAATTGATGAACAGAATGCAGAACAATGTCATACATTCACCCCAGTACAGAGATCTGGGCCTAAATCCATCGGTTTTTTGCTCACCATGCCATTTTAGTTTGGACCCAGCCATATGCAAATCAGTCTTGACCCTGCGCACAATGGGAACAGTCCAGCCCGAACTGCCAGGCCAGGTCCTCCCTGAACTGGAAACAAGCATCCTAGGACCGGTTTCGGGCTTTCAGCCCTCATCAGCCAGGATAACTTGACTCCAGTGGCATGGAGAGCACGGGACCCACGTCTGGGCATACCCGTCCCACTCGGGGTGAGAAATGCAAAAAAAACAATTGATGGACAGAATGCAGAACAATGTCATACATTAACCCCAGTACAGAGATCAGGGCCTAAATCCATCGTTTTTTTGCTCACCGTGCCATTTCAGTTTGGACCCAGCCATATGCAAATCAGTCTTGACCCTGCGCCCAATGGGAACAGTCCAGCCCGAACTGCCAGGGCAGGTCCTCCCTGACTGGAAACAAGCATCCTAGGACCGGTTTCGGGCTTTCAGCCCTCATCAGCCAGGATATCTTGGCTCCAGTGGCATGGAGAGCACGGGACCCACGTCTGGGCATACCCGTCCCACTCGGGGTGACAAATGCAAAAAAAACAATTGATGGACAGAATGCAGAACAATGTCATACATTCACCCCAGTACAGAGATCTGGGCCTAAATCCATCGTTTTTTTGCTCACCATGCCATTTCAGTTTGGACACAGCCATATGCAAATCAGTCTTGACCCTGCGCCCAATGGGAACAGTCCAGCCCGAACTGCCAGGCCAGGTCCTCCCTGGACTGGAAACAAGCATCCTAGGACCGGTTTTGGGCTTTCAGCCCTCATCAGCCAGGATAGCTTGACTCCAGTGGCATGGAGAGCACGGGACCCACGTCTGGGCATACCCGTCCCACTCGGGGTGACAAATGCAAAAAAAACAATTGATGGACAGAATGCAAAACAATGTTATACATTCACCCCAGTACAGAGATCTGGGCCTAAATCCATCGTTTTTTTGCTCACCATGCCATTTGAGCCCTGAAACCGGTCCCAGGATGCTTGTTTCCGGTCCAGGGAGGACCTGGCTTGGCAGTTCGGGCTGGACTGTTCCCACAAGGAACAGGGTCAAGACTGATTTGCATATGGCTGGGTCCAAACTGCGGTGGTGTGGTGAGCAAAAGAATGATGGATTTAACCCAGATCCTTGTGACTGGGGGTGAATGTTTGCATTGTCCAGCATTCCGTCCATCAATTGTTTCTTTTGCATTTGTCGCCTAAGTGGGAAGGATATGCCCAGACGTGGGTCCCGTGCTCACTACACCACTGGATTCAAGCTAGCCTGGCTGATGAAGGGTGATGCCTGAAACCGGTCCCAGGATGCTTGTTTCCGGTCCAAGGAGGACCTAGCTTGGCAGTTCGGGCTGGACTGTTCCCACAAGGAACATGGTCAAGACTGATTTGCATATGGCTGGGTCCAAACTGGGGTGGTGTGGTGAGCAAAAGAATGATGGATTTGACCCAGATCCTTGTGACTAGGGGTGAATGTTTGCATTGTCCAGCATTCGGTCCATCAATTGTTTCTTTTGCATTGTCTCCCAAAGTGGGAAGGGTATGCCCAGACGTGGGTCCCGTGCTCACTACACCACTGGATTCAAGCTAGCCTGGCTGATGAAGGGTGATGCCCTGAAACCGGTCCCAGGATGCTTGTTTCCGGTCCAGGGAGGACCTGCCTTGGCAGTTCGGGCTGGACTGTTCCCACAAGGAACAGGGTCAAGACTGATTTGCATATGGCTGGGTCCAAACTGGGGTGGTGTGGTGAGCAAAAGAATGATGGATTTAACCCAGATCCTTGTGACTGGGGGTGAATGTTTGCATTGTCCAGCATTCCGTCCATCAATTGTTTCTTTTGCATTTGTCGCCCTAAGTGGGAAGGGTATGCCCAGACGAGGGTCCCATGCTCACTACACCACTGGATTCAAGCTAGCCTGGCTGATGAAGGGTGATGCCCTGAAACCGGTCCCAGGATGCTTTTTTCCGGTCCAGGGAGGACCTGGCTTGGCAGTTCGGGCTGGACTGTTCCCACAAGGAACAGGGTCAAGACTGATTTGCATATGGCTGGGTCCAAACTGGGGTGGTGTGGTGAGCAAAAGAATGATGGATTTAACCCAGATCCTTGTGACTGGGGGTGAATGTTTGCATTGTCCAGCATTCCGTCTATCAATTGTTTCTTTTGCATTTACCTGAAAACTAAGCACTATGACGATCAACCTTGGGAACGACTCCTGTGACTTCGGGAACGGGAAGAGGACCAGGACCAGGACCGACCTTATGACTTGGACTGGTCTCATATAGCCTTTGTGTTCATCAACGAGCAGTCACTGCAGGCCTTAAAGTCGTTACTCGACCCCAAGCACCACAGGAAAACCTGATGAGAATCTGTCATAGACATTTGTTTGAGATACTCCTCACAGGGATACTGCCGTTTTGGGAAGTGACATTTCCTTTGCACAGTGAAATTTATAATTTCTGAGGTAAACGGGTTTCATGAGAGATGAGAGGTAGCTCTGGGACCACGTCTGGTGTCAAAAAAAAAAAAGGAACTGAAATCAGCACTCGGGAGTGGCGCCTACTGGCACGTAGAAGTACTGGTTAGGGCAAGGAGGAATTGTAGTAATGATGGAGAATTCTTGTCATGCATGGAGAACATGAAGAAAGGGTTCAGGGCAAGGGGCTACAATACATATACCATTAAGAAAGCGGAACAGAGGATTCTTAATGTCAAAAGATCAGACACACAGAGAGAAGCAATTTAAGGATATAGTTACAATGAGAACGAGAATGGTCACAGATTACAATAACATGTCCAAAGTACTGAGGAAAAGTATGCATAGACACTGGCACATTTTACGTTATGGCAATAGTCTGGAAGAATGCATAACACATGTACCCAGTATCACGTACAGGGGAGGGAAGAAAATAAGAACACTTTTAAGCCCCAGGTATCCAAGAGTCAAACCGACTGAGAACTGGTTGACCCAAATATCAAGAGGGTTCCACAAATGTGGTAACTGTGGTACGTGTAGATTCACTTTGGATAAAAAGAAAACCTTTCAAGGTGCGGATGGCAGATCGTATGACATAAGATACAGTATTAACAGTAATACAAAATATGTGATATATATTTTGGAATGCAAATGTAAACGTATATACGTAGGCAGCACTATATGGTCCCTCAGAGAAAGGATATATGAACATGTTAGAGCTGTAAAACACCAGGATACGAGATATATCCAATTACAGTACTCTCTTGGAGACTAAATATATATACATTTGCATAAAGTACTAGGAGTAAACAGTAGGCAGGTCTTTAACATGTATACATTTAACACTGTGGTTGACTGGATTACCTTGCCGACTGTTATACGGTGCATAGACATATCAACAACATTTTAACTGAATCTCGTGTTATTCAAATCTACAATGCATAATAGGAATTGTGTTCAAATATCCACCACAAATATGTGAATGGATCTGTATTACCGAAATAGTGACAGATTTATGAGATCTCTCTCTGAATAATTTGACAGTATAATTGAGAGCTCCAGGTGGATGGGACGCAGTGCAATCTCATAGCAGTAATAGTATTTTGTTACAGCTGCTTTCTGTTGCACGATGCCATTTACGACTTCAATATGGCGCCTGAGTTGATTTCTCGGGACTCCTTGCGTACTAAATGAGTCTATTGAAGATAGAGAGGTCGTACATGATCTCTATTGTTATTTTTTGTTTTGAATCTTTTAGAATTTTGGTGTTAATTCTTATTTCTTTGGGTGCTCTATTAGACGACTTTACGAGTCATGCATTTATTGAACAGTATTTTGGCGCCAATGCTGGGCCGATGTAGAAACGCGTTCTAGAGTTTCACTTCCCACATTGATATCTAGAGTACGCGTACCAGCGTTTTGAATTGAATACGGCGGGAGATAGTGAGCCGTCAGGACGCGTATCGGCATCCTCGCTACAGGTGAGAGATGCGCTATCAGCGCATTGTGTGTGGACTATTGTGAGTCAGTTTACTCCTTCTGGGACCGTTTTCACATGGACGGATTCCCATATTTTGCAGATCTTGAATATTTTGGCACAATACTTTGCCTTGGATGAGATTGAAGTATTTCTTTTCCTGCCGGCAGGTCGCGGATTGGCATCCTTGACAGGTAAGAGACCCGTTTTTTGTAGTTATGGAGTTGTTACAAGCTGGTTTGCATTTCCCCCCCTTTTCTTCGGTCTTGACTTATTTGGACCTAACCTTTAGGATAACTTGTAGTATATATAGCATGATAGAGTGTGTCCATATACATGTTGTCTGAGTGTTCTCCTCGTGATGGACATTACCTCTAATGTGATTTTTTGCTCATAGTGCCCATAAGAATTCCATTTTCTGATGTCCACGTAACCGGGACGGAAATATAACCGACGTAGAGGTACTTGTGAGCTACGTGACAGGAAGACAGCCCTGAGGAAGTCGTGGGTAACACCCCAGACGACGAAACACGTGTTGGCTGACTTGATAACAAAAAGAAAAAAATTAAAGACCAAGAGAATCTTATTATGAAATGTGTTTGACTATTTGATTGTAATATTTAAGAATTTGAATTAAGTGTGTGCCCGGGTTGAGTGTATCCATTAGCACGTAGAAGTACTGCTCTAAAGTTTCTGGATCCAGTCTGATGCCTGTGGATTATTCAAAAGGTAAGGAATCTATGGTTAGAAGTCTCTATCAGAAAATATAAGCACCATAGTGATCTCTGTATGTTCCTAGTTCCTTGATTTAGCAGTGTGATTGGTGGAAAACAAAGAAATGTCTTACAGCAGCATAACAGGACATTGCTCTGGGAACCCATTTCTGGGATAAAGTAGTAATCTGTACCATTTTATCATCAATTTACTGTTTGTTGAAAAAAACAGGTGAAATCACAACCCAGTGAGTTTGCTATGTCACTCCCTACTCCTTGTGCATTTTCTGTCCTGAGTGGAATAATTCTTTCTATAAATTACATTTTCTTCCACTTCTTTTGAAAACTGTGGAAATGTTTTGACCTCTTTTTCGTTGTTGTATTATCTGTTCTTTTTCTAAGCATTGATCTGGAAGGATTTTAGGACTATGCTATCAACTTCAGCTCCACCACATTTGTGTGCATTTCTGATTACTCCATTTCCTAGATGGAGATAATTGTGAGAGTTTTTGGTGGATATCTTTATAGAAGAATTAACTTTAGGGGCAGAGAACTGTCTCCACAGTCAATGGAAATAGGGTAGAGGAATCCATTGGGCTTTGACTCTGCATGTGGGCGCGCTATTCCGTCAGAGATGTTTCTGACATGATGCTCGATTGGGTTTTATGGAGTTATTTGGAGAAAGGTAGTGTGTTCCACCGAAGTAAGACATCCTTCATCTCGTAACAGCCATAAGATCCTCTCATTTGCCTATGCTACAATGTGAACATTGGATTTGTTGCCACTCCTACAGCAGTCAGATGTATAAGGGGTGTAAAAGATATGGATCAGCATCACAAAAGATTCTCATTCCATTCAGATTGTTGACACCCACTCCCTTAAACTCTTTTAAGAGAAACACAAGAGAACATTTGGAAACAAACAGAGGAGTTATGCTGCAAAAATAATATGTGAAACATTTGGAATGTAAAAATAAATGTTTAACTATGTATGCCACCCAAAAATATTATTTTGTGTGAATCTGCTCACGATGACAAGTTAGTAATAAAACTATACTTTGAAACTTCCTCAATAATAACATTTGGTATCCTCCAGTTCCTTGTGAGTGAAATGAGGCACCTAGGGTTTAGGTCCCAGTACAGTAGAAAGTGGAGTTGGCACAAGTTGTCTGTTTAGAGAGGTGAAACTACAATTTGCCTGTATGGTGGATAAAATCTGTGTGTATGTGGTATTTGTATGGCAAGAATTTAGCCTAAAGAAGGACAAGTGCTGTACAGGGTCAAAGCCAAGTATACAGTGAACGAGCGATAGTAGAGTTAGCTGGGCTGTGGGAGAAGAAGAACAAGTTACTTATCTAGCTGCAGACTCCTTACCTTAGAATATTACCCAGGTGTCAGACTGGATCCGGAACTTTTCGAGCAGTACCTCTGTTCACTGATCGGTGGAGAGGTTTGGCTCGGCGTCATCATCCATGTTGGAAGTGACATGCGTGGTGCCTATATAGGAGCCACCGAGCTCACTGACATCAGTTTCTTTTTGTGACATTTCCGCGCGAGAAGCATGGAGCCATAACAGAATGCTGATAGACCAGTGTGCAGACCCTAAGGACCTACAGGGGCTATTCCCCAATAGGGCAAACTCCGCTCACAGAGCAGGGAGGATGGGAGGGTCGGTAAATGTGCAGCTAGACAGATTCTCTATCAGATAAAGCGCTACTGAAGGTTAGTGACTTGATCATCTGACAGACTTTTAGCCACAGATTCCTTACCCTAGAATAGATACCCAAGCAATACCTCTCCCCCGGAGGAGAGTCTGTGAACAAATTCAGACCAGGAAGTCCTGGAGGACCAAATGGGCAAAATGCAGGTCATGAGTGACCTGCCTGTCCAGGCGGTAATACTTGGTGAACATGTGCAGAGAAGCCCTTGTCGCAGCCGGACAGATGTCCAGGACATGGACACTGCAAACTAATGCAGTTGTCAAAGCCTTGGTTCTGGTGGAGTGAACCCGTAAACCCTCAGGAGGTTGCTTTTCGGCCAGTGCATAGCAGATCTTAATGCAAAGTACAATCCATCTAGAGATAGTCTGTTTCTGCACAGCCTTCCCTTTCTTTGCTCCTGCAAACCCAATGAAGAGTTTATCATCCACACCGGTGTCCCGTAGAACGATCAACGTTGAATGATAACGCCCTTCTTGGGTCCAGGCAATGAAGTCTTTATTCCTCTTTGGAAGGTCGGCAGTGTGATGGTCTGGCTTACATGGAAGGGTGTCACCACTTTCAGCAGGAAATAGACATGTGTTCTCAGAACCATTTTGTCTGGAAAAAATGTAGTGTATGGAGGGTGCACAGAGAGTGCCTGCAGTTTGCTAACCCCCTGCCCGATGTAATGGCCACTAGAAAGGTAGTTTTAATGGGCAGAAGACGCAGAGGGCAGTTGTGCATAGGATCGATGGGCGCACACATCAAGAACGTCAAGACTAGGTTCACGTCCCATCAGGGCATGAAGAAGGGTTTTGGAGGGAACATGCATTGCAGTCCATATAGAAAACGAGTCACAACAGGTCACTTAGAGAGGAATGGTCTGGCAACAGCAAGACAGCCGATATGGCCAACAGATACCCTTTAACTGTGCCCAAACCAAAGCCGTGCTGGGCTAACGATAGAACCAATACCGGCTCCTGAGACAAAGGTACAATAAGGTGATCAACATTTTTGGTAGCTCACCAAACCACAAATTTGTCGCAACTGCAGGCATATACTGTCTTGGTTGAGGGACCCCAGGCTGCCAGAAGGACATCACAGAACTTTAGAAGGAAGATCAAAGACTGTCGGTGTCCGCCACTCAATCTCCGTGCATGAAGGCGGAGTGTGCGCCGGTTCGGGTGCAGGACCCTCCCATGTTGCTATGACAGGAGATCCTCCCAAAAAGGCTGCTTCATTGGAGGACCAATCCTGCTCAGGAGTTCAGGATGCCATACTCTCCATGCCCAATCCAAAGAATGACTTGTTCTTGGTCGTCCCTGATCTTGAGAACTCTGTGGAGGAGTGGTACCAGCGGAAAGGAGTACAGGAGGACAAAATGGGTCTCCGAGTGAGAGCCGCTTGGGAACCTCCAGCCTGCAGAAGTGCGGACATTGCACGTTCTCTGCAGTGGCGAATAGATCTAACCAAGTTTCTCCCCATTGGCAAAAGAGACATCACACCACCTCTGAGTGGAGACGTCATTCGTGATCTGCGAAGCATCAACGGCTGAGTGCGCCTGCCCTGGTGTTCAGAGATCCTAAAAACGGAAAAAAAAATTGGGGGGGGGGAGTCTATTGTATGGGCTGTATTGTTATATTTATTTTAAGGTATGACTCTAATGTGAGTTGAGCTTTTCGTTATTGGCTCTTTGCATATCCAAGGGATCATTTGTTCTTACTTGTCAATAGTACCCTATTACCTTGGTAGACACAAGGGGTCCCTCTCTTTTCTTATATATTTCTAGCACAACCCTTTGGGTTGGAGAGGTTACTTCTGGTCAGCAGTCCTTGCTGCCCAGGAGTCAATATCCAGTATCACCGGTGAACATTACGGATAATTTTAAAACCTTTGGATTCACCGAGGACCAGTTCAATAGGTTGAGCAACCAAAATCCACGTAATGGTGGTACATCTGCGATCAATAATACTAGCCATGAGCAAATGGTAAAAATTTTAAACCTTAAGAAAAAATTGATACGCACAGAACTACATGCCGACTTTTTAATTGAATATTTAAAAGCAGGTGTGATCCCCATAGGGCTGCAAATTAGAAATGAGCCGGGGCTGTTTGTTGAAAACAACATTTTTTTTGAGATTTGGACTCACATAGCCAACCGCTGTAGCAGAGATTGGCTAATTTTAATTATTGAGACAGCCCAAGAAATAATGATTATAGAGAGGAAGCAAATTGACGAGTTGGAGACTCTATTTAAACAAAATACAGCACTTGAGGATGCAAAGAAGAAAATAGAGGAATTAGAATTAGAATCTAATGGGTATCGAGAATATCTTACCAACAAAAAGACAAAAAAATTAAGAAAGGATATTGAGAAGTTTAGTGCGGAGGTGGTATATCCATTCCTTGGTAAAGAATACTACAATACAAAAAGAGATCAGAGATGGGAAAAACCACAATTTCAGAGACCAATCTACTCCAGAGGTGGAAATAAAAGAATAACATTCTCTGAAACATCTGGCTCCAGTAGCGAGGATGAACAGGTTATGGAACAGCCAGGAAGAGCAGCACCCACTTTTGAGCGCGAGCCTTTTTTAGGCGGACGCCAGAATCGGGGACAGAGAGGCTACAGGAATTACAACAGAGAAGAACAAATGAGGAACCATGCACCTCAAAATTACTCTGCACAAGGTTATCTCAAAACCAGGAACCAGCGTTATTGGAGATAGATGAATTTCCAATTATTAATCTGTCCCAAAAAGTTCTGACTGTAGATGAGCAGGAGGTCTTACGGAAAGGTTTTAGTTTTGCTCCAACGGCCCCCCCCCCAACACATTTGAATTGGAAAAAGATTTGAGGGCTTTCTTTAGGAAGGTAAGACTTAATAGGTTTTTTGAGGACAGAGTATATGAACCTGCACCAAATGTTTCAGGATTTAAACCCAAATCAACCTTTACGCCAAGTCTGAGTCAGGTTGAGAAAAATGTCGAATTATTTGAGAAGATAGTGGAAATTGAAATTAAGAACTTGAGAGACAACAACTATAGTCAGAACAACAACCTCTCTGTAGACCATAGGAAGGCCTTGAGATCGCTCCAAGAGTGCGATCATATCACTATCAAACCCGCCGATAAGGGCGGGGGGGTGGTGGTGCTAGATACCTCTGATTATAAAAGTAGAATGAGGAAACTACTAAATGTAGAAAATCATTATAAACGAATTCGTTTCTCTGTGATTGATGAGCTCATAAAAGAGGTAGCTCAGCTTTTGAATAGAGGTAAGGTAGAGGCATGGATCTGTGAGAATGAGTATAGATTTTTGCTGAATATGCACCCCGTTATTCCAGCCATTTAGGGGCTCCCAAAAATACACAAAGATGTGTTAAATCCTCCGATGCGACCAATTGTGAGCAGTTTAGGCTCACTCTTGGAGCCGTTAAGTAAATATGCTGACTTTTTTTTAAAACCATTGGTCCATAAGCAGAAGTCTTATTTGAAGGATAGAGCCCACACTATTTCTATTTTTGAGGGACAAGGCTTCAACAGGGTGACCCAGCTTTCGGTCACCCGGGATATTGAGGCCCTATACACAAACATCCCTCAAGATGACACCATTAGGGTTGTGTCATCAATCCTTGACAAAGAAGACCTGAATGGGGGCAACAAAGATTTTATCATGGCATGTGTCACAATGGTCCTTAAGAACAATGTTTTTTTGTTCAAGGACAAGCTCTATAAACAGACAAAGGGGACCAGTATGGGGGCCACCTGTGCCCCCAGTCTGGCCTGCCTTTATGTAAGTAATTTTGAACAAAAGCATATTTACAATGAGATGGCACCATACTATGAGAACGTCACTTGCTGGCACCGCTTCATAGATGATATTATCTTCATATGGAATGGTGCCAGCAGTGACCTACAGCTATTCTTGGAATGGTTGAATCTAGGGGATGAGAACTTGAGGTTCACTGATCATTTTAGCGACACTAGTGTCGACTTTTTGGATATCCGTCTAAAAAATGTTGAGGATGTATTACATGTGGAGCTGTTTACAAAGCCCATGGACAAGAATACATTATTACAGTACAGGAGCAACCATCCTAAATCACAAAAGGACAATATTCCCTTTGGGGAATTTTTACGGTAACTGTACAACTTTAAAGGATTTTTACCATCACTCAGAAATCCTGGAGAAAAAACTAAAAGCTAGAGGATATCCCAGGAAACTGATTAAACATTCTTTTAAACGAGCGAGATTCTATGATCGGGACCAACTCTTAGATATCACTAGAGAGAAAAAGAATAAAAGTATGGAGAGAATTGTGTTTGTCAGCCAGTTCTCTGACATGAGTAATAAAATCAAAAATATTGTCAATAGGAATTGGAAGATCTTAAATAGCGGATTGGTGACGCAATTACAAAAACCGCTGTTTTCATTTAGACGCAATAAGACAATTCGAAACTCCCTAGTGAAATCATATAAAATTGAATCTGAGAACCAAACCACCCTAGACAGACGGAAGGCGGTAGGCAACTATAGCTGTGGAACTTGTTCCATATGTCCCCATTGCATAGAGGCCAAAAGTTTGGTTTTTAATGGCAAAACACTGATACCTAGGACCCTGAACAACTGTCGAAGCAAGAATGTGATATACCTACTTACCTGTCCCTGTGGACTGGGGTATGTTGGTGAGACGAGCAGAGAACTGCGCGTCCGCTTACTGGAACATAAATCAGCACTAAGGACCAAGAAAGAAAATGCCCCTTTAACTGACCATTTTTCAAGACTGAACCTGGTTCATTCTTGAAAAAAATCAGTATAAGTAGAAGAGGGGGCAATCTGGATATACTGAGAAAGAAACGTGAGCAGTGGTTCATGTGTTATCTAGAAGGGGCAATCTGGATATACTGAGAAAGAAACGTGAGCAGTGGTTCATGTGTTATCTAGAAACGATAGATAAAGGATTAAATTCACGTGAGGACTGGATGAAACTGATCACGAATTAAATATTCAGCTAGAAGAAACTCTATTCCATGTAGAACAGTTTCTGATTCCAATACCATCTGTCATAAGGACATGAATCAGCTAAATTCCAGCATTACAAATTAACCGATAGCTGAAAAAGTTAGGCGGAACCAAGCAGGTGCGGTTTCTCGATATGGAGCTGATATGGAGATTGGTGCGTTGCTTTTACCCAATTGGATCTGGGTGACAAGAGGCAGAGCGTCTATTACGCCTATGACGGATAGGGAGCACTTCCGGGGGTAAAATAGGTAGAGTCAGCACAAGGAAAGTGAAAAAGTAATTAAATGCAGCGAGGTTAAGTCGAAGGTAGATCTTTTAACCAATCAAAATCAACGCATGACCATTTAAATTTGGCGTGCTCCCGTGGTTCACTTCTGCCTGCCGCCGAAAGGAGAACAATTACGGCCCGACACTCTGCGTCTTTGAGGTGAGAAACCGAAGGGTTTAAGTGCAATATAGAGAGGGATATGCCAAGAGGGAAAGTAATAATCTTTTTTAAAAATCTCCCTCGGCGTACCAAGTAGTTAAAATTGGTTTTCCCCTTTTTCTCCCTTTGTCCTATAGCGCATTAGACGTAGGAGGCACAGGATTTATGGCCCCTCGCCTTTCCAAATAAAAGACGACGGTAGCGTCTATGCGAAGCGAACATTCCAATGCAATACGGAGGTAGGGTTTTATGTTATCGACACGTATTCTTTGGCGTCTATAGTAGTGATATTTTCCTCAGTAGGCATAAACAAACTCTCTTCTTTAGGTTATCATAACCACGAAAGTAACAGCATATTAGGAGGGAGCAGTGACGTATTGGCCATTAGGTCCCGGGGAAGAACACTAAGGCTATACTGATCGTATTAATCAGGTGAGATAGTATTGAATTGACCCTAAAAAATCTTTGCAAATAAGGTTGTTACCGATAAGGAATGAGCTGACAGAGATTGTTCTTTATTTTCAGAACACCCAAATACAATGTATGTATATAAACAGAAGTCTATATTAAAAGAACCTCTAGGCGGTGGAGTGATTATATGTACCCAGAAGTTTCTTTTCTAAAAAGAAGGTAATGAGTTAAGTTTTTTGTCTGACATGAAGGATATAGTAAGATAAGTAGTGGGGGCTCATGCGGGACAATCATTATATTTGGTTTTATCTAAAATAGTACCCGTATCTATTGTGGAGTTTCTGGTTTGCATGGGATGATTTAGGTCTTATGAAACTATGTTGATACAGCCCATTAAATAGACAAATGTGAATTGTGTCAAGTGATGGTTTAAATACATTCCCATTCTACACAGTGTAGGAGGGTAGTAGAAAATGTATTTTTTAACTGTTTTGTCTTATAAAACGCTTGCTATAAATTAAAAGTCGATTTGATTTTGATTACTACAATGGCATAACTTAAATACAGTATTATATTCTTACATATATTTGTTTTATACAGGATTTATAACAGGGGATATACCACAATGTTTTAAAGAGAGACTTGCAAAAAGTTCTTGTCTTGAAAAAGATGGAATATGAATTAAACCCATCGAAACGCGTCGACGCATCGTTTACATAATCCGTGGAAATAATTGGATCTGTAGATACCAAAAGAAACAGTGTATCCAGGCCTAGTTATTAAATTGTTCCATTGGATATGTTCTATGAATGACAAAGTATATTGTCTAAATTTTCTCTCTTTTTATGTTATGTAATGTTCTGTTGTTTTATTGTACCATATGTGTTGTGTTTTTTTAACAATTTTTATATGAACTGGTGACTTATAGTATGTGTGATAATTTTGATGTAACATTGTAATATGTAAAAAGGCTTTTTAAATAAAAAGAGTATTTGTGATAACTTTTGGGTGTCATAATATAAACGAATTTTTTTTGGGGGGGGGAGTCTATTGTATGGGCTGTATTGTTAAATTTATTTTAAGGTATGACTCTAATGTGAGTTGAGCTTTTCGGTATTGGCTCTCTGCATATCTAAGGGATCATTTGTTCTTACTTGTTCAGAGATCCTGCCAGGTGTTGTGCTGCCAGGAAAATGTCCTGACACCCCAGTCATGTCCAGAGATGCAGGGCCTCTTGACATAGGGTTCTCGACCCCGCCCCACCCTGTTTGTTGTGAATACCACATGGTGGTGGTGCTGTCCGTGAACACCTGAAACAGCCTTCCCTTGATGGAAGAAGAAAGGCTTTCAATGCCAGGTGAATCGCTCTCATGTGTGGAGCGGATACTCTGCCGGAGACCAGAGTCTTCTGATCTCCACCTCTTCCAGATGGCTGCCCCAGCCCAGAAGTGACGCATTTGTCACCACAGGTAGCTCTGGGTGGGGAAGTGAGAGGGGTCTGCTGCTGACCCAATCGTGACTTGTAAGCTACCACTGCATATCTTTAGCAGTTCCTTCTGATATCTGGACCAGGTCGGAGAGATTGCCTTGATGCTGCGCCAGCAGGGATTCGGGTACCACTGCAGAGCCCGCATGTGCCAGCAGGCATGTGTCACCAGCAGGATACAGGAGACCATGAGGCCCAATAGCCTTAGAATCAGTCTCACCGAAATCCAGAACAGACGCTGAAACATTGGAATCATAATATAAATATCCTGGACTCGCCGTTCTGGAGGATGGACCCAAAACTGCACTGTGTCCAGAATGGCTCCGATGAAAGGTAGCATCTGAGGGGGGAGTCAGGGGTGACGTAGGCACGTTAATAGTGCACCTGAGCGAATGCAGGAGGTCTGCATTGGTCTGGAGGTGGGGTACGACCGCTTGGGACGAGCCTGCCTTCAACAGTCAATTGTTGAGGCCTACTTGGGAAGACTGGAACCCCTGACCTCTGCAGATGGGCTGCAACCAATGCCATCACCTTGGTGGACACTTGAGGGGCGCTGGTAAGGCCAAAGGAGAGCACACTGAACTGAAAGTGCTCTTGACCCACTGTGAACCGCAGGTGTCTGTGGGCAGGCAGGAGGGGGATGTGACAATAAACGTCCTGGAAGTCCTATGCTAATATCCAGTCTCCAGGGTCCAGGGGAGACAGGACCTGAGCATCTTTAATTTTCTCCCTCTTCAGGAAGAAGTTGAGAGGGCGCAGGTCTTAAATAGGGAGGGGGCGCCGAGAAGTTTGTCACTGGAACGAACTCTGGGGAATGTTGCAGTCTCGCAAGCCAAGCTGATCCGTATCCAGACTTGAATCCAAGGGGCCTGACTAGCATGAGGGCAGGCCCGATGGGGAAAATCCAGAGGGGGCACCCACCAAAAAATAAGGTGCATGGTCTCATAGAAACCCTTTAGTTGGGAGGGGCTCGCTCTGGCTCTGAGAAACTCAGAGAGGTGCGGAGCCGACCCAGACTCAGGCTCCGCAGCTGACGTGTGGGAGCGGGGCCTTGAGTAGTGGTATTGTTCCTGCGTCTCATCCGAAGATCTGGAACGGTGTGGCGAAGTTGAAGAACGCTTTGACTTCTTAGATATTTTAGACTTTTTGTGGGACTTACCCGAAAACTGCAAGCGTGATGACGAGCGCTGGAAATGGCTCCACGAACAGACCTGGAATCTTCAGCGCGACCAGGACCTGCAGTGTCATGGAGATGACTGGCTTTGGGCGTCCTGAAGCTTCAGGGACCTCTCCAGGAGTGCCTTGGGGTTCATGGCGCAACAATCTTCACAGGCCTTGTAGTCATGGCCTGGCTCCAGGCACCAGTGGCAAACCAGGTGGGGGTGTAGGAAAGCAGGATCTGCTTTCATGGTTAGCCCCACTTTTTGCTGGTGTCATTCTGTTTTCTGACTAGTCTGACTGGGATCCTGCTAATCAGGACCCCAGTCTCTGTGCTTCCTCCCTAAATTGGACCATGGTGAGTACTTTGGTACCCCCCAGATTGGCTACCGGTGTACCCTTGTAGGTCCCTAGTATATGGTACTAAGATACCCAGGGCATAGGTACACCAGGGGTCCCCCATGGGCTGAAGCATGTATTATGCCACCCATGGGAGACCACTGAATTTGTGACTACAGGCCTGCCATTGCAGCCTGTGTAAGCTGGTGCTAGCACCACTTACGACAGATATAAGTTTTCTTATATCTGAGGTCACTACACTTAGAACCTACAAGTCACTCCTAAGGCAGGCCATTCAATCCTGAAGGCAGGGTGCGTGGTTATAAGTGTGAGGGTGCCCCTGCATCGGCAGGACACACCTACAAACGCCGGAGTCCATTCTCCAGGCGTTGTAAGTGCATCAGCCATTACAATACATACAGTGGCCATGCGTCATTACGCGATGGCTAACTCTAAACTGGCTGTAACGATCCTTGGCATGTTTGGTATCAAACATGTTGGAATAATACCCCAACACCTATTCCATGCACTGTAGGGCTCCTCCGGGAAGCCCTCTGTGATCCCGGTACCAGTGTTCCAGAGTCTGACAGCAAGCTATGGCTGTTGCCAACCACAGACACGATTCTGCCCTCCTGCTGCTGAGCCAAGCTCAAGCAGGGGAAGGTAGGACAATAGGTTTCCTGTCACACGGAGGTGTGACCACCTCCCAGACAGGACTTAGTGTATTGGGCCAGGGTGGAGGCGCTTGCCAGCGCCACTAGACTGCTTTGAAGGGCACATTTGGTGCCCTCCTTGCATACTCCAGTTGGAACTAATTCAGGGAGTCGTTGGCTGCCGCTCTGGCGCGAAACTGGGCATAGGATATGGGAGTATCCTCTCCACTGTCCAGCCCCTCCTCAGGGAAGGACCCCTGAATCGTCCCAACCCTTTCCTTACGGTACTTAAGGGCTTACCTGTGGGTGGTTCTTTAGATTCATCGTGGGACAAGATTCAGATCCGAAACCACTTCATCTTCAACCATCTGGGCACTTTGGACTTCGATGGACTTCACTTTGGGAACCGAGACTGCAGACTGCAACTGTGTCGTCTGTGCACCATACAGGTTCTTCTCCAGGCCTGTGGGCATCCAAGACATCCGAAGGAATCTCCCTTGGAGTGAAGGAGTCACTCCCCTGCATCTGCAGGCACCGCAACAAAGCTGACCAGTCTGATGTTCCTGAGCTAGCACGGACTCCGAAAGGTTCAGCAACACAGGTGGCGGTTCTGCAACTCCCTCGAGGCCAGCACTGCCTTCACAGAAAGTTTGAAGACAGTATCTCTCGGCGGAACCGCTGGAGCAATACCCCTGTGCACCGCATTGACTTGCTGTTGCCAAGGCTTGTTGACTCACTTCTCCAGAGATCTTTGGGCTCCAAGACGCTCCAGCATCTCTTGCTACCAAGATCTTCATCCTCACCGTATCCTCTGCACCATGGGCCTGCATTATTGGTGAGCTGCTCGAGGTCCTCTTGCGACTCCTGTGCCTCCGGCCTGTGGGTCCTCTTGAGGGTCTTCTTTGGCTCCAGTGGGCTCCCCTGCTTGCTCGGGGCCTACTCTGACTTACCTGCACTAGTTGAGTCCCTTGGACCTTGCTTGTCCTGACACTGCACCTTTTTCGTCTGCCATGTTTGTTGCTGCTACCAAGGCTTGTTGGTGCTCCTGCCGGACACAGATGCCCTGGCTCTTGACACTTGACGCGGGGCAGCTCGTTAACGGTTCCTGGTCTTCCACAGCATTGCTGGTCCACACAGCTACAGCGCCAAGGTCACCGTCAACTCTCCTGCATCTTCCGACATCGGTGGGCATTCGTCTTCCATGCCTCCTGGTCACTCCTGAGTGGCATAGACTCTGTCCCCTCTGCTTGCAGGTACCTCTCATCCTGAATCCACCCTCGGGTTCCACCAGACTCTTTCACCTTCTTCGCCAGCGGCAACTTTACTGAAGTCCTCCATTGTGGTCTACGGCGGTTTCCGACGTCAATTCGCAGCTATGCACCCGGCTTCCCTGATGTAGGTATCCTGGTTCTCGGGGTATCCACAAGTGGGGTGACTCTTCAACCTGACAGAGGGTTTCTTCAGGGTCTTCTGGAAAGGGTCCTTCTTCTTGAAAACTGCAACCGCGACATCCCCATTGACTTGTATTGAGCACGCAGTCGCGTTTCCACTCTGCACACGGCCTCCGTGGGGTTCCTGGGTACTTACCATGGGTGGTTCATTGGATCCCCGACTTTTCTAAGTCTTCTGGGTCCAGTCTCGACTTAAGTCGTGGGGTGCATTCCACTTTATTAGTATATGGTTTGGCCTCCCCCTGGAGACCACTGTGTATTTGTGCTACTTACGTGTTCTATTACTGAAGTATTGTGTGTATTGTGATTATATATCAGGGGAGGAGATATTGCAATGTGTTAGTGAGTGTTTATAATAAATACATATTTTTAAAACTACACTGTGTGGTTCTTTTTCACTTAACCTACACTATATGATTAGTACTGGTAAAACAAGCTGCTTCACACTCCTTCTGGACTAAGCCTGAAGGCTGCTCTCAATGGCTACCACTTAGAGAGCTTTCTAAGGTTGTCTAAGACCACTAAAATCACCATAAGGGTTGTCTGGATTAGTGCAGGATGCCCCACTTAAATAAGTGTGCACCACATACTAAGCCAGCCTCCTACGGGGGTCTGTCACATACATCTGTCTGTGACAGGAACTACAGGGTTTAAACTTCACAGGTTATTTGGGGACATCCCCAAGCACACTGGGAGACAAGCTCATAAACATTTGAAATGCAGACTGAGGTAGCACTCTCTGGATCTGCCGTGATGGCACAGAAAGAAAAGAAATGATGTCAGCACTCCGGCGTGCAGAGGTACTGCTAGAAAATGTCCGGATCCATTCTGACGACTGGGGAATATGCCAAGGTAAGGAATCTGCGGCTAGTAGTCTCTATCAGATATGTACTGTTACTGCATTGTGAGGTATTGTTCTTTAAAGAGACACGCCTGCAACTCTTTCACTAATTGGACAAGCATTTGGACAGTCCTGATGGATATGGGGATGTAGTTCCACATTCTGGGTAGATAGATGGAAAGGCCTGCTGCCTTATTTTTTTGCTTTACTACACTTCTTAGTCTCCAGTCTGATGGTGTCTGGTTGCGGGTGTTCTGAAAGCCACCGGAGATGGTGAACTTGCCTGCAAGGTAAGCAGGGTGCTAGTCGTGATTGCAAATGATGTAGCTGGTTTTGAAGCTGGTGCAGGCCAGCAAGGGGAGCTTATGGATTTCCATCAGGATGCGGGGAGAGGGGGCGCAGTGTGGAGTCTGAGTGGCCATGGAGCAAGGCATAACCACCACTCAGATGCAAGAGTACAAGAACTTACACAGCAACTATGAAGTTGTTTTCTGGGAAAAATAGTTTCACTATCTTTAGAAGAGAGCTCTAATATCTGGCCATCTGTGTTTTTGGGAATATGTACCAAGCGGATGAGGAAGGTGTCCGGGGGGAATCCACATGACTTGGCATTTGGTGAAAGTTGGAGCACAAATCAGTTCTGGTTCATTCCAATGAGTCTGTTTTGTATTATTTCTCTTTTACTTGCACTTTGCAAAATAATTCTATCTTTCATATAGGCACTGAAAATCCATGTCTTAATGAGGTGCAGACAGTGTTAGAGGGATTTGATTTCTGGATGAGGGAAGTCTTTCAAACAGAAGTGTGAATCGTCTGCAAATTGGGGAATTGTGATGCGCTGATCTGCGAGGATAGCCATAAGGAGTTCCATGTAGAGGTTGAAGATGAGTGGGGAGGGGAGAGGCGAGTGCAGAACCCTGGGGGAATCTGCAGGTGATAGACATCTTTTGGTACATGGAGTTGACGTTGTCAATGAACCAGTGTCAGTTGGAAAAGTGGAAAGAAACCAGTGAATGACCTTGCCACGGCATCATATTCGCGACTCCAGGGTGTGGATGAGAGTGGAATGGTCGACTGTATCGAAGGCAGATGAAGGTGTAGCAATATCAAGAGGCAAGGTTCATCTTCCTCTGTGATAAACAGTGCATCGTCAACGATGTGTAGAGGGAGCGGAGTATGGCGGCGAGATCTAGTTTATAAGTTTATAGTCACTCATACTTGAAGTGCCCATTGTGCCCATCAGGGATAAGAACATTGCCTTTTTTCAATGCTTGCAGTGCCACCAAATTGTTTGCTTCTAAACATGGAACTCTCACCCTCCCAATATTCACAGATTCCAAGAGACAAACAATATAAACCTTTATTTACAAAATACACACATTGTGCAGGCAAGTGCTCCATTCATGGGAATATTAGGGGAACCCTTTGGAGGAATATGGTCCATCAAGATCCTCCAGCCAGAATCATTAAATAGAAAATTCCTGCACATGGCATCACTCACTTCAAGAATGTGATGACTTACCGCCGCATACATTGAGGCTAATGGTAGTACTAAGACTTAACCTCTCTAGTACCTAACTTAGAATCACACTGATGTGTAAAGGCAACCCTATCCTGATCATAACATCTTAATAAAGGTTCTTATTACTGAGAACTGTACCATTCCATGCAGAGAGGACTGGGGAGGGGGGTATAGGGCGGGGGGAGTAATTTATTACTTCAATAATCATAACTATGATACAGATGCTTTTTAATACGTTTGGGAGTGGTGGTGAAGAACAAGAAAAACGAACTACATTTCCAGTCGCGAGTTAGTGCAGTTAGTTTGATCAGAGCTATTTTTAAGGGGTGTGTATCCTTCTAATTGTGAACAAAAACCAAGGGAGTCGGAAGGTGAACGAATGTGAGAATGTTTTGTATTCATCATGTGAGAGGTGATAAAGATCTGGGGAAAGCAAAGTGTTTGAAAACTTAAGTTGGAGAATAACATGGCAACAGTCCTGTAGTAACCTGAAATAAGTGATGTTTCATGTAATAATTCGTGTAGCATGTTATTACATGTATTAGCTCAACGGTCCACAGTCAGGAGACAAGTGAAGTAAAAACTTGTGTGAATTGATCAACAAGTGATGGAAATCTTGATATGAAGAACATGTTGTCAACAATTACAAAAGAAGTGAAAATTAGTATATGCGATTGCTCATGTGTATGTGGTCATAATAGTCGTTGAAAATAGCAGCTGAAAATGGGTATATACAACTACTCATATGTATATAATCATGACAGTCCTAAGAGATAGCAGCAGAACTCCATACGGTCATTCAACCCTTAGGGTATTAGAGTGTCAAGTTTTTGAGCCAGAATATCTCCCTCCGGACTAAGTTCTTTCTGTTGCAGATACCTTCTCTGATTTGAACGGACTCCAATACTGTAAACCTCAGATGACTGACCTTATGCCCATGTGTGTTGAAATGCAAGGCCACTGTGGATTTCTCGTTTCTTGTGTGAATGTTGCTTTTGTGTTCAATCATTCTAGCTTTTATTTTTCGTTCGATCTTGTCTACGTGAGCCAGACCACCTGGGCATTTCAGTAGGTGAACGTCATTTTTGGAATCACACGTGGCAGTGGTGTACCATTTAATCTTGGTCCCTTGGGATAAGTGGGTAATGGTAGTGCCTTTTATGATGTTGTTACAACTCCCACAATTCAAACAAGCAACTGTTCCTTTGTATGTAGTTTTATCCTTCAGGTCATCTTTGTTTTCTAGGAGTTCTCGATCTCTGATATGCGAACAGTGGGGGTTGGTTGAAAATACCCTGGAAATCGTTCTCGGTTTGAAGCATAAGCCAAGATTTCAATATGATACCTTTGAGTCTCGTGCTTCTGGTAGAATATTTGGAGACATATACCATCCTCTTTGTGTCACTAGGAAAACTCTTAGGTGTTAGGAGCTGTAGTCTGTCCTTGAGTAGTTTTGTAGGTTTTCCCATTTAACTGGAATCCAAACACTTGAAAAAAATGGAAGATCTAGCCTCTGACAGGCTACTGTGAGATTAGCTACATTTGACAATTCTAGATGTACACTCAGTACTAATTAAAGTGTTTAATGAAACCCGCACGCAGGCGGCAATAGTCTAGATGCAGCAGCAAACATTCACTATAATGTACATGAGGAGGGTACTGTGGCTGGTGGATAACCATTGGGAACCCTTTTTTTTACTGTGCAGTGGATGGTTCTTCTCACTCTTTTTTTTTTTTTTAAGGTATGGCTTTTGAAAGGATAGCTGTCAAATAGGCCTATTGCTAACAATCCTTATGTCTTTGCACTCAGAACATGTGTAAAGCGCCCTGATACCCGTATGGGTCATGTTCGCGCTATATAAAACTTTAAAAATAAATATACATAGAGTGGGCTTTTGATTTGCCCCTTCCCCACTGGCTTTCTTCTTCCAGCCTCTTTTAGCCAGTAGCTTTGACAGCCAAGTCTTTGCAAAACCCAGTGAGGTACTCATCTCTCACCTGTTTGAGTGTATCCTTCCTCCTTCACTCCAATGGTTGCACTGAAGTGCATGAGGGATTGTTTTACAACTATAGCTCTCCCTGTCCAATCCTGTTTGCTCCCTTGCCTCTAATATTTTAATGCTGCATTTGTTAAGACATTAAACACAGACCAATTGACTCTGCAACATGTTTTTTTATTTTTTACTTGCCTGGCCTCCGCAACGGACTGCTGTCCGACGTTGATAATAATACTGTCCATAGACATCACGTTTTCCGTTTCAAAAGGCATTGGCCTGCTTGAAAGAAGTCGATTCATCACAGGTGTAGATCCCATGGTCTCAGCATCAAATCATTGTAGTTCTAACCCGCCTACGCTATGTTGAACCTGAGGCCGCGTATTACTGTTCACAGAGATTTTACAGCTGGTGCTTTATTAGGCTATACTAGCATCCAGCTAAAATGTTGAGGAGTAAATAAATATCCAAGGGCAGGGTGGGATTCTGTGTTATTCCAAATAGACAATGGTGATAAAGGGAGAAGATAGTAGGAAAAAATACATATGGGTTATAGCAAGTTGCTGCAAAGAAAGCGAATAGAAGAACTCAATGCGGGCACAGTAATAAGATGTTTAGAGGTTGCATAGCATAGGCACTGCCCACATTTGAGAAAAGTAGATCACAGGGGGAGATACCCAGTAGAACTGCAAATTAACGGCATGGATCTGCTGAATCTCTTACACTATCGTCTGGATGTGGAAATTAAAATATTAAAACGAAGAGAAAACAAATACCATATTTCACTGAAAGGATACAACTTGTGAAACATTTTCAGTGTGTTTTACTGACTACCAGTGAAGTAGTGAAACTTGCACCTACCATCGTCTGAGTCCTCTGGTGACACATATTGCATGGGTCATAGTAAAATGCCAAAAGCCACAGAAGGTCGTCGGTGGTGTCTGTATTCGATAAGAACAGGCTTTCGGCTGCAATATCCACCCAACGCCCAAAGTGAACTAGTAAAAACCAGGCGTCAAAGCCACATGTGGGAGTCCTAGGGAACAATCGAAAGCATCAGTGTTACAGAATGAAGGAGACGCTTCCATAGTACAGAACTTATACCAGAATGCTAATTTGTTGCAGATTTCATCAATGATGTGTATCCACTCACTGTACTTTATCTTCATGCACCTCAAGATCTCTGTGCAGCCTCCTAACAGGCACCTCCCAATAAAACAGATCTGGGAGCCTGTGCTCCCAGGTCTGCTAAGGTAGCCTTCACTGGACCGAGTCACACATGTTCTACATCTTCAGAAGGCTTCCAGGCATGGCTTAGAGCCTTAGAGGATGCAGACTGTTTCACCTTATTAAGTCTGCGATTTTATCAACCGCGGAACTTTGTCACCTACAAACTATGTTCCCTCTAGGCTGCGCGCTTACGCACCCTGCTTCTTACAGCGCGCAGACACTCTGTGGGAGCACGCTCTCCCCTCGAGCAGCAGAATACATAACAAAAGGACAGCAGTGAAAACGTCCCTTTTCAAGGCAGGCGGCTCACCAGGAGGCCCAGTACAACAATTAAATGACAAAGGGGCTGCTTCCAGTGTTCAAAGAGGCCCCTAGCAGGCAGTGTGAAACAAACCATATCTGAGTGTGTTTCACACTGCAATGAGAGGGTGTGGATGTGTCATTACCGGCAGTGCTGCTGACATTGAAACTGGGGTAACGTTGCAGGGCCGGCTCTAGGGCAAGTATATTAAAGTTTAAAAAGCACCTGCTGCCTCCTTCCTAGTCACAATAAAAATGTTAAGATCTCTCCAGTGATTAATGTTCTTCCTGGAGTGAGATCAGAGTTTTGTCTAGTGAAAGTTTTGACTCATTGTTAGGTGGTGCAGAGGGTTAATATGCCTGATGCAAAGGACACGTACCATGCACATCACATTTTCAAGAGGCATTTTGAGAGGCATTTAGTTAAATCTAAATGTGTTGAGTGTCGGATGTATTAAAGATTAATTCATTATTTCCAACACTTTTGTGATATTCTTGCTGAAACAATAAGTTTAGTCCATGAAATTGGACATTTTTCGCAATCACCGTTGTGTTTTTTCATAGATGATGCAAGCTTTAAATGTTTTTTTAAATTGATTTATGTTCGTTTTCATTTAGTGATCTTGTCGCTTGTTGTAATTTGTTGCAAATAATTTTCACTTTGGTGTATGTCCAAATTGTTTTTGATTGTGCATTGTGTTATTTATATGTGAAGGTTTCTGTGTCAATTTGAGAAATATGTGTTTCTTTTTCAGTCTTTTGAAAAAATTGTTTTGAATCAATTTAAAGACTATTTAATAAAAATTTTACTTGGACAGATAAAAGAATAGTCTGCCCGTTACTCCATAAATAGTAGGAGTGTAGGTTAGTACGGAGCCAGGTGTTCATGTTGTGTTTTGAATTTTGAATAGCCCTACCTGGCCCCGGTCCTTTGGGCTTAACCCCTATTGTTGCAACAAATAACAAGCATTTGCAATGCAATAGGGCTGGCATTACTAAAAGTTTGAGCTATTGGCATTGCAAATGATAATGTTTGTTAGTTTTTGTTAAAAATATTCCAGCAGTAGCATAAGTAATGAAATAAAATCCACCTAGACCACCAGTACCACCACCACTACCACGACCAGTACCACCACCACCAGTACCAATACCACCACCACTACCACCACCACTATCACCGTTGTGTTTTTTCATAGATGATGCAAGCTTTAAATGTTTTTTTAAATTGATTTATGTTTGTTTTCATTTAGTGATCTTGTCGCTTGTTGTAATTTGTTGCAAATAATTTTCACTTTGGTGTATGTCCAAATTGTTTTTGATTGTGCATTGTGTTATTTATATGTGAAGGTTTCTGTGTCAATTTGAGAAATATGTGTTTCTTTTTCAGTCTTTTGAAAAAATTGTTTTGAATAAATTTAAAGACTATTTAATAAAAGTTTTACTTGGACAGATAAAAGAATAGTCTGCCCGTTACTCCATAAACAGTAGGAGTGTAGGTTAGTACGGAGCCAGGTATTCATGTTGTGTTTTGAATTTGTTTTATGTTGCAGGCATGAGGTGCATCATCTACTTCCCAAAATACAATCTTAGATTTGTAGACACTCGTAACAGTCCTATGGTAGGAGGCAGTTGTTCAGCCAGTGTAAGGCTAATAGCTCACACAACTTTGCATTTTGATACCTGAAGTTTTAAATTACAATAAATGTAGTAGACCTCAGGCAGGAGACTTGAGTTACCAGTAACTGTGGAAAGAGCAATCACTTTAGAAACTGGTGCTTTATTTCACCTTTTCCGTGGTGTGAAGGTTACGTAACTGTTTTATTGCGTTCGAATGGGCACAATGGGGCTTATTTACAAGTCCCTTGCACTGCCGGTGCTTCACTTTTGTGTGGGAAAAAGTGACGCAGCGGCGGCGCAAGGGCTTGTAAATAAGCCCCAATATCCTGTTTCTCTGGCTCTAAAGCAACTCTGCTGACCTGGTTCTCTGGCTCTACAACGGCTCTGCTGACCTGGTTCTCTGGCTCTAAAGCAGATCTGCTGACTGGTTCTCTGGCTCTACAGCGGCTCTGTTGATCTGGTTCTCTGGCTCTAAAGCAGCTCTGCTGACCTGGTTCTGTGGCTCTAGAGCGGCTCTGCTAACCTGGTTCTCTGGCTCTACAGCAGCTCTGCTGACCTAGTTCTCTGGCTCTAGAGCAGCTCTGCTAACCTGGTTCTTTGGCTCTACAACGGCTCTGCTGACCTGGTTCTCTGGCTCTACAGCAGCTCTGCTGACCTGGTTCTATGGCTCTACAGCAGCTCTGCTGACCTGGTTCTATGGCTCTAAAGCAGCTCTGCTGACCTGGTTCTCTGGCTCTAGAGCAGCTCTGCTGACCTGGTTCTCTGGCTCTAAAGCAGCTCTGCTGACCTGGTTCTCTGGCTCTAAAGCAGCTCTGCTGACCTGGTTCTCTCCCTCTAAAGCAGCTCTGCTGACCTGGTTTCTCTGGCTCTACAGCAGCTCTGCTGACCTGGTTCTCTGGCTCTAGAGCAGCTCTGCTGACTTGGTTCTGAGGCTCTAGAGCAGCTCTGCTGACCTGGTTCTCTGGCTTTGAAGCAGCTCTGCTGACCTGGTTCTCTGGCTTTGAAGCAGCTCTGCTGACCTGGTTCTCTGGCTCTAGAGCAGCTCTGCTGACCTGGTTCTCTGGCTCTACAACGGCTCTGCTGACCTGGTTCTCTGGCTCTAAAGCAGCTCTACTGACCTGGTTCTATGGCTCTAAAGCAGCTCTGCTGACCTGGTTCTATGGCTCTAAAGCAGCTCTGCTGACCTGGTTCTCTGGCTCTAGAGCAGCTCTGCTGACCTGGTTCTCTGGCTCTAGAGCAGCTCTGCTGACCTGGTTCTCTGGCTCTAAAGCAGCTCTGCTGACCTGGTTCTCTGGTTCTAAAGCAGCTCTGCTGACCTGGTTCTCTGGCTCTAAAGCAGCTCTGCTGACCTGGTTTCTCTGGCTCTACAGCAGCTCTGCTGACCTGGTTCTCTGCCTCTAGAGCAGCTCTGCTGGCCTGGTTCTTAGGCTCCAGAGCAGCTCTGCTGACCTGGTTCTCTGGCTCTACAACGCCTCTGTTGACCTGGTTTCTCTGCCTCTAGAGCAGCTCTGCGACCTGGTTCTCTGCCTCTAGAGCAGCTCTGCTGACCTGGTTCTCTGGCACTACAACGCCTCTGCTGACCTGGTTCTCTGGCTCTAAAGCAGCTCTGCTGACCTGGTTCTCTGGCTCTAGAGCAGCTCTGCTGACCTGGTTCTCTGGCTCTAGAGCAGCTCTGCTGACCTGGTTCTCTGGCTCTAGAGCAGCTCTGATGAACTGGTTCTCTGGCTCTAAAGCAGCTCTGCTGACCTGGTTCTCTTTCTCTAAAGCAGCTCTGCTGACCTGGTTCTCTCCCTCTAAAGCAGCTCTGCTGACCTGGTTTCTCTGCCTCTAGAGCAGCTCTGCTGACCTGGTTCCTCTGCCTCTAGAGCAGCTCTGCTGACCTGGTTCTTAGGCTCTAGTGCAGCTCTGCTGACCTGGTTCTCTGGCTCTAAAGCAGCTCTGCTGACCTGGTTTCTCTGGCTCTACAGCAGCTCTGCTGACCTGGTTCTCTGGCTCTACAGCAGCTCTGCTGACTTGGTTCTCTGCCTCTAGAGCAGCTCTGCTGACCTGGTTCTCTGCCTCTAGAGCAGCTCTGCTGACCTGGTTCTCTGGCTCTAGAGCAGCTCTGCTGACCTGGTTCTCTGGCTCTAGAGCAGCTCTGCTGACCTGGTTCTCTGGCTCTAAAGCAGCTCTGCTGACCTGGTTCTTATGCTCTAGAGCAGCTCTGCTGACCTGGTTCTCTGGCTCTACAACGCCTCTGCTGACCTGGTTCTCTGGCTCTAAAGCAGCTCTGCTGACCTGGTTCTCTGGCTCTAAAGCAGCTCTGCTGACCTGGTTCTCTCCCTCTAAAGCAGCTCTGCTGACCTGGTTTCTCTGCCACTAGAGCAGCTCTGCTGACCTGGTTCTCTGCCTCTAGAGCAGCTCTGCTGACCTGGTTCTTAGGCTCTAGAGCAGCTCTGCTGACCTGGTTCTCTGGCTCTAAAGCAGCTCTGCTGACCTGGTTTCTCTGGCTCTACAGCAACTCTGCTGACCTGGTTCTCTGGCTCTACAGCAGCTCTGCTGACCTGGTTCTCTGCCTCTAGAGCAGCTCTGCTGACCTGGTTCTCTGGCTCTAGAGCAGCTCTGCTGACCTGGTTCTCTGGCTCTAGAGCAGCTCTGCTGACCTGGTTCTATGGCTCTAAAGCAGCTCTGCTGACCTGGTTCTATGGCTCTAAAGCAGCTCTGCTGACCTGGTTCTCTGGCTCTAGAGCAGCTCTGCTGACCTGGTTCTCTGGCTCTAAAGCAGCTCTGCTGACCTGGTTCTATGGCTCTAAAGCAGCTCTGCTGACCTGGTTCTATGGCTCTAAAGCAGCTCTGCTGACCTGGTTCTCTGGCTCTAGAGCAGCTCTGCTGACCTGGTTCTCTGGCTCTAGAGCAGCTCTGCTGACCTGGTTCTCTCCCTCTAAAGCAGCTCTGCTGACCTGGTTTCTCTGGTTCTACAGCATCACTACTGACCTGGTTCTCTGCCTCTAGAGCAGCTCTGCTGACCTGGTTCTTAGGCTCTAGAGCAGCTCTGCTGACCTGGTTCTCTGGCTCTACAGCAGCTCTGCTGACCTGGTTCTCTGGCTCTAAAGCAGCGCCGCTGACCTGGTTCTCTCCCTCTAAAGCAGCTCTGCTGACCTGGTTTCTCTGCCTCTAGAGCAGCTCTGCTAACCTGGTTTCCCTGCCTCTAGAGCAGCTCTGCTGACCTGGTTCTCTGCCTCTAGAGCAGCTCTGCTGACCTGGTTCTTAGGCTCTAGAGCAGCTCTGCTGACCTGGCTCTACAACACCTCTGCTGACCTGGTTCTCTGGCTCTAAAGCAGCTCTGCTGACCTGGTTCTCTGGCTCTAGAGCAGCTCTGCTGACCTGGTTCTCTGCCTCTAGAGCAGCTCTGCTGACCTGGTTCTCTGCCTCTAGAGCAGCTCTGCTGACCTGGTTCTCTGGCTCTAGAGCAGCTCTGCTGACCTGGTTCTCTGGCTCTAGAGCAGCTCTGCTGACCTGGTTCTCTGGCTCTAAAGCAGCTCTGCTGACCTGGTTCTTAGGCTCTAGAGCAGCTCTGCTGACCTGGTTCTCTGGCTCTACAACGCCTCTGCTGACCTGGTTCTCTGGCTCTAAAGCAGCTCTGCTGACCTGGTTCTCTGGCTCTAAAGCAGCTCTGCTGACCTGGTTCTCTGGCTCTAGAGCAGCTCTGCTGACCTGGTTCTCTCCCTCTAAAGCAGCTCTGCTGACCTGGTTTCTCTGGCTCTAGAGCAGCTCTGCTGACCTGGTTCTCTCCCTCTAAAGCAGCTCTGCGGACCTGGTTTCTCTGGCTCTACAGCAGCTCTGCTGACCTGGTGCTCGTGCCCATGTGCTGTCCGGGCCCAAGCTGATGCAGACGCCATGCACGTGCACATCGGCTGTCCGGGCGCGCACATGTTTTGTCTCCTCCGTCGTGACCTTGTTCCCAGTAGTGCCTTGCGCGTGTCGCCGCAGAAATCTATACCGACCAAAGATGGCAACCGTGGTGAGTGCTAGCCGGCTCCTAGCGCTATGAAGCATTGGGTAAGTGAACAGGGATTTGGGGGGGCTACTAATGGGAGTGCGCCCTTCACTCATGAAGGGTGAAGACTTCGAGGTCACGTGGTGTTCAGTGATCTGCACCAACATCTTCAGAAGACCGCAAGGGTAAGTGTAGCCCGTCGAGGTTCTTTCTATAAAGGGATGCAATGATACTTTTTCCAATGTTGCCTTTAATACACCCAATAAATGAAATGGTTTAAATGATTTAAATATCTACACACGCACATAGTGCTCTGTGAAGTAATAACGGCGAAAGCGCACCCTAGACTAAAATCAATTTAAAAAACACTCATCAAGGGGGCCAGTGAGGCGGTGTACTTCCTCAGCGTTTGCTTAACTCTCATCTTTATTCCCCGTCTCCAGCAGTTAAACTGTCCGAAACATAACTAAACAGGTTCCATGCTGTTTTAATGCCCCAGCCTAAAATATAAGCTTTCTATAGCAGTTTAAGCGCTCGAACTACACGCGCCAACTTCAAATACACGTTTCGTGTCAAGTCTGAGAGAGTTGATCCCAAATAAGATTACCACCTTGTGTTTCCAACAACGAAATAATTTTCAGATATAATACAAATGTTGAGAACACAAAAGGGGCTAGGGATTATCGAAAAACGCAGACCACTTGCTGCTTACGAGAGCCAAACGAAAACTTAGACCACAATATTGTGAAGGAATGCATACATTTCAAGTTCTAACAAGCTGAAAGACACGCCGTGCGCGTGCCCATGTGCTGTCCGGGCCCAAGCTGATGCAGACGCCATGCGCGTGCACATCGGCTGTCCGGGCACGCACATGTTTTGTCTCCCTTCGCGCACCAAACCCACAACAATAGTTTTGTCAAGGCGAAGCAGCGCATGCGCTGCGTTCGCTAGGCGAGACCTAAAAATGATTTGCGTCTGGCACCGAGCATGCCAAATTTCTGTAGACAGGTTTTGGATTGGAAGAGAATGGGGATTGGAAAGTAAGAAAAGGTACTGGATAGGAAATTAGAAAAGTAGGAAGGACAGAAATAATAGAGAGTTGGAGAGAAAAGATGATTTGGGAGTGTGAGGAAGAGGGGAGATTTGAGTTTAGAGAGAAAAGGAAACATGTATGGAGAGGATGAGATATGGAAGTGAGATAGAAAGCAAGAAAGGGAGAGGAAAAGAAAGAAAGGGGAGTGAAACATAGAAAGGAAAGGAAAAAGGTAGGGAAAGAAAGAAGGAAAGGATGATAAAACAAACTAAAGGGGATAGGTGGACCAAGAGGTGGCATACAAGGAGGTCGGAGCCAAGGAAAGGAACAAGATGAGAGAGCAGCATAGTCAAGATATATATTTGACAGTAAGGGTGGAATGAGCGATAACCGGAAGATTAGAGAGACTTTGTGGGAGAGAGAAGAGTAGGACATAGATTGGAGAGAGGAGACAGAATGAGGGAAATGTGGAGCAGAGTGGAAATAGAGAATGAAAAGTGGGATTGTAAGGAAGAGCGAGGAGAGAAAAAAAGCTAAAAAAAAAGGGAGGAAGGCAAAAGGACAATCTAGAAGATCAAGTGGAAGTGGACAGAGATAAGAAAAGGTGCGAGGAGGAGATAATAGTTGCATGGAGATAGCACATGGAGAGGAATTATAGGTAGAATGATTAGGACACAAGATGCAGTGTGCCCAGTGGTGCAAGGAGCCCTCTGCGCCCCAGTAATGGGTGTCTTTTAATACAAACCCATAGTAGTGTGCAAGTGTTTGGGGGTGTTCTATTTTTACTGGTTTGCATTAGGGCCCATGGCACCCTTACTTTGCCACTGATTTTGGTAGCTTGCACGCCGCACATGCCTGTATATTAAGTTTTGCTTATCTTCAGTGCACGCAGCCTTGGCTGCAGTGCACGAAGCACCTTTATTGCCGCACATAGAGAAAAAAAATTAGAGGGAACATTGCCTACAAAGGCAATTTACTGTAGCACATCTAATATTGATTTGTACAAGGAAAGGCATCCTAAACATGGTAGAATGCTGCACAGATTAGTCTGGCTCTGCCAGGCATATCCCGAGCCTACTGCCTCTGAAAGTAACGATAGCTTGTTTATTTCAGAACCTGTTATGCTTCACAGTGGAGGTACCTGGAAGTGGATGCGATTACAACAGCTAGGGACAGGTTCACATTTAAACTCATTGTTTCCATGAGCTAATGGGAATCAAAGAAAGAAGCACTGGGTTGAAACATCTAAAGGTATTGACATTTGACTAGCAAGGGACATACAGCATGTAAAATATTGTATCTTACGCTGCACCTGAAGATAAAACATTACTAGCATTACCAGTAATTAACGCTTTCATATCTTCTGAGGTTACTCATTCCTTCAGTAACTGCTTTAGAGCACTTGATATGTGCCTACCTCCTGTTTTATTATACAGTGATTTTATTTCCCTCTTCAGGTACCAATTAATCCGGTGTGAAAGAAATGGCATCACATACTAGCCCATAACTCAACAATTGGTTCAAACCTGCATGGACAGGGCAGAACATGGACAAATAGTTCTAAGTTTGTGAGGCAATTGTAGGATCATTTCAAGTAGAATGAATTCTCAGCACTCATGACTGCGCGTACCACAGGCAGAGTGCACACTCACATAACGAAGATACGTGGCAGAGGAATGAGGCCATAAGCGGAGAATGAATGGCAAGTCAAAGCTGTCAAGGCTATGTCTATACCTGGCTCACCTACGTTTTGGGCATATAAATACTAACAGGCATTAGTAAATGCATTAGGTTTCGCCTATGTGATTAATTCGCTGTTTTTTGTTGTAAGTTGTAGCTTGCGGAGTAGTTGAACAATATAAGTTACAGAAAGTCTGTTAAAGTGTTATGACTTGTTTATGTACAAAAACGCAATATATTGTGCTGTTACTAGTGGTATAGTGCAGGTAAGTAATTACAACATTTTGAAAAATGAAATGAAAGCGGGAAATAATAGAATTATTGATGTAAACGCAATATTATGTGTCTAGAGGAGATTTGACAACTTTTGGGCCCAGTGCCACTGCACCTGCTCCACCCTTCAAATCATGACCCTAGTGCCTGCAAGATAACTACATTTGTGACTGCCTGTTTAGTAGTAAAATATAGCAATATTTGGTGTTTAGAAGAGTTATGACAACTTTTGTCCCCACTGCATCTGCCGCACCATTCAAATCATGACCCTATTGCCTGTAAGGTAACTGCACTTGTGACTGGCTGTTTAGTAGTACAATATTGCAATAAGTGGTGTTTAGAGGGGTTCCTAGAGCTTTGGGTCCCAGTGTCACTGCACCTGTTGCACCATTGAAATCATGACCCTGAGACACCAGGGCAAGATGGCGGCCGTGAGCGTGGCCGAGTGAGCTGACTCTCGCCCTGAGCTACTCTCCCCCCCCACTTACCTGCTATTACTCCGCCCTGACGGTGAGGGCTGCTCGTTTGGAGGTGCTCCTGGGATGCTGTGGAGATTTTCGCTGGGGCGCCACGAACCGCGAGTGGCATTTCGCACCAGGCAGTTTGTTTACCTGAGGCTGCTGCTTTCCCGGTCGCGGCCGCAGAGCACAAGCGCGGCCCCGATGCCGCCGAAGCCCGTGAGAGGGGCAAGAGCCGGCCGCGGGGCAGGTGCAGGAAAAGAAACTATAGCCGTGACACGGGCTGGAGGAGAGATACTAAAGACCAGCTCCTCTGTGCGCGGCCGGAAAACGATACCGGCAATTTTCCAAGTGCAGACGGCCAAGAAGATGCAGGCAACCAAGGCTCAGACAGACGCTGCTGCTGGCAGTGTGAGCCCCCTGCTGGACATAGATGTAATACAACAGCCCATTGCATCTGAAACACTCGGTGGCAGAGAGGTGAGCAATCTGAGCAATGTGGAGTCGATAGTTAAAGATGGGGGAGACACTGCTGAGCTTGGGTCTGGAAGCCCTACCGGGGAAATCCTGCAAGGCGGAGCTCTGGGGGAGATTGTATTGGACAACCCCCGTATGGAGAAAGAGGAACCAGCAGCTATTAAGGGAGGAAAAGAGACTGCAGGAAGAACCCCTAAAGGAAAGAAAGGAAAAGGGAAAGTAGATAGCCCGGCTGGGATAAGGGAGGATAAAGATGGTAACATTGATATCAGGGCTCCTTGAAAGAGGTGGATTCTGGGGAGAACTTTTTCTCAATGTCAGACCCTTCAAATTCGTCAAGTGATGAGAGCTTGGGTGGTATGAAAGACTGGACAGGAGAAGAACTCACTCAGAGTGATGGCAGTGATATAAGTAATACTCACCCCGAGGAGGACGTCACTGGAGCCGCTGGAGGCAGACCCTTAACTAGCCAGCTAACTGTTCGAAAGCAGAAAGATGTTGGAAAGACATCTTTGACAGAAGCTAAAGGGGCCGCGGGTTCACTGGTATGGGATTATTCCTTCTCACCCAATATTGGATGTGATGATAATACAGCTGTTGACAATCCATTGGCTGGGGGAGTGGAAAGCACAGAGGAAATGTCGCTCTCTATTATTTATAAAAGTATCGTGGCACATAGGGAAGAGACGTGGGCAGAGAGTCTAAGGACACAAGGGGCATATAGAAAATTACAGAACTCCATCCGGAGAGTGGCTAAATCTTGCACAGAATTTGCAACAAGGATTGGGGAAGCAGAAACTAGGATTTCTACACTGGAAGACGAACTCATTGCCCAAAGGACTTTTACGGACTCTTTAAAATCACAGAAAGATAACATTGCCTGGAAATTAACGGATATGGAGAACCGACTAAGAAGGAATAATTTGAGAGTCTTGGGTATCCCTGAGGGGGCGGAGGGAACGGATGTGCAAAAATGTATTGTGGAGCTCTTTACAGAAGCATTCCCCGAGCTCACACAATGGGATTGGAATGTAGAGGTGCAAAGGGCGCATAGGTTTCCCTTCAAGCAGCAAAACAGAACAGGACAATCTGTAACTAGATCAAGAGCTATATTAATAGGTTTGAATAACTTCTTGGCACGTGAAGCTATATATGACCTAGCACGACCAGACAGAAAAAGGATTGGAAAGGGGACTACATTTTTTGTTAGGCCTGATTTTTGTCAAGCGACAGTAGAGGAGAGGTGGCACTTGCGGCAATTAATGCCAATGTTTCAGGCCAAAGCAGCACAGGTTTTTCTGCTTAATCCGGCTAAATTGAAAGTAATCTGTAAAGGTCAAACACAATTCTTCACTTCTGAAATTCTTGCCAAGGAGTATTTACATTCAATATAGAATGTAGACCTGTCAGGCTGGAACATGTAATGAGATGGTGTATTTTTTTTGTTTACTTAGCAGATATACAGTTTGGTCTTTGATGCAATGGTGGGGGGGGAGTAGCTATGAGGGGGGGGCATTGTCAGCTTTCCATCACCAGGGACCTTGAGTCCTTATGCCTTATTTTGTGGGGGGGGGGTTCTCAAGGGTGGGGGGTTTTGTGGGTGGAGAGGGGGGGGTAGGGGGGGAGGAGGTTGGGGAGCACAGGATGGGGGGTGGGTGGGGGAGAAAAGAAAAAAGGAGGCCATGGTGGAGACGTGAGAAGCAATGTTTACTGAAAATGGATATGTCTAATCAGGAGCAGTATGTCGTGAGAAGATGGAGGGTAGAATGATGACAGGAAGACTACGGGTATGTACATTTAATGTGTTGGGTTTAAATGATAGGGTTAAGAGACGACGAGTAGCACGGGAATTGAGAAGCTTCTCTCCGGATGTAGTGTGCCTTCAGGAAACACGTGTCCCATGGGAGAATAAAAGAGTCTTGGCTGAGTTGGGTTATATGGTAGTAGTCTGTACGCAACATAGCACTACAACTAGGGGTGTGGCTATACTGGCCAAATCTTATATACGACTGGTGGGAAGGGTTCTGGCAGATAAATATGGCCGTGGGCTATAGCTGAATGTGCTGCGGGAGAATGGAAATGTGTTATTTGCTCGGTGTATGGGTCAAATATGGACGAGGCACAGATTTTAGAATTGCTTAATATTGAGCTAGCGTCATGGGCAACCCCATTAATACTCTGCGGAGATTTTAATATACATCTAGCTGGGCCAGAATTACAAACTTATAATGGAGTTTATCAGGGGAGGAAACCTAAAGTTTTTAAGGCTTTACAGCAGCTAGTACTAGAGCATGGCTAGAAGATTTATGTTTTTTAAATAGGTATCCTGATCCAGGATTCACATATTTCTCCTGCCCCCATAATAAATGGGTGAGACTGGACTACTTCTTTATCTCCAGAGGGCAGGCTGCCATGGCTAGAATCCAAATATTTCCAAGACTTACTTCGGATCATAGCCCTGTGGTGATGGACTTACCAATTCAAAGCTCATTCAGGCCACAGAGGCGCTTCACTTTTGATCGGAAATTACTGGCAGACAAGATGTTTGTGCTCCATATGAGGGATTGGATTAGGAATTTTCTCGAGATAAACAGGAATTCCGCTTCGCCTGCTGTTGTATGGGACACACTGAAAGCAGGTCTCAGGGGGAAATACTGAGCTTCTGTATATATAAGCAAAAACAGCAAAATATCCTTTTCCAGGGCCTTTATGATGAGCTCAGGCGAGCCGAATGTGGCCTGACACAATGTGTAATTCAAAAGACATCAAGCTCTGTGGCACAAGGTAATGTAGCGTGCTGTAAGGCGAAGATTAACCTATTATGGTCCAAAGACATTGCTTGCAAATATTTAACCTATAGGAGAGATTGCTATGAATTTGGGGAGTCGGCCGGAAGATGCCTAGCTAAACGAATTAAAAACAGGGAGATTGAACGTGGCATTGTGGAAATAGAAGATTCGGCTGGGAAATTAGTTGACAGACCTATAGAGATTTTAGCAGCTCTAAGATCCTTTTATCAAGAGTTATATGCAGGGGAGGATAGACCAGATGGAAATGCAGTTCTAGGCTTACCACAAAATGGATTCAACCAGACACTGAGCAGGGAAGATACGGCAGAATTAGAGATGCCTATAACTCAGGAGGAGATTGAGAGTGCCATTAATGCACTAGCAATGGGTAAAGCAGCTGGCCCTGACGCGCTACCGTTAGAATTTTATAAGGTCTTTTTCCCTGAAATTAAAACAGAAATGTTGACAGTCTTTAAAGCTGCTCAACAAGGACAGGCCCCAGCATCATGGGATTCTGCTAACATCATTGTTTTTAAGAAAAAGGGCAAACCACCAACTCTTCCAGGCTCTTATAGGCCTATTTCCCTTTTAAATTGCAACGGCAAGATTTATGTCAAAGTTCTTGCAGCACGGCTATCTCGGGTAATAACCCCTCTGGTTTCAATACGCCAGCATGGCTTTATCCCAGGAAGAGGCACGGTCAATCATATCAGTCGGGTGGTGACCATGTTTGATATAGCAAAAGCCCATCAGGTCCCACTTGGACTGATACTTCTTGATGGCGAGAAGGCATTTGACTGTGTCTCGTGGGAGGTTTTATGGGCAGTTATAGGCCGCTTAGGGTTTGGGTGTGGGTTTATTAATGCCATCAAAACAATGTATAGGCTCCCAGTCGCTCGGATATGTGTGATGGGGATGGAATCTGAACCTGTTTTCATAACCCGTGGAACTCGGCAAGGCTGCCCATGTTCACCTTTATTATTTGCACTTTATATTAATCCTCTGCTGGTTCTAATAGAACAGAATATGGTTATACAACCTATACAGATTCAGCAGGAAACATACAAAGTCCTGGCGTATGCGGACAATGTGGCAATTGTCACTCCAACACCTGCTATAGCCATGCCCGAGATAGAACGGTTGGCAGCCGCATTTGGATTAATTTCAGGGTATAAATTGAACACTGGTAAAACGCAGATTATATGTACAAAGGAGGCTGTTTTCAATGATCCGAGAGTTGTTCAGGAGGCAGTCTATTTAGATATTAAAATTAAAGCATCACTAGATGAGTTAGTTACTGCGAACTGGGACCCATTATTAGCTGGAATTGAGAAAGAACTGGCGAGAATAGAGTGTCTACATCTCTCACTCGTAGGACGCTGTAACGTATTGAAGATGAATATCTTGCCTAACGTGCTGTATTTTTTCAGATCAGTTCCGTTAGAGCTGACTAGAATACAGCTGCAAAAGTTACAATCCATTTGTGGAAGGTTCATGGGGGTCAGAAACAAGCTCGGAGAGCGATGAAATATATGACTCTTCCCCGATCCCGAGGAGGGTGGGCAGTCCCTAACTTTGTGTTTTACTATTATGCGTCTCTTCTTCAGAATATGAACATTTTAATAATGGGAGAGAAGGGGAACAACTCAGCTGATGCTCCCTCTATTTTCTATATGCTGTTAGGGACAGAAGCTGAGAGGTGCTTTTTAAAGGTAATCGAGCCAAGCTACTACAAAAAGACCCGGTTTAAGGTACTAGGAACAGCCTTTAAAATCTGGAAGCAGGTTCGTAAGTATTTGAAATTTGGGAGAATTAATTATTACACTCCTATTGATGCGACATAGTTATTACCCCCATTTTCTGGGATACGGTCATGGTTCGGTGGAAATTAAAAGGGATTTCGACTATTGGTGATTTTTTTGATAAGGGCAAGTTGTATTCTTTTGCTCAGTTGAGGGAAGGGTATGGGTTGTCAAATAGAGATTTGTTTAAATATCTTCAGTTAAGGGATTTTCTAGATAAGAAGAAAATGCAGCTGGCTGACATAGAGAAAAAGGATATGATTGAAGTTATTAAAACTAGACAGAAAATAGGATGTCTCTATGGGAACCTGGTTGAATTGCAAGGGGATGATCTGGAAGAGCAGGATAAGAAATGGAATGTGAGGTTGGGGCAGGGTGAGGGTCTGATACAGAGATCGATTAGTATTGCAGGGGAAATACTGATTTCCTCAAGTCTCAGGTCCCAGCATTATAAAACCATCTTCAATTTGTATCATACCCCCCTGAAGACGTTAAAGTGGGGTGGTGCTAATGACGGTAAATGCTTTCGGTGTGGAACCGAGGCAGCTGGCAGCCTCCATGTTTTTTATGCATGTACCAAATTGCACCCCCTTCTTTTGGGGATAGAGAATTTCTTAACCTCCGTAACTGGGGTAGAAATCAAGCTAACCACGATATCCATGCTGTTAGGCTTGGCAGAGGAACCATTGGCTAGTCGTGGCACACCAAAGGTTGGGTATATTATTTTTATGGCTACTGCTGTAGCACGGCTTTGCATCACGTCAGCATGGCTGCAGAAAGAATCACCCTCTTTTGAAATGTGAAAGGCGAGGTTCTTAGCCTTTTTTCAGCTTAGAGTACAATCTGTATTCCCTTAAGAGTTCTCGGAGAAGGAACTTGGGGTTAAAGGTATGGGGAGCCATTGCAGACTATGTGAATAATGAAAGTGGAAATCAATGATTTATATACTTTTTGTGCCTTTAGTATTTCATGCATATCCATCATACCCGTTAGTCTCTGATTGTACAGTCTATTTATTTATCTATCTTTTTTGTACTTTTGGACTGCTCTGTTTATAAACGATTGTTCTTGGGGGTTGTTTGTTTTAATATGTAATATGAATTTGTAATATTATGTATTATGTATATATGTAAATAATGAATTTCATTCTGTCTCATGTGTAAGTTATAAGTGACATTAATTATTGTCTCACGCTGATATCATGGCCTAATAAATAATTTTTTTTAAAAATGAAATCATGACCCTAGTGCCTGCAAGGTAACAACACTTGCGACTGCTTATTTAGTAGTTAAATATAGCACTATTTAGTGTTTAGAGGAGTTCTGACAACTTTTGGCCCCGTTGCCACTGCACCTGCAGCACCATTGAAATCATGGCCCTAGCGCCTACTAGAGAACTGCACTTGTGACTGCCTGTTTAGTAGAAAGGTTTAGCAATATTCTGTGTTAATGTGGGGTCCCTAGAGCTTTTGGCCTCAGTGCCACTGCACCATTCAAATCAAGCCCATTTTAACTGCAAGATAACTGCAATTGTGCCTGCCTGTATTGTATTAAAATATAGCAATATTAGGTGTTTCGAGGAGGTCATGACAAATTTTGGGCCTAGTGCTACTTCACCTGCTGCACCATTCAAATCAGGACCCTATTGCCTGCTAGATAAATGCACTTGTGACTGTCTTGATAAGTAGTAAAATTTAGCAATAATCTGGGTTTAGTGGGGTCCCTAGAACTTTTGGCCCCGGTACCACTGCACCTGCTGCACCATTCAAATCAAGTCCTTTTTAACTGCAAGGTAACTGCAATCATGACTGCCTGTTAAATAGTCAAATATAGCAATATTATGTGTTTAGAGAAGTTCTGACAAATTTTGGGCCCGGTGCTACTGCACCTGCTGCACCATTCAAATCATGACCCTGTTGTCTGCAAGGTAACTGCACTTGTGGTTGCCTGTTTAGGAATACAATATAGCAATATTAGCTGTTTATTGGAGTTATGACAACTTTTGGCCCCGGTGCTACTGCAGGTGCAGCAGGTGCTGCACCATTTAAATCAAGCCCCTTTCAATTGCAAGGTAACTGCAATTGTGACTGCCTGTTTAATAGTAAAATATAGTAATACTAGGTGTTTATAGGAGTTCTGGCAACTTTCTGGCCCAGTTCCACTGCACCTGCTGCACTATTGACATCATGACCCTAGTGCTTGCTCGATAACTGCACTTGTGACTGCCTGTTTAGTTGTAAAATATAGCAATATTAGGTGTTTAGAGGAGTTCTGACAACTTTTCAGCATGGTGCTACTGCACCTGATGCACCATTCAAATCATGACCCTGTTGTCTGCAAGGTAACTGCACTTGTGGCTGCCTGTTAAGTAGTAAAATATAGCCTAGCTCTTGTATATTAACTTTATTTTCAACATGCAATGTTTATTACAACATTTAGAATTTGATCATAATGACCAAATAAATTAAGCTGAAAAAATCAATCTGATAATGCCTACAAAGTGCAAAGAAAGGTACTGAGGCATGAATAGGAAATGCCACAAATATTCTAAGGCTAAAGCATCTGCTTTACACAACCAAGTAATAAAAAGCAAGCATTCCAGCACACTGTTAGAAGCGGTCTGCCTTTTTCTTGGGAAGAGATCTTATCTTAACAGTGAATGGGGCTTAAACAGTGTGAACAGCTTTAGTAGAAGTATCGTAAATGCGTGCAACCAGGGGAAGTTAACACAAAAAATAAGTTCCACACAAAAGCGAATGAGCACAGTAATTCGGTGGTGATAACTGATAAGAGCCCCCTTTCAAGATATATTAAATACAAGAGATTTCACAAGCACAGCACAAGTGCTGTTCAGGCAAAACCCAACAAGAGATTTCACAACCACAGCACAAGCACTGTAAAGGCGAAACCTAAAAATGGCATCCGTAGGAGTAGTTACGAGAAAAGATTGTGTACTTTCTCTTTTCCTGACAGCTAAATTACTTCTGACCTGGAAGTCTTACCAATTTACTGTTTCATAGTACTGCATTTCTTCTAAGAGTTCTCTTCCACTTAAATAATCTTAGCTTTCTATTGTGTTTATTTGATTTTAGAATCGGAATGCCTCAATTATATATCCCTAGTCTTCCTTTTCTCAAATGCTTACATTCTGAAACTCTAGATTCACTTCTCACAGGACTTGTCATTTAAATCATTCACTATTATGATAGCTCATTTCACTCAGTCTTTATTGTTCAAGCGATGTGGCAATCAGATCTGTGAACTTTGGATAAGGTCTCAAATGCACAGACCACAATAGTAACAAACAAGTTACTTACCTTCGGTAACACTCTTTTTGGTGGATACTCTACCTAACCACAGATTCCTCACCGTTACAATATTATAAGGAGCCAGACTGGATGCGGAAGCTTTTAACAGCATTGCTCCTACGCGCCAGTAGGTGACGTCGTGCAGCTCAGCACTGCCTTTGTTTCCCATTGGACCTGACTGTCAAGGTGTCGTGTAGTTCCTATATTACCTATACAGGATCTGCGCGTTTGGATAACATAAACTGTGGGTTTGGTGGCGGACTGATTCCGTGCATCCCCACCGGATACGTTAGCCTGTCTGTATCAGCTAGCTCACAGTGCCATTAGAGTCTCCTCGTATCGGGAAGAGAATAGTTCTTGGCAACCTCAGAACATGACAACCCTGATCCCTCAGGATCGTGGAAACAATATACTACCTTTCGCTCAGTCACTCGTGCTCACTTAGTTTCTCTCAGAGAGATACACAGAATAAACAGGCTGGGCGTTTCAATAAGTATTTATTGAACAGTTGTTATTCTAGTGTAGAATATATGAGCTGCAACAACCATTAGACAGTAGCAGAGATACATGATTAGCAATACTACGAAAGTAAAGGGATGGTATAGTTCTACCATCTTGCAGAAATCATGAATATATACAAGTATATAAAACACATGATAAAAAGTGTGTACTCCTACGATGCCTCCCTAACTAGATGTAACTAAATGTACCTAGCATCTATGTAGGTGTTATGCCAAGAATCCCTCTAGGATCTAGTCCACCCCATTACCTGAGAATTTAGAGAATGTGGGACCCCTTCCTGGTCTCGAATTGGACACCCCGCGAGAGATGTTAGACTACTGCTAGCTGGAGCGTCTGCATGCAGGAACCTCAGCGTCTCTGGTCAGTGTGTCAGCCGGGAAGTCACGGTCTCCCCTATCTTCCTAAGCAAGATGTGTTGTATATATACCCATAGGTCTCCCCAGGGGTCCTACCTTGCTGTGTTACTGTGTCGGCCTAAAGGATGACATTGGGCCTGAACTTTATACAGAGATATTATACAGGAGATGGTAATCCTACTGTTAGTCCTGCTGTGCTTCCAAGAAGCCTCATGCATAATGTATGAGAATCGAACCAGGGAAAAACCCGCATTCTGAATGCAGTGTCATATCTAGGTAAAAGGTCAGTGCCTAAGAACCGTTATGTATGTAATGTAGGGAAGGATGTAGGTGAAAGGTTGCGATGCTACCTGCGCCTATATAGGGTACCTATATGGAATATAACAAAGGTAGTAGTGCTTTGCGAATGTGTGCACTCACGCTCATGTCTCAGCCTGACAGATGTCCAGAGCAGGGACTCCGCATACCAAAGCAGTGGTAGCAGCCTTGGCCTTGGTAGAATGAGCCCTCAGTCCTATAGAGTCTGTCTCTAATGCAATGCAAATATTAATGCAAAGAACTATCCACGTTGACAAGGTTCGTCTCTGCACTGCCTTACCTTTCTTTTTCTCAGGTCACCCCACAAAAAGCTGATCGTCCATCTGATAGTCTTCAGTGCGTTCGATGTAAAAGCTCAAGGCTCTTTGGGTGTCCAGCTAATGAAGTCTCTCCTCTCTCAAAAGGCTGAGATGGTGATGGTTTGTCATTGCCAGTAGTCATGACTTTTTGGCAAAAAGGACACCCTGGTCCTCAACACCAGTTAGTCTAGATAAAAGCTTGTGTAGGACGGTTGCACCGAGACAGCCTGAAGCTCACTCATGCGACAAGCTGAAGTCACCTCAACAAGGATAATTTTCTTCCAAGTGAGAAGACTCGTCGAGTAGAGGGGATTGGCCCAAAGGGAGTACACATTAGGAAAGGCAGGACCAAACTGAGATCCTACTGAGGCATCACAAAGCATTTGGGGAGAAACAAATGCATCAAACCTTTTAGAAATGGTATCACAACAGGTGATTTAAATAAGGAAGGCTGGTCCAGTAAACTCAAAAAGGGCGAAAGGACCAACAAATAACCTTTAATGGTGTCCACTGCAAGCCCTTGTTTGGCAAGAAATAACATAAATAATAAGCTGTCAGACAGTTTGGCTTCCAACTGGTCCATACTGCAGATCCCACACCAGGCCACAAATTTGCCAAGTGCCTGTCATAGATGGACTTTGTAGAGGGATGCTGGGCAATAAGTATGCCATTCACAAATTCGGTAGATCGAAAGTCGTCAACTGCTGCTGGTCAAACGTCACGAATGGTGGCTATTGTGCAGCTTTGGGTGAAGAACCCTGCCCTGCTGCTGCAACATAAGAGCCTCCAGAGGCAGCCTGATTGGAGGACAAATGCCCACCCCAGAATATCCAGGTACCACACTTTCCTCGTCCAATCCAGAGCTACTGGGAAGACTTGGGCCTGGTGGTTCCTAATCTTCTTCAGAACTCAGGGCAGGAGATGCAAGGGCAGAAAAACATACAGGAGTCCTTGGCTACACCGTAGACAGCCACCTTAGAAACTCCAATGGAATAAAGTGTTGACACTGCACGCTCTCAATAGTAGCATAAAGATCCAGCAAGGGTTTTGATTTGGTTTTGAATTTGTAGAGCACAACAAATACCTAGAGGCATCTTGGTTCTCCCCATTGCTAGAAGATATCCTGTGCCACCTTTGTGATCTGTCAGGTGCCATTGACTGAGCTTGTGCGTGCCATCATTCAAAAATCCCACCAGGTGGTTCATGACCAGGTAATTGTCCTGATGACCTAGGCAACTCCAGTGGAGAGGAGTGTCCTGATGAGAGGAATGCAGAAGGCTAATAGGCTAAGAAGCATCAGAGCCACTCTCACTGAGATCCAGGAATGAGGCTGAAACATTGAGGTCATAGCCCGTTGATCGCAAACCTCAATAATGTTAGGAGGTTCCACGTCATTTAAAGGTGGTCTACAACTGACTGTGTCTAGCCCGCTCTCAACAGCCAGTCGTTGAGGTAAGGGAAAACTAGTATTCCTAACCTCTAAAGGTGTGCCGCGAGCCCCGTTATCACTTTTGTGAACTTCAGAGGGGTACTGATGAGGCCAAAGGGGAGCACGGCAAAGTGAAAGTGCTCCTGGCCCACCCTGAAAAACAGGTAAAACCTGTGGGACTGCAGGATGGCTACATGAAAGTAAGTATCCTGCAACTCCAGGCCTACCATCAAGTCTCCCAGATCCAGAGAAGATAGAACCTGGGCCAGTGTGAGCATCTTGAATCTGTCTTTCCATAAAAAAGCATTCAGAGGGCGTAGTCTCAAATAGAACAAAAACCCCCATCCATTCACTGCACCAGAAAATAGCGTGAGGAACAATTTGTCCCTGTTTCTGAGTCTGACACCCTCTCTATGGCCCCTTTGGCCAGGAGAGTCTGCACTTCTTGCAACAAGATGACCAGGCGCTCCTCTGAAAGCCACTCTGATGTGGGCAGAAGATACTATAAGTCAGAAAGGAATGGTAGAACAAAGCTCCATTGAATGATCTGATTGACTTATCATTGGATGTCATACTTTGCCACCTTTCGAAGAAATGTCTGATCCTGCCTCCCATAGGGTGATTGTGTGTCACTATGGGCAAACCAAAGCGGTTTTGAGGCTGATGCCACAGAGGAAGTGACCTGGGAAGGATGCTGCTCTGATGACCTGTACAGTGTCTGCTTGATCCTCATCCCTGACCCCAAATTGACTGGGGAGCCTGCTGAGGTGAAAGAAGACCTTGGCGTTGTCATACATCAAGCAGCCGGAGTACTCTTGAAAGGAATAAAACTGTTGAAGAAACTGTGTAACAGACATTGAGAGGCCCAAGGAACGTGTCGTGGCCCAACTCTCTTTGAAGCGTTTCAGGACCAAATCAGCTTTTTCACAAATAGGCGAGAAACATCAAAAGTCATATCCAAAAGGGATGCCCGCACCTCCCCGGAAAATACTGTTGATCTCATCCAAACGAGCACTGAAGCACCACATTGGTGCCAGCTGCTAGGCCCAAGCAATCAGCGGTATTCAGACCAGATGGAATGACATATTTGCACACACCCTGACCATATTGGATGGTTTGAGCCAAGGATGCTTGAAATTCTTCTGGTATTCTAAACAACAGTGGTTCTTACTGGTATTATACAGGTATACTAAGATAAGTAAAGACACAATTGCATAAATAAAGCTGCAGAAAGATGTAGCTATAGAGGCCATACACTGAAGTTCAATAAAAACAATAATAACCAACCAAGACAAATATTATGATAGTCTTCAGTATATATTTTCATACATACATGTGAAATTTACACAGTGTCCCTTGTAAGTCGGAACCAAAAAACAACAAAACACCAATATAGTGGTCAAAGTATAAAAAATAGGATTTTTTTATCCTAGAAGTCCAACACCTCTGCTGCACGTCTTACCACTATCACCAAAGAAGCAGTGTCTTTTCCACTGCTGGCTCAAGGTGGGAAAACCAACCCAGTATGAGGGGGAAGTGTCCAACCCACTGGCCTCTTGTAACTCCATATATAGATTGCAGCCACCATAATGTGGAGGTAAATCGTCCCAATCATCATGGCTGGCTGACTTTGATCCGATTTAGAGCCAAAAGGTGGTGGAGCAACGGGAGGTGGCTCCTTGGTAGAGGCAGTCTCTTGTTTGAATCTGATCATAGAGAGACCAGCTTCATCGGTGTGAATTGTGGATGTGACCTCAGTTGAGGCTATTATTTCAGCTTGCAGTCGGACACTCGAACCGTGAACGAATCCTTATCTGGCACTAGCTGCATCAGGATTGGTATTGATGTTGAAGGAACCAGTGTGGATTTTGACGATGGGGAAGAAGCCCGCTCTGAAGCCGATGCAGAACCCAAGGGAGGGTCTGGAGGCAAAGATGGTGCCGAGGACGGATCTGCCGGCAGTAACGAGACTGGAGGCCTCAGCAAAACCTTGGGGCCTGAAAGCAAACCAGTGGGAGCTGGAAGAATGCTAAAGATTCCCAACATGCCTCTTCTAAAGGCCTCAACCTGTTGCAACATTGCTGATGACACACGGAACTCTGAGAGCATCAGGATCAATTGCGAATGGGCTATTTGGAAGGAGTTCTGGAGTGAGACCGAGTGGCACCCTCGTTAATTCTCAGATGGAAAGTGGCTAGATGAGGACCAGTCCCGCCTGGTCTGCTTGTGTTGCGTTTTGACTTATTTGAAGGCTTCAACCATGAAGAGGACCTGTCGCGGGAACAGCAAAAAGGTCCATGCCTTGAACTTTGCGCTGGAGTTTCTTTTTGCACCTTTACTTCAAAGTCCCAGGTCACCTTTGGGATCATGAGGGCCAACTCCTCGGGATTGTGCCCCGAACCCAAACACCAGAGGTTTACCTTGTGCGGCACGGTCACAGAGATTTGAGAAAAAGTGCTTCTATTGGTTACACATCCCCTGATGCATTCCAACATTCTTCTAAAACTGCAAGCAGCTTTTCGGTACAGCTGCTTTGGGTGATGATAACTTAATGCATAGATGAATGAAATGCAATACCCACGCACTGTTATGATAATAAAATTATCTTAAAAGTAGGGCGTGTTTAAAATAAAGATTGCCATCGGGTCCCATCAAACTGGAATTTTCTTCAACAGACATACAAAGAAGACGAATCCATTTCTTCTTGTAAAGAGCAAATATAAGGTAGAAAGATGTACTATTATGGAAATTATTTTGTTTATGCCTTGTATAAATATTCTTCATTGTCCAGCATCTGACAAGATGATACATCTATATTCTTCTTACACAAAATATGAAATTGAAATCCAAAATATTACAAAAAAATACTATATCTCAAAAACACACATTTAAACAACATTAAGATCTCGTTGACTTTGACTGTCCCCAACAACGATGGGCCTATTGTGACTCTTCTTGATGTGACTGGAACACATTTTGGGTGAATGTGTGTGGCAGACTGAATGAGCTGGGAATAACTGTGGCTCATTCGCAAAACAATTAGCATCGTTCTGCTTAACTGCAAAGACTTGAGGCACGCAAATAAACTAAGACAAATAACTGACGTTTTTAAAATACTTAATTGTAACCAGGCAGACATTCAAGCAGTCAAGATGGCACCTGCGTCCGTGGCCTGTAGTAGAACCAAAGCAGCTCGCAGGAGCATCATTTGTGAATGCTTTAGAAATGGAACACATTTCAAGGAATCTACACCCCTTGTAAAGAAGATGAACCATTGACAACAGGATCTGATGCTTCTAGACACTCTGGAGGACAAAAAGGATCAGCAGCTGTAATTGCTTATAAAGATAATCGCAATGAAAGATGAAAATTCAGGATCGCTTCTAATAATTAAGAGCAACTTTTTAAAATATATTTATAGATCCAGTGCAAATGAAGCAAATTCAAAAATATGTGACAACATGGGCACTTTCAATGGGGCCAATAGTTGCCCCAGCGCATTAAGCCATTTAATAAGCATATTCAGCCATTATAAGATTGCCAAAGACCATTTGAAACTCAAAGACTCCAGCGGTGGTATATTATTTTTCATACTTGATCATTATAGTTCCAGGAATATCTACTGTCTGACCACTAAGTGGCTTTTAGTTCAAATTGCCACAGCGTATACAACATATATTTATCCTAAGACTATGCACCTCTTGGACTGACTACCAAAATCAGACTAGTAGAGTTTTTATATTCTTCAGCATGTAAAAGAAAATGAAACAGAAAACAAATCATTCTTTCACACTAAGGCACCATGTCATCAACACAAAAATAAGAGAAAGAGGTAAAAATTAGAGGAAGGGGTCAAAACAAGAGACAATCATAAAATAGTATACTTGTGATTAAAGAACTAGAGCAGCAAATTGGGAATGGGAGCAACTGCACGTTACTTCATTTAGACGGACAGAACTTTTTAACCAGCAGAGGATTATCGGCAAAGCATTTAAAGGCACTAACTTCAAAGGAAAGAATGAAGAACAAACACAGTAAATCCCTAAAAGTTGGCATAATATGTGCATGGATTACTTCGGAATGTTTTTGGAATGAGCCCTTCATATGAGTTGCAGTTCCATCCAGATCACCCACAAAGGACAACATATGGATACATTACTATGTTTCCTTTTAAAGTGTGATGTCTGCTGAGCTCCTGTGTGGTCAAGTCTTGACAGAACTATGGGGCAGTTAGCACCTCAGGACTCTTTTCGTAGTCAGGGCAGTGAGTAAGGTGAGGAAAACAAGTACACCCCTGCCCTACCTCAGTGGTATACTTTGCTGGAGTGGATTTAGCCCCACAGCTCAAGAATCTAGTGTTGGCAGTGCACCCCCCTGGTATAGATCCAGCAGTCAAGATGGCACCTGCATCCGTGGCCGACAGTGGAACAAAGCAGCTCGCCGGAGCGTAATGTGTGGGTGCTTTAGAATTGGCACATTACTGAAGAGAAGGGCGGGGAGATTTAGGGACACTGGTACAGCAACTACGGATACCCAAAGACTGATCAGAAATGCAGGAGAGATAGCCATACATTGGCTTTCTAGCTTGGCAATGAGGTGAGGTGGGAGAACCAGTTCAGGGCAGATCGGGCAGAATGACTCAATTGCTACTGCTTACTCAGATGGTTACTGCTCTGTTTGCTGAGACAAAGCGCCATTTGTGGCTTCAGTTCACGCTATAAAGGATATGGACGCTGTGAGACAGTGGTTTTCTCAACCTCAGCATCTTGCTGTCAAGACTCTCATGAATCAGAGACAGAAAGGCATTAGTGAAAACAGATTTTCAAGCTCAACAAGTGTTGTCACACCAATGTAGATATTTGGAAGTGGCAGACGACACCCGTTTGGCACATGACTTATGGAGAATCTCTACTATTGGAATGTCTCAACACCCTCAGGACAACTGCACAAAACATCCATCAAAAAGTATCATCACTGGGAGGTACTTCAGAAGAGATAATGGTTGACAAGATAGACAGAAATAATCAGACTTGTACCGGAGAGTGGCAACCCACAAAAACTAAGTGCAAACCCAAGCAACATTCAAGGAAAGTGCAAAGTCTTTCCGGATAATACTATGTGAGGCAGGCAAATTCTAATTATTTGGGGTCCTTCCTAAGTCCGAAAATGTCGGGGTGCAATTGCATCATTTATTTATTTATTTTTTTAAATCAGAGGTTCTGGGCGGAGCATCATAACAACACAAGAAATTTACAAGATCCTCCAACTCCTATCACGCAGACTCAGGACGAAAACCCCTGGTGCAGGGACAGCCTTAGTTGAGCTGGGAAGTCCATTCCAAGGGGAGTAGGAGGCATGCATAGCGTAAAAGATAAAGGACCTGGATTTATACATTGTAACATTTAGATCTTTCCTAATTTACAGAAAGCCACACCACAGCAGAGGGAAGAACTGCAAACCCTGAACAAAGAACTCATTTCTTGAAACACTAAGGATTCTATCTGCCTCTTGACCCAGGTCAGGGATATCTCTCGAGGTAGAACTCATGTTTTTACATAGCCACACTCTGCCCACAAACTCCTGAAAAGCAAGAGGGCTTCTCAGCAACAAGGGGAGATGACCGGGTTCAGATGCAGAACTTAGTTGTTGGTTTTCTGTTTTGAGGTTTTTTTCTCATAATTACAACAGCACAGACATTGCATCACATATTCGGGGATAATGTACAATTATATAAACATCTGTCATTTTGAAGAGCCAAGTCATTCATTATTTGATCTTGCAGAGTTTGGCAGGAGATTGCAGTGGAGTCCAGTTTCCCATAGGGAGGTATTATGTCAGGACATGTTTTTGTTGACTTTGCATCAAATAGTTTACACCGTTCACACGTATGTCAATATAGTGACCTCAAGTTGCGTCTTGAGTTTGTTGTTGTTCTTTGTCAGGGTTCATTTAATGTTCAACAAAGTAACTTCGTACCAGTTCCCATATATCTTTAGGCCACATACTGGGGTGGCGAAGGATTATAAACTTGTAGGCTGCATGTAGCAGCGTCTGTAAGCCAGTCCTTCAGTCTAGGCAGGGGCCCGTCATCCACGTCCTAGCTATTTACCGTTTTGCAAGCAGTAACAACACTGCAATCAGTCTCCTTTTCCATTTAGGCACAATTTTTACAAAGCCAAGCAACTCCAACAAAGGGTACATTTCAATAGAGTTAGTTGTTTTGGTAATTGTGCCTGCTATTTCCTTCCAATACTTACTAATTGCAGGCCATCTCGTGGCTAAGTGAAATACACCAGCTGGGGAGAAGGCATAGCTTTTACAAGTGTGGCTAGTCTCCGGGTCAAATCCAGTAAAAGATTTGGGCACTCAGTATATCCTATGTAGGGTTTTAAATTATCTTCTTACTTTATAAAGACCATCTTCGTTTGTTGACAGGAGCATAACCCCCTAATCATAAATTTCATGTTTCAGGTCCCTCTCCCATTTTCAACGGACTTCAGGTTTATTTCGTACTGTAATATTGTATAGTTTGGATCCGCGTCCTTTCCTGGCCATGGATCGTATCATCCGAGCCAACGGGCATCATTCAGGGGGTCCAGCAGGTATTGCATCAAATTCAGTCTTCATAGCTATCCTGAGTCTGTAACATGGCATCAGATCTAACGTTCAAATGTTAAGAACGTATTATCGCTAAAGAGGTGCTCTGATCACATCAGACATCTCTTTCTGATGCAGCGCACAACAGATTGTTCTAGTTTTGGGGGCAATGATGGATTGTTACCTATTGCCATGGCCAGCAAGTATAACTGCGTGTGCCCACAGCCCCTCCTCCTTTCCCCCACCCCCACCCAAAAGGCCCAGTTAGTGCAAAACAAATTTTGTATGAAGGAGACAGGTTTTGCAAATATATGCATTATTATAGATTGAAGTTAGTCTTGCTCAAGCTGATCTTTTTCAATTGGTATGTGAACAGCCGGTCTTCTAGCTGAAACCAATAAATTGCAGAATGGAAGTGTGCTGCATAAGCAAAATAGTCTTTATCAGATGGGATAAGCTATACATCGCATCAAATTCTGGGCTGGCAACCTCTCCAGACACAGAATTTCAAAAAGATTTTATTCCAAGGAACGAGTATATTGGTGAATAGGTCTAAACAATTGGGCAGCACCTTCATTTTTGATAATGACAATTCTGCCAGCCAAGGACAGTGGTAATCCATCAGTCTATTTGCGAGGAGAGTTTAGTTATGACCATTACCTCTAATCATGGTATCGTTGTCACTGTTATGCGAATGAATGCCTAGGTATTTAAGAGAATCTGTGCACCTGTGTAGTAGGTATGGTATTTTTGGGCATGGGGCAGCAGGTGTAAGGGGGAATATTTCAGATTTTCCTCAGTTTATTTGGAAGTCAAAAAATGTTCCACATCTAAAATATTTCTCTGGCTTTAGGTTGACACCTGAATGTTTCATAAACAGCAAGATGCCATCTGCGTACGTTAATAAAAGTAGCCTCTTTGATGGAAAAGTCAAACCTCTCTCTGGAATCCCTCATCCAACAATTTAGTGGCTCAAAGTAAATGGGAGAGGGGACAGCCCCGTCTGGTGCCTCTTCCTAAGTTGAGTGTGTATATAGGTATATGGGCAGTAGACATATGTCCAATGATGCACACGTTTGCTTTAGGGTCAGCGTAGAGCAGTTTAGCCAAATTTAGTAAGTACAAGCCTAGTACAATTCTGTTCAATCATGTGAAATGGCTACTCTAATGAATCAAATGCCTTCTCAGCATCTAGGAACAGCGAATTGCAAATTGGATTTTCATACTAGGAGAGGTTACTCTGCAGGGAATAATTCCAGATTGTTCAGGAAGAACCAGTTTGTCAATCAGAGGCATCAACCTCTTAGCAATCACTTGTACCCAAATGCTGTTGTCTAAGTTTGTTGTCTAGGTTTAACAAGGATGGTGGCAGTATGTTGGCATCATCTATCAGCTTTCCCTGGTTTTAACAGTGCAGTTATCACTGCCTGTCAAGTGTTGGGCAGGAACCTGCCCTCTCACATAGCCTTGTTGTATAGCTCTATAAGGCAATGCTCTAGTTCCTCTTGAGATACCTTATAAAACTCTGCTGCATGTCCATCGGAGCTAGTCGTCTTGCCGGTGTGAAAACACTCAAAGGCTACTTTAATTTTTCTTATAATAATTGGTTCCATGAAAGGTTCTCTGAGAACTCATACCAGCCACTCCAGTGCCATCCTATCAAGGTAAGCTTTAAGGAGCATGTGTGATTCGAGATGCATATAAATTGGTGTAGTAATGATGAATTCTTGTTATAGTTCGTTATAATCATTCAGTAGTGTGTCATCATTTCAACATAACAGTATCACTGTGTTTTTATGATGTGTTTGCTGCAGCATCTACACCACTGTACGGCTAGGTCACTCCCATTCTCCATTATGCTGAACTAAGGCGTATTTCACTAAGTACTTGACTTCTCTAAGTTCCTCATCATTCTTATTGCCTTTAGCACAGCCGTTTGCTTTCACATAGCTATTCTTCGAATATATGCTTTGAAAGATTTCTCATAATTTGGATATCTGGTATACAGTCAGTGCCTAATTTAAAAAAAATAAGTGCCAGAAGCCCACAAATATCAGCGATGCCAAATACCACGTGTTGATTGCACTCATATCCCTTTAATCCACCACCAGGCACTCCCTGACCCTTTATCTCACTCTTGCTGGTCTCTGCTATCTCCCCTTTTCACTTTTTTTCACCATCTTTTGCTTCCTCTTTCTTTCTTTCTCCCTGGTGTGTTTTTCTATCTCTAGCTCTAGATAATAAGTCTGATGAGAAAAAATAAATGATGGTCCCCAAAAATAAGGGCGGGTATCCGCCACCTGCAACCACTGACTCAAATTAAGCACTGGATAAAGTGCTTATATCAAGGACTCATAAGATACAGGAACATATGTCTCTTGTGAACACACAGACACTAAGAGCATCTGAGGAAAAACGTCACTGATGGCCCCAGCTCTGGCATTCAGGAACTTCGCTTCAACCAGTATCAGGGAATAGTTTGCGATGGTGTGTGCTAAGTATCAAAGATCTGTCACCCAGGTCGCTCCATTTTCTGACATAAGCCAAAAGTCAATTCGGAAAAATGAATTGTGAACAAAGGAGTAATACAAGAATGACATTTGTCCCTGCATTTTGTCCACCACACATCCTATCGATTGATCAATTCTATAACTTGAGTAAAGTTGTTTGATGCACATGTGTGGAGCATGCAGACTTTCCCTGACACATCTATTTCAAGATCTATCATTCAATTAAAATTACTAACCTATATTAGTTGCACTGCAGCATCTGCAAAGAGTGAGAACTTCATCATACACTTCAGATTCGTTTGTGTTAGGTCTATAGATGTGTTACTGAGGAGTCATGTATGGAAGCCACAACCATTAAACATCGACCTAATGGGTCTGTGCGAGTGAGGCTAGGTTTGAAATGCGCTGAGCGTTGAATTAGGAGTGCAGACCTCCTGGATTAAGTGCTGCAATAAGTGCTGTATGATGCAAAGTATCAGGAATTTCCCCACCATTCTGAAAAAGTGGGAGTTTTGCGTGGGTCAAGGTTTGTTTTATGAAGAAGAGTTATTTTGATTTTGTCTCTCCAAAAAACCCATCACCAATCTTTTTACTTGGGGTAATTTAGGCCTCTTATATTCCATTTAAATGGTCTAATCTTGTGTGTCATTATGAAACATGAGTTATTTTACAACTGTGCAATGTAATCTCTTTTTAAACAACAGTTTCAATAACATCTTTAAATTGAACTGACTCCATTCCCCACTGAATGTCTCGCATTTCAGTGCATACGCCCAAACATTTAACCAGTAAAACTGACAAACAGCTTTGGTGCTGCACACATGGGGGTCACCAGAGACAATATTGCTGCTGCACCAATAGCTAAATTACTATAACTATATGTCAAAAGGGGATCACATAGTGTATTCATAAGTACTGTAGAGTACTACAGATGGAAACATAGTAACGATAGCAATGATAATAGGACTACATCAATCTAATCGATATCACTTGAGGGGTCTACTGTGGTGTCCAGCATGTCATTTCCTTTTCTATTTTAAGTTTTCTCAACGTTGTTCTTCACAAATATGGATGTTTTTTTGCAGAGGTGAAATTGTGGGCTTTATCTCTGTGCAAAATGTTTAGTGGCACGGGGTACATCATCGAGTACTTGATATGTGAAATCTGTTTTCTGCAACTTTAGTTTCACTACTCTAAGTACACCGAAAATCTATCGTTTGACAGAAGTCAGGGAATATTTCCAACTTGGAGCCTTGCTACTCCACTTGACCTTTCTCAAGGGCTAACTTGGGCGCCATGCTCCTGTAATAAAACATAAAGTGCTATAACTGGTCTTGGTGTCTCCTCTGGGTGCATGGGGGCACCTAGGCGCAAGTGAAAAATGTGCTTGTTCCACTACTAACTAGTCCAAATTATGCAAATACGATTGGTTTGGTTTTCTCTATACTGCAGGTCCTGATCAGTCATTTGATTCTTGTGTTTTTACGCTGAAATTTGACTTAAAAAATGTATTTATTTTTGTTCTTCATGTTGGAAACAAACAGTGACGGTTGCTACCGAAAAGGGGTGGTGAGGTGGGGCTTAGAGGGCGGGGGCAGTGGGGGGTGGGAATTAAAAAAACAAAAAAGCATTTATCTGGGTAAGGCCGGCTGCCGCCTCTCCTCCATCCTCTTCTTCTTCTGCCTGTCTCGTGTCCCGGCAGCACGGAAGCACACAGGCTCCCAGTCTTCCCTAGTCAATCATGGCGCTGATGTCACCAGCATGACAGTATCGTCGTGATTGGTCCGAGCGCCCTAGTCCGTCGCTCAGACAGGGAGTGGGCGGCTGTGCATGTTCTCCACCCAGGCTGTACAATACAGCCAGGTGTAGAACATGCGAAGTGTGCATGAGTGTTTGGCCGGCCCCACCCCACATGAAACTAACTGAGCCACTGCAGTACGGAAAAATAAAATGATAATAACGTTCCGTTATTATCATTTAATTTTCCTTTTTTAACTGCTCGGAGAGCAGTGGGGCAACGCTTCTCTGCCTTCGCGGAGGGTGCCCGGTGGTTAGAAATAGCGAACACCCCCATTTTCCAGTTCTGACACACTCTGCTCTTCTAGCTTAAATTTTTTTGCATGTTTGTCCATTCCTCTTTCATTTGATCAAGCCAGATTTAAAGGGGGTCAATGTTTTGGTCTATGTGTGCAAGCCGCTTTTACTATATAATAGTAGACTTTTCACATCCAATTTTGTTTCTGGTTGCCCAGTTATTTGATTATGGTGATCTGCATCAGTGTTGCCAGGTTTATATTGTCTCTGACTTTTTCTCACCCTTTGAAGTGAAGTCCAGCTTACTTTTTTTGGTCACGCTTTCATATGGTTTATCTAGGCAATCCACACTGATAAGCGGGAGGATCAATATGGAATTATTGTACATTTGCCTTAACTGAGTAATCTACATACGTATCTAACACTGCTGATGTACTTCTTATTGATTAAGCGTTCATGTTACTGGTCTAGGAATTGGGATGTGATCAACCTATAGCCAGCATTGTGAAATCATACAATTTATGTTGAAATAAAGTGCAATCAACTAACGCCATGTTGTTTAACCTGCAGCCCTGCCACATGCCCAAGTGAACAAGTGAAAACAAGGTGCTTATGCTCTCTTGCTTATGACATGCACAGGCCTTGTTTTCATGCTTGTAACAACTAAGCAACAGTTAACTATCCAGCTAGCTCAGTGTCTAAGGCCCTCTTTGATGCATCTTTCTTTAAGGACTTTTTGCACTCTTCTCATGAGGAAGCTATGGACCCCCAAACACCACTATGTGGAGTTTCGGTTTTTGTCACATGTATCCTTCTTTAACGGCCTATGTGAAGAAAATGTATAACGTTTGGAGAAATGTGGGAAAAAGCTATATCCTCAAGTGCTTAGAGTTGTCTCTCTCATTGCTGCAAAATCGCTATTTTTGCATAATAACATGTTTCCACTTCAAGTAGACTCGTAGCTACCTTTGCTTCCACAGAGCGTGAGTCATTAGGCCGGGAACCACCGACTCTGCCCTGTGGTGGGAAGACAGCTGTACAGGACTCCATGTCAAGCCCCCAGGCGCCAAAGGTTAGTGAGACGTTTCTACAAGAGAACTGAGGTGGAGCGCAGCCCAGAACCCAACCTGCTGATCAGGTCAAATAGTGTTAGCATAACTAAATTACAAAGGGGACGTCTAAACAGGTTTATTGTTCTACTGTTTTGCTTTTTAATTTAGGTCTTTTTAAATTGCACAGTTGTCATCCAGGTTGGGGACAATAGGTTAACACTGGATGGGTAGGTAGATGCAGCACGAGCCCCCGAAAGAAATACATGAATGTACTCCCTGGCATAGAACGAGCGCGCTCTAAACTGTGCAGAAGAGGAAGATAGGCAGGAGTGCAAGGACCCCAAATGACACCTTGGAAAGACGAACATATGTGCAAAAGAGACTCACTGATCCAGCCACACCATCCTCTCCACTAGCCTCACTAGCAGAAAGTAAGGGAAGGTCAGTGTGCGTGAGTGAAAAATATTTTTCTTCTCCCCCCCCCCATGAGAACATTTAGAGAAGGAATGGTAAGGTCCATCCTGCCCCATTTTTGTTTTCTACCCCCGCTCCTTGGAATGAGCTACCCCATAAGGCTGGCAGATACGTTTATGTGTTCCTCATTGTGAATGTGGTATCGAAATGGGGACCATGAAATCTAAACAGCAAGAGTCCCCAGCAAAAGGGACTTCCACCCACACTATGTACCACAAATAAGGAAAAAGCATGTGCAGATATCTGAAACAGTGGGTGGGAATCTCTAGTTAAGACAGAAGGAAGGTAACTTTGATCTAGAATGCTTAAGCAATCTAAGCAGATAATTGAAAGACCCTAAAAATAAGTTAAACAGGTCTGTGGCCGACATTTTTGAGGAAGTAAATGAATGGAAACATGAGTCTCAGGTCTGCAGGATGAAGCCGACTCATGAGAGACTCCAATACCATATTAGTCACGTGAAGGACAGTGTTAGGGCTTGTACCGCTACTGCTCCACCTCCTCCTCAAATGTTCCAACAAAACACTGAAACCAGAAAGAGAGAGAGAGAACACAATGAAGCCAGAGAGAGAGAGAGAGAAGAAAGACAGGAGGCAGGAGATGCTGGAGGTGCACCTGGAAACGGGGCAGTTCTGGCTTCACTGTCAGAGGGAGGAGCACAAGGAGACAATGCGTAAGCGGGCACGGCAAGACAGGTAACTGACAGCGAAGCATTAGAGGACTGTGCACGACTCTTAAGATGGTGGTAGGCCGTAGGTAGGTTCTTGTCGTTGTGAGCGTCACTGTTACTGTCTTTCCCCTCTATATTTGTGCCCCCACTGTTTTTCCACTGTTTTGCCCTTCCGTTCGGTGCCCCCACTGCTGTGACTGTTTTCGTTCTGTGCCCCCACTGTTTTTCCACTGTTTTTGCCCTTCCGTTCTGTGCCCCCACTGCTGTGACTGTTTTTCGTTCTGTGCCCCCCTGTGCCCCTTTTGATTTCTGTACCCTTTCGCCCTCCCGTTTCCCGCCGCTGTGTCCCCTGCGGCCCCGCCCCCCTCGCTGACCACTCGCTGCCCCTGCCTCCCGCCTCCCAGCTGCTCCTCCCTCCCACCTCCCGATATATGGCGGCCGCTGCGCGGTGAGGTGAGCGACCCTTGACCTCTGGGTAGGTCGCCCCCCCATCCGCACAGCGCCACCTGTGCGTCCAGCTCCCTGCTGCTGCTGATCTGAGGCCCTCCTCCACCCGCAGGCTACCACCTGCGCCTCATCCCTGGTGGCCAGTGGTAGGCCGTAGGTAGGTTCTTGTCGTTGTGAGCGTCACTGTTACTGTCTTTCCCCTCTATATTTGTGCCCCCACTGTTTTTCCACTGTTTTGCCCTTCCGTTCGGTGCCCCCACTGCCGTGACTGTTTTCGTTCTGTGCCCCCACTGTTTTTCCACTGTTTTTGCCCTTCCGTTCTGTGCCCCCACTGCTGTGACTGTTTTTCGTTCTGTGCCCCCACTGTTTTTCCACTGTTTTTGCCCTTCCGTTCTGTGCCCCCACTGCTGTGACTGTTTTTCGTTCTGTGCCCCCACTGCTTTTCCACAGTTTTTGCCCTTCCGTACTGTGCCCCCACTGCTGTGACTGTTTTTCGTTCTGTGCCCCCACTGTTTTTCCACTGTTTTTGCCCTTCCGTTCTGTGCCCCCACTGCTGTGACTGTTTTTCGTTCTGTTGCCCCACTGCTTTTTCACTGTTTTTGCCCTTCCGTTCTGTGCCCCCACTGCTGTGACTGTTTTTCGTTCTGTGCCCCCACTGTTTTTGCCCTTCCGTTCTGTGCCCCCACTGCTGTGACTGTTTTTCGTTCTGTGCCCCCACTGCTTTTCCACTGTTTTTGCCCTTCCGTTCTGTGCCCCCACTGCTGTGACTGTTTTTCGTTCTGTGCCCCCCTGTGCCCCTTTTGATTTCTGTACCCCTTCGCCCTCCCGTTTCCCGCCGCTGTGTCCTCTGCGGCCCGCCCCCCTCGCTGACCACTCGCTGCCCCTGCCTCCCGCCTCCCAGCTGCTCCTCCCTCCCAACTCCCCATATATGGTGGCCGCTGTGCGGCCGCGCAGCGGACGCGCCTAAGGCAAGCCCGTCTGCGCCTGGACCGCGCCCAGCGCCAGAACCCCTGCCCCCCGCATCCACCACGAAGACCACCTCCGATACGACGCCAGCACCCTCATCGCTCTCAACCCAGGACGGACCTCCACCTGCTTCATGGCCGCCACGAAACGCACCCATGGTCCCTTCACCTGCCGGAACTGCAGCTTCACCTGCCTCGGAGAGCCCGAGACTCCCGCCAAGAAGGACCTCAACCATCTCCGGTGCATCCTACTAAACACCCGCTCCGCACGCAAACACGGCGTCGAGCTCTGGGACCTACTCGACACCTCATCACCGGACGTCGCCTTCCTGACAGAGACCTGGATGAACGAATCCTCCGCACCCGACATCGCCATAGCCATCCCCGACGGCTACAAGATCACCCGCAGAGACCGCACCAACGGAATCGGAGGAGGAATCGCCATCGTCCACAAAGACACCATCAGGGTCTCGAACAGCACCGACGACACTCTCAGCACCGCCGAACACATGCACTTCCAGATCCACACGGATCCCAACACCACCGTAAGAGGCACCCTCATCTACAGACACCCCGGACCCCGACCCCAGTTCAGCGACTCCATCGCCGACTTCATCAGCACGCACGCCCTGACCTCCACCGACTACATCCTCCTCGGAGACCTGAACTTTCACCTGGAGAACAACAACGACAGCAACTCCTCCACCCTGATCGACAACCTCGGACTGAAAAAGCTCGTCACGACGCCGACCCACATCGCCGGACACACGCTCGACGCCATCTTCTCCTCAAGCTCCCACGTCTCCTTCAGCCACACCTCCGAACTCACCTGGACCGACCACCACTGCATCCACTTCACCTTCCGGAAACCCGCCGCACACCACCGCACCCTACAGATCCCCGCAGATGCTGGAGCAAAGTCACCGAAGACCAACTCCAGACAAACCTCGCACTCAGCCCACCCAACGACTCCTCCAACCCCGACGCCGCCGCCCGCAATCTCAGACGATGGATGGACGACTGCGCCAACACCTTAGCCCCGCTGAAAAAACCAACCTACAAAGACACCAGCAAGAGAGCCAGCTGGTTCACCCCGGAACTCCTAGCATCCAAGCGCACCTGCCGGAAACTGGAGAACAAATGGCACAGCGAGAAGACGCCGGACAGCCGCGCAGCCCACAAAGACGCCATCCGCAACCACCATCACCTCCTCAGGTCCGCCATGAGGACCTCCTTCAAAGACCGCCTCGACAACAACGCACACAACAGCAAGGAGCTCTTCAGCATCGTGAAGGAACTCTCCAACCCCAGCTCCAACGCCAACGACATCCCGCCGTCGCAAGCCCTGTGTGATTCCCTCGCCACCTTCTTCCACCGCAAGATCGCCGACATCCACGACAGCTTCGACTCCCGGACGACCCCAACAGGCCCCGCCACATCAGACCCGCCGCACCCCATCGACCACGACCCCCTGACAGCCTGGGTCAACGTGAACACAGAGGACACAATCAAGACCATGGGCACAATCCACTCCGGCTCCCCAACAGACCCTTTTCCACACCACATCTTCAACAAAGCCGGCAGCTCCATCGCACCCCACCTGCGCAACGTCATCAACCTCTCCTTCGAGACCGCGACCTTCCCAGAGAGCTGGAAACACGCCGAGATCAACGCCCTACTCAAAAAACCCAAGGCGGACCCGAGCGACCTCAAGAACTTCCGGCCCATCTCCCTGCTTCCATTCCCAGCTAAGGTCATTGAGAAGATAGTCAACAGACAGCTCACCCACTACCTCGAAGATAACAGCATCCTGGACCCCTCCCAGTCAGGATTCCGCAGCAACCACAGCACCGAGACCGCCCTCATCGCCGCCACAGACGACATCAGGATCCTGCTGGACAACGGCGAGACGGCGGCCCTCATCCTCCTGGACCTCTCCGCCGCCTTCGACACTGTCTGCCACCGCACACTACGCACACGCCTCAACGACGCAGGGATCCGAGACAAGGCCCTGGATTGGACCACCTCCTTCCTTTCCGACAGAACCCAGAGCGTCCGCCTCCCCCCATTCCGATCCGAAGCCTCCGAGATCATCTGCGGCGTACCCCAGGGATCTTCCCTCAGCCCGACACTGTTCAACATCTACATGGCTCCACTCGCACGCATCGCCCGACAGCACGACCTCAACATAAAATCTCCTACGCCGACGACACTCAACTGATCCTCTCCCTCACCAAGGACCCCCTCACCGCCAAATCCAACCTCCACGAAGGAATGAAAGCCGTCGCCGACTGGATGAAGTGCAGCCGACTTAAGCTGAACACAGACAAGACGGAGATCCTCATCCTCGGCTCCAACCCATCAGCCTGGGACGACTCCTGGTGGCCCTCGTCACTAGGGGCACCCCCGACACCAACCGACCACGCACGCAACCTGGGAGTCATCCTCGACTCAACGCTCTCCATGGTCAAGCAAGTCAACGCAGTCTCCTCCTCCTGCTTCAACACCCTCCGCATGCTCCGCAAGATCTACAGGTGGATCCCGACAGACACGAGAAGAACAGTCACCCAGGCCCTCGTCAGCAGCAGACTCGACTACGGAAACGCCCTCTACGCAGGAGCCCCGACCAAGCTCATCAAACGACTGCAAAGAATCCAAAACACCTGTGCACGCCTGATCCTCGACATTCCACGCCACAGCCACATCACCCCCCACCTGAAAAACCTGCACTGGCTCCCCGTCGATAAGAGAATCTCCTTCAAACTCCTGATCCACGCACACAAGGCACTCCACAAAACCGGCCCAGCCTACCTCAACAGTCGACTCTCCTTCTACGTTCCCAACCGTCAGCTCCGCTCCGCCGACCTCTCCCTGGCCACCGTCCTGCGCATCCGGAGAACCACCACCGGAGGCAGATCCTTCTCTCACCGCGCCGCCAAGATCTGGAACACCCTTCCCCTCAACCTATGACAGACCCAAGACCTGCTGACCTTCAGGAGACGACTCAAGACCTGGCTATTTGACCAGTAGCGGCAACACCCCCCCTCCTCTCCCTCAGCGCCTTGAGACCCTCGCGGGTAAGTAGTGCGCTTTACAAATCTTGTGATTGATTGATTGATTGATTAAGATGCGAGGCCTATTCTACCACCCCATACCCACGCTCTAAACCTTGAGTCTTTTTGTTTCCTGACAGGCGCCTGATATACCGGGCTCGTAGCTTAATACTAACCGAAAAAGCTTGATATCCACTGTAGGGCGCATAGCCACAGACTTAAGACAGGAACAACTATGGCGATCAACACATCCCACCTTCTAACGTTGCCAATGAGAAGCAACCTCACCCAGATTCCCTCGAAGCACTTCTCCCATAGCAGATTATCTCGGCCCGCAGACACAGTAAAAGTACATGTCCCTTGGTCCTCTGCTGACTTGACTTTAAGAAACTGTTTCACAACAGATGTGAAAAACCCTATATATTTCTGTGAAGAAATATAGATGATATTTGAAGTGTATGAGTTGAACAGGAAGGATGCGAACCAGTTGTTGTGACTGGCGGAGCCAAACGAAGTGATAAGCCAGTTGATAAAAGAGAGTAGTTGGCCACAACAACCACCTTCAGATGGGGGTGCTTTAGCAGCGGCAAAGGATGGGTTGTTGAATGTCATGTTGGAAGTGTCCCAGTCAAGACGAACAGGGCAAAGAATTCAAACACACCAAGGAGAGTCACAGCTGTATTTTCTATACCATGAATCTCCAACCTTTTTTGTGATAACAGCTACTTATGTTCAGTAAAAATCATCCTGAGCGACTAACACAAATTATCAGTGTTATAATAGTGACCTCTTCAGTCAGTATCACATTAGTAGCCATTGCATGCAGGATTAGGAATAGCGACCACCTCAGTGCATCAGGCAAGGTCACCGGAAATAATGTAAGGAAAAAAGAAACTATCAATTTTAAATTTGCAAGCCCCAAAAAGTCATAACAATCATATATGCAATGCCCACTGGAATCCAAGAAAGACCATCAGTAATACGATTTCAAGACAGCATGATATACCATTTAAATATCAGCCTTAAATAATTCTTTTTCTGCAAACATCAGCTTATCAGTCCTGAAAATAGGCTCATTGTTCTTTTAAATATATTCTTTTTCATTTTGGAAATATACCTAATCCAACCAAACAAAGGGCCAGATGTACGACCCTTACATTTTGCGAGTCCCAAATTGCGTCATTTTGCGACTCGCAATTTGCGATTCGCAAAATGCAATGTACAACAGTATCACAGACACTGTTAGCAATTCCGAATGGGGTTGCAAATTGAATCCCTCATCAATATTCATGAGGCAAGCGCAATTTGCGACCCCATTGGGAATGGCTAGCACTCCCAGGGATGGTGGCCTGCTGGGGTCAGCAGACCACCATGTCTGGGACTGCTTTTTAAATAAAGCAGTTTTTTTTTTAATTGCAGCCCGTTTTCCGTAAAGGAAAACGGGATGCATTTAAAAAATAAAAATGAAACTTTGCAGATTCATTTTTTAAGGGCAGGCAGTGGTCCCTAGGAATTTTTTTTTCAGAGCCAGTCACAAAGGGGAAGGGGTCCTCCTTTACCTCTTGAAGAGGGTGGTAATTTGCAAAAGTTTTGCGAACGCAATTGCGGTCGCAAAACATTAGTACATGGCTTTGCGGTCGCTATTAGGAAGGGAACGCCCCTTCCTAACAGCGAGTCGCAAAACCTATTTAGCGAGTCGCAAATAAATTGCGACTCGCTAAATAAGCTTTGTACATGGCCCTGTAGGTTTTTGCATGCGCAAACGGGTTTGCGACCCGTTTGCGCATGCAAAAACGGGTCGTACATCTGGCCCAGAATGTATAGAGTTAACTGTTTTTGTTCATAGTTTGTTGAGCTTTCCCAAGAAAATGATACAAATACCCAAAGTCGTGCGTTGCTGACTCATTGATTGTTAGCCAGATTCTGGTGGATCTTTGCTGGACCCAAATGTGTGACATACTGATGATGCAAACGATGACTGCCTCTGTCCAGAATAAGCTGATGAAATACAGGAGAATCTGGTCTCCATTTACTTTACCTGCCCCAGCGGCAAGCAGGCCCAGGCATCTGACAGAACTGTCCTGATATAAAGCCGATTGCCCTGACAACTGCAAGGCATATTATGCCTGCTGCGTCGTACACCCATGCTCGGATATTACCCTAGGTGGAAAGTGGGTGTATGGTGGCGGGATGAGAGGGAGACAGGAGATCAAGGATGGAGTGTTAAAAACATGGAATGACATGTTGAGCAATGATTTAAAGCACTTTAAAATGAATCATTGGCGGCAAGTGAGGGTGATGCTGCTTGCATGACTGTATTGAGTCCTGCACTGGGGGCCCCTCTGAAGATTGGTGCCAGGACCCCAGCATCTGTATGTCAAAGCCAGCCCTGGCCATGGCTGAAGGGAACTTAAAGCCCCGGTGCTGTTGTGGTTGTACCACCAGGTACCTTCCTTTACCCCGCTTTTGCCTAATGTGCATACTAAACTAATCTGCATTCTGATGTGTGATGGAAGATACCCATGAAGATATGGGCCCAGGAGAGTGAACACCTCACGCTACAACCAGGACACCCCTCAGTACCGTTTCTTTATCACCCCTTCCTCTAGATGACGAATTTCAGAGGTTCCTGGGGCAGCTAAGTCGGCTAGAAAGATGTGCACAGCTGAATCTCTCCCCTCGTACTACTTTTAAGCTACATTGACACCAAAATCAGCACTTTTTCTCTTGCCAAATAAAAAGAGCCAATTACTCCTCGTGGTGCGTCCCCAATTGCTCTTAAGCTCAATAAACAACTGGACACCTGACTTTGTATGTGGAGCTGGAAATGGTTTGAAAACAGCCTCGTCCGTCTTTTCATTTTATCGTTGTGTTTTTCTTTACACAGTACATGAGTATTAAGAAATATCAGTCTTCCTTTTTGTGATGCTTTTATTCACATTCCTTTCAGGAGAGGGGTATGTATAAGCGGGGCACCAATGTAGATCACTTTCAAAGTTAAAAAAAACACACACACCTTATATCACCAACACTCTAAACAAATAATGTTAAGAAAGAAACATATTATAAATAATTAATTTCCTGGTAGTAACTGCTTACTTGGTACCAGTATCTTCAACTTCCATCTTCAGCATGTCAGTAATGCACTTGAGGTGTTGGTACAAGATGGCAGATGGTAAATCTGGAAGAAAATCAACACAGATTAAAAAGGTCCACAAAAAAATTAGGTCACTGAAACATAACTCAATCATATAAGACAGTGGTTCTTAACCTTTTGACTTCTGTGGATCCCCACATAATCCTTACTGGAACCCGGTTACTCCCATTGAATCATTGTTGTAATACGGGGACTCCCACTGAGTCACTTCTGGAAGACGAGGTTCCCAGCCTAAGCAATTTAGATGATTTGAACCGCAAAGCAATACACAAAAACTACAGAAACAAGCATTCATCAAACAAATTCTCAAACTATGAAATATTTTATTTAATTCACAATCAAATATTAAAAATTCAAAACTTTAATTTTAATGGGAATGTTGGAGCTTTTCTAAATTCAGTTGAGGCCCTTCATCGCCCGTACTGTATTCTGTTTAATGCACTTACTCTGCTACTACAAATCAATCTGAGGATACTAACAATGTTTAGCCTCCAATTTTAAATGACTTCACATTTACAATTTTTTTTTTTTTAATTTTAATTTTACATTTTGCTTCTTTATTGATATTCACTTTATTAAACTGTTAATATTGTGTAATTTTCTAAGGAGTTACGGACCCACTGAGTAGGCCTTGTGGACCCCTTGGGTTCCTGGACCACAGCTTAAGAACCACTGCTATAAAATAACGTGACAAGATGTATATCCACTTCCATAACAAGGAAATACACTGCCATAATAAGTGCTCCTCGTGTTTATGTACACAATTTATGTGATGGAACTTATAGTGTGCTCTTCATTAACTAAACTGTCTACAGTTGAAATGCAGATGCTGACCAATCATCTGGATAAGAGGAAGACAATGAAATCAAGGATGTGCAATGGGGCGCTGGACCATGGAACATCTATTGTTTCATACCATAAACCTGGAGGTTGGTACACTGGATGGTACACTGGTGGAGGTGAATGGACCTACGTGTGTCAGAGGGTGTGATTTTCTAGCATCAGTTAAGAGGGATAGCACCTGGGAAGTACTTGTTGGTCAAACAAAGCACTTCAAATTCAATCCTAGCATGCAGCAGAAGCCAGAGGTGGGTTCTCAGGAGAGATGTGATAAGATTTCAACATTTTAGGCACCCAAAAAGGTGCGGCGAGGTGGTTTAAACTTTTCGGAGTTGTACCAAAAGGAATTTCTAAGCTGATCTAAGCTGAAAAAGGCTCCTCTCACCATGCACAGACTTGGTAGTCACGTCCTAGGTTGCTATCAAGGCAACATCCTCGTTCTGCAGTAGAACTTGAGTTCAAAAGGCAGCAATGAGCTAGTAGTAATACCTCAATCTTAAACTATTCAACCAAATGCCACTGCACCCTATCTTCTTCTATAAGTCCCCGGTTATCAAAGATGGCTGCCACGAATACCTGTGAACCATTGACAGGCAGAGATAAATGAGTAATGTTTATGCAGAAGTGTGATGTGTGCCCCTGCTTCATAAGCATGCACATGCTACAGGAATGGTGGGAGTTGGGATTACTTTGGACACGTGCAAGTGAAAAAGCTGCCTTTAACAGATTCGTTTGAAGGCTGCTTCCTTTCTGCTGAGCAATGTTACAAAGATCTCCGAATATAAGCTGTTGGAGCACATCAGGAAAATTTTACCCACTATTTCTCCTCTCCTTGGACAAGTGATTAACATGACGCTTAGTTTAGCAGTCGTGCCTTCAGCATGGAAACAGGCTAGGGTGATACCATTGCTTTAAAAAACCCTCACTGGACCCTAAAAACCTGAAAACTTCAGGCCGATTTCGTTGCTACCATGGCCTGCTAAGATCACGGAGGCATATATCAACTCACTCCTTTCAGACCATCTGACCACCAATAATAGTCTAGATCCCTCACAAAATGGTTTTCGCCCCGGCCATAGCACAGAGACGGCGCTTCTGGCGGTGACAGAACATCTCTGGACAGCGTTGGACGCAGGGCAGACATCGGCACTGATCCTTCTGGATCTCAGTGCCACATTTGACACTGTGTCCCATGCAATCCTGTTGCGCCGCCTGGAAGAGGCTGGCATTGGTGGCTCTGCTCTGAAGTGGCTTGCGTCATTTCTGTCTGATAGGTCGTTCCAGGTGATTGCTCCCCCTTTTTCCTCGCCCACTTTCTCCATCCAGCAAGGGGTGCCACAGGGCTCTTCTTTGAGCCCTCTGCTCTTTAATTTGTATGTACAACCTCTGGCTGCAGTAGTCAAGAGCAGAGGACTGACTGTGGTCTCCTACGCCGACGACACTCAGCTGGTGGTAGCCCTCTCGAGCAACTCTAAGCAGGACACCTTTAAGTTTCAAGACGATCTTGCTGTAGTTGCTGGGTGGATGACAACTAACTGCCTCCAACTGAACGCCAGCAAGTCGGAGGTGTTGCTGGTGGGTAAGGATCATGGGCTATGGAATGAGCATTGGTGGCCTACGACTCTAGGCACGCCCCCCCTCCCCCAAACAGGTTGTAAAGAACTTGGGGGTTTGGATGGACGCCTCACTCAATTTTCAGATTCAAACGAAAAAGGTGGCGGGTACCTGTTTTGGCTTGCTGCGTGGACTCAAACCGATCTTGGGTTTTTTTGACGCTCCGACCAGACAGATCATCATTTAGGCTCTGATTACATCTAGGCTTGATTATGCGAGCTCTCTGTACCTGGGGGCCAATAAGGCGGAAGTACATAGACTACAGAATGCCGCAGCTAGATCTCTCCTTGGTCTACGTAGAGTTTGTTCAGTGACCAACACAATCCGCCGTCTTCATTGGTTGCCTGTGGCTAGACGGATCGAGTTCAAGGCTCTTTGTATAGCCTTTAAAATCTTGAAGTTCGCCTCCCCTAACATTTTGACCGGCTTGCTCTCTCCTTATGTACCCTCCCGTCAGCTTCGCTCTATGGGCCAACATTTGCTAGTGGTCCCTCGAGTCAGGAGGATTCGGGCCGGAGGGCGCTCTTTTCGGTATAGAGCGGCGACGCTCTGGAACACACTGCCCCTCCATATTCGAGGCCTTAGTAATTTTCTTGAATTCAGGAAAGCTATTAAAACTTTCCTTTTTCCCCACGGTGTAGGCCTTACTGGCCCCCCTCTGCGTTGTGGTCTCCTATTTGCTGTTAGCGCCGGGACGCCTCTTGGCTGGGGCAGCTGTTGCGCTTTAGAAATCTTTCAAATAGAAATAAATAGAAATATAAGATTTGTCTAGCCATTGTCCATGCACTGCGATTGTGATTTGATTTTTCCACCCTACTCCTTCCAAGTAAATGCTCTGTCGAACATATGACTGAGAATGTACTTAATATGGATACAGTGAAAAAATGGGAATTAAGTGGAATGTAGAAGCAACCTATTTTACTGTTTATTGATGCAAATGAAGTTAGCACAAACACAGGAAATGCCCTACAAAGATTACTACGCAGCTTTGAAATATATGTCACAGAGAAGAGTTTGTAGATCAACAGCAGCAAATTTTAAGTGATGGAACTAGGCCTGAGAAACTTATCTGACAAGAAATATGAGCTATGGCACAGTAAATAAAGTGGTGAATTACATTCATTAGTGGCATAATTTGCTAATACCAGAGAGATAAAAATAATAAAGATATTGCTAGGTTTATCTCAGACCAATGGGACAATCCTGAAATTTGCTCACTGGATGGGAGGATGCTCCATTCAACTGCCAACGAGTGGTTATAAACTCAAAACAATAGTAAAGCATGGTATTAGTAGATCCTGGATTACTAATTGAATGCTATCAATGTAAATGCAGTTAGAAAATCTGGGCGTAGCCTGTTTGCTATGGCACGAAACTGGCAGGCTTATCCTAAGAGAAAAGAGTAAAATATTTAAACACCACCAAAACAACATTACAGTGAAGAAACTAACCAGTAACATTCCTAAACCTCGCTTAGGCACCACTACTCTCTTATCAAGGACTCCATCATAGGAACACAGTTGTCACAGGTCAGCTGTTTCAACCGTAAACGTGCCTTTCTCGACCTTTATGTCTCTATGACAAATGGAGGCCAGCTAGTATAACCGCTGAAAAGCACATTTAAAGCTTGGGCTAGTGCACACTCCTTTGCACAGACAGACGTCGGCAGAAGGTTCTTCCTTTTCTGTTCTTCTCTGAGATCAGTTATATTCTGAAGCCTGAACAATCCCTTGTTAGATAGAGTATCCACCAGATAGAGATAGATCATTATCAAAGGTAAATAACGTATTCTTCTGAAGCCTGCTTCTAACCACAGATTCTTCACCTGTGAATTGACACCAAAGCAGGTGGGCCTGGGATGTGAACTTTACACTAGAAGTCCTGCAGGACCAAGTGGGCAAAATGGCTCTCTCTGCAGACTTGTAAATTTAAGTGCCTGGTAAAAGTATGGACAGATGCCCATGAGGCTGCCTGACAGATGTTCACAACAGGAGCACACCAAGCTTAAACAGTAGTAGAAGCCATTGCTTTGGAGGAATGAGCCTAATGAAGGATGAATTTTGTACCAGGCGCAACAGAGTTTGATGCAGAAGACAATCCTTTGGGATAAGTTCAGTCTCTGGACCATCATTCCTTTCTTCGCACCAGCGAGCCCAAGAAACAGCTGAGCGTCCACCCGGTATTCCTTAACCCTATTAATCTATAAACTAATGGAGCATGGATATTGTGTGAAAAGAACACAAGGAGCATAACTGACCGCCTTGAGACTTGTTACGGAGGTGGGAAGGCCTTCAGGGCAACTGTGCCCAGAACGGCACATATACTCTTCACTAGCTGAAGATAGTATTTCAACATGTTGATGGAGAAACTAGGGTGGACAGCAATGTTTTGGTGACTCTAGGCGGACTGAGACTAGCTGTGGTGAACTCGTCTTCAGCGGGCAGTCCTCAAGGTATGGGAACATGTGTATCCTTGACCTGCGAAAATTTGCCAAAACCACTGACATGACCTTTGTAAAGACCCAAGGGAACAATGCAAGTCCGAAGGGCAGTACAGTGAACTGGAAGTGGTCTAATCCCACCACAAAGGGGAGGTACTTACAGTGGGACTGTAGTAACGGAGCATAAAATAATCCATCCAGCCCCTGGGATACAAGGTTTGAAGCTCTTGAGAAAGTGTCATTTTGAACTTTTCCTTCCGGAGGAAGGAGTTCAAGAGTTTGAGGTCTAGAATTGGTCTTAGTTTCCAGTCCTTCTTGGGGACCAGAAAGTAGTGGGAATAACTCCCAGCCCTTTCTGAACCTTCGGTACCAGTCTTTGGTGAGCAACGTTATCTCTTCCTTTGACAGAATCATGGTGTGATCCACCAACATCTAATAGTAAAATGGCGGATGCAGGTAGGTGCATCCAAAAAGGTAAGGGCAGTAGTAAGTTGGATAGTTTGAAGGACCCATTGTTCTGATGTGATAGAGCGCCAGTAAGGCAGGCAGTGTTGGGTTTTAATACTGGTCTCAACAGGGAATTGGAGAGCAAATTAAAGATGTTTGGTAGCAATTCCATGTGAAAAGGAGGATATGGAATGTTGCTGTTGTAGTTGGCCTCGTTCTTTAGAACCCCCTCAACTTTTGCCACCAGGAAAGGTTAGTGTGGATTGCTGTACAAGATGAGAATGTTGTGTATGGTGATATTTGAGACCCTTTGAGTATCTTCTGAGATACCTATATTGATAATGGAAATAGAGAGCACAGGAAAGTAACCCCAGTGAATGAGCCATAGTTCTGATGTCTTTAAGTATTTTTTTCCTCCGTCGGAAGTCCTAAAGGTTAATCCATGGCAAAATCTGGCAAGGTATCCAAGTCACTGCCATTTTGAAAATTGAGATAAATGCTAGCAACCATATAATGAGGTGGAAGTAAATTATTTAACTCCTCCTAGTCATCTTCATCATGTGGGACATGTTGGAGGACTTGAATGACATTCAACTATGACCCAAAAATGACTTCCATCCTCCACAAGTATGGTTACAGAAACACAGGGACTGGAGGGGAGCCACCATCATCCTTAGGATTTACTTTGGAAATCACCGACCTCAACATTGGGCAGGTTCTAGCTGAAAATGATCTGGAACTGGTGCCAATGGAGGACTAGAAGGTAGGGCTTGCAGCACAGTAGTGGAGGCAGAGCACATCAGTAGAGCCATTGGCCGCCTGCGAAAAGCCTACCAGTGAAAGTTCTACTGGTCTATCAGGCCGGTAGGTGTACCAGAGGGAGTCCATTGAACTTAAATAGCTGCAGCATAGCCTCCATAAATTAGGTCACCACCTCCTCAGTAACATAAAATGGACCAGTGATGCATTAGCTCCCAGTTCAGCATAGAATCTAAATCGGACACTGAAGAAGGAGGCACTTGTTGCGACCACCGACTGCGTGACCTACCTCGACAACAGGAGTATTAAGATGCCGAGGAGCTTTGGATGTGTTTCTTACTTGACTTCTCTCTGGACTTGTCTTTAGACTTCACCCTAGGGCCTACCTGATGAGGACAACCTCAAATCGAGACTGCCCTTGCTTCTTGTGTTCCACAGTGTAGAGTTTGGTCTTTCCTTTCCTGATGGCCTTGGGGTGCATCAAGGAACACTTGTTGCACAACTTGGAATCATGCTTTTTCTCGAGGCATAATAAACATACTTCATAAGGGTCAGTTGCCAACATCTGCTTCTGAGAAGTGCAGCATTGCTTGAAACCTGACATCTTCAAGGTTACATCCTTGCACGCTGCAAAATGTAAGAATTTGGTGAGAAACAGAAAATAGATACAAGCGTACAACGGATCTCGCCATATCTGGAAGTGGACGGAGTTTCAACAGAGGTTGACAGTGCCATCTGTTGGCATGCAGGAGCGTTTGTAAGTTTCCAGATCCAGTATGGCTCCTGGGAAGATTCTCAAGGTGAGGAATCTGTGGTGAGTAGCAACACAAGACCTCTAAGTAAGCAGGTTACCAGGGTCCCTGCCTGAACTTTCTGCTTACATTTCAGATGACTGAGGGTTTATTTGTCCTGTAATTAGCTTCCCCTCCCTTTTTGCCAACGGCCTCCCAGAAAGATATTTGCTTCCAAAGAGCTTTTGCTTTTTACTTGGAGCCATGTCACACCTTCCTGCGGGGCTGAATAATCTAATTACCCTCAACATATGGCAGGGAGGCTGGCAGAACCAGTTTTTGTACTGGCCAAGCTTCCAAGAGATGAACAATTTTTAAGTATGACATCTTTGGGCATATTAACCAAAAATCTATGTTATTCAACAAATTAGATTTTCTTTGTAAATATCAGAATGCTTCAAAGCTGATTTCTCTAGCACTTCTACATAAACTTATCACAAAGGGATTATTAATGTAGGCCTCTGCAAAACTGAGAGGCTGATTTAGTTTTATGCAGTAAATATCACTTTTGAATGCTATTGCTGTAGAGACATGCCAATTCCCTTTGGCCTGGCCCATTTTTCTACGTTATGCACCTGGCTGGCCATTTAGACTCCTAGTCGACATTGCAATGTCAAAATTGATTTATTTGACATTTCCTGGCCGCTGCTTTTTAGCCACAGCATTTCAGGCCTGCAATAGCAGTCCTGATTCCATGCTTTTTACATCACACATGTTTGGGTAAGGCTACATTGCAGCCACATGCGACACCTGACTTTTATGCCTCTGGTGCATTTTCCACACCATATTACTGTGGCCTTGCAATCTTCTATGTCAACTGAAATTAAACATTTTACACCTTGTGGACAGGGTCAGAACACATGAACTGCGGGGTGCTTAGCAAACTCCCAAGACACAGAGTCAAATATACCCGTACATCCAGTCTTTTGAGGAGACAAGGAGATTTAACAGGGCTGACAGTGGCGCGTGCTCAATACATTACCAGTATTTGGACATAACGGAGAGGGAGAAATTGTTTATATCTTGTTTTAAATGCACTGTGCTGATTTTCTGATTTGCTTTGTGCTGTGAGATTAAGATATTTTAACATCTTTTTTTAGACTAGTTTGTTGGTATAGCGGGGAGGGAGGATTTTCAAAGATTTAGCTTTTTTAAGTTGTAGGAAATTGCGGGCTAGCTGAGAAAGGTACACTACTCAGGCCCTCTAGAAGCAGCTGATGGAGCAGGGTTTTCGCTAAATAAAACCTGCTCGGATTGAACTCCTCATTGTGTGAATTATTAACAAAATAGTGTGAAAATGAACAGCGTAAAACTAAAAAGGGGGAAAAATGAAAACTGCGCAAGCGCGTGCTGGGAGAGTTAGTGTAGGCCGCAAATGCACATGATTAATACAGAAAATATCAGCCAACAGCCGAGAGTTTCTTTTCATTAACTGTTTGAGAATAATGTGCAGAGCGTTAGAAAAGCAAAGCAAAAGCGTTCATAGAGCGTTTAATAGTGGAGTCTTGTAAAATAATAATGATAATCACACTTGTATTTGTTTTTCCTAGAGCTCATTTTACTGCTCTGCAGAGAAGGCCTCAAAAGTCGTTTAGGTTTCATTTGCTTATTAGAATGTACAAAGGAGAAATATGTAATTTGCCCTTCGTGAGTTCCTGAGGATGGCCAAGGATGTGTAGAGGAAACAAATGAACATTATGAATGGAACTTCCTTGCTGAGCGGAGTATGTGGACACTTGTACTGCAAGACTGATACATTTTTGAGATGGACAAATTTACAAGCCGCGGAAGTGCGATAACTGTATTTCCTTTGCTGAAAAGCTGATGACGTGAGCTGCCAAATACAAAGGAACTGTTGAAAAGTTAGGCACATTGAGAGTGGAGTGACTAGACACCCCCTGTTTTTAACCAATGAAAAATGAGGTTTCTATGTGTGATGATACATGAGGGGTTGGATCTTTAGTGAATTTAGGGTATAACTATTAGTAGAAAGAGGGTGGGGGCTAGAGCCCGTTTTCCTACTTTGCGAGAGGAGAGAGCTGTGTTGGTGTTTTCCTAAATTCATTGGCTGGCTGTTGTTCTGCTGATCCTGACTCTTATCTTTGCACCTCAATTCTTCTTGGGGATGCCCAGCTTACTCTCATGGCCGGAGGGTAGCTTTCCTGATTTCTAGAACTTTGTGTGATCGGTTACTATGATATTCTAAATTTGCATAAATCTTATTTGCAAATGTCTTTATCCTTTTGTCTCTTCGTCGATCCACTCTCTCATTGCGCTGACATTTGAGATGTACAATCGAGTTTTGTTATCATAGCTGTATTCCTTGCGTGATGATCTATGATTCAAGCTGTATTGTACTTGATGAGCAATTCACATATTTAGATAAAGCATTTTGACTTATAAACAGAGTCAGTCTTCATTAGTTTCATTTAGTTATTTTGAATGATTATTTTTTTATGATGATGCTTCTTTAGAATTCTGAATATTATTTGCTAATCCCTAACCACTATCAAATATTCATCGAGAAAGGAAGAGGATGAAATAAGTAATGAGCAAATTGGTAAGATTGGTTTAAACTCACCCAGCGTGAAAGGGACTGGTAGGTATTAAATTGGGTCCAGATGATATAAATTTGTTTGTCCCTAAACGCTGGATCACAGCCTGCTAGCGTTCAGGGCTGCTTCATTTCGAGCCATTCAAGGGGTATTTAATGGGGCTTGAAGAGTGTACAAAGGCATGCCCGCCTGTGCCCAGACTGCTCTCAGTGGACCCCCCCAATTAGCAAACCTAGGAAAGAAACTCGTCCTTCCTGTCATTAGTTTTCACAAGCCTTAGCAGCTTTGAAATGTTCCCTTTGTGTAGCTGACCGCTGTTGGGGATGTAATTATGACACTGGTGCCAAAGTTCAGTGGCAAAAAAATAACTATATTTGTAAGTGTTTCATTAAGAAAGATAAGTATAGCTTTTTAGTCTAACACATTTTATAACTATGCTTAATCTCTGCTTCAATGTTTGCTGTCATTAGGGAATTGAGAGATCCACCAAGACAGGTTGACCTGTCGAGCTCAGTGGATAAATCTAATTGTGGTGCTGATTTTTTGGAGAACAAGATTTCCTCGATTCAGGCATCATTCCAAGACTGATAGTTAATGGAACACTTCGCACCGAACTTGAAAATGTAACTTAAGTGGGACTAACCTGGTCCCTATATCTGACATGCGCTCCATTGCGGTCTGCCTGAACTTGTGCCTTTCTACGGGTCTAGCATGACCAGATAACCACGAGTTACACTTTCTGCTTTTATCGTTATGGTATCACTTTATTTATTAAAATGTTCTCTATTTTTCTAAACTGTTTGGAAATGTACTTGTGTTGTGTTTTTCCTTTATTACTGTTTGTGTGTTACATAAATACTTTGCACATTGCCTCCAAGTTAAGCTTAACTGCTTTGTGCCAAGCTACCAAGAGAGTTAAGCACAGGTTAATTTAGTGACTTTTGTGGTTCACCCTGACAAGGGTTGTGTTTACTATTTGAGGAGGGCTTCCTACCCTCTCAACTAACGGACGTACTTGTACTATCTTTAACTCTGTAGCCAGTTTGTTTGGGTAACTGATATATTGCTTTGGCATCTATTTTTTAAAAGTTTCTTATAGAGGAAGAACACCAAAGAACCCTGGGGCACACCCTAAAAGCAACAGAATATTTGATCATGCCTCTTCAGAACCTATTGATTTGTAGTCAATTTATTGTGCACTGCATTAAAATGTGCAAAAGAACATTGCACCCTTGACCTACATCCCTAACGACCCCAAACTTATCAATTCACAGCCTGAAGTCCACTTTTTGCTGGTTCAATGATAATTGAGATATGGGGAGGGCAACCAAACAGTTATGTGTGAAGACCCCTTTAAAACACAATATTTACCTCCACCTTCCAGCAATTATATGACTTCTGTCATCTCGTAGACTTTATCTTGCATTAAGAATATCTGTATTGAATCTCAATTTTCACACAAAGATGAAGGACAACCTCCTTTATGCGCATCCCTACTCCTTTCAGAATTGCAATTTCCTTTGTGATGAATGGGTTAGGTTTTTTATAAAGCGATAACAGGCAGCTTTATGGATGCCTCAGAGTGCTATGAGACACTGTAAACACGTAGACATGGCAAAACTGAGCAGTATATGGACAGTTTACGAGACTTGATTATACATTATGCTTTAAGGGCACATGTTGAGAGGTGATTCTCTGTTCCTAGAGGGCCCTGAAGCCTGCTAGGTTATCCCAACTGACAACCAATAACTTTTATGCTGGGAGCATCCAGTGAGTAGAGGTGCAGGAATTCGAGAAATATGCCAAAGTCTTCCAAAGAATGTTCAGAGGGCTTTTGGAAGATTTAGAACAAAGTGAAGACAAAAGTAAGAGGCTGGTGAACCTGATGTGTATGCGGGAGAATGGCATGATTTCCAGGGAAGGGCTAAGATGAGCACCGGTCTTGCTGTGCATGGTGTGGGGATTCCATGGATAGAAAGACATTAGGGTGTATCGCTCAATCAGAAGCACAAGGGCAGGGTATTTTAGAAGAGCCAACACGCACCAAGGGGCACCAATCACTGAAGTACACAGGAGTTCAGGACTTTGGGTAGCAACCTTTAAGCAGGACCCTAATTCAAGCAGGTACACAAGGGGATATCAGGAAGCTCCACAATACCGGTCAGTAAAACAGAGTAAGGGTACTGACCAGTCAAGTACACAAGGGTTCTGTTATTCAGAGGGAGAATTAATATGTAGGACAACAGCTCAGCGAGAGGGGAAGGGTACAGTATATGTGGACAGGGTGTGCAAGAAATGTTGAGGGGTGTGCCAGCAGTGCTGAGACATAATATAATTTATTTGCAATTGTAACTGCAGTAGGCCGAAGGGCCAATGGGCAAAGCTGCGCTGCAAAAGGCTCTTCTAGGCCCTGACAGAAGGCCTGGTGGGAGAGGTGGGGGGACTGACGTATTGGTTCTGTTCCTGACTCTAGTAGCTGATGCACGATTGCAGCCCTGCCAAGTACCACGCATCAGGCGTTAGACTAACACATTTTAGTGCGGTGGTCTGCATCACCGCACAGAAATGCAAAATCACGCATTAGAGCCCCTCTCAGCTGTCAAGCCGGAGCGCAGCTATAATGCACCAATACTAAAAGCTGCAGTGGTAGCATGCACCACGCACTATTCCCGGCAGGCTTGACGGCTGACTCAGCTGCTCAGTAGCTGCTATCACTACCATGCTACAATGTAACAACACTGGACTCCACGCTGCATAACTCTGAAGTCAGGAGTCGTCAGTGTCCAATGGCTACTACTGAGACAGTGTGAGTCTCAGTGAGTTTGTCAGACTCACGGTGGGTAACAGCCGCCCGCAGCGTGAGCGGGTGTCATGATCTGGCCAGGTCCAAGGTCCAGATGGCTGTCTTAAAGCTAAGGCTCATTTAGAAGTGAATCGTGGGGCCTAAAATGCGTGCCTTTCTACTTTGTACGCTTTACAAGGAGCCCCACACCTCATTTCACTAAAGTTGGACAGAAACTGACCTACCTTTGACACTTTTGTTAAAGAAAAAAACTCCACAGTAAATTTAATATGCTAGATTTTAATGCAGATCAAGATGCAAGCAACACAGCAGCTCTTCTTGACCCGTCCTGTTATAGGCTAATGGCGATATATATACACTATTGATCCAGGTAGTTCCCCAAACTAGACATTTCTACTCAATGGAAGGGTGGATAAGTATTTAGAGTTTATTAAGAAGTTGTATAGAGTAGTACAAAAGCAGAACTCAAGGTCAAAAGTGCTATTCCAGCAGCATCAAAAATGTCAAGAATTTTGGAAAATGACTTCATGACATACTTTTAGAGAGCACTGTGAATCAAACGTATTCCAAATAATAAAGTGCGCACCAAACATGTTTAAAATATATACTTTCTTGTCAGTAAGGGACCAGAAGCTCCGAGTGGTACGTTTTGCTGTAATGTTGCAGTGCGAACTAACCGCAAAGTGATTAACATCCAAAAACGGTTTCGCTTTTCATCTCGCCTCTCATCTTTCTCTACTGCCCTGTTAATGAGATGTGCATGCAATGCCCTGTTTCTCAAGGATATCAAGTGCACGAGGACCAATCAGCCGTGGCCGGTCTTCACATTTCATTTCAACAGGTTGTAAGGTCCGAGGTTCTGCATGAAAATAAATCTCTCTCATTACATTCCTCCCACTGCCGTCTGCACAGTTGAACTTCGTGACTCTGGGAATTTCCAAGGAGTGAAGGCATTGATTGCTTCATGCAATAAACCCGTGACTCTTGCCGCTGGCGCAGGATCACACAGTTGGCACAGAACTGACATGAATGATGTTCAAATAAGCACAAGCTCATTAATTTGAAAGCGAGGGAGCGGGCAGACGACGGAACTTGCTATTATTTTTAAGATATTAACTCCTACCTCTTTTCATTATATTCCAAGAGTGAAAGCCTAAAAAGGTTTTTTCTACTATCAAAATAAAAGTGTGATGTATTCATAACTTTAGACCAATCAATGACAAATCAGGGAACATGTAAGACAAGGTATAAAAGGAATGGCCGAGTAGCGGTTCAACAATAAGCAAGTATGTACCATAAGAACTGGAAATGATTCAAACTTAGGAAGCAGCCGAACCCTTTACACAACAAAAAGCGAGCAGGAACGGATGCAAAATTGTATACAAAAAGCAGGCAGGATGTAGGAAGGTGACGACAGAAACAAGGCTGTCTCGATGGAATAATCTACTCAAGACCCTGTCAGGGCAAGACCCCCAGTAAATATTGGTCTTCGAAATGGTTTGGATTTTAGTCTCTTTTCATTACATACGTTGTATTGTTTCAGTTCTGGGATATTTGTGATTTTTATTGGGTACCACAGATATTTATGCACATCTCATAAGTGAACATTGTGGATTTCTTTGCACAGCATTTGTATTTGGCTGCGCCCACGCCATATGCCCTTGTTGGCTAGATTCCTCCTTCAGTCTTTCCCCGGGTGCTCACAATGACTACAAGAGATGTGTGTAGGCCACAGCGTCCTTCTTGTTGAGCAGGCGAGCAATGCTTCCCCGTTGAACTACAGGCAGCCTGGTCTCCTGCACACCTGACGTGGACTGTGGGAAGGAGACGCTCAGCTGCTAAAGGTGGATTTCTTCGCTCTCGGTCTAACTTGTCACAGGTCTGTCCCTGCTCAGAGACCTCATGCCCTACCTAGCCTAGCATAGCGGACGACGTTAATACTGGCAATCAAGGCCTGGCCCTCACTTTGTACATGCTCTGTGCACTCAATCGCCACTCCTTGAAGAGCCAAGAGAAAATTAAGGATTTAGAATGTGGACACTGTTCGTGAGCAAATGCAGACCTAGAATACAGTCAGTTCCGGATTACCAAATAGGCAAAGTAGGCACCGGCCTTTGGGCCCCACTCCTTTTAGGGGCCTGCGACAACAGATCAAAATAATATTGATTTGATCTTGAAATAAATTTACAATCAAGCTTCCTTAAATTGTTTCCAAAAGATAGAAAAAAATAAAATCAACTCAAAGAAACAAAAACTTTACATGAAGAGACTATAGAGAAAATACTGTATCAAAGTAATGTACCCACTAACAACTTAAAGTACATAAACCAGAGACACTGCATAAAATTCACATAACAGTTTGTCTCTTAAAAGCTCATCTTCTGTCAGCTTTCAGTTTGTAAAAATATTGGTTTATTACAGTTTGTTCGTTGGTAAAATTAAAAACACATTAGGAGATAAATTGTGAGGGCGGTCCGAAATTTCCACTGCCTAGGGGCCTCCAGAGGGTTTAATCCGGCACTGAATACAGTAGTCTACTGAATTCGGATAATCTGATTGTTCACTTGTTTTTGCAGACTCCAATATTGACAGGATGCATTCCAAATGCAGAAAAGGCGCATTGGAGCTGTGCTGGTCTCCTACATAAGGAGAATGTTATTTCTCTGACTTTCAACACTAGTCAGACGCATTTGCGATGGCATGTCGCAGGTGGATAGCAGCTACCACCACAAAACAGAACCACTAACCCAAAGGTCCAGAATAGGGCACCTACAGGGCTCAGCTATTGACTAGTAGGAAGATGACTCATCACCAGTGTTTCAGCCAATTAGACAAGCATAGGCAAAAACACATTTCTTAATTTCTCTCTGAAAAAGGGAAGTGACAGAAGCCAGTATGAACACCAGATTCATTAGCTATATTGTTCATTAAAGCTCAGTAGATACTGTATAAGACAGCAAGTTCCTCCAGCCTGTCCTTTAACTAGGCACTTTAATAGTAACAGGTATTCGATTAATTAGCTGAATGTTGTACATGTTGGCTAATCGCAGCAACTTAAAAGGAATACTGCCATGTGACGGCTCTGAGTGCAAGCGTTCCTATTGTACATTGAACTATGTACTTGCAACTTTAAAACTGATCAGAGAATATTTGCATAAGTTTGTCAGTGAAATCTCTGAGAAAAGCATATCTTACCCTTGTGTGGGGACTCCTGAGTTTCTATTCACTCTCTGTATTGTTGTTTAATATCACAAAATGTGAATCATGTGCAAATCCATGACCCCTACAAAGCGAGTTAACCCTACTTTTGAGGGCCTATATTTGGCTGTTTTAGCCAGTGCAGCCTTTTGAAATGCAGTTACTAGCAATGCTTCCTAGAAGACAAACTGCTTAAATGTCAATATTTCCATCAGGTTAAGAATCCTATAATCCTCAATGGTTCTGACATTACGAAGGTTGAAATCTCTGTGTCAAACCATCTTTAGTAGTTTTTTAGTAAGGGGAACTTCTGTTGGTTGTTCTGCCAGAGTCCCGGGCATTATACCTTCCACTACTGTTGACTAAGGTGGCATTTAGGAGGTTTACTAGCAATCCTATTGGCCATCTGGGTAAATTCTTATCTTGACGGCTCATTATTAATAAGGGTTGGCGCCATTGAAATTAGATTAAAATCCATGGAGATGGGACCACGCTCAATCTAATGTGGGGTCGTCCTGAGTAGATTTCTTAAAACAAACTCCATGATGGAACCAGCCTTCTCAGGAGGCCTGGTGTGCAACACCCTTCAGTCTTAGATGCAGTCAGAGCTCTTCCCTCAACTGCGTCAAACACAGCTTTTAGTCAGCACCAGCCTTAATATTCTACGACTGTATAATAGACCCTGCAGTTTCAGGTCTGATCTAGAATGTAGCCAAGAGAAGCACACACAGCTTTAACACAGATAAGCCCTTAGTCCAAATGTGAACCCTGAAAATGTACAAATCAGGAAACAGGTTGAATGCAAATTCAACGCGGAACAAACTTAAGGCACAGTTATGTTATGCTAAGTCAATTTGTATGGTGCAGCTTATCACCCGTGAGGGTATCCAGGCGCTGGAGCAGGAACATAGGCCGGACGGCACTCCTAGTTGAACAGCCAGGTCTTCAGTTTCTTGCACCAATTGAGAAGTGAAGTAACAGTCTTGATGTGTTGAGAAAGTTCATTCCAGTTTTTGGTGGCGATGAAGGAGAAGGTGTGTTGAAATATATATATATATATATATATATATATATCCATATAAATTCATATGTATGCACTTCAAAGATGATATGCTTAGATATAATCACACTAACATGAGGCCCGGAGCTCCAAAGGGCTTCCTATCTGATCTTGCCTGGACAAGCTTCAACAGCTATTCTGAACCACCTTAGAGGTCACTTTGATTGTCCAGACTTCATGATAGTTTCCTTATCTGGTTGTGCAATTTGCTTACACAGTGCCGAGCCAGCCTTTCATGGTCTGCCCATATCTAGCTGTTTATAATTGGCATGGTGCAGATCTTGCACATCCCTTTTAGCCATATTTGGCTTGGTGCCTCATTCTAGTTCCGCTGGCATGGCATTACTAAAATGTATATAACACTCAGAAACCAGTCACTCTGGGAAGAAGCAGTCTGAGAGCTCCTAAGGCAGGAGACCTGACTTCTTCCTTGCTGATCAGCAATGATGCATTGGTACCAATAAATACATTTCACTCTGTTTCTGAGCAAACTGCTGTGTCTGGTGAGTTTTCATTTGCTCTTAGGAGGGTACAAAGTGTTTCCCTAACAGAATGGTGTCAGAAGTGGGATTCCTTGCCTTTCAAATGAGGATACCTTGCCTTTCAAATGAAATGCTTAGAATAGAGTTAGTAGTGAAATAAAGAATTGAGGTGTACCTACACATATGAGATGTAGTGAAACAGGAGACTGATAAGTAATTAAGTTACTTTATGTCAGTAAATACTGACAAGTGGCAGGCCTTTCGGAGGCTTTTTTAAGATCCACTGCAGAAGAGCCTGTGCCAGGATGGGATATTGATTTTCCCCAGAAGAAGAAACCCTCCCAGAGTATAGTGAGTGGAGCTTCTGATTGGTGGGTTGCACCGGAACACAGGGAAATAATTTTGAAATATGCGTAGTTATGTCATGGATGAATAACTGCATTTAAATAGTGTACTGATCTTCAACAGTAATGGGCCACTATGTTTCCTTGAAATGTTTCTTTGAATTATATGGAAAATAGAGCATTACTGCATTAGAGAAGAAAAATTGTTTTATGTAATGTCTCTGAGTAGTCCATAACTGTTGATTTTCATCTTTTCACTCTCTCTATCCACTACCTAACAACTTTTCCCTTGTAGGAGACCTTTTGTATTTATCTTTCAGGGTGTAAGTGCACATTGTGAGTAAAAAGCACATTTCATGAGAGTGGATCTCGTAGAAAATCATGGTAAGCCCACTAGAAAGTTGTTAAAAAAAAAACTGGCAAGAGAAAAAGTTCAAAACAAATCATCACCAGATAGCCCTGCAAATAAAGGTAAGAATTTAAATTATATAAAATATGTTAAGTAGTTGCGCGCTACTATGAAAAGTGTAGCTACAACAAAGTATAGATGTGTGAAACTTCAATTATTATATTCCCAGAATGGTCAAAATTAGAATTAAAACTCGAGGCAGAAATGCCAAGCATTCCATATAAAAAGAGAATGGACTTTGCATACATTGTCCTATGTTTTATATAAGATATTTTGTGTTTATGTACATGGTTGATGTATGAAGGGTTGTTCATGTTTTATCTACCTCTTGTAAATGTTATCTCATAACAAGTGAAGCACTCGGATACCTTTGGGTATAGCTAGAGCTCTATAAAACTAAAAATAATAATTTTAACATAGTACTGTTAAAACTAACTTTACCTAGAAAAAGGAACTCAATAGTAAAAGAGTAGGCCTCACAGAGAAAAACGGATGGTTGTGTTTTACACAACCAGGACATGAAACATCTTAAGAATAGATGCCCCGCCTTTTGTTAGTACTGCCTATCAGCTACCTAGCATCTACTTTAGGGGTAACATATATGTAAAAAAGAAATAGGAGTTCAGAGCTTGGCAAAGTAGTTTCATATGGTAGGTCAAAGTAGCAGTAAAGTGCGCACACAGGCCTTGCAATGCCAGTTTTGAAAGACTCCTGTGCAAAGTGTTGCAGCACTCTAATGGCATTTAATTTACAGTTAATACAGTCCCATGGCATATGGTATAACCCTTTATAACGAAATTTCAAGTAAACTCAATATGTCAATAGTGTATACACCATGTAAAATTGTTAATAAAAAATTGGAAAGCTAAGTTGAATTTATCATTGAGGTGGCGTAGATTTGATTCTCCTAGGACAGAGGATTTTAAATATTAAAGGCATTCACATTATATGGGTAATTGTTGGCTGCTGTAGGGGTGAACTGCTGAAAGAAAAAAAGCGTCCTCCTTTTTATCACACTGCAAATTATAGATTTTAACTGGATAGGAATGCCTGAGTTTTAATAGAATATACTGAGCTCATTCCCAGCACCAGCAAGAAAGCTTTAACAGCTGCTAAGCTGTCTGTCCAAAGGCACACTTCTGAACAGAGGGAGGTAATGAGTGGTTTATTGCCCTTTTTGGGTTTCTGTGAGGACATTAGAATACAGCACATTGCTGTAATTTGGACAGCTGGGAGACTTGTATTTAAATAGCAGTCCAAAATATACCTTTTAGCATCATATATAGCATCATATATAGCATCATAGGGGCCCTGTGTCATTAATTGTCAGACAGGAATTATGAGCCCTAGAACAGGATGCCTTCTCTCCTGAGAAAACTGTAGAAGCTGACATCTGCTGGTCAAAAAACCAGCTAGATAAATAATCCATGGCCTACCCAGGCACAAGCTACAAGTAAAGACTGTGGCAACTAGGTTTTAAGTTAGTATGAAATGGCACATAAAAGCACGTGCATGAAAGACAACCAGTCTTGAAAGTTAGAAATATAGTTTCATTATTTTGGATAAAAGAAAAAGGCTGAAAGTCAGGACTTTCTTTCCTATTTTCTTTCCTAAGAAGCACATTTGTGGTTCTGATGGAAAATAATTCCTTATTTCTAAAGGGTAAAACAAACTTTCTATGTTTCATTAAAGCTTCTGTGCTTAGTTTCAAAAGAAGTTTTGTAAGTGTTATAAATAAATGCATTTAAAGGCAAAATGAAAGGAATTAAACTTACATTTCAAGGGTTAGTGATTATTATTCAATAATGACTACATGTAAAATATTATTACAATTCATTGCATTAAAATCGTTTTTGCATTTTTATGAGCTTCATAATGTCTGATAACTACTGAAAAAAATTAGAAATGTAACAACTCAACATGTGCAAATTGCACATTCAGATTTCTATGTTAAAATGGGTAAATATGTTGTGCACTAAATTAAAAGGGTGAGTATTAGTTTCTCTAACAAAGACAATATTACTATATCTTAGTGACAAACTTAAGTTATGATTTCTAGTATGGCCTAATAGTTGCATTCTCAAATACAAGGGCTATTAAAAGTTATGCAAAGAGAGTAGCTCTAGAGACAGGTCAACTACATTGCATGCCTTTTTTGCACAAAATTTCTAGGCGCATTCTGGCATCCTAAAGTTTGAGCCAGTTCTTTAGGTGCTAGAAAGCACACTGCACAGGAATAAGAATAAAACAGCAAAAGTTAGATCCTACCTTTAAAATATCAGCACAGAGGCACCCTCAGTCATGCTTCTGGAGAGTTACTTTGAATTGTGATGGCCACATTGGATGACCGTGCTCAGGCAGAGGTCCTGAATTTATGACAACAGGTTTAAGTGTCAGAGGCCAAGTTCTGTATTTAACACTAACTAGCACTGCTGAAAGCACAATGTCCACGCAGGGGGTTTTGAGCATTTTTTTATCTTAGGTTAGCTACTGTGACAGTCCTTATTTTACACAAGTTGCTAGCAGATCACTGATGAAATGTATTTTATCTAAAGGCTTCCAGAGAGTCACACGCACAGACTCTCTAGTGCAAGCTAAAAGCAGTATTTGTAGTAATAAAATAAGTCAGAACTTTTAGAGCATCTTCAAAAAAAGAAAATGTGTGTGATTTCAACTTTTAGGGGCCTACATTAGACTATGAAAGCATCACAGCATTTCCTGATGTATACATGTACATTTTTAATTGTGTAAATGCAAGTTTTACATTTAGTCTATAGCCCTTGTAGTAAAAAATAAATAAATAAACAGGGCTGTATTTGGTTGAAGGGGAAAGATTCCTTTTTAGCAGTTTTGCTTCTATTTTTGTCTACAGCAAATGCTTTGTGTAGAAAACTTGTAACACGTGTTAGGCAAACGCACACTCAAGTGCAACTTGTTCTAAATAGAAAAAAGATATATATACAATACATGCTTGTAATGTTGATGAGTAGTTTAACAATAACTTAATTCCTTTGTATTAATTACATTTCCTGATAACATTATAGTATAACACACTACGGGTAATGTACAAAGAAGATCATGGCAGTTAAAAATTGCTCATTTATGAAAATGTTAAAGTGAACTTAGCTCTGATGATGTCTGAGGCTATTATGTGCTTAGGAAAATTAGTGTCAAATTAATGCTCAATTCATGTTAATGATATTCAGGATATCGTCATTAGTAATTTAACTACATTTAATAAATGGAAGAATTTACATAGTTGTTACAATGAAATTATGGCCTTGATTAAGCCCTCCTGGAACTAGATTGGACACCACAGATCTGTTTTAGGTAACATTGGCTAAAGGAAATATTCCATATTCTGTTAGGAGCAGATAGGGTTATCACTGTTCTCTTTAGAAATAATACCTTTGTAGGAGATATGCAGGGTGGGGTGTATCCTACTGAATAACAGTATCAAAGGGAGAGCGTAGATACCAGAGAGTAGATAAGAGTAGGGTATCAGTGTTATTGTTGCTCGGTGTTTCAGGATGAAGGTATCAGACATGCCCGAGGAGAATCTCATGTTTCCACTAAGGTGGGAGATAAAGGGATACATTTCACAATTCTAAAATGGATGCACCCCACCAATTTGATGGGGATATGGCCCCTCTGGAAACAAATTTTTGCAGCAGTATATTTTTTGAATAGATGGTATTTACTCACAAATACCTAAGGATAGGTTAGAAGAGGGCACTTACTGCTTGCAGCTTCAGTAAGGATTCTCTGTTGTATGCACCCCTGTAATGCACTTGTGGATGTGTTGAGAGATGATGAATGATGCTATTAGACTGCAGTTTGATAAATATGAAAGGGAAATGGCTGTACAGATCACTAACAATAAGGTTCTAGAACTAGGGAACAGAGAGATTTGGAAAAATGCCCTCCCCATAAAGGGATATTTAAAATAAATAAATAAAATAAAAAAAATTAAAAAAAGAGAGAATGGTGAAAACATGCTGTCCCCATAAAGTGATTACCTTATGAATTTGTGGTTCCCTTAGAACCTGTTGTGCCTGACACCAGTACTATATTCTCATTTATATCAGTAGAGGCAGAGCATTTTTTTCTCCTCAGTGAGTTTTAGCATTAAAGTCCATCCACAGAGTGAAAACCTCTTTGCCGTCGCGCTAAATGATACCCAGTACACTTCGTTAACTGGGAACCCCAATGTCAATGCGCAGGCACTAAAGAGAGACTTGGACTACCTATGCCTGGAAGGTGGTAGCATCGTCTTGCAGTATGCGGATGACCTCCTTGTGACATCTTCATCACTTGAGGCCTGTGAAAGCCTGTGAAAAAGACACTAACTCTGCTGAACTACCTCCACAAGAGAAGACACAAAGCCTCATTGTCAAAATGCCAGTGCTGCCAAAACGAGGGGACTTACCTGGGTTATGAGATATTCCAAGGTACACGCCGAATGCCACCTGACAGAATAAAATGTATTCAGGGCATTCATCTCCTGTCCACCAAGAAAGGAATGATGTCCTTCCTGGGGATAGTCAACTACTGCCACCAGTGGATCCCTGAATGCAGATGCTATGACTATTGAACTTGCAAACTGCTTCAAGAAGTTGAAAGAGACATTGTGTACTGCGCCAGCATGGAGACTGCCTGACTACAAACTGCCTTTCCATCTCTGTTTCAGAGCAAAATGACATTGCAAATGATGTGGTGTTGCCAATGGTGTGCTGACACAGCTGGAAAAGAAAGGCCTGTGGGACACTACCATGTGACTTTGCTTTCTGCAGTGATTGGGGGTCGGCAGCTGTGATGGCGGAGAGGATGGCTCTCATTGTGTTGAACTATACCTGTATTGTCTAGGTGCCACATTTGGTACGGTTGTTGTTGTCATCTGGTGCGACACAACATTTTTCTGCTGGCAGGCACACAGGTTATGATGGCACCATGTTGTCTAACTGTAATATCATAATAAGATGCCCACCTGTTAATTTAGCAACAGTATTACCTGCAATAGGTTATTCTGATGAGACCCCTAAGTATGTTAGTGTTGAGATTGTAGAAAACGGCACCACACCAAGTTTAGACAATATTAGAAAAGGCAGACTATATGAGTGGAACACTGATGGTTTCTCCAGCAGACTGATAGACACTAATTACAGAGCATGGTATGCCATAGCAATACCAGACAACATAGTTGAAAGTGCAGCTCTGCCACCTGGCACATCTACCCAATAAGATGAGCAATATGCTGTAACAAAAGCATGAATACTAGTCGAGGGTAAAACTGTTAACATTTACACTGACTCACATAATGCTTTGCAGTTGTTTTTGGCCAACTGTGTAAGTATCACAGATTCATAACAGAAGCAGGGCGCCTTATTGAAAATGGTCCTTTAGTAAGAGCTTGTTAAAAGCAATACTATTACCCAACAAGATAGCAGTAATAAAATGTGAAGCCAACACAGGAGCTAATACTAAGTTAGCCAAAGGTAATGCCATGGCTGACACAGCAGAAAAAGAGAGCATGTTACAGCCAGTGCAGATGGGACTAATAAATAAAATAATTCCAAAAATACAGCTCATTCAGAGACAATTGTTGCAAGCTAATGTAAAGGAAGCACAATGGTCTGCAACACCAGATGAACATAGAGGGTGGATTGATGATGGATGTGAGCCGAATAATGAAGAGAGTGTGGGCCTACCAGGATGAGAGGCCTGTGGCCCCACGCAGTATGTTCCTTTCACTTACAAGACTGGAGCAGGGACCCTCTGATATTGCACAAGGTGTGATGAATGCGCAGAGGCATTTTGCTTCCCAGTGAATGGATTGAAATACTTGCTGGTGTGGGTGGATACGTTTTCAAAATGAATGGAGGTGTGTCCAACAAGGAAGAATGATCCAGCAACAAGTGCGCAGTGCTTCGGGAAAGCCATCTCTCCTAGGTTTGTGGTCCACCAGGGCATAAATAGCGATAGAGGAGATCACTTAGTGACTGCATTTTTGCAAAAGATGGTGTTTTTGGGAATAAGGTATAACCTGCATAAAACATACCACCCCCCCACCCCCACGGTGAGGCCAGGAGGAGAAGATGAGGTCCAAAATAAAATAAAAAATAAATAGATTGTTAGTAAAGGCAACTGATGGAACAGGCCGGAAATGGCCTGCTGCTCTGCCTTTAGTACTGCCTGCAACAGGGGCAAAGACTTCTAAAGCAACTATGGAGACATGGTCATGGTGAGAAAAAATAAAAGCTGTTTCTCTTAGTTCTAGGTGGACTGGACCGCAGACGGTGAACTAAGGCCACAAATGGATTAAGGGGAGAAGATGCAGGTCAGCACCCCAACGACTGAGACGACTGTATCAGAAATTGATGAACAGCTGTCACCAGAGGACCTGTGCAACACAACTGTCTAGGAGAGGACAGACCAGACCAGACCATTTGTGCGACCCATGAGGGCCCATCATAAAGTGTCAGAGAGATGTGACACCAACTGATGCTGTTGAGTGAAGTACACAACGCCGTTTCAAAGAAAGGTGATGGTCTGCACCTGCAGAAAAATAGACTGAAGAGACAACGCAGGGCAGGTCCGTGAAACCGCCCCTGAACAAGATGACTGCGGATCATGAGGAGAAGCAGATGACCGCTCTCTACGTGCCTTTAAATTACTGACACTAACAGAAAGTGCCCGGGAACGGAGTGACTAAGTGACACTGTAGCAATATGAATTGCATAGAGCAAACAATATTTGTTGGACACTTAATTATGGGTATGCTGCCGGTATCACGACAGCCTGCTGATATACTAATGCACACAGGAAGTAGCATGAATTGAATACTAGAATATCATTGTGTCCATGTTCAAAAATAGTTATCTCATCATGATGTATCAATGTGACAATATATGCATTTTATGTAAACACTGTGTAATGTCATCCAAAAATATGTAACTATGTTTCATATATATATATATATATATATATATATATATATATATATATATATATATATATATATATATATATATATATATATATATATATATATATATATATGCTGTTGGGGCAGACGCCCACTGTGGCGGGATACTTAAAAGCGCGCAGGTGCGCTGAGACTATGCTGCTGTAACCAATGCCGATGCCAGTGACAAAGGGCTGGAGAATGTTCGAAACGCATTTGGCGATGGATTTTAATTCACAGCAATGTTAACAATGAGGTTTTATGAACTCTGATGTATCCTTGATGCTTACCAATAAACGGAGAGAAAACACATTGTGTGAGGCGACTCAACTGGGAGCAGTTTTCTTGAGGATATATATAGATATATATATATTTTAACACTAATGAAGGATAGGACTATCCTAAAGGGAGGAATGTTGAAAAAAATATATATATATAGATCCATATAAATTCATATGTATGCACTTCAAAGATATCATGCTTAGATATATCACACTAACATGAGGCCCGGAGCTCCAAAGGGCTTCCTATCTGACCTTGCCTGGACAAGCTTCAACAGCTATTCTGAACCACCTTAGAGGTCACTTTCCTTGTCCTGACTTCATGACAGTTTCCTTATCTGGTTGTGCAATTTGCTTACACAGTGCTGAGCCAGCCTTTCATGGTCTGCCCATATCTAGCTGTTTATAATTGGCATGGTGCAGATCTTGCACATCCCTGTTAGCCATATTTGGCTTGGTGCCTTATTCTAGTTCCGCTGACATGGCATTACTAAAATGTATATATAACACCCAGAAACCAGTCACTCTGGGGAGAAGCAGTCTGAGAGCTCCTAAGGCAGGAGACCTGACTTCTTCCTTGCTGATCAGCAAAGATGCATTGGTACCAATAAATACATTTCACTCTGTTTCTGAGCAAACTGCTGTGTCTGGTGAGTTTCATTCATTTGCTCTTGGGAGGGTACAAAGTGTTTCCCTAACAAGGAGCGCCCTCCTGACTTGCTTCTGCAGATGCGTGGGACCCGTGCAAGGGAAAGAGAGGTATAGCTGTCTGGAAAGTTGGTAGAGTTTAAGTCGGTCGACGAGGCATGCTGGTCTGGTGTTGTGGAGGGTTTTGTAGGTGTGGATGAGCAGCTTGAATTGGCAACGTTTCTGGCTGGGTAGCCGAGTAGTTCAGTGAGGTAAAGAGTGATGTAAGCGCTTCCGGGGCCGTCTAGGATTATCTGGCGGCGGTGTTTTAGATGGTCTGGAGTCTTTGCATGAGCTGGTTGGAGATGCTGATGCAGAATGCATTGTGGTAGTCAAGTCTACTGGTTATGAGGGCCTGGGTGACCGTGCGTCTTGTGTGTGTGGGGAGCCATTTAAAAATCTTGCGAAGCATTCTGAGGATAAGGCAGAAGGATGCAATCACAGTGTTGACCTGTTTATTCATTGTGAGTTAGTCGTCTAGGGTGATGCCGAGGTTTTTGACGTGGTCTGTGGGGATGGCCTAATTTGGGTGGCGAAACTAGGAGGAGTCCCAAGGGGAGCTCGTGTTTCTGAAGATAAGGATCTTCGTTTTGTCCGTGTTGAGTTTGAGGCAGTTCTCTCGCTTGCAGTTGGCCACGTTTGACATGCAAAAGGTAAATTGGTCCTGGTTGTGTTGTTTGTGTCAGTAAGGGAGAGGATGAGTTGAGTGTTGTCGGCGTAGGAGACAATGCTGATGCTGTTGGCTCTTATGATGCGACGAGGGGTGCCATGTTCAACAGGGTTGAGTTGAGGGAGGAGCCCTGGGGAACTCCACAGACAAGCTTCTTGTGTTCGGAGGTGTAAGGGGAGAGTCTGACTCGTTGAGTTCTTTTGGAGAGGAAGGAGGCGATCCAACTCAGGGCAGGGCCTTGATTTCCTGAGTCTGGTGATGAGGGTGTCATAGGGCCGCCGAGAGGTCGAGCAGGATTTTTTTTAAAGTTCTTTTTATTGCCATTTTTAAATTTTACATGTACAGCAATGCGACATGAGGTAACAGGGTCATAGCGCAATCCAAACTTATTCTCAATAAGTAACACTCTAGGTCGTCCGTATCCAAATATTACATTAGGCCTCACAGTTATTAATTACAAGATGTCTCCCCTTGCTTTTACGAAGGGGGGGCGTAAAAGTAGTACCTTAGAAACGATAATACAACATTCGAGGGGAAATGACGAGCCAATTCTCTAATAAATATCATATAATAATTCAAGGACACTGGAAAACATGCACAAAAGGGAAAAAAAGAGAAAAAGGGGAAAAGGCGGGACCTGGTCAACATCGCACCAACCATGCCCAATACCTGTGGGTGGCGACCATCTATCAACTGGAATATTTGTGTGGAGGGGCAGGGGGCCAGGGGGAAAGACGCCCATATCCGGGCTGTTTCCTCCCAACCAGAGAATATGTGCCCTCTCTGGTCCTGGCTATACCACCCATCTCGTCTGTTGGGCAGGGAGAGTTTGTAAACGTCCAACCGATATGTCTGGGCAGAACCCTGGGGTCAAGGTCCTGTGTGTGTGCCCCTCTACTCATCGCTCAGCTGACTGGTTAATCTGGTCTTCTGGTGCTTCAGCTTCTCCCTCCACCGGTGTGTCATCGCTCATTTCTGGATCCTCCCCGGGACTGCTTTCCGGATGCTCCCATCCTACCAACACTTCAGTCCATAAATCCGCTATGGGGCGGATCCTCACCACTCTAGCCTCATCCCAGACCAACACCCTTTGCTCAGCCCTTGCCCATTGGGTTACGTCTGCCTTCTAGGCCTGGGCTCTCGGTCCCACTGCTGATTTCCAAGTCATAGCTATTCGCCGTCTGGCTAATACTAGGGCATGAACCTCGTACCAACCTTCTTTGAGGCAGGTCGTGTGAATAATCCCAAGATACAAGGAGGTCGAGCAGGATAAGAGCAGTGGTTTCCCCTCTGTCCACTATGGACCGGATGTTGTCTGCTGCTGCCAGGAGCGCGGTTTCTGTGCTGTGGTTGCTGTGGTACCCTGACTGGGTGGAGTCCAGAAGGTGGTGTTGGATGGGCGGAGAGTTGCCTATTGATCTCTTTCTCCGGGACTTTGGCTGGGAAAGGAAAGAGCGAGGTGGGATTGTAGTTGCAGAGTTCCTTCGGGTTTGCAGAGGGTTTTGTTAGGAGAGCTGTGACTTCTGCGTGCTTTCAGCTATCCAGGAAGGTTCAGCTAATGATGGGGGTGATGGCGGAAAGGTAGGCGCTGATCAGTGTTCTTCCCAGGTTGTACATGTGGTGAGGGCAGGGGTCTGTGGGGATCCTGAATGGATTGTCTGCGTAATTTTGGAGGTGTCTTCTGTGGTGGGAGGGCTCCAGTTCTTTAAAAGGTGGGCACTTCTTGTCATGGTGAGAGGCTGCGTGATAATGTCTTCTATGGTGAGCTGGGCAGCAGGCCTAATTTTACTATCACTAAATAGCTCTATTTCATAGATAAACTGGTTGTAAATCATCGATGAGTGCCATGACCACTTAATAAAGTCCTTTCGCTAGCAGAACAAGAAAAAGCCAATGGCTCTCAGACCCTGACCTACTATCAACTGGACTCCAACAGCCTTTTATCAGCAATCCAAAGTCATTTATACATTTAAAAGGTAAGACAAATTTACTCCTTGAGATAGAACCAAAACTGAGAGATGGGAATTCCTTATTAGCAGGGCTTTCAGCGCAACAGCTCCTTTTTAGCTTGTAATTTGTAAGGGGTTGCATCTGCTTCTCCCCCATTGATAAAGCTATGTCCTGATTTAGATGGATTGTTGGTCATTTGATGACTACCAGTCTCAGAAGCCATTCTTCTCACATCAACAAACAGGGGTTTCTACAACGAACCTGCCTAATGACAAGGCAGAAATATTTATAAACCACATCATGTGTAAACTAGGATTGGCTCATTTTTATTAAAAAGCAGACACACTATTTTATCAGAGTATAGATTCCCACAACTAGTGGAACAGTTTTTTTACAGCTGTCCACTGCCAGCATCTCAACCTCAACATTTGCAATTCTCCAAAGCAGACAGCATTCTACTACATCAAGAGGTTCATAATCCTCTAGGAAACAGTGCTACAGACGTTTCTTCACCATATCATGATGGGTTCCTAAGCACAGTGGCTGAGTAAAGAAGAAGAAAAAGAATGGACCGAATAATAAACCTTCAAAGTTTAAATTTCCATCATTTCATTGGCAAAAGATTGGATTGTGGATTTCAAAGATCCCCATCTGTCCATCTCAAACTTCAAAGATCAAAATACGTTTCTTCAATTTCAATGGGATGGCCAGACATTTCAATGCATCTCTTTCCGGTCTTTTCTAAGCCCCATGAATCAAAAAGAGGGGGACTATGACCCAGATTAAGGTCCTGTACCCGTGCTCCTCACTATAATTGACACGTCTAATTAGTGTGGGTACTTGTTCCTATGTGGAGAGGGTATAGAAAACGTTAAAGAAAAGGTGTGGTTGAAATATATAGTTCCGGGGGATCTTCCTTATTTGGAAGTGATGCCCTCACACACCCTTGTGGGTGTCATTCTTCATCATCGGGCGTTTTGCTCCTCGTGGGGCCGGCGCTGCAATGCCCCATGGGCCCCGCGACAGGGCTATTTGTCAGAGATCTTTTCTTGTATCAGTCGTGACGGTGCATGCGGGTGTGTGGGGTATAATGTATAAGGTGGAGAGTGTGATCTTAAAATGACCTAAAGGAGATCCAATTTTATTCAGAGACCCTTCGGTAAGGTTAAAAACTAAGATGCTGTAGTGTGCGCAAGGTTATGATATGCCACTACTCAGTGAGTGTGTTGTAGTGAACTATCGTAGTTTCACTATTCAGGTCGACATGTTTCGCTCTATGTTGGTCCAGCATTGTATCCCTAGCGTTTCTTCAGGACTAAAAAAATATGTTTCCTACCCCTGAATTAGGGTGGGTATCTAGAGTCTTATCATACTCAATACCTGGTAGTGATACAGCAGATCCTAGGTATCTATGCTCCGGACGAGTTTTGTGCTCCTGTTCCACCCAAGATAGACCTTCAATGTGAATTCGTACTCTTAATGTCCAACATTTTTCACCAGACTCAAAGCTCCAACACCCCTACAGCAACAGAAGTTCAAAATGACCCAATTTTGATATTAGACGTGTAGGAAAAGTGCCCCCTTTGACATGGTTACCCCCACTTCCACTTTTTGCCTGGTATCTGGTGCAACTTTGACTGGAAGTGTACTGGGTTACTGCTAACCAGGTCCCCAGTAACAATGATGGCTTCACTGTACCCCAAGGTGTTTGGTACCATACACCTCGTCTTAATACACCTACACTGATGCCAGGGCTGGATATATTAATAAATGCACCCAGAGAGCACCTTAGAGGTGCCCCCTGAAAACCTACCGACTACTAGCTTGTTGACTGACCGGTGCGACCAGCCAGCCACCATAGACAGGTTTCTGACCTACTGAGGTGAGAGCCTTCACTCTTGGCGGCCATGAACAAAGCCTGCTTTGGGCGGAGGAGTTCACACCTCCTCCACGCAGGATGCGTATTCCAGGGTGGAAAGCTTCAAAGGCCCTGTCACCTTTTGTTATGCAACCCAGGCCTCTCCAGATAGTGGAGATGCCCACTCCCCTGTCCTGACCCCACTTTTTGGCAGCAAGGCAGATGGGAAAATCTGTATGATTAGGAGGTGTGCCCACATTCAGCCAGTACCTCCCCTAGGGTGGGCTGATTGATGTGGACCCCACTTTTCAAATTAGGGTTATGCCCACTTCCCGCAGGAAGTGGTCATATAGCAGGTGTAGACATCCTAACGGTAGGTAGCCCATCGGCTACTACCTGTCACTCACCGTAAACGCTCCTAAATTGAGTATTTAAGTGGCACCCCTGAACCCAAGAACTCCGATTTGACAGATCAACAAAAGAAGGACGAAGATGGGTCACTACCTGGCGAGTAGTGCAGAAGGCCTTTGGACTTTGGCGCAAAACTCTGCCCGTCCTCAGCCCTCTCTCGACAATCGCGACAGAGGGACTTGTCTTGCGAGCTGGAGAACTATTAAAACCTCGGGTAGCCTGCCAGCATTTCGAAAATCACCCTTAAAGTAGATGAGCTACTCCCCTGCAGTCTGCAGGCACCAACAAGCAGAGTCCAGTCCACCGCCTAACAGCTCGACGGCCCAACCGATGCCGCAGATGACCAGGAGAAGGTACTCGTGCTCTGTAAGGTCAGATCTGTCTCCCCAATGTGAGTGAAGACACCAGGACCAACCGTAGCAGTGCAGGACCCCCCTCCAGGGACCGAACACTCTGCACCAAACACCAACAGTGAGTTCAGTCCGGATCCTCACTGCATCAGGACCAAGCAGCCGTCGAGGGATGTCAGCATCACTGAGACCCACTTCAAGAGTGGCCCAGCTATCTTGATTTCTCCTCTGCCAGCTGTTTGTCCTTGACCGCAAAGTGCATCTTTGCACACCTCAGCCCAGCCGACCGAACCACTCTGTACCTCAGCCGCCTGGCCCGGGTCCCGACGAACTGGCTGTGCCCCCGTGCTCCAAGACCCCTTGCGAACTAAGCCCCCATTTGAGAACTCTCGGACTTGACCACAAGTCCCCCTGTGCAACCGGTTTTGGGGTGGCCCCCCTTCACCGTAGCGTGCCAGCTACCAGCCTCACAAGCACCCTGCTCCCTGTAGAACCCGGGCCGTTCCGAAAGAACTGCTGGTAGTACTTTGGACCTTGGCCCACTACAGCTCCGAATTCTGAAGGTGAACCCCTGAAACCGACAGAACCTATTTTTATGCATTTTTGACTTTTCCTTCCATAGGATTGCATTGTGCATAAAGGCACACAGATTTGAATGCTTTACTGACCTGTGACTATTGCTATTGAAAACAGTACTTACCTTTGAACAAAGTTCTTGGTTTTAAAACATATATAAAAAGAAGTGGTTTGTTTTCCAAATTGGTCTCAGATTTATTCTGAGTGTGTGTGTCTCATGTATTGCCTCTGTGAGTACAACAAATGCTTAGCACTACCCTCTGATAAGCCTAACTGCTCACCCACACTACAACAAAAGAGAGCATTAGTATTATCTACTTTAGCCTCTGTAAAGCAATTTGGACCCACTGGACTCTCTGCATAGTGTACTTCATTTTTGTACACTATATAGAGAGTGTACACTATATAGCTTCCTACAAGAGGTCTATAATTCTGCATTGGACAAACAAAAGATGTTCGACCTTTGAACGCATGCTTGTGACCTACTGTGACAGACCCCCTTTTCACCATTTAGACTTGACCACAAACCAAAGAAAATCCACTGACAGATAGCTGTCTTGCGACAGACCTTTCCTGGTCTAGTGGGTGGTCAAAACATCTACTGGAAACTTTCCCTGTTCAAGCAACACGATGAGTGACACCTCCTGGTGAAACTTCAAATCTGGAGACATTACCTCATGATATATGAAGGTATCTGACACAATGTTTTCCTTCCCTGCTAGGTGGGCAACAGTAAGGGCGATGTCAAATTCCATGGCCCAGAGCCATGTTAGCATGGCCTATCTGCACCATGGGATTGTTTCTAACCACTCATAATTTTCAGACAGCGACAGCCCTCGGTTCCAGGATTTTGTTATAGAGACCAGGCTAATAATCTTGTGCAATGGGAACCACACTACTTACAGGAGACAACTGTTACTAAGGGCTAATGCAACAGTTGCAGTAGGAGGAGGTTCTCTAAAACCTGGTATCACCTCATGTTGATACATCTAACATAAAATAAATACACCTAACACAAAATATTAACTAATTAGAGGCTCCGCTACCTACAGCTACGACATGCTCTGAAATGTCATGTAATGAGAGGAGTGCAGGTGCCGGACTACTCGCCGTTGGAGGATAGAGTGCTGATGGACCCGATGGTGGGTAAGGCAGTATTGCTTATATATCGTAAGCTCATGAACAATCTGGCGGACCCGCTGGGCCCCTTTCGAGAAGCGTGGGAGACCGATGTGGGCCTACTGGAAGATGACGACTGGGCGGAAGCCATACAAAGCCCTAGGGAATTGGCTATACGCGCCAGGTTTCGGCTAGTGCAATTTAGGATTCTGCATAGCTCTTATATGGCACGCACACTGCAGCAGAAACTGGGCAGATGTGAATCTAGTCAATGTGTTCGAGGATGCTGGGAGGCGGGCACCTTTTTCCACATTCTGTGGGCCTGCCCCGTGATTCAGAGATACTAGGAAGGGGTTTCTCGAGTGATGGCAGCAGCGGTTGGTTCACGGGTCCCGGTTGAGGCGAGATGGCACCTGCTTAGTGTGACGGGGGAGATTGTCTGGCCTAAATATGTAAAAATATGGCTGACACTGGCTTCTGGCGTGGCTAAAAGAAACATAGCGTGAGGGGCGGTGGAGCCGCCAACAGTGGGGGCGTGGAAGCTAAACCTAAATTGGTTTCAGAAGGCCACAAAAGTGGTCTATGAGAGTAAGGGATGCCACAAAAAATGGGAGAAAGTCTGGACCATGTGGGAGAAGTATAGGAACTAATGAGTACTGGCGGGTAGAGTTAGCCAACCCGAGAGGGAATACTAGAAAGGGATGGTGGGTAGGGAGTGGAAATGTTTAGCATGGGTATAATGTGTACTATTATGGTAGTTGCCAAGACGCCCTATTGCAATTTGTATTGCAACTATAATGCGATGTGTATTACATATCTGTTCAATAAAAAGAATTTAAAAAAAATAAATAAATAACTAATTGTGAACTGCCACACTCTCCAAAAAAAGGTCAACCTGAGAATGTAAAAATCCCCACAACTGATCCAGATGCAGTGCGATCCTGACTCCCACTTTCTTAGTCTGTGTGGATGCAAAAACTGGGTAGGAAACAGTCTCTGTTTCATTAAGGAAGTATCCACACTCCTCAAGCGTGCCTCCTGCAAAGAGACTATGTCTGGGCAGGCCTCTCACACTTGCTGCCATATTTTATGGGCTTGGTTGGAGAGTTTAAACTGTTTACGTTCCAGGAAATTAATTTTACCATCGTATTGAGGAGACAGGAAGCCTGACTGCACCACTAATGTGCACCATGTGCCCCCAAGCGGGCGTTCTAGTCGCTTGCCAACCAAAGAGAGACCATCGGGACCAAAGTGCAGGTCTAGTAGCTATATGAACGCTATTACCCTCCCTCCTACCCTCCCCCCCCACCCAACCCAACACCCCCCCCACCAGCTACCCGCCAAAGTAGGGGAAGGATCTGATACGTCCACAATGTGGTGATGAGTCGCACTGCAAACTGCACTGCCACCCCACCCCCTCCAACAGCCCCAAGAGAAGCTTAGTGTGTCAAATCGCTGCAGGAGAGACAATCAACCGCCAGGCAAACCACACCCGCATTTGAAATAGCAACCCCAGCAGTGCCTGAAATGATTTCAGAATCCAGCTGTAGCTCAGCAGTGCAAACAGGCTCCAAGACCAAGCCCCTATTATCTGCCCACCTCTGCCAAATTCTGATGTTTCTGGGGCCATCTCCTAGCCTGGAATACTGCTATTTCCAGCCCTATTCAGAAGTCCACCCCACGCTTCCATGCCCCCAGGGACGGTGGTACACTTGCTTTTCACTGTCGAGGGATATCTCTTTCTGCCAGTGTGAGCCCAAGAAATAAAAAATGGCGTTTATAGTGATTCCCACCTATTTCTTCAGTGCTGTGGAGCAGGAGCAGTTTCGGGACAAATGGAATGGCCCATGCAAGATCATCACCCAAGCAGGACCCCATCCCCTTCCAGAAGCGCGTCAATGCATTACAGCTCCACACGGTATGTATGAACGTGTCTTCTTTGAACTTGCAACAGAGACACATGGGGGATACTATGAGACCCATACGCCACAGGCGGCTTCTCGTATAATATGCCCTATTAAAATATTTTAATTGGATCAATCATAGACAAGAGGATATCGCCGCTCCATGAGGGACCTCAAGGGCTTCAGTTCAATCGTCTTCCTCTAGGTTGTCGATGTCAGCTTGCCACTCCACTCAGAGTGCGTGTAGTGGAGCTGTTGGTGACCAGGGATTGATAGATTTTGGAAATGTTATGACTATCTAAACCCCCCTTAATAGCGTGCCTTCTAACTGGCTGAATTCCGGAAGATCCGGGAGGTCATGCAGATATGGGGAAATAACATGGCGCAGTTGCAAATGTCTTTAAAATTGGCTGCAATGCATCATGTATTCAGTTTGAAGCTCCTGAAATGATTTTAACTGTGACGACGATCGGCGGGAGCTTTCCCTGGACCTTCTGCATGACCGGAATCAAGGGCGTTGCGGAGTCGTCTGACATTATGCCAAGAGGAGCTTCAGGTAGCAATCCCTCAGTGCCTTTGGATTCATGGTGCGGCAGTCCTTGCAGGTCGTTATTGTCCCACTTCAAGCACAATAAACAACCAAGTGTGGGTCTGTCACAGACATCATTTAAAACCTGTTGGTTTCTTTGGGGACATCCCTAAGCACACCAGGAGAAAGAATTCTCAAATATTGCTTTGACAAAATGTTAAAAAAACTCAGTCAAAAAGTGACTGAGTTAGTTTTTCCAGACCTCGCTGACTGGCGCGGAAAGAAAAGAACTGATGGCAGCACGCCGAGGTGGCGCCTATATAGGCACCATGTGCGGCACTTCCGGCGCAGAGCCAAGCAACGCCACCGACAGTCACACAGGTGTACTGCTCGAAAATTTCCAGATCCAGTCTGATCTATTGGGAATATTCTAAGGTAAGGAATCTGTGGCAAGAAGTCTCTGGGCCAGATGTCCGACCAAATTTTGCGGTTGCAATAGGGAAATCGGCCCGTTTGCGACTGCAAAATTGGTCTGCCCCGCGTACAAACCCTATTTTACGAGTCGGTAACCTATTACCGACTCGCAAAATAGGGTTTGCGACTCGCTATTAGGAAGGGGCGTGCCAAGGGCGTCCCTTCCTAATAGCGAGTCTCAGTCAAATGTATGATTGTTTTGCAACCGTAATTGGGGTCGCAAAACACTCGCAGTTTACCACCTACTTCAAGTAGGTGGTAAGCCACTCGCAAAGGGAGCCTTTGTGAGTGTGTGTGAAAATATTTTTAAGAGCAGGTAGTGGTCCCATGGACCACTGCCTACTCTTAAAAAATTAAACCAACGTATAATTTTCTTTTTTAAATGCATCCCATTTTCCTTGGAGGAAAACAGGCTGCATTTTTTTTTTTTTAAAAGCTGCTTTAATTAAAAAGCAGTCACAGACATGGGGGTCTGCTGACCCCAGCAGGCCACCATCCCTGGGAGTGCTAGCCATACCAAATGGGGTCGCAAATTGCACCTGCCTCATTAATATTCATGAGGAAGGCAATTTCCGACCCCATTAGGAATTGCTAACAGTGTCTGAGACACTGTTGTAACTTACATTTTGCGAGTCGCATATCGCGAGTCGGTAGATTTGGTCTTTTTGTAGGGCTTCTATAAATTCGTGAACGGCCTCCTCAACTGGCGAGCGGGAGCCGCGGGGGACAGAATCTCCATGCTGCGAAGTCAGAGGGTGGCACGACTTCAAACACCTGTGCTTACCTTGGGACGTCGATGGAGAACAACGGTCCATTGAGCGGCTCCAGCTCTTGGAACGGCCCCTTCAACGGACCTCCAAATGAGAAGAAGAAGACCGAGGCCAATGAGAAGTCACTGAAGACTGTGACAGCCGCGCCACCAGGAGTTTCATATGGCGTTCTCCGAGTGCCTTCGGCTTCAGCTCCTTGCAGGAGCCACAATCTTCGGAGTCGTGGTGTTCCCCTAAACACCACATACAAACAGAATGCGGGTCTGTAACCGGCATTTGTTGAGTACAAGACACACTGTTTCCAACCGACAAAAACTGTTGAAGTAGGCCAGAAAACGGCCTGAGGAACCGCTTCTCCGGGTCCGCGTTACAGCGTGGGAAAGAAGAAACTGACGTTCGTGAGCCAGAGGGGACTTATATGACTCCAATGACATCATAACCAGAGTTAACGTCATCATGGAGTCGTACCACGCCGTCCCCCGGCACGCAGAGGTACTGCTGAAAAATTTCCGGATCCAATCTGGTGCCTGGGGAGAATTCAAAAGTTAAGGAATCTGCAGCTAGATGTTTCTCTCAGATAAAGAGCATTAGCTTCATTTTAAATGTTTATTTGTTGGAAGTTTGTAGGGGTTGAGGTCATTAGGTTTTATATTTTTCAGATTTAGGGGGGTTTCTGTTTTATAATAATTTGCCTATACGTACTTTTTTAATGTATTTTTTCTAGTTTGTGATCGGTGTTGTTTTTCGGTAGCGTAACACTTTTGGCCTTAATACAATGTTGCGGAAAGGAACCGCCCGACCTCAGGTCAGCGGTTCCAACCGCAGTATTTTGATGCGACTGCCCATAGGGCAGTGGTAAACTTCCATTTCTCAATGGAAACTGTGTGGCAGGCGGAAAAGGTCAGCAGCACAAGCTTCCATTGAAAAATGGAGGTTTTGAAACATCCCTGCACCGTGTGGCAGGCACCATGCGGTGCCTGCCACACGGTGCAGGATGTTCAGGTACCCCCTAGACCCCATTGCGGAGGGCCAGGAGGGAAGGAGGCACTGCTAGGGGCCCCCAAGGTCGCTTTCTGACAGCCTTTCCATGTCGGAAAGGTCGACATGGAATGGCCGTCGGAAACAGACATCATAATCCTGATGTCGTAGCCGCCGTCATTAAGGGATTATGAAGTGTTTCCGACGGCCCGTCGGAAAGCGTCGGATGGTCCCACCACCTGCTGCCTCCCATTGCACGCATGGTAATGCGTAGGTCAGACCGCAGCAGCAGATAGTGGTCGGACCGCAACCGACGAGCCGTTCGTTGCAGTCCGAACGCCATCGAAATCGGGTCCTTTGTTGATGTTGTAGTATTTAAGTAAGTACATGTAAATAGACAGAAGTTGTAGTGTTTTGCTAATTATTTGTTATTTTATACTTTTATTTAAAAGTAAGTATTGGTTTAAATATATGTTTTACTTACTTTGCAAGGTAGTTGTCAAGATATACATTTCTGTTTTCAGGTTCTGGTCAGAGAATTTGGCAGAGTTTCCTCTTTTTGTAGCTTTTGTGATTTTTGGGAATTAAACTGATAAAATTTGTGTGCCTTTTATATTGTTGATTTAATTATTTGTGTGATTTTAATGATTAAGTTTGTTTATAGTTTAATTTTACTGGTTAGTTTTTGTTTGAATTTGTTATCAGTTATGTCCTTTTATGGTAAATGCTAATTTATGTTTTATTTATAATATTTAATATGTAGTTCTATACTTTTTAATTTTATATATATATATATATATATATATATCTATATCTATATATATATCTATATCTATATATCTATATATATATATATATTTAGATTGTTGTATAAATGTTTGTCACTTATGCAAATATTTTTCTAACTAATGTTATATATTTAGTTGTATATTTATTTGGGGTGATTTATAATTATTTTGATTATGTAATATATTTTATTCTTTCTAAAAAACGTGTATATTTTGTTTAATGTTTATTTTGATGTTTTGTGTAACGTAAAAAGTGGTAACTATACTTGATTTTCGATATAAGTAAAAAACTATATTTTTAACAGCAATATTTGTGTTATTGATATTTGTGGTTTTACTAGTTAAATATAGGAAAGGGATATTTTGTTTAAATGGTATTTAATTTTCTATATTTTTGTATATCGATATTGTGTCATTGAACCAGGCAATGGGCCGCAGCCCCGTCGCATTGCCACTCTCCGCTTAGCCAACAGAAGCAAGAGGGCTTAAATTCCTCGTGCTCTAGCCAGTGTCCTTTACATGTCCTAAGGGTATCCGGGTACCCATTATCTCTTCAGTAATACACAGCACCGATTCCCAAAATGCTGCTATCACAGGACAGTGCCAAGCCAAGTAGAGAAAATCAGCGTCCGCCAGAACACAGCAAGCAAAGACCGAGTTCTCACCCACCCCCATTTTGTAAAGTGACATGGGTGTGCATCTGGTAGAAGTATTTAGGATGTATGAGGCGGAGTCAGTAGTGGAGGGACAGCGCACTCATCTGGGCACAGCTGAATCACCACTATGCCTCTGTTACTGCAGGTACCAGGGCTGCCTGCAATCTAGAATGAGCCTTGGGAGCTTACACCGGGGCCTTGTCGTGAACGGTGCAATACAGTCTAGTAACAGGTTTCTTGGGGGTCAGGGAATCTAGGACCACGTTCAGAGCCTGTATCTGTGAAAGGGCATTTGGGAAGGAGTGGTGTATTTCTTTACAATTAGCACGTAGTCTATAATATACAAATACGCCAAGAGGGGTACAGCGAGGATTGGCTGCAATGGACTCTTGAGAGAGGTACTGCCCCTATGAATAAGTGTCTCCCAAACGCATGTGTTTTAACTGCTAATAGTCCTTACCATCTGCCATAAGGGGCAAAGTTGGGTTACATACAACTGGAATACTGTCAGCATATATGCAACTCAGGCGAGCTCGCCTAGAGGCAGACCCAGGCCTAAATCGCGCAATTAAGCATTTTGATCGCCGTGTGTGAGCACAAAGCATGCAACCATACCATAGTGCAGAGCAAGCATGGGCAGCATCATCTGCTTAGATCGTCACTTGTAGTTGAAATGGAGTGAAATGGTGCCAGTAATGTGCGAACTGCACCTTGGGACAATAGTAGTAAAGTCCCAAGTCAAGCGCGCACAACCCCCCACCCCAGTCGAATGGCATAGTAAGCAACTTCCATGCCGCTCTTGGCTGCCGCAAACTCCCCCTCCCTCCACATCAGTCTGATCAGGTCAGATCTTAATCTATTGAGGAACAGTCGATAGAGTGGGACTGGAATGTTTGCAAATAGGTATAAACATTTAGGAAGGACCTCCATTTTGCAATTCTGCAGGACATACATGAAGGAAGCACAATTCAGGTTGCCACACTCCCCTTTAGCCACATCAGGTTCTGACGTAGCTTTCACACCAGAGGGTGTCAAAGTCTCCCCTGACCCAATTCCCAAGTATTTCCCAGGACCAGGAGCTCATTTCAAACGGCACTCACAAGTGAATTCGACCATGGCAGGGGTAATTGGAAAGACAACCAACTTGGCCCAGTTGATCATTAGGCCAGTCACCCAGCCGAATCTTAGGAACGCTTTAATGCAGGGGCGATGTTTGTCTGCAGGTCCCAGATATCCTTAGTAACATCATCCGCGAACAGCGATACAACCAGAGGACAGGATTGGAACTGCAAACCCCTCACAGAATGATGCTGCCGTAACTGCACTGCAAGTGGCTCCACTGCGATAGCAAACAAGAGGGTTGACAGGGGGCATCACCTTTCCTTGCCTTTACCGATCAGGAACTGGGGGGTGGGGGGGAAGGGGGAGTTCTCTATTAACTTGTACTCGGCCCACTGGCTGATGGTATAAGAGTTTTATCCACTGAAGGAAATGTCTATTGAGACCAATTCTCTCCAGCAACAGAAACAAGTATCGCCACTCTAGTGAGTCAAATGCTTTTGTGGCGTCGAGCAGAACTGCTGTGACTTTCACCTGAGGTCCAGTGAGTACAAAACAGCGAACAATGTTCGTAGATTGTGGTCTGTCGATCATCCCAGTACAAAAACTGACTTGTCTGGCTGAACAGTTGTGGGAAGCATTGGGAGGAGTCTGTTGACCAGTAGTTGGGCAAGGATCTTTTTTTTTTTTAATAAACAATCTATCGGTTTTTGCCTACACTTGATCAGAACCGTCACCATTATGCACATTGGCATCACCCCATCCATTATGAAATATCAAGTCTTACATGCAATCATGAAGGTCCGAGACCGTAGTATTCCCACCATTTCCACTAGAACTGTGCATGGTTCTAGGGCATCCCCTCACCTTGTAGATGGGGTCTTCAAGTTGCGTAGACCAGCCATGCCTTTCAGACACCCCAAGAGCGTGGCCTCTTTTGGTGATAAGAGTGGCCATCCCTATTAAGTATCTATCATCCTGCAGTTCCCCGTAATCAATAATCCCCAAGAGTGCATGCTGGGGTATAAAGTCAATTGGATAACCCAGAATCTGAGTCAGGGCGTGAGCAATTGGTTTTCAGTAGTCAGCCATGGGAGACGTGTAAAAATAGGTTTCTCTGCAGTGGCACCAGAAGCAGACCAGTTGTGGATTTCTCCCAGCTTGCCATAGCCTCTGGGGTGTGGGATAGACATTACGGAGGTAATGCAATTGGATTAATTTTAGTCGGGGGGAGGGGGTACTGCTAGTTCACAGGGGTCCATGCATGCAAGCTTCCAGTCTAGGTTGTCAAGAGATCCCATCCACCCCTCCCATTTTTGTCTCAGGGGGGCATGGGTGTTAGGAGCATTGGTAGTCAGTGTACTGAATATGCTAGAGACAACCCCTCTTTCGAGTCTACCGATTACAAGCTGGGCGTCCAGTGGGTTGCATTCTGTCTGGTTCCGTATGTTGCTAAGGCATGTCTGAATTGCAGGTACCTGTGGAATTGGGTCTTGGAGAGGTCGTAGTGGGACTGTAGATCCTGAAATGAACAGATGTGGCTCCCCTGCCACACATCTCCTAATGTTGTGATACCTATATTCTCCCATACCCGGAAGCCTTGGAGCCCTACAACATGGCAGAGGTGTCCACAGTGGGGTTTGTTGCGTTAATGTATTCTGCCAGCCTATGAAGCACAGCGCCATGCCCCAAGTCATGAAGTCTATCCGGGTAGGATCGGGGAGAGATTGTGCAATAGGGTCTCGGTAAAGTAACCCCATTACGTTGCCAAGATCAAGAAGGGAGAGCTCTTACATGATTTGCAGGGTCGTCCCACCCTCCAGTCCACCACTCATTGAGCACTATTAATTGTGTCCCCAATAGTAAGTACATCTGAAGGTCTGCTGTGCCTATTCCGCCCTCGTAGACTGACCTTCTGCATTTAGTCCATGCTATGAAGGGTGGGCAATTTGCCTATAAAAAGGTCCATATTGATGACCTGATGCCTTTGAACCATCGATTAGGGATCGATTCCGAGAAGTTCTGGAGGATATATAGATATTGAGGTAAGACAATTATTGAAACGGGATCCCCTGCATATATGAGGCAAGGGGGCAGGGAAAATACAAATAGCAAAAGGAAAAAGAAAAGTCTTACCATACTAAACGTTCATACACATAAGTCTAACCATTTTTGCTCAGACAAGTCGCTTTGATTCAAAAACTTTATTCAGAAGCATTTTTAGCATCCATAGAAGAAAATCACAGTGCAAGCACGCAATAAAACAGTTCAGACTACATCAAGTGCAAATGTGCATATACATACAATATACTAAAACAGAAAGCAGCAACTTTGTTGTCAGAACATTGATCTACGTGCACGTAAGGCAGATTTTTAAAAAGAACCAACATTAAAAATAACTTCATTATTTAAAAGTAATAAAAATCAAAGAGCAGGTCTACAATGGCTAAAATCACACGATGTCTCTTTAAAAGTGGGATTAAAAGGATCCTGGTATAACATGCATAAAAGTTACAAAAAAGGTCAAATGAAGCATTGTTTGTCCAGATAGATCACCACAAGGGCAAGGTAGAAGTTCAAGGTGATGTGTATGGCCCAATGGAAAACAGAGCAGGTATTTGATAGTGTCTGCTCTGAAACGGAATAATAAGGAACGCTACCACCGACAGCGAGCAAGCCAAATATAGTTAGTACTGCAATTCTGATCCCACAAGTCAAGATATCTAGTCACAGTTGGTTTTTCCGAAAGGTCTCTAAACCTTTGGGATTCCGCATAACTGTAAAATGCATCAGCCACGCTCTTCTTACTTCGGCTGGCGCATGTAGAGGGGTCTGAGAAAATAAATGTCATCCCTATTTGACAATATACAGACAAGTCAATTCTCCTTATTGAATAACATTTTATTTAATACTTGTTTAACTCCATTGGTATATAAATAAATATTTTTTGTTAAAGTCATCTATATTTCATACTCAATAGTGATCTGCCTGCCTCAACACAAAAGAACAATAGTTACTTACCTGTAATCTGTGGTTCTCCAGTATTAGTATCTTTCATAGATTCACATGCTTGAATCATTCCCCGTCGTCGGAGTGGGAGTCCCACGGTACATAAAAATAGCAATATATATATTTATACCATATCCTAGGTAAATTAGAACCAGGAAGTAACGTAGCCAGAAATTAAAGGAAAAAATTCCTTCACCTTCATGACTCGTCCAAGTCATTATATATAGTCCAAAGTCCAGCCAATCAGGCGACAGCACCACCCAGAATGTTCTCCTCAGAGGCTCAGGCTCTCAGATTTTCCAGCACAAGTGTGATCCAGAATGAAACAGAGCATAGCAAAAGAGCCTCTGAGGGGAGGTGGGCGGGTTGCATGTGAATCTATGAAAGATACTAATACTGGAGAACCACAGATTACAGGTAAGTAACTATTGTTCTTCTCCAGTATTGGGGTATCTTTCATAGATTCACATGCTTGAATCAGAGTAGATAGCAGTGACTCCAGAACAATACTGCTGACATTATCAGCACAACATAAGCATATGCATAACACAGTCAAAGTGTAATCACAAACATATAGCTTATTGTTATATATGTATTCACATATCAAGATATATCTGTATAAATCCATAGTAAAACAATAGCAAGAGGTGGAGGGAAACAGAGGCTCACCTTAGTTAAAAAGATTACGAAGAACCGCCTGTCCCACGGACGTGTCTGCATCATTGGCAGCTTCCAAACAGTAGTGCCTTGTAAAGGTGTGCCTGTTGGACCACGTAGCAGCTCTGCAGATTTGATGAATCGGCACACCAGCAAAGAGAGCAGTAGAAGAAGAGATTGCTCTCGTAGAATGTGCCCTTGGAATTGTCTGTAAAGGTCTGCCTGCCAGCTGATGACAGAAACCAATCGCAGCAGAGATCCAACGGGCAATGGACTGTTTTGATATTGGGTGTCCTGTACGCATCTTTCCATAAGCTAAAAATAGCTGATCAGATTTCCGTATGGAAGATGTCCTTTGCAAATAGAATTTGAGACATCTTTTGAGATCAAGAGTATGTAAAGCCCTTTCAGCAGGTGATTGAGGATTGGGAAAAAAGTTTTTAAAATGACCGGTTCGTTGAGATGGAAGTCCGAAGGTACTTTGGGCATAAAAGCGGGGTTAGTGCGTAACACTACGGAATCTCTTGTGAATTGAAGGTACGGCGGTTTTATAGTGAAGGCTTGAATGTCACTGACCCGCCTAGCCGACGTGAGGGCTAATAGTAAAGACACTTTCCATGAAAGAAACTTCAACTCTGTCCGATGAATAGGTTCAAAGGGGTGTCGCATAAGTTGCGATAGCACAACGTTAAGATGCCAGGCTGGAGGTGGCTGGCGAATAGGTGGAAACATACGAAATAACCCCTTAAAGAACTGTCGAATGATCCTAGAGGAATAGAGAGAGTTGGAACCATCCTGTCTAAATCTTGAGATAGCTGCTAAGAATACTTTAAGCGTAGAATGTGCAAGGCCTGATCTTGCCAGATGCAGGAAGAAAGGTAAAATTTGTTCCGGCTTTGCATGTACTGGATGTATGTTGTTGGCTTGACACCACAGGCAAAATCGTTTCCATTTAAGCGTGTATGTCTTTATTGTGGAAGGCGCCCTAGCATTGGCCAGAACTTCTCTACAGTTAGAAGGAATATCTAAGTGGGCGAATTCAAGGTGCTCAGGCGCCAGGCTGCTAAGTGCAGGGATGCAGGATCCGGATGGCAGATCTGACCGTTCTGCATGGATAGAAGGTTCGGTATTGGTCTCAACTGAATGGGATGGCATTCGGAGAGAAGGAGTAGTTCGGTGAACCAGAACTGGCGAGGCCACCTGGGAGCTATGAGTATTAGGCGACAAGGTTCCTTCTTCATTTTCCAGAGAACCCTGGGAACCAACGGTATCGGTGGAAAAGCGTAGGCATAAATCTGCGACCAGTTCATCAAAAAGGCATTTCCGCATGATTCGTTGTGGAGACGCCAACTTGCGAAGAATTGGCATTTGCGGTTCAGACTGGTTGCGAACAAGTCCAGGTTGGGCTGACCCCACTCCTGAAAAATTCGATTCAACGTTGGCTGATGGAGCTCCCACTCGTGATTGGATGTTGTCAAGCGGCTGAGGGAATCCGCAAGAACGTTGGACACTCCCGGGACATGAACTGCTGTCAGGGTTATCTGATGTTTGATCGCCCAATCCCACATTTCCTGGGCTTGTTGAGACAACAGTGCGGACCTTGTTCCTCCTTGTTTGTTCAAGTAATGCATACTTGTTGTGTTGTCCGTCCGTATCAACACAGATGCTCCGAGAATGATGGTGCGGAAAGACTTCAGGGCTAGGAAGATCGCCAGTAACTCCAACAGGTTGATATGACAAGTCTTTTGCTGAGCATCCCATCTTCCGCTTGCTGTCAGTCCCTGCAGATGGGCTCCCCATCCTTCTAGGGAGGCATCCGTGGTGATGACGAAGCTTGGAGGTTTCATGAGGAATGAGCAGCCTGCTGCTACATTTGTCTTTGAAGTCCACCATCGTAGAGTGTCCCTTATCTGTGAAGTGACGCGAATGAGATCGTCGAAGGATCCTGAGATTTGCAGCCACTGTTTGTTGAGTTCCTCTTGCAAGGGTCTCATTCTGAAACGGCAATTGGGGACCATAGGAATGCAAGATGACAGCATCCCCAGAAGCGACTTGAACCGTCGAACTGAAACGTACTCTTTTGATCTTATTAGCTGTGCAAGATTGCAAAGTTTCGTTTGTCTTTCGGTTGAGACGCAGACTTTTGTTCGCAACGTGTTTAATGTGGCTCCCAAGAAGGTTCTCTCCTGCGATGGGAGGAGGTGCGATTTGTCGAAATTGATGGAGAGACCCAGAGATTGGAACAGGGATAGACATCTCTGAGTATGGACGTTTGCGCTGTTGAATGAACTCGCCTTGATAAGGCAGTCGTCCAAATAGGGAAAAATCTGGATTCCCTCCAGTCGAAGGTGTGCAGCCACCGGTGCTAAGACCTTGGTAAAGACCCGGGTGCGGACCGTAGTCCGAAAGGGAGGACTTTGAACTGAAAGTCCCTGCCGGCCACTCTGAACCTCAAGAACCTTCTGTGTCTGGGTAGAATTGGCACATGAAAATAAGCATCTTGGAGGTCGAGGGTGGTCATGTAATCCCCTGCAGTAAGGAGAGGAAGAATTTCTTGCAGAGTTAGCATCCGGAATGACAATTTCTTGAGATATTTGTTGAGGGAGCGAAGATCTAAAATGGGACGCCATTCTCCCGATTTCTTTTTTATGAGAAAAAACCTGGAATAGAACCCCGTTCCTCTTTGCAGTCGAGGGACTACTTCGATGGCTCCCTTTCGCAGCATCAAATTTATTTGGGCAAACAGCTCTGAGAGGCGAGCTGGAGGTGGGCCCTTGGGGGAAAATTTGGAGGAAATTTTACGAATTCTAGAACGTGGCCTCTGGCCACAATGTCCAATACCCATTTGTCTGTTGTTATTTTCGACCAGTTTGAGTAATAACGGGAGATTCTTCCTCCAACTTGTACAGGGGTAAGTGGTCGAGCAGGTGGCAGGTGGCAGTTGTCACTGTTTTTTAGGGTTATCACGTCCTCGGAAAGTAGACTTCCTTCTATTTTGCGAGTAAGAGGTCGCTGGTTGTTGCCTGAATTGTTGTTGGCGCTGGGAAGAGAAGCGCTGATTGCTGTGATAGGGCTGATATTGTCTCTGTTGATTGTATCCTCCTCTAGTAGAGAAGGATCCACGCCCCCTCGCACCCGAAAGGGCGGTTTACGAAACTGAAGTGTTCCGAGAGAACTTGCTGTCTCAGTATCCTTTTTAATGGTCTGTAGGGCCTCATCCACATGGTTCCCAAAAAGAGACTCGCCATCGAAAGGCATGTCCAATATCTTAGTCTGAACTTCCTGGCGAAAAGAAGTTGATTTTAACCAGCCTTGCCTCCGCAAGACCGCAGCACCTGCCATTTGTCGAAAACCTGTAGAGGCAACATCCACCGATGAGTCTATAATCTCAGCCGAGATTCGTTCCCCTTCTTGAAGGATCTTAAGCGCCTCTGATTTAGAAGGCTCAGTCAACATATTAATGTAGGGAGCAATGTCCGACCACATTTGCCTATCATAGCGTCCTAAGATAGCCAGTGAATTAGCTGCCCGAACTGTTGTCGCTGCCATAGTGGACACCTTCTTCCCAATAGCGTCCAAACGTCTACCGTCCCGATCTGGAGGGGCGGATAATGGAGAGGAGGGATTCCGCGATCGTCGCTGCGCTGCCTGCGCTATAACCGAATCTGCCTTTGGTTGACCGATCAAACATGCAGGCGAGTTGTCCGGAGCCTTGTACTTTTTATCAAGGCGGGGCATGACCGCAGGAATAGAGGCAGGAGCTTTCATAACTTTCAATCCCTCTTGCCAAATGAAGTCAATAATGGGAATGGATCGTATTTGTCTTCTTGGTTGATCCTTAAAATCATAGAGGAAGCAATCATCCTGCTTCGTTTCCATAGAAAGCAGAAACGCTTAGTAGCTCTCTCCATAAGCAGGTGAAAACCTCCAACGTCAGCAGGAGGGAGTCTACAGGAGCAGGAGTTAAAGGCGACGGAGTTTGTATCTGATACTCATCCCATTCTGAGAGTAAAGATCTGTCATCTAATTCTCCTTCCTCCCTATCGTCGTCAGAGGTGTGGGCGTCCTGAGAGTGATGCGACAGTACAGGAGAATGAGGCCTGGGTGATCTTAAAGTTGAAGAAGTTTGAGGCATAGGTGTGGGCGGCATAGAGGAAGCCGATTCTGATGGAGGGAAACGGCGATAGTAATCATCTAGCATGTATTGCAGATTGTTCAAAAGAGCCAGAGGCATTTGGGCCGTAAGCAGTGTATCTGAAGGTAAAGGAACCGTTTCCTGACAGACGTCATCCTCTGGATCCTCATCTTGATATTTAATGAGGAGCTCCGAAGGGCTCCTGGCGGTACGGAACATATCACCTTCTTCCGATTGGTCATCGTCATCATCAGAGGTTAGCAACTGGTCCGGCAGTCTAAGGTGAACCTTAGGAGGAGAAATTGTGAGCGGAGAGCGTACATTTAAAGAAGATGCACGTCTTTGTAATAAAGAAGACGCCGTTGTCACCGGAGGCAATGTAGACGGCGTAATCTCCACTGCAGGCGTCGGCGAAGACCAGACCTGCAGAGCCGTGCATGATGCTAGTGGTAACGTCGACAAGAAACCGTTGACGAAGTAGTCGTCGACGGTGTAGGCGTCGACGGAAGCATCGTCGACGGGACGGACTTCGTCGGCGGGACGGACTTCGTCGACGGGACGGACTTCGTCGACGGGACCTTCGTCGACGGGACGGACTTCGTCGGCGGGACCTTCGTCGACGGGACCTTCGTCGACGAGGCAGTCGGCGAGCGACACTCCTTTAGTCTTCGTCGTCGGAGCATCGGCGGTAGATACTAACACCTTCGTCGACGGAACTGGTCTGACTGAGACGGATACCAGCGTCGACGGCGAAGACGCCCGGCGACATGATCATTTGTGTCTTCGGCGATGAGAATGTTGCCGTCGACGTAGTAGTTGCAGTATAAGAGCTCGTCGACGAAGGAGTCGCCGACGAGCCCGTCGACGAGGAAATCCGTTTCTGAGGCAAATCTTTGTCAGACACTTGTGTAGAAGAGAGAGACTTTTTGACTTTCTCGGGGCGTAGAAGCTATAGATCTAGGCTTAGAAGGTGGAAGAGTCTTTTTTGAAGTAGAAGGCACTTCAGTACTGCTGGAGGGTTGCTTCTTCGACACCTTAGCCCCAGGAGAAGACAAATTTGTGTCAGAAAACCTCTTTCTGGAGGACGTAGACTGAACAGAGGCAATGCTCCCCACCTCAGATAAGGGATTGTCCTGGTCTTTTATCTTCTGTAGCCACAGAAGTAGACGCCCCTCTCTGTCCCTCAGAGTTTTTGAGGAAAAGTTCTGCAGATCTTGCAGTCTCTCACCTGATGTTCAGGATATAAGCAGTAAATGCACTTCTTGTGGGGATCTTCTGAAAACAGCCGGAGCTTCCCACAAGACTCACAAGGGCGAAAAAGAGACTTCTTTGAAGAAGACATCCTAAGAATAATAAATTCAAAGAACTGAGAAGAAAACTGAGCAGAGCTCAGGGAGACTCCCTTCACACGACGTGCGGTAGAAAATCTGAGAGCCTGAGCCTCTGAGGAGAACATTCTGGGTGGTGCTGTCGCCTGATTGGCTGGACTTTGGACTATATATAATGACTTGGACGAGTCATGAAGGTGAAGGAATTTTTTCCTTTAATTTCTGGCTACGTTACTTCCTGGTTCTAATTTACCTAGGATATGGTATATATATATATTGCTATTTTTATGTACCATGGGACTCCCACTCCGACGACGGGGAATGATTCAAGCATGTGAATCTATGAAAGATACCCCAATACTGGAGAACGTATCTTAAAAACCAATGCAAAATCTTCACTCTCATCCACCCAAGACTTTAACTTTCATTCTCATTCTTTCCATTCCTTCTCTTTCATAAAAACTGTACACATATTATATGAACTTTTTAACAATACTCAAATGGCAGGTCAATCAATTATTATTACAAACATGAGACATACGTGTTATCTAAAAAAAATACAATTATTATATACAGTTATTTAAATCCTTTCATTCTGTGGCTATTAGCATTATTCAATAAGAATGTTAATAGCCACAGAATGAAAGGATTTAAATAACTGTACATAAAAATTGATTGACAGGTCTGTCGCCGCACTCAAACGCTGGGGATCAACACACACAGGGCACTGCTGCATGTCTGTAAATTATTATGTCCCGGTGCTGGCTGGGAGATAGGCATCATCGGGGCTGGATTATTGATGGATATTTGAAATGGCAGGCAAAGCCTATCCTGCAAGCAGACATCTTGCGGCGCAGCTCTATTCCCTCCCTCCGTAGGTGCTCACAATTGACTTGTGAATTTTCATATTTGCTCCGATAATGGAAAAGCCACACCTCTGTGTCAATGTGTACAAAATACAAGACTTTTTACTAAAACACAAACCGGGATCCTTTGTTTTATGAGTGGCCTCCACTCCCTGAAGTATGCACCAACCTAGTTTCACACAGTAAAGTAAACCTTGGTCATTTTGCGAACTCTGAATTTTACTTCAACTCATAGATGCATGAAATTTTAAAAACAGAACTCTTATTTTTATCATTTGGTAAAGCTCAAAAGAGCAATGGCATTACCCTTGTTATTCCACTGCATCCATATCTATGGCAGCCTTACAAAAAAGGAGTGTTACAAACTTGTGAAAACCCCAGACCTGGCACTTTAAGAACTGTGCCAATTGGAATACAAGCCCTGAATGACTTCAGAAACTTGCACCTCACTATATTCCTACACCTGAACTTCAGGTCAAGTGGAACCCCACTGATATACCAACCCACCTTCAAGTAGAACAAAATACAGTCATCAGAATTCAGGGTCTCCACTTGTGGAATTCTCTGAACCATTACCTGGGACTTCTCCAAAGACCTGCTCGCCACAGCCCTCCCCGTTAAGAAGAATGAGAACACAATTCTCTTGAAGGAAGCTTTGGTGCCTTTGCTGATTGATCTGAGCCACAGCATCCTCTGCTGATAAACCAGACCCACCCTTTTGCCAGGTTATATCATGCCTAGATCCTGCTTGGCCTACATTGACAAACACAGATGAACAAACTATCTCCTTGGCTAACCACTGGACGTCCTTTTATCTAATGGGGAACCATTCCACCAGAAGAAGAGACGCAAGGTGACGTGATGCCTTCAAAAGCACATGAATGAATAAATGATCATTCAATCACACAAGCATTGAATAGATGACATGCACCCCACTATCTCTATAAACCATATTGGGATTGATTTTTTGACTGATGGTGTGAAAACATTTTATTTCTTACTGTCTGGTACCTGGTGAAGCTCATCTTAGTTAAAGATTTGTCTGCCATTCATCATGTTTTCTTATGGTACATCACACAGCAAGCTTAGGTTTGAAAGGGACCATGAATTTATAGGACTTCAGAGAAGTGTCCTGCTGTATGAAATGATATTTGAAGCTCACCAAAAGCTAACATGGTTTCGGTTTGCTACAGATATTGTGCACAAAGGTAGCATGAGTGATGTGTGCGCGAGAACGAAGTAAAGGGACGGCTATATTTGCTCGCGGACATTTGGTTACATAACAAAAGGAAATACCTTCAAGAGGTAGAGGGATGAGAAGAAAGCAAGAGAAGTGATTGGCAACATTTTAGGGATATGCACTTTGCAATTTAGCTTTCTCCAAATAATCTTTGTCACAAAGCTTTGTGCCCCGGTCCTCCACCTCTAAGCCCGGCCTTGAATGTTCATCTAATACACCTGGCGGAAGGGGGGCCAGGCTGCGCGATCCCACACATACAGGATATGCGTCACTGGAACAGCTCTCTTGTCCCTGCGCGTGGAAAAGCTTCAAGGAGATTAAGTTCCGCAGATAAGAGCCCGGTTTACCCACCTGCTCGCTCGAGGCGGTACAAAAGGGCACGGTCTTTAGGCACCTTTGGCAGCATCAATCTTTGAATTTCAACAACAATAAGCTCCTAATGCATTGGGGATTACGCCTTAATAAAACGCAGCCCTCCTCCCTGTTGATTGGTGGGGTTTAGTGGAATTCACAGCACGAAGGGGCAGTTTTAGGTGAGGCTGGAATGAAATACACGACACCCTCATCAGGAAAGCTGTGATATTTGGATAGATTTAATGCTGGTTTTAAATCGAAAAATAAACAAGAATTTGGCAATGTTTCTACAAACTGAGGCGCGGCCGGCGTGTAATCGTGCCCTGAAGGGATCCGTAAGTCTCCTATAGGAATAAACCTTTTAGCGCCAGCTTTGAAGTTCTTTGCATGTGTCCCTACCGGGGGAGGGATGGCGGACACGGATATTTTGAGGGGGAAGCAAGGGTTTGGAAAGATTAAAAAACGGGGCTGCAGAAGCCAGAGAAGTACGAGTTCATTTTTATAAATGTCAGGATTAGACACTTCCTACTTCATGAAGGTATGTTATGTCAACACTCTGTACAGTAACACGCCACTAATGCTAGATTTCCTATTGCAACGCTACTTGAGCAAACATTTAAATAGTTCAGAACACTAAGAAAGTGGACTATAAAATACCTTAAAAGCCACTGACAATAAATCACATTTTCTTTACAAGCCTGTTTAACAAATAAGTGCAGTTATTGATATTATTGGAATTAGAATCGTTTGGTGAGAAGCTGATTGTGTTAGTGCTGCAATATCTGCAAAAATAGATTCATTAACTGAAACTGTATTCCTTAAGAAAAAACAGCAAAAGTCACATTTGGGGTCACTCTATAGATCTACAAAGAACAACCGAAAGACACTGCTATACTATTAATGGTAATGAACGGATCCAGTCCCACTGCTGATCCACGTTAGAACCTTCAGTCAGTTCTGGTCAGCTCCTGGGTTAGAGCCTCTGCACTTCTAACTCTGGTTTTGAGGCTTGCAATATGTTATGGTCTTAAAAAGTTTAGAAAAACAACTTCATTAGGTCCAAGACGGAATGGATACTGTGAATGGGTGCTGTGCAGTTTACTATGTGCCGAACTGACAAAGCTATTTTACAGGAGTACAGGAAAAACCACTACATTCCACACCTATGCATGGGTTCAAAGGCAGAAACATGAGCCTGTCTAATAAAATGTCTGTCTCACAATACAGATAATAATAGGGGCGTCTCACATGAAATAATATGCGTTTGAAGTCTCCAAGAATGTGGTACAATTGTCTATCTGAATAATGAAGGCCCATCAGCCTTCACAAGCTGTACCTTAAACCCGTTTAAAGCCTAAGACGTGAACTTCTGGTCCTCGCACTACTTTCAGTATAAGAAGGCCACTTCCTCTACCCATGAAAGAACCATTGGTGCAGCAGCATCAAGGATTCTCGCACCACACCAAACCTAAAGGGAAGCAACGATATTGCTTGGGATCTCTAGTGTGAATGGTGACGTTACCATGTGAGGGAAACAGCCATTACTGCGCAGCTGTTTCTAGGCATGCCATTACGACACAGGCTCCATTACAATGCGTAGCCTTTACTACGAAATTCGTTGTAAAGGTATGTATGGTAAAGGCATATGTGCGTGGAAACAGCCATGTTGGTAGGCAATCCACGTTGTTAGAGGAAACAGAGAGACTTTTCCACTTCCTCACAACGACGTGCACCGCCCCTCAGACGAGCTGCCTGCACGAGGAGAGAGGTAATAATTTAGGGGTTTGGGTTAAAAAGGGCAGGAGGACCGGGGGGGGCGGGGGGCATATTCTTTGAAATAGCATGCGTGGTAAAGGTTTGCATTGTAATAGCTTTCGCATTGTAATGCATGCGTGGTAAAAGCATGCGTTATAATGGAATGCGATGTAACTTTATACATCCCCATGTGAACTGAAATCTCTACCCTACCTATCGGCCACCCATTGAAGTCATTTGGTTCCAGCAGTGAGAGGACTGAGCATTTCCATATCCACATCTCTACTGACCAGGCACTCTTCGCAGTAGGGTAAACACTTGGAGAGGGGCAATATTCATTTCCAATGCTGTCCCTTCCACATGGAATTCTTTCTTGAGCAGGACAATGATCCCCTTCACACGGATGCATTTTCTGGCAGAGTGGGAGAAGGACAGACAACTTTATCACCCACCACCTACAAACCACGTCTGTTCCCCTGATGAGGAGGAGTAGGCTTTTTGAGCAATGCTCTGTTTTCCAAAGAGAGCTGAACATCTACTCCATGAACTCTACCTTGGAATATGATTACTATAGATGAGCATTGGAGGCCACACCTGGCATGACAAGACTGTGCTATGCAATATAATCGCTGTCCCTAAACACATGGAGGTGGAGGATGTACCCAAGCCTACATCTAGTATTCAAAGTGACAGAAGCTGAAGCAAGTATTGGCATTACCTGAGCATAAAGCAGTGCCCAGCCAGGAAGACTATCTCAACCAGTGCTGTCTGTACATGCGCTTCAGAGACTAAACTTGACATAAAACAGAACTACCTAGGAATGTGACACTGCTTGTACCATCTGAAGCTGTGTCTGTATATGACTAGTTTATATAGACATGGGAAGATGTATCTAGCTAATGGAGCGATAACTAGGCTTATGAACCTCTACTCGGTGTAAGAATTCTGTTTCGTTGCTCTTTTATGGCTATACCTTGATGCACCTTTATATCATTGCAGTGGCTGGGCATGTGACTCTGCAACTAGCACACATAATATATTTGGAACGCATAAAGGCATGCAAGGCTTTATTTATGTTTTTGTGAGCGCTAAATGCATCTTTTAGCCAATTCAGCACTAAGCCAAAGGAGTGAGGAGTTTGATTGGTCTATAATGTGTCAGGAACTGTACATGTAGATGTCTTTACAAGATTGAGATGGAAACCGCCACAGCAACTAATTGTCTGAGCTACGATAGCTCGATGAAGAAGAATTGGTAGTGGAGATCCACTAGCCTCTCTTGTACTATTTACTTGTGATGCAGTACACCACAACCAGCCTCACAGATCTAACTTCTAGTGGGTGATGATCTTGCTGGCAGCACTTTACTGTGTGCAGGCCTAGAGCTACTGAGTACAAACCTAGAGGAAGAAATATGTCTTTAATCAACACTAGAGCATCATCAAATTTGTTTCAAGTCTCAGATGTGCTGGTAAAACATTGCAGGCAGACAAGCCTTACATATGTAGCACCGTATCCCCATTTTATTTGTATTTGGCTGGCTGAATGATGAGTAGGTTCTGATCAGCTACAAAAGGAGGACCTTAGTGAGGTAGCCAGCAGCACGATCACATAAAGCCTTATCCACCAGGCACAGCCTTAACTTTGTCCTTCTTGTTAATGGAAAGCTAGTAGAGGAGTGCAGTGAAGGGGTGATGTGATCATGGCATTTCACACAATAAAGCAGCCATAATGCACAGAGAAATAAGAAAATGAATTTTGGGGTAATCCAGCGATGTTGGTATTGCAGTAATAGATCCATGACATTGAGGTATAAAGCATCAATGTTATTTTTATGGCAGATTAAGGAGTGGGAGGACACCTCAAAGATGTCAGAGATAGTACAGTACATTCTTTGGGACCCTTTAAATTTGGGCGAAAAGACAGAGTCCGCTTCAAACAATACCCCCGGCTGCAAATCTCTAGTACTGAATTGAGAGGAGGGTTCAGGAGTCAGGTTAGATGAAAGGTACGGGCATCCAGGAGATAATCTTCATATTCTCTCCGTTTAGGGAAAACAATTGCACTGTATCCAAGTCTGGACAATCTTGAGGAAATTAATCTCCTGATTGTGTGCTCCTGATCCTTCATTCAAATACATATTGATTGGCCTATTGTCCATATACAGATAATTCCCATAAGGCACAGGGTCAAGACTGATTTTCATATAGCTGGGTCTGAACTGAGGTGGCGAAGTGAGCTAAAGAATGATGATGGATTCAACCCAGATCTCTGACTGGGGGTGAGTGTCTGAAAAGTTTCAGCGCTCCGTCCATCATCTCCTTGTGTTTGCCATATACAGATAATAGTCACCTTTGTCAGTTTCCGGGAAGTTGGCTACGGAGGGCATGTAGAACTCCTATGAGGTAAGGGGAGATAGCTGACCCATGTGCCATACTACAGTTGATTAAAGTGGCTTTAGACAACAAGGAACCACATTTTAACTTCCTGGAGGCGTATGGATTGGAAAGATTTGAGGCAAGCAAAAGCACTTCTTGCATTCAAGCAAACAAAGACAGCTAGAAGGACACACTGATCAATGGTATGGAAAAGCACAGAGAGGTACAACAATCGTAACTACACACACTTGGTTACTGTCGAGGAAATAGAGAGCACAGTTTTTGTCCACTCAGGCTGGTGAAATCCTGTTTGGAAGTCACTTAGCATGCTGTTGCAAAAGAGCACTTGGTAAGGGGCAGACCACATACTCCAATACTTTAGCACAAGAGCGATAGGATGCATTATAAATGTCTGCATTTGAGTTTTTAAAAGTAAAGTAGGTATTGCTTACTTAAGATTTCGTGGTACTTCACATGCTGCAAGGAAGGTATTGTAGGCTTGGTTATGAGGTAGCAAATACAAGCAGAACCCCGCTGATCACCTTTCCATTACAGATGGCTTTGGTTGGACAGGATTATTTGAAAGCATGCAGGCGTTAGCCACAGTGCAAACTGACGTGAAGACAAGGAAGAGTTCTAGCTGCTGAAGCATTTTCACTCATGAGAAGTCAGTGAGTGGAGTTATTAGTGTGATGTTTAAGTCCAATGGATTACATTTTGTTTTTCAAATGAGCATCACTAATTTAGTGCAGAAGTTGGTAGAAAAACTAGAGCTCTTTGAGATGAGGTAGTCATTTATCGGTAGCCGGGGAAAGATTTGAGGATGAATTTCATACCCCTTGTATGAGGGAACAATTATGGGCTTTTTTGACCCTAGAGCAGGAAGCCTGTAGCATTGAGAGTGGACCAGGCAGACTATTTGATCTTCAAGAGACTGATTCTTGATCCAGTGCTGTCCAGAGACATGCATGTGCTTTTCAAGACCCAGCTCATCAAGAATTTGGAAGTTGATCATCAAGTGATTAGAGAGGGGTTGATAGTCATAGTGAGAATTTCTGGAATTAATGAGTGGATTGATTGTCTAGCTAGTTCACTAAACACCATAGAAATCATTCATGTAATGTAAAAAATATTTATAAGAGTGGGCTGAAATATAAACTACTTTTTAATTAGGATCTGATCCTTCTTCAGCACAAGAAAATAGTGAAACTAGAACCTCTCCCATATTTCTGAGTTCGGAACTCGCTTGATGGCTCCTTTGGAAAGTAAAACTTGCACCTCTTGCCACAGAATGGACAGATGTTTCCCTGAGATGTGCTCGGATGTAGGGAATGGTTGGCAGGGCAGAAATAAAGGGTAAGATTAAAGGGTAGGGCATACCCATGCTTAATGATTTCAAGGACCCATCTGTTGGAACTGATGGACCACCACCCTGGGAGAAAATGATGGATCCTGCCTCCCACAGGTTGGTTGTGTGCCTCAAATGGCAATCTAAAGCAGCTTGGTGGCTATTGCTGCACGAAAAGAGGACTGGAAGGACTGATGCCCTTGTAGCCATGCATGTTGCCTGCCATATCCACGTTCCTAGGCTTGAAAAGACTGGAGTGATTGCAGCAGTGGCTGGGGAGAGGGACGTTACCTATAAGCCAGCACCCTAGAGAAGCCTCAGAATTTCCTGAACTTGTGAAGAAACTGGCAGGGAGTGAAAAGATTAGGCAGAGTGTTGTGGCTCGATCTGTTTCCTTTTGAGGTTATGGAGAACTTTGAACAGAGGGAGTAGGAGCTCTTGGTAATAGTCAGATGAAACTTCCCAGAGGTACGCCTGGAAGCCTAAAACTGGCACAGCTCTCTAGAAATATTTGTGCATTCTAAATAGAAGTTTGCAGCTGCAAACAGATATAAATCTATGGGTGAATATTTACTACTTTTTTCAGGAATCGGACCCGTGGTGTCCTCCTACTGCGGTATCAAACAGCTTTATTTGGCCCTTTGAAAGTATTCTCTTCCTTTTTCATGGAGATCAGATCAAAATGCGCTAATCAGTTTCTTTCCTCTTTTATTTTCTATGTTCTCCATGTTTTGGTTCTGGATTCAACTCCTTCAGATAGGAGTTAGCCATAATGGTGGTTTCTGGCAGACTTTCGGGGTTGATGGGGGGCACAAGGGAGACCCTGCCACAGCTGGGCCATCTTCCCAGACAGTTTCGGTTATAGATTTGATTCAGAAATTTTCATAATAAGAACATCGGAACGTTCATATCAACACAGCTTGCAACAGAAATCTTTAAAAATTATACATAAGCTGTTATGCTTTTTGAACAATCGGATTTTTGAAACTTGAGATTGATATTGAAACAACTTAATATTTACGAATGAGTTACCGATTAACTTCTTAAACTTACCAGAAGGGTTTTGGAGTAATGCCACAACAAGTGACGATTGACTGTGGCGAAAGAAAGACTTCAGTTGAATCTTGTGCTAAAAAATAAAGATGTAAATGTTTTTGAAATTGTGATTTCAGGCAAATCTTAACTTCATCTATACATTTTATTCAGCTGCACAATATGTAATAGAGCGATGTATTCTTTATTATTGATTGTAAGGCAGCAATAACCACACCTAGGTGTTTCTCTGCAGTGTGCCTTTCAAAGGAAAGGTGAAATAAGCACATGACGTGGGTGTTTTAAATGTTCGTAGCTGATTGAAATTTGATCGATTTAGAAGGGAACAAAACATACACCTGTTATAAGAATGCCCCAGATTTCAGGGTTGTCATTGTATTAAAAGTTTAAAAAAAATGTATCTAGAAATGTATATTATATATAAACCATGAGAAAAACACGCCAAGATTATATATAAATAATTTTTAATCAATGCAGTGAGACAATAATAAGAACATTTCGCAACAAACTTCAAAACTAGAAAAAGAGGTCAGATTCAAGGGAAGGGGTGACCACTATCACTGCCAAGACCTTCAGTACCCGTTCGTGCGCTATATAAATGTATTAAGGACGAATAACTCCTTCAGTTTTAAAACAACAAGATCACAAAAACCCATTTAACTGAGAATGCTACCACAGGATCAGATCTCGAGCTCTTTGTTTTTGACGATGGCATCTTATGCCAACGTCACCCGCTTGACACAAACAGATCTAATACATCTTTGAAGGTGCGGGGACTCTTGTGGTTGTGCATGTGTATGCGTACTCTTCCTTGTTTTCATTTTTTCCAAAATTTAGTAATGTTCATATTTAATGTGGCTCAAAGAAAACACCACAGGCCCTTATCTTCTACCTGATGAATTATTTAAAAAGCTTTAGAGATTGGTGAATCCCAGTCCTGGTAAAAAATATTCATCATCTATACAACTATTGGAAGTTTCCCTAAGACAACAACAGTATCATCTTGCCTAATTATAAAAGAGGACAGTGTAACGATCCAACTGCTTACAGGAGTATTAGCCTCATCGTAGTTGGAGCGAAGATCTACACAAGTATCATCCTGACCGGGCTTCAAAGTTGGCTGAATGGATATAACATACTAATTCAGCATAACATACTAATTCAGCAGGGTTTCCTCAAGGGTCCTTTGACAAAGCAACACCATTCACTTGTAAGTTTTATAGGTTCTTCGATCTTGTAAAAAGAAAGCTGCTGGAGAAAAAAAACTGGTGGCCGTGTCAATCAATCTCTTCATGCCACCTTCATAACATCTTTATACAAGGATTTCTATTTTCTATGCAAAAGTATGATTTGGATCTAATGGTGAATTGTCTCAGAAGTTTAAGATAAATACAGGTGTAAAAAATTATTCCTCCTGGCCCAGAGGTTCTTTTCTGTGTTTTTGAATAACCTACCACAGGAAAAAAGTAAATGCTCCAACAATGTGAATAAAATAAAGGGAGAACATGTTCATGCCCTGCTGGATTCCAGCTCGCTATTACTATCAAGAACATATAACAGCTTCCAAAGTTTACTGAATTGGATGGAAGCATATTGCTCAGGTAACCAAATCAAACTAAATCAAAACAAATCTAAGCTGATTTTTTTTGCTAAGCATGATCTCAAAGAGAAAGAGAATTTATGCAGAAAGGTGGAAAACTGCAAATGTTGGTGGCGTGTATACAGCCAGGACTCAAGATGACCATGGTTTTTTGGAGCTCCTGATCCAAGCCTCATCCCCCTTGTTCGAAAAGTTTTCCAAGGCTGTCTGGTGGAAGATGGGACCGCCTTTCATAAGAAGGAACTGCTAGGTCAGCATCTGGGCCAAATATTATCAGAAAGGCGACTCCCATCGCTGTGTATCGATGGTGCTACAGCTTCTCCACAGAATGTGCCAAGCAGTGGGACAGGTATGCCCAGACGTGGGTTCAGTGGACACTGTGCAACAGGAACCAAGCTAAACCTGACTGAGGAGCCCTTATAAGGGTGAAAACAGTCTTGGGTTGCTTGTGTTCTGGTTCAAGGAGGACCTGGTCTGGCAGTTCGGGCTCGACTGCTCCTACTGGAGCAGAGTCAAGATTTATTTGCATATGACTGGGTCCAAACTGCGGTGAGTGAAGTAGTGAAAGCAGCAGAGGACAAAAAAAAAGAAGACTTCACAACTCAAGTCCTTCTGATTGAGGGGTAAGAGAGTCAGGGAAAGAGAGCCGGGTAAGATGCATTGGAAATAATTATGTTAGAGTTAGGAGTCTCTAGTTGGGCTTAAGACATTAAAAAATTGTGCCATAAAAAGCACTGAAAACCTGTCTCTAGGGTGGAAACCTTGGACAATTTGTGTAGTAACACAAGCCTGAGAGTGCCTGAGGCAATGTTGTACGATTTGCTGGATATACAGGAGGTGGGGGAGAGGTGGGAAAATAAGATGTACAGCCATTCCTCAGGACAAAGGAGTCGAGTTTCACCTGTTAGAAGAAAGTTAATGGCTACTATGTGCTCGCTGTAGTACAGCATAAAGCGCTACGAGTCTTATTCATTAACAAAAGGTCATGAATGAAGTCAGCCTACCTAACTTGACATAAGAAGCCCCGCTCCAAATTCGGAAGGGAACTTACAGTCAGAGGTAGACAAAAGCGAGCAGGCCTGCCGCTACAGCTAAAAGTTGCTCACCTGGAAGAAAGATATGATTTTAGTTTTTTGAGGCAGCTACTTTTTGCGTAGTCTGGACCTGTATGAGGAACAATCAAAGGTTTGATGAGGGGGTTTCCCTGCAGCCATTCCGCACCTGTTTGTGAGGTTAATGGCACACTGTGGTCTGCGTTTCTGGGATCTGGTGCCCTTTATATATGGGGAGAATTAGATTGGGGTGTAGGCTTCTGTGAATGGCGTTTCTTTGTCTTTTTTCCTTACATGATGTGTTTTCTCCACTGTTCGGGTCCTTCCACCTTCGTTTTGGAATGAGTCACTATAAATTGATATATATATATATATATTAGCGTTCATATTTTTTTATGAATAGGTGTACTGGTGCTGTTTTTCATTGTGTTCCGCTGTTTCCCGTTAGTGGGTTTGTACTTTATAATGGCTTGAGAGTTTTCCGAGTCTACTGTGCTGTTTTTACAGTTTGTATTGCTAAATTCAGCTGTTAAAAAAAACAGGAAAGGGTGAACGGTGTCAGCAGTGCAATAAATTGTGGCCAAATATAAAATCTGACAGCGCAATTTTGGAAGAAACTTCTACAATTACCACAGGCAAATCCAACAGCTCTGCTAGAAGCTGTAGGAGGGTTCACCAAAAGAATGATGGATATTTAAAAAATCTAAAATGAGATATCCTTTTAAAAGAAGCTCCTCAGAACACAGACGCTACAGATGAATGCAGGTATGAAGTTATTGTTGGCCTAAGGCCATCCATTAGCCAATCCTTTGTGGGTAGGGTAGCAAGAAGGTTAAAATGGGGTTTGGCATCCTCCTGTTCCCGACATAGGAGCCCCATTAGCAGCAGCAAACAGGAGTTGAATGAGACATGTTCAATATGACTATACACTCGACGAGACTACAGATGGGGAAAGAAGCTCAGCCTGCAGATCACCAGGCCCTCCTCCCAAAGTAACAAACATTTGAAAATGAAGAATGACCTAACACATACAGGCTGGTCCAAACAAAACCGATGAAAACCTTCACCCATGAAAACACCTGGGGAAGAGGAGAGCCCAAATGATACAAGTCTCCCCAAGATGTCACTGCATCTAACTGCAGTACCCGTATGAGGACAGACCACAAGAGGTTTCAGGAGCCCATTTTGAGCTATTTCCTCAAAATAAAGGAGACAGAAAGAGCAGCTAACTACGTTGCCTTTTCTCCGTGTGAAAGCCAGAAATGTAATTAATGTAATTGTAAATGTAAAGTAAATAAGCTTAAGACTCAATAAAACTATGGTCAAAATTCAAGGTAAGACTGACGTACACTAAAGCAGGGGCGGCTTCTCCTTTGGGGCGGAGGAGCGTCGCCCCGCCTACTGCGAGCACAGCAGCTGCAACAGATTGATGGAATGGTCGGTGGACATGGCCATTTAATTTGAACTTAAGCGCATTCTCTCTTGTGGCTTGGGGCTATTCCTGCTGCTGATTGGCAGCATGAATGACTTGCATAAAACCTGGGGTGCGCACTGCGCATGTCGGATTGGCCGGCCGTCTTGTGCCCGCCGGCCCAACATGCGCACTTAGGACCGCACCTATATCGGCTGTGAGACGGCCGGGCGGACTGGAGGTCTTTGTTGGCCTGCTCAGAGACCAATCATGGCGCTGCTTTCCTGCTGAAAACTGCATGAGAGCAGCTCCACGATTGGTTTGTTCGTTGGCTCTTCACTTCCAGTCACGACCCATGATTTAATTCTGAGAAGACTGCCTTCCTTCTCTGGGACACCAGCAGTCCGTCCTGCGTCTCCGGGGTCTTCCCTGCCCAGTTGGAGCCGACGTCGGTGGGTGCTTTTGCTTTTGTTTGTTTAAACAGCAGAGTACATTTTCCAACTGCTTGAAGTTGGCAACAAACTCAGAATCAAAGGAGTCACCCAAGGTGGAAAGAACGAGGGGAGACCTCCGCTCCTCTACAAAGAATCAAAGCAAAACAATTTCTGAGCCAAAACAAAGCACCCACGAACTTGCACAGGTGCTTCTTACAGCGTCTCTCGCGCGGGCTCCGGGAGGGGAATGCAGAGGCGGGTAAGGAGCGATGAATGTTCCTTCTTGTGTCCGTGCGCAGGTGTGAATGTATGTGGGCTGGAAAGAGGACGGGCTTTTGCAGTGGCGTGTGGTGCTACAGGCTGGTGTTAGTGGTCGTAATACAGCCCCACGTAAAGCTGATTTGTCGGTGTTGTCTCATTTGAAAAGGGGCCAAGCGGCACTTTACTGGTAAATAGCAGACCAAGATATAATTAAAACCTGCCCAAAGAAATATGGCAAGAGACGTAAGGGTGGGCTGGTGTTTCCCTAACTTCACCCAGAAATGTGGTCTCCGTTTGAAATTAAAGGCTTTGTTCGCCGGAACACTTATTCTCTGGGCTTTATTCAGAAGCCCCCTGCACACCACACAAGAGCAAGTGCACAGAAAAGTTGTAAACAAAGGCTTCGCCAAGAGGAAATTGGACTCCTTTGTAGCCAAAGTTCAGCGTTGATGAATTTAGACACCATGAAAAAGAGGAATTCGTAATTAAAAAGGAACGAAAACTCCTTTCTTGGGGTCAGAAAGTAGAATCTGGTTTCTCCAAACCCTAATATGCAATTATTTCGCATTTTCTAACGATAAAAACTTGCATAGCAAAAAGAAAAGCTGTAAACTATAAGGTCATTCAGAAATGTATTAATTAGAAGCAATGCACGTGTGCTAATGAGAGCTGTGCGTAGGTATGGTAAATCTGCATACATGTATGTATATTATATGGGTGTGTATAGCTTTATTTGTCTATATATATCTCAATACTTTGTGTCAATATACATATACGTGATTCAAATGTATAGTAATATACATTTTGCGCAATTCATACACATATATCACCCGGGCTGGCAAGGGCAATGTTGGGGGTTGCAAAGGTCAAGCAGGGTTAGTAGCTGCTACGACTAGCATCCTTATTGATGTCAGAGAGTCTTTATTTATCTCAAGTATTCCTGTAGCAGGACAGTGAATCCCAGTTACCTGAAGTTCAAGCAATGGGTTTCATATTAAAGGTGATACAGGACTTGTCAAAGTTTTGCTTACATAGCATTTTGCTTGTTGGTGCTGCATGGCATTGGCAAAGTGGTCTGACAACATCAATAGGTCAACAAGAGTGAGACTTCTTGGCTTTGCCAATGCAGGTTAACACAGCCTTTTTCTTTGTTTACTTAGTTGTGGCCATTAAGACCGTTCTACAACATATTTAGAAGTACTTGGTTCTCACATCTATTTTTCAAGGTAATTACAGCAAAGAGGAGGGAAAAATTCCATCTTTAAGAGACAGCTAATTACATGTTTTAAGGTCTACTTCTCATTGCTACTTCTAATTTCTTTATTCCAACTTGACTTCATGTGTTAGGTCATTTAAATGTATTATTAATATTTTAATTTCTCAAATTTGCTTGAAAATGCACCATTTGCCCACTCTTTTTTCAAAATTTTCTCGTGGGGATAAATCCCCTCCGAAACCCCTGTAGGTTGTTCAGGCTCGCGCGCTCGCCACAGTGCTATACAACAATTATTTTACGGCGCACCACTTTCAAATGTCACCAGCCGCCACTGAAGTGGCGTAGTGGTGATGTTTTTGTTGTTGTGACTAGCGTGATTTGCAGGTATTGCTGGTGCTCTTGCTGGGATGTGTGCTTGGGGGCCTTTCGGTGGTGGTGGCAGAGTCGAGAGCCAGTGCACTCCAATGTGCATGTGGTGGTTTAGCCGAGTCTGTGAGGGAGAACATTGGTGAAGTGAAGTGTGAGTGATCGTGTTCCACTTCAGAACTAACTCCCATCTTGAAATATTGGGACTTTGTGGGTATCAAAGAGGACCTTTCATTTTTCATTGAACCACATGCAGCCATTCACTGCACGGTACAAGGTAGCAGCATCCAGTAAAGCATGAATGGCATTTTAAAACTTAACACTCGAATTTACGCAAATTGTTTTGCTGCTCTGGAAACAGTGAGCACAAACCGCAACAATGAGGGACAATAGGCTTCTAATGTGGGTGTCGGTGTTTGATTTTCGAGTGCCCTATTCTCCTTTTTATGGAGACTGATGCCGCAGGTTGCCTTTTCTGGGCGCTGCATGAGTAACACCTCAGTGATTGCTCGCTAAAGTGCCCTGCCAAAAATCCTTTGTTTTGCTAATGCCCTGCTCCCATCTGCCTGGGCTGGGATGGAAGGAAGTTTTAATCTCTTCATAATGTAAAAGCTGCTTTGACTGGCCTGAGTTTACACTGCTGAACTGTAAAAGCCAGTGCGGACAGCAGGTAAAATGTAAATAGTCCTTAAAATATTTTATTTTCTTCAGAGTGCGCGCCAAAGTATTCCGTTGTTCTCAAGGAAATAAAGAGTTCTCTCTGTCTAGATGTGATATTCAGGCACGGCCGGTGACAGGTGTGAGGTTTTGCGTAGCCCCAGTCACTGTTTCCACGCCTATATTTGATGACAATATTCCCCAGCGTAAAACTTAATCTCTCATTAAACCGAGATCAACTTCCATTGCGAATGCTTGGAGTTCATCCATCTCTCATCAGGCCCTTCCTCTGCTGCATTTGCCTGCACTGTGTTCAATGGTGAGTGATGATTGTATGTGCTGAGGGCTGACCGAAATAATGTGGTAGGCCCAGGATGTTGGGAAAACATTGGCATATGTTATCTCTTGAGGCAAATACCACACTATTATATTAGAATCCGCTTTTAGCACTTCAAGCACAGTCCCAAGCATTCTAGTTCCTTAAATATGAATTTAAAATTCGCCAGAGATAGAGCCCGGACCCCCTAGGATGCTCCCCGCCCCGCCCTCCTGAGATCCCACAATCAATACTTGATACTTTAAGAGTGTGGGTATAAACGGCCATGTTTAATTACATCAACACACATAAACTTGGATTGTTGATCCACGATCACTCCTGGGGCCTGGCGTGGGAAAAAGAGAACATGCATGGCGGCCCTGAGGCCTAAATAGGCCATTGGCTCCACCCCTCTCCCCGCGCCGGTCCCCGCCGGAAATTCGTCATGGGGTGACCCGGAAGTAATCCCTAAGGCCGGTCGCCAATCGGGCTAACCCAGCAGAGCTATGGGGGCGTGGCGTGGATCCAGGAGGCCGGGCCCTAATGGCGCGCTCTCTAAATCTCGCGCTTTTCCAATAGCTAAAATCGTGCTCTACCGAGCTAAAATTGTATTAAACATGTTTGATTATTTTCTTGTTATTTTGTAATTGAAGATGAGCTGAGTGGCCACTGTGCTGAAGATTGTAGAAACCTCGGTTTTAAACCTTCTTCACTTGACCAAAACAATTGTGAGGCTGGGCAAATAACTTATCACTCTGTTGCTGAAATTGCATATATGTAGAAAGCAACAAAAAAAAACAACAACAAAAAAAACTGCACAGTAGGCTGTTTAGAACTATGCCAATTATATATTTCCCCCTTCTTCACAGCTGGTTTCTCTGTTTTGGTTTCACTTGGACCCCAAACCCAGAATGATTCTATATACAGAAACTCAGGTTTGAAATGGTCTGTGTCAAGCAGGCTTTGATAATCAACTTTATTGATTTTTGAGAGAACACACAAAAGAAAAAGAAAAGTTAACGATACAGCACAGTTGATCATTAGTCATTAGCATCGCAGAGTATTCCCGCATGGGCAGTGCACGTACATGCATAGTGATCTCGAACAACATTACATAAACAATATCTTCAAGGAGAATATACAGACATAGAGACCCAGTCAGCCCAGCTGGTGCAACCATTTGCCCCATATCCTGTTATGTTTGAGTGGGCATCCCCTGGCTTTAAACAGGGGTTTCTCCTGGGTGGCACGCCAGTCCACCCCTCTGCGCCATTTAGTTACTTTCGGGGGGTCAGGTTGTGACCATGTCGCAGCAATGTCGTGTTTGGCCACCATAGTGGCCGTCCCTAGGAATAGCTTATCTGCTCGGGACCCATCTAGGCCGTCCATGACTCCCAGGATGAGGTGTAGAGGGTTATGGGGCACCTGCCAACCCAGGACATGTGTGAGTTTGGATTCTATTCTATCCCAGTACGCTGCGAGTCGGGGACAGGACCAGACCATGTGGTAAAAATCTGCCGGCTGCTGTCCGCAGCGCGTACATTCTGGTGAGGTGCGCAAGCCTGCCCTATAGAGGCGCTCCGGGGTAAGGTAGGTGGTGTGCAGATAATATAGTTGGATTAGGCGGAGTCTGGCTGAAGTGGTAATGGTCTTGGGGTCCATAAGGGCATCCCACCAATCTTCTTCCTCCAAGGGGTCCAGCCATCCCTCCCATCTGTGTCTGAGTGGGTCAAGTGTTGTAGGGCCGTTATTAGTAAGGGTGCGGTATATCCGTGATACTCCCCTCTTCCCCAGGTTTCCCATCATGACTTGTGCTTCCGGTGGACTAAACTCGGGGAGCGTGGTGCCTGTTGATATGTGAGCGCTGAGGGCGTGTCGCAGCTACAGATATTTGTAAAATTGCGAAGCGTGGAGGGTATGGCGCCCTTGTAGGTCTTGGAATGTCCTAATGTGGTCACCTGCCCAAATGTCACCCAGTTGTGATATGCCGATGTGGTCCCATCTTTTGAATCCTTCAAGTGCCGCCACCTCACCCAACCACACACCCTGCCAGAGAGGTGTCTGTCGAGTCAATTTGTTGTCTCAACGTGTATGTCGCAGGGCCGAGCGCCAGGCTAATAGTACCGCCCGAGTCACTGTCGGCAGCGCCCTAGGTTTTGGACAGCCATATAGGGTAGCTTGGATGCGGGAGAAATCCATGACTCTTAGTTCGGTTTTGTAGGCCGGGTCAGACCAACCCCCTGTGAACCAATCGTGAAGGACGAGCAGCTAAATAATATAGGTAAAGATCAGTCATGCACATACCTCCATCGAAAGGCGGGATCCGACATCAAGCAATGGCTATGCGCGGCCTCGCCCACCCCACAGAAATCTAGTGGCCATGCTATCTATCTCCTTGAACCAGCTCCGTGGGAAGTGGAAGGGGGTGTTTTGAATAATGTATAAAAACCGGAGGAGGATCATCATCTTGAATAGTGCTACCTTACCGAGTGGGTTAAGTGGTAGAGTTTGCCAGCGCCGGAGATCCTCTGGCTTTTTTGACAAGTGGGGTGATATTTAATGCCCATTCTAGTTTGGGAGCAAAAAGACCCATATGCCCAGGTATTTAAATGAGACTGTCGTCTAATGGGAATGGTTGATTGCCAATCAAAGCATTCCCTGGAGAGGTGGAGGGGTACCAGAGTCGATTTTGCCGGATTAAGCCGGAGGCCTGAGACGTTCTCAAAGGCCCGAAGAGCCTGAAGACATCCAGGACCAGAGCGGGCTGGGTCCGCCAGAAGGAGCAGGACGTCACCCGCATATAAGGCAATTTTGTCAGTATGGTGGCTCCCCCAGGTCCAGCCCTGGACCAGGTCGTCAGCCCGAATAAGACACGCCAAGGGCTCCATCGCCAGAGCGAATAAGAGTGGTGGAAGGGGGCAGCCCCGTCTTGTACCTCTTTGGATCGGAAAGGCCTCTGAGAGAGCCCCATTGATGAGTACCCTAGCTCTAGAGTGGGAATACAGAACCCGAACGAAGCGACGGAAGTTTTGGCCCAGGCCCATCTTTGTTAGCACATCTTCTAGGTAGATCCAATCGACCGTGTCAAAGGCCTTTTTGAAGTCAACAAGGAGGAGCGCTAGGTAGGGGGTAAGCAGTTGGCGATTTGCAAGAGCCAGGTGGAGGCGTTGCAAACAGTGTCTGGCATGAAGCCGCACTGATCCGGGTAGATCAGTTTACTTAGGAGTGGACGCAGGCGTTGGGCCAAGATCGTGGCGTAAATCTTGACCTCGGTATTGATTAAGGAAATCGGGCGGTAGTCTGCACAGGATGTCGAGGGCGGTTGAGTCTTGGGGATAACTACGATGGTCGCTACGTCCGTTTCAGGGGGAAATGCCCCAAAGTCTGCGACGTGCTGGAATAGTGCGGAGAGATGAGGGACCAGGAGGGCCCGGTATGCAGCATAGTACTCCTGTGGGAGTCCGTCTGGGCCCGGTGTTTTCCCGGACGCTAGAGAGGAGATTGCATTGTTTATCTCTTCTGAGGTAAAGGGGAGGTCCAGATCGGCCGCCTCGGAGTGTGTTAGGCAGGGAAGATGAACCTTCTCATGGTCAAGTAAATTCGAGAGAGAGGCTTCAGGTCTGTGAGCTGAGTATAAGCAGGCATAGTAATCAGCAAACGTCTGCGCGATCGCAGGCGACGTGCGTCGGGTGGCCCCGGAGGGGTCACGGACTTCGGGAACTATTAGGTTTGCCAGGGGGTATGAAGCCAATCTGTGCAACAACTTCCCATTCTTGTCGCCCCAGACGTACACTTGGGCAACAGAAGAACGCCATAGCAACTTGGCCGAGTCCAGTGAAATTTGTTAATTTCTTCGCGCACAATCGCGAGTTGCCTGTCTTGTGTTTCGTCTGGGGCCCTGGCTAGGTCAGTCTCTAGACAGTATGCTTGTGCCTCCAGAAGAGCCAGTCTGCTGTTTTGAGATAGTCGTTGTGCCCGGAGCATGCTTTTGGCCACTCCTATGATAGTGGCTTTACTTGCCTCCCAGAGGGCGTGTGGGGAGGGAACAGAGCCTAGGTTGGTGAGGAAGAATTGGCACAGTTCCTTCCCAATACATTTTTAGATCTCTGTGCTTTACAAGAACCAGGCATTTAACTGCCACACCGGTCGAAGCATGCCAGGGGTTTCACCTAGGTGTAGGAGCAGGGTTGAGTGGTCCGAGATTCCTCTGGAAAGGATAACAATGTCGGCTACTCTATGGCACTCGGGACGGGCATGAAGATCATGTCGATTCGTGCCTGCGTGCGGTGTGCTGGTGAGGTGTGGGTGTAGTGGGAAGTTCGGGGGTTCCAGGTCCTCCATTCGTCGCATAGGCCCAAAGTGGCCGCCCATTCAGCCAGTATTTTTGCGTGTGCTATCCTAGCAGGGGAGGGTGTGCCGGTAGTGTCAAGCGCCGGTTGCATGACTGCATTAAAGTCGCCCCCTAGTATTGTCTGTCCTAAGGGCAGGGTGGAGATGATGTCGGTGAGATGTCTCAGCGATAGTGTGAGTGTGGCGGGTGGGATGTATATAGAGATCAAGTTTAGGGTGTTCCCCTCCAGAGCTCCTGATATAGTTATGAACCGTCCTTGTGGGTCGCTATTGACGTGGGTGAGGACAAATGGGAGGCTTCGTCGTAGTAGGATAGCGACCCCCCTTGAGCCTCTCTCGAAGCCCGAGTGCCACACCCTGTCGAACCCACAGTGTGCGAGAAAGGGACATTGGGTCCCCAGGAGATGGGTCTCCTGGAGCAGGAGAATGTCGGGAGCATGTCTTTGGGCATACTTCAACACTGCTGTACACTTAATACGATCAACCAACCCATTGACATTCCACGATAGGACACTGGGGGGGGGGGGTATTCCCTTGAAGTGTGTGCGTCATGCAAGGTATACAGAGCAAGGGAGTCATAGGACACTGGCCCACTGCAGGCCCTTTGCGGTATTCCGAGAGGGTATGGCTCTAGTTTCTGTTGCGTAATGTGCGGGGTCAATATGCATGCATGATAATCAGTTGTTAGAGTGCTGCAAGTGATGAACAGAAATAATAACAATACAAAACACAAATCGAAACAGCGGACAACAGTCCTGGCCCTCCCTTCCCAACCACCCCCCACCCTATTCTTCTGGAACTGAAGCATCTGTCGCCCTATAAACTAGAAAGTAACAGGCTAAACTAAAACGCTTAGCTTAGGAGTTGCGTGGAGGACCCCATCTCTGATGTCAGATGTGGCTGCAGCATCGGCAGATTACTCTGAGTTCTATAGTTCAGTGGGATATGTATCCCGGGACTCGATGGAATGAGGCCTCTTGGCTCCGCTTCATTGCGTTTCCATAGTGTTCAGATCGCTGGACTTCGGGAGAGGTCAGAGTCTACAGTCGCCAAGTCCAGAGTTCTAGGAGGGCTGCGCTCAAGGGGCAAGTTGTCAGTGGATCCTGTCCGCCGCCGAGGCGGGGAGCCCGTCGGGCTGATGGTGTCTGCGGGTTCCCGAGTAGCTGAGCCGGGTGACCTAGAGGCTTCTTTGCGGCCTCCACGGCCCTTGCGTGATTGCGTGCCTCTCCTCCGCTGTTTGGGAGGTAACGGTCCTAGGGCCCGGGATCCAGAAGGCACGGGCAGAGAGGTGGGACGGACTCCGTGGGGTCGTTCCTCAGTCAGCCAGGTCCAAGCGGATTGTGGAGATTCAAAGAGGAGCGCTTTGTCCTGAAAGACGTCACGAAGACGGGCTGGGAAAAGCAGTCTGTATTGGAGGCCAAGAGCGCGCAGCTTCTGTTTGACATCTGTGTAGGAGCGTCTTTGGATCTGAACATCCTTGGTGTAGTCTGGAAAGACAATTATGGTATGGTTTTGAAAGGTCAGAGTGCCCAGGGTCCGTGCCTCTCTTAGGACGGCGTCCCTATCCTTAAAATTGAGGATCCTGGCGATGATGGGGCGGTGTGGAGCGCCAGGAGGTGGTTTAGGCGCGAGGGAGCGGTGGGCTCGCTCGACGGCAAACCAAGCCGACAGAGTGTCTTTGGGCATCCACAATTCTATCCATTTCTCGATGGAGGTTGCCATTTGATCCTGCTCAATCCCTTCCGGAAATCCCACCAGGCGGAGAATGTTGCGCCGTGACCGATTCTCGGCGTCTTCAGCCCGTCTGTGCAGTTCTCTGGTGTGGGTATACAGGTGGGCCACCTGTTCTTTTAGTTGGTGGACATCATCTTCAACTGTGGAGAGGCGGGATTCCGCCTCTGAGATGCGGGCTGTGGCATTGCGCAGGTCCTGCCGCATGAGGGCCATGTCCACCCCGACCTCGCCGATCTTACCCTCCACTGAGGTCTGGGACGTGCTGATCGCCTGTAGGATTGCGATAAGGTCGCCTCCAGGGAGGGATAGGCCTCCCGTAGCACCCTCCGTAGAGCCAAGCTCGACCGTGGTGAATTGCTCCATTTTGGTTTGCGTTTGTGTGGTGGGCGCCTTGGGGCCTCGATCTTTTCCCATAGTGAGTGGTGAAGGATTCTTCAACAGGACGGGTGACGGTGATTCCCGGGCCAGGCTCGGGGAGTGGGAGGCCGGGGGTCGGCCTTCGTTTCGTTCTTAAGAAGCCGCAGAGGGAGGGATTAGGCCCAGTGTTTTGCGGTCAGGGCCCTTAGATCCCAGGGCCTGTGCTCAGGCAGCAGGGTTCTGTAGTCTGTGCGTGTGGCCCTTAGGCCTGTAAGTGTCAGTAGCAAGATCGAGCCATGGGGGGGGGGTAAATCAGCCCACTGCTCGCCACCAAGCCTGTTGGTTCGAGGATGCCTCTACTTGGACTTAAATGATTTCGTTTGAAGCCCAGGATGGGAGTAGAGCTGGAGCTTCAAAATAGGGCCCACTTCAGATCCGCCGGGCGGTGGAGGCAAGGGTCCACAGCAGTAGGGTCAGGGGGGGAGCCAGGGGATCCAGGATGGGTGAAGGTTACGGCTCTTGAAGCTACCTCACGGACTCCCCTCCCAAAACCAGCCCAGGGACCCGGCTCACCCCAGTGGCACCTCAGGGATTCAGTGTCTCTGGTCCGGATCTTGTCCGCGTTCAGGCCCGGAAGCCCCCTCGGCGGTCAGTCACTGTGGGCCCGTAAGCGGCGAGGTCTCACATCAGGAGGAGGTGTGGCTGCTATCGCCCTGGGAAGTTATGAGAGGCAGGGCTCAGCTTGTTGGCTGCGCCTCCAGGGACAGCCGATCCGGGATTGCCGCAGGCCCCCCCAGGCCAGTCGTGAGCCTTGACCATTCCGTACGGAGCCAAGAGGTGGCGGGCCGAATCGGAGCCAGAGCACCCCCCCGGGATGGCCGGACGATGGGCCGCCACCTCTAGAAGAGCACCGGCGTCAGGGATGAAGGGGGTGAGGCAGGAGGAGGTGTGGCTCGAGGCAGGCGAACTCCTCCCTGGGGTTCCGCTCGGTCTCAGCCCGAGGCCTCAAGCGAGGACAGGCCCAGGGAAACCGTGTCATTCAGAGGCCCTCGGGGAGCCGCAGGCCCGAGAGATCAGGCGGCCAATTATGGTACCTCGTGAGGTCGGAGGCCCCGGCTGGATCACGAGTCCCGGAGTCGCCGGAGGCAGGGGGCACTCACCTCCACCCGGGAGGGTTGATGGAATGTGGAGCCTGGCGCCTGGGCCGGTGCGCTGAATCAGCTCTTGGCGTGTCACTTTCACCTCGGGATCCCTCCACCAGCGTTGCAGGCGTGGCACGGGGTTGCACTGTGCTGTCGCTCCTTCGGCACAGCTGCACTGGTAGCGTTCCCACCTCGCGGGCACAGGGTTCGGATCTCTTCCCCCAAGCGGGCCGCTGTGTAGGCTCGGGGAGGAGGTGGAGGCCGCCAGAAGTCCCGGAGGTCAGGTGCGGATCGTCTCGGCGCCAGGGATTGCCCGAAGTCTGCAGGTAGGACGCCGGGCCGTTGTTCTCCTTCGGCCTTGATCGTTTCACTGTGGGCTATCTCTGGCCTCCCCGGGGCCTCAGGGATGCAGGGCCAGAGCCGCCATGTTGCGCGGCCGCTCTGCAGGCCGCAAGATGAGATGGCGGTGATCCGCGGTAGGCGGGCGCCACAGGATCTTCGTTTGCCTCAGGGTGATGTTGCCGTCACAGGAGAAGGATATCGGTCTCCGGGGATAGGAAAGGGCCGCCGATGGCTGCGGGATTCGGAGCGGATGACGGAGGGGTCCGGAGCACTCTTCGAGTGCGACCGCCATCTTGACGCTCCAAACCACGCCCGTCAAGCAGGCTTTCACACTCAAGCAGGAAGCCAGACCTGGGCTCTGCGCAGGGACCTTCCTGGACTGCCTTTATTAACCTTCTTGCTTTCTCAAATTTGCGTGAAAATGCACCATTTGCCCTCTCCTTTTTAAAAAAAGTTGCTCGAAGTGAGAACCCCTCCCCCAAACCCTGCTTATGGCAGTTGTCCTTGCTCGCTCACCACCGTGTACTTGTACAGAACTTTTACACCTCACAACTTTCAAATCTCACCAGCCGCCACTGACTAAATGTACAGCCCTCACAGAGAAAAGATGACCCATCAGATCACAAAATGTTATAAATATGCTTAAAGGCCGCCTAGGAGTCAATTGGTTAATTGGACCAATGCAGACGACCTCAAGGAGGTAATGACTCAAACCACAAAACTGATGGCAACTTACCTTTAAGTGACATCAGAGTGACTATCTTATAAATTTGGCTTGTTGATAGGAAGGCAAAGACAATAAGTACCGGCCCTGGAAATGGGCCTTTTTTGTCTTCAGCCATTGCCTCCCTTTCTCTCAATAATTCGTCATTTCCCCTTCGTTCATTTCCTTCCTCAGTCTATTCATATTGTTTTTTTAAGCAGCCTGTACCTCTTACCCTTTCTCTGCTGCAACCGAAAGCTACATTTGATGCCTTATCCATGTTCTGTCGTTCAACCTTCATTTTTAAATACATTTGATCCAGCTGATTTGTTATGTCCTTAATTTTAAAATATGTTCCTACAAAGTCATCACAATCAAATAAAAATCGAAATTGTTCAATGGATCAAAATGACTGAACTTTAGCATTTTCCAAGTTCAATCTAGGTTCGGGGGTGCATCTTCGTTATCCCGACCCATGAAAGAAGGCGGTCATTTGTAGATCTCATTCCAATCTTTATGGCTAGAGAAACTGATGTGATTTTAAGTTAGTTAGCACTTGTACTGAATGATAATAATCCAGAATAAGCATTAACTGGTAAAAGCAAGAGCTTTAGTTTTTTGATCTGGAAAAACAGAGGTTTTTCTCTCTTCTTATAACTGACTGGGTTTTAATTTTTCTTAAGCTACACTCCCTTGTGCAAGCATTTTTCCAGACACTGATTATTTGGGTAACTTTATTACATAATCAAGAGGATGGTGGAAGTACCAGGGTGCACTTATTTTCTCCGTGAATGGGGAAGAGAACCACATTTAAGAATGTCGATATTGGAGCCTGTTTAGATTACATTTAACACGATTGCATCGGTGGCACATTCTCAAAAAACACTTTCAGAATTTGAATAAATTAATCCATATTCATAACCGCCGTGTACAACTTTTTGAATACGTGCTTGTATGTTCGTTTCTTTATTTAAATTGTTTATACATCTGACCTTAGCCAAAAATTTAACCGAGTGTGGTACACTTAAGACAAACAATAGTAATATATATATTGTTTCAGTAATGCAAGACCCGATTGACAAAGCTTGTTATGTGAAAAGTTGCATTATATCCCACACTCGTGAATTTCCAGGAATAAAACACGTTTTTTGGGGGGGGTTTATACGGCTCAAACTCGACTCGAAGGTGTTGGACCGCTTTACATGAGAACCAGTTACATTGTACAAGGCCACATTCATTTTTATGCACGGGAAGATTAAGTTGATGTTGATCCACAGGATGTTGAGTCGACCTGGTTCTCCAGTTCCGTAAGTTCCTTAGTCATGAACCGAAATCAAAAAGCTTTTTCTTTCCAGGTTTTAATCCTGAAAATGTATTAGTAAGTCACTTCTAAATATGGAGTAAGACACAGCTATTCATAGAAAGTGTTTTGAGAATCAGGAAGGAAAATTCAAGAGGTAAATCTATGCACCTCAGGAATACAGCTTTTTGGGTTCACTGCCTGCAGGCTGAGCTTGGAAAGTCTTTGGTATGGATTTGGCATTCAACCCCTGATCACTAGGCTTTCTAAAGTAGATTAGTACACACAGGTTAACCTGGAGCAGGACTTGGTTTTCTAGCAACCTTTTGCTCACTTTAGATAGCAATAAAGACTTGCCACAAGGTGCTAAGACCAGTTCTGACAACAGGAACTTCAAGTTCTCTGCTAATAACGAATAACGAGCTCATGGTCATCTGTGAGTTTGAAGCTCTTCTTTTCAGTGGAGAGCACTAAAATCTTCAGTGCGTAAGCAGTCTCTGATAGCTGTTACGTGATGATAGCAGTGACGCGAGATCAGATTTTGTTTGATACGGTGACAATAAATTAGGGCACTTCATATCAAGTAGTGTACAGCCCACTTGCATTGTACAGTTCCAGCATGAGGCCTTCAGCAGAGGGGATATAAAGAAACTGTTCACATTCAGATGTTAACGTCCTTTTTGGAGACCTTAAATGTAACACCACAATAGTGTCGGCCTTGATGCTGGAGGATAAGTTAAGATAGTCCCGATTTTGGCGGCCCCAGTTCATGGTCCGATGGTGGCACTGGCAAAGAAGAAAGCTAAGAGAATAGTTCTGATGGAGAATTACTTGGGATTGTGTTGCAACTGATGGCCGAGGTGGAAGCTATAGGGCATTAAAAGAAAAATAGCCTGGTTTGCTTGTCTAAAGTGTTTCAAATGTGCCAGAGTAATGAGTAACCAATTGTTCGATTCATAGCTTTTCTAGAACAGGCACTGATTCAACTACATATATGATATGAAGCTTCTAAGAGTGTTTCCTACCTTGTGCTATATTTTGATAGCTCCTGGGAGTTACGTAAGGGAGTTACATTTTTTTTTATAAAGAACTGACAAATATATGGGCAACCACACCCGAGTGGGAGTTTTAAACACTCTACATAGAAAGACGTTCCCCATTTCCATTGGTAGGGGTTTGAAGTACCACAACACCTGGTGGCCCTCTGCCCTCGGAAACCCACCCACCCCGATCGACCACGCACGGAACCTCGGCATCATCCTAGACTCCTCCCTCACCATGACCCGCCAATTCAACGCTGTCGCCTCCACCTGCTTCAACTCCCTCCGCATCCTCTGCAAGACCTTCAAGTGGATCCCCCCCGAAGCCAGAAAGACCGTCACCCAGGCTCTCATAACCAGCAGACTGACTACGAGAACGGCCTCTACGCTGGAATCAACAAATCCCTGCTACACAAACTCCAGACCATCGAGAACACCGCAGCCAGACTCGTCCTCGGCACCCCACGACATGAGCACATGACCCAGCACCTGCGAGACCTCCACTGGCTTCCCGTCGAGAAGAGAGTAACCTTCAAGCTACTCACCCATGCCTACAAATCCCTCCACAACATCGGGCCCAATTACCTCAACGAAAGAGTCTCTTTCCACGCACCCAAAAGAAACCTCCACTCCGCCGACCTCGCCCTAGCAGAAACCCAACGCATCCACCGAACCAGAACAGGTGGAGGAGCCTTCTCCTACATCACGGCCAAGGCCTGGAACGAGCTTCCAGTCAACATCAGACGCTCCCCTACCCTGCACACCTTCAGGAAGAGTCTCAAGACCTGGCTTTTCGGCTGACCCGAAGCTGCACCCCCTCCCCTCCAGCGCCTTGAGACCCTCACGGGCGAGTAGCGCACTTTAAAAGCCCCTGATTGATTGATTGAAGTATTGCATATGTCGTGCTACTGTTTTCTGGTGTGATATAGAAGTGAAATGTCTGGCCCGAGTGACAATTCGGAAGCTGTCCCTCATTTCTTAGGTTATTAATCCGTTCTGTGTTACAATGTTGCACTTATTGACTAATCAATTTTTGTTTTATTCAGTTTTGTTTATATTTCTGTTATGTTATATACTTGTAGTCTACAGCGGACGCCTAGAGACGCTCTTTTCCTTTGGGGCAGAAAACTCATAAGATGACAAAGATGAAGGTGAATCGTGTTTTGAGGTTTCAAAGGATGCTAACAGGTCTGAGTGAAGAAGTGACATTACAACAGACCCCTTCAGACACTGATTAATGTTCTGGCGCTTAATACAAAGGGTTTCCGTTCTCCACTAAAAAGAAAGGCTTTGTTGAAGTGGCTACATTTGAAAGCTACTGCTGTGGCATTCTAGCATAAAACCCATCTAATGTTAGAGGATGTTTGCAGCCTCTTTTCACTTCTACACCTAACTGTACCATTCTCCAGGTCATTTTATTTTTTTATTTAGAGAAGTGGCGATGTTGTTTAAAAAAGGAATGGGTTTTCAAACTGACTCTACTTATTGAGATAATAAGGGCTGGATTCTTATACTCAAAGGCCAACTACAAGATACACATGTGACTCTGGCTTGTATATAAAGTCCTACGGAGAAGAAAAAACTATTTTTTTAAAGACCTTTTCCAGATCATAGAGGAGATAATGGAGGGACTACTGATAAAAGGAGGGGGGAGATTTAATGCCACACTAGATTCCACATTGGATCCATCTCATTATTGGGGGGGGGGGAGGGAGAGATATAACAGACCTAGTATACTACTCAACTGCTTTAGAGATTTAGACCTCATTGATATATGGAGATCCCACCACTCGGAGGTAAACGATTTTACATTTCTCTCCAACATTAACACAACATCTTCTAGGATTTACATGTTTTACACATATAGGGAACACTTAGCAGGATGTCCCCTGAGCCAGTCGGATTATGCTCCTGTACCTCTCCACTGTGTCCTGACAATAAGCAAATCATTCCTAATGAGGCAATGGCGCATGAATGACATAGCATTTAGAGATCTAGTGGTAAGAGATGCCATTGGAGAGGCGCTTAAGCATTATTTTTGGGGTAAAGAGGAGGCATCTACTTTCCTCTTGGCTGAATGGGATGCAGACAAGGCTTTAATGAGAGGGCAACAAATGTCACATGTTACAATTTTGTTTAGCAGAAAGGCCCCCAAGCTTACATTACAAAGAGATTTAGCTTCCCTGAATGTGAGACGTGAAAGTAGGGGTCCTACAGATCCTAGAGAGATTTCCAAAAGGATAGAAGGGAATTGGGGCAGATTTTTCTGGGAGAGATTGCAAGTCAAATGTTGCTAACTTAGTAACTGTATCGTGAAAAGGGGGACAAGGCAGATAGGCTCCCTGCCTATAAAATATAATTGATCCAGAATAGGAAGATTATCCAACCTCTACAGGGTCTGGAAAGGCTCAGACAGGAGATATTATTGAATTGTTCCACAACTATTTCTCCAACATGTTCTAAGGAGAATACCTCTAAATTAGGAAAAACAGAATATGTGAAGGACATTTCCCTATGGTGGCATGCCCTCCTCTCTATTAGCACCTTTAGAAGACTCGCTAACTCCACAAGATGTAACGGAAGCAATAAAATATCTCTGGAGTAATACAGCCCCTGGGCCTAATAGGTTCACTGCCTCCTTTTTCAATGCCTTTAAGGAGATATTAACAATGATGGAATCAGAAAAGTTTTAACTGCTAACCCCCTCAAAAAATCCTGAGTAACCTGCATCTTTTACGCCAACAGCTCTACTCAACGTAGACACAAAGACATACACTAAAATTTATGTTAGACATTTAAAAAAATATGGTGGCCAATTTTTATTTAACCTACACAATCAGTATTTATAGTGGGGAGACAGACGAGGGACAATATTTGTCTCAGGCTTTATCTCTGTCTATTACCCACAAAAATGAAAAAACAGACTCTTTCTCATGCTTGATGCGGAGAAGGCATTCAACAGAATGGACTGGCGGGACATGCACAAATTACAAGACAGAAGTGACTTCAGCCTAAAGTACAAGCAATTTGTCAAGGCTAATTTTGCCCCTCCACGAGGCTCAAACTTTATAAAGGTTGCAGCGAAAAAAATTAAGTAGAGGTACACACTAGTGATGGCCCTTTCCTCCAACTTTATTTGCACGTGGCCTTGAACCATTGGTTTGAAAAATCAATGCTAATCCTTTGATCACGGGAATGATGAAAAATAATACCACTTTTATGATGAAATTATTTGCTGACGATATCCTATGTTTCATTACTAATCTGGAGACATCACTCCCAGTCCTTATCCAAAAACGAAATAAATTTTATAGAGTTCCAGGTCTTAAAATCAATTATGACAACTCTACAGTATTAGGGACCCAGTGTATGCCTGAGAGTTGGTCCGCTATAATGGGTAAGCCGAGTCACAAAGTGGTGTTAAACTCCTTGGAGTACCTTGGAATAAAGATCACTGCAAACAAGGAAAACCTATATGAGGCTAGTATCTCTGCACTTCTTCATAACCTCTTCAAAGAACTATACAGAATGGGAAAAGCTGGCGATATTTTGGTTCGGCAGAATAGCCTGCATTAAAATGAATTTTATCCCCAAACTACTATATGTCACTCCGACCCTACCACTGATATTCCCAAAAGGCATACGCCAAAACATACAGGATAAATTATTAGTTTTCATCTCGAAGGCTAAACCTCCATATGTATCTTAAAATAAGAACTTGGGAAATGTTCAAGAAAGGTCTTGAATTTCCATAGATTGATAGGTATGTGCAAACTGCATCTCCACCCACTAATAGATCTTACAACACCAAGAAGTACCAAACTATGAGTGAAGCTAGAGGACGTGTTTCACCCAGACCATTATGTGTTTTACCATGGCCCCCCACGCCCAAGAATGAGAGAATAAGCCACACTTCTGGAGACCACTCATATTACATTAATATATTGGAATTCTACAGTAAGAGGAAGTGACCTTATACCCATCCCCAATGACCTCTATTTTGAATGATCCGCATTTCTCTTCAGTTGTAACAGATAGGGGCTTTTGTAACTGGTTTGGAAATTAAAAGGCCACTCTGGGGGAGATGTCTGAAAAGGGGAAGCCACTTAAATTTAATACACTATGTCCATGATGGAATACAAGGGGACACAACACTTTTCGTTATACACAATTATTACACACGGCTACTTCAAGTAACTGGAGAATAGCCACCACTAGGGACCTCACACCTATAAAATCTTTGTAGAAGGACCACAAGACCAAAAGAGGCATCGCTTGATTCTATCAATATCTAACGGGCCCCACGATTCCAAATAAAGCCTGCATATATTTTCAAATAGGAAGATGAGTTAGGCAGAGATATTGATGCAACCTTATGGCTTCACATTTAAGAACGAACCTCACTTACATCTCTATCAGTACCGAATACATAGAAAATAGATATAAGATCATAATGAGATTTTATTTCACTCCCACTCTTACTAAAAGCCAAATCACCTGGATTCACCCTGGACATCAACCTCTCCCTCAAGGGACACATTGCCAACAAAACACAAAGACGGCATTCTACCAGCTCTCTCTTCTAAAGAAAGTCAAACAGTTTCTTCCAGAAAGAGACTTCAGAACTACTGTTCAAACCCTTGTACCCTTGCATGTGGATGGTGATAATGCCCTATTCCATTGCCTCCCAGTCTCCACACTGGCACCCCTTAGGGGAATCCTACACGCCACAGCATGTCATCCAGAACCTAAAGAAACATGATCACATTACTCCCACTCTAATGGAACTCCATTGGCTACCCTTGCCACCCACACAAACAAGGAGCCCAGCTTATCTTTAAGACAAGCTCACCAACTCTGGTGGTTCTCTGTACACCTGCAGCCAGTACACCATCAGACTGCAGACTAAGAAGTATAAAAAGAAAAAACTAGACAACAGGTGTGTTCCGGATCCTGGGTGCATTCCATCTATGCACCCAAGAGCTGGAACATCTTCCCTGGAGCCATCAGGACCACCACAACGCTGCTCCAATTATAGGAAAGAGTTGAATATTCACATCTTTAAAAAACACGACATCACAATGCTTTCAGGATGCAGAACAATGCGTCGAGGTCATCTCAGTACAGCTGAGGCTTTACCAGAGCTGTGTTCTGTCCACACTCTACTATGGAACAGGATGCTGAAAAGCAACATCACAAAACTGTCAGACTTCCACACTAGCAACATGAGAAAAAGTTTGTGCATTTTCTGGCCTGAATCCATCTCTAACCAGGAACTGCTCACCAGACGCAGGCAAGAGAGCATAGACACCATCAATATGAGAAAAAGATGGAGATTGATAGGACAAAACATCAGAAGAGAACAAGCCTCAATCACATGAACAGCTCTCCACTGGACCCCAAAAGGCAAAAGGAAAATATGCAGGCTAAGGAAAACCTGGAGGCAAACTGTGGAAACAGAAATGAAGACCCTGAACCACAGCTGGGTCACAGCACTGAAACTTGCCCAAGACAGACCGACAGAAGTGAAGGTTCTTTGTTGCTGCCCTACATGCCAGTCAGCATTATAGGCAGTAAGTGAGTAAATACATCACCATGTATTAACCATCCACAACTCAGCTTCCTCTCTGTTGTGATCTTGTTGTCACTGCGGCAGCGCGACACGCGCCTTAGTGGAATGTGGGGAATGCGAACGTTCGAATGTGAACGGTGTGCTCGCTTCCGGTCAGTTGATCATCTGCTGACTGAAGGATAGGGCGCGCTGATGTTACGTGCTTGAGAAATAAACCTGGATTATCTGAGTTACTGTCTCTGTGTCATGTTGTGACTACAACATGTTTTTGGCGACGAGCTTCGGTCAGCGGAGCACGTAACATACAGCGGAGAATCTATGCGTGCTGGGTGAGTGTCGGATGTTATACCTGCACATCAATGGGAACTTCACCGTGTGGCAATCGTCTTTGACACCCGAAGAAAATTATTTCCTCTATTACGGCACTATCTGACTGGGAATATTTAAAGTGCTGTCAACAATCAAGGAGCGGTATCTTCAGCTGTACAAGCGCCTGTTGTGACCCCAACGCGACGCGTGTTTTGACACCGTTAAAGAACACTCTGACCGTGAGTAAAAGCAGTGCTCTGTGGTGTATTGAGCGACATGTGGTGAGGGGTGAAGAGACGCCTGTAGTTAACGCCTGTAATGTGGTGTCAGAAAACAATTTGCTGTGCCTGGTGAAGAGACGCACGAATGTAGCTCCAACGCGACATGCAGAAAGGTGTTAAGCTAATGGTGTGTCCGTGATTTCCAATTGAAGTTTGACGCTGTGCCCTCTAAGTTATTTGAAGAGACGCCCGTAACAGACTTATGAGCATCGCCCCTGCGAGCGTGGAAAGTGCAGTGGCCCCGGTGTCTCAGCTGTTCAGTTCGACATCGTGTTATCGTTTTGCTCTTCAGCAAGTGCGGTGTTCCTTCTTTCATTGTGGGCTCTGAGGGAGGCATTGTATGCCGAGTTGACTGCAGTGTGTGAGCAGCTGACTGGATACTGTCACGCAATACGATCTTTTCCTCTCAGCTCATTTACCCCTGTGTGTTACTCTCTAAGTGCGGTAGAAGACAAAAGTTTAGGTGATAGACACTGCCATCTGCTGGTGGAAGGTCGGAAGCACACCTCTCTTGCTCATTTCATGCTGGGAATCTTTTGTGTATAACAAAGCACATCATTGAAGTTAACATGGATGTCACACCTTTGGACCTATCAGCTGTCTCCTCTCCTCCGCATTTCCTCAGTCAACCAGGCAGTCCCAGCATAGAGTGGGATGAGTGGATAGAAATGTTTGACAATTACTTGGAAGCATTGGATGCTCAAGATTACAGCTCAAATCGGAAAAAGGCGATCTTGCTCACCAATTTGGGAAAAGAAGGCCAACATATTTTCAAATACTTGCCTGTTGTCACAAATGAACGTGGTCAACCCATTGAGGATGCTTTTCAGGAAGCGCGTAAAAGGTTGGAAGTCAGATTTGCCAAGGAGACTAACGTAGTCATGAGGAGATACAAGTTTTATACTCAACCGCAAAAAGTAGGCGAATCCATAGATGATTTTGTCACAAGACTCCGTGAACTTTCGTTAAAATGCAAATTTGGTCCCATGGTTGAAGAAATGATAAGAGACCAACTCATTGTACAATGTAGAAGCAGAAAGACACAGGAACGCTTGTGGGCTGCCAAAGACCCTTCACTCAAAGATGCAATTGACATTGCGAAAATCGTTGAGGAATCTGAGTTCTGTATGAAGGAAATGGACCGCAGAGATTCTAAATTTAACGTAACAAATGAATGTGAAACATCTGTAATAGAGGGTGGTGAAGGGGATGTGGCTGCCTCTACCAAGTTTGAAGGTGGGAGGGGTACTAGTGGCAGCAGGTTGTATCCTAGTAAGTTTGGCACTAAGACTTGTGGTAGTACTTATCACACGTCAGACTCAAAAAATTGTTGGGCCATTGGCAAAGAATGTAGAAAGTGTGGCCGTAAAGGTCATTTTGCTAGGATGTGTAGAGATGCTAAGGGAAAGGTGGCAATGTTGTCTGAGGAGGCAAACATTGGCGAATGTTCATTCAGGGCAGACAGAATTCTATGTGTGGAACCTTCCCTAATTGATGATGTAGGTAATCAAGATGTCCTTCTCACCGATCCTGTCACCTTAGACGATAAAAGGAGACGTAGACCCAAAGCTGAGTTCATTATTGCTGACAGGAAAGTTGATCTGATGGTGGACTCGGGGTCCTTATATACCATCATACCCAAGAGAATATATCAACAGGAATGGCCACACATGAATTTACTACCCAAAGACATAAATCCCGGTGGGTATCAAGGGGAGCAGATTGACATACTAGGTTACATTTTGTCTGATATTATTTTCAAAAACAGGTCTGTCAAAGGAAAAGTTTATGTAGCCGAATCTGGACCTCCCATACTTGGTTGGTATCACCAGTACGACCTCCATATTAAGATTGACCCTCACGCTGTTGAACAGGTTATGGTGGTAGATGACCTCTCAGTTGAAGACATTTTGGAGGGAGGTAAAGGTGTTTTCAGAGACCAACTAGGTAATTTGGAAGGTTACGTCCACAAAATAAAACTCAAACAGGGTGCCATCCCCATTCAACATAAGCTTAGGAAAGTCCCTATCATGGTGAGAGGGGAAGTCAAGAAAATGTTAGATGAAATGCTATCCAATGGTGTCATCGAGCCCGTGGAGTGCTCCCCTTGGGTTTCTCCCGTCGTTATTTGTGAGAAGGCTGACGGAAATTTGCGTTTCTGTGTCGATTTGAGGAGTTTAAACCAAAATATCATTCCTGACACCTTTCCCCTACCCAGTATCAACGAATTGATGATGTTGTTACAAGGAGCTAAATTTTTCTCTAAATTTTACCTTCGTCATGCCTACCACCAAATACGCTTGCACGACTCCTCTAAACACTTAACAGCCTTTATCACCACAGAAGGCATCTTTCAATTTACCAGGATGCCTTTCGGGCTGTCATCGGCTGCTAGTATTTTTCAGAGGATGGTCTCTGAAGTCTTTAAGGGTCTGAAAAATATCATCTACTTCCAAGATGATATCCTGGTCTTTGGCGATACCATGAACAGCCATAATGTAGCGTTAAAAGATGCCCTTGCCAGACTTTTGGAATCTGGTTTAACGCTACGCAGAGAAAAGTGTTCCTTCCTTGCCACTGAAGTGGAGTACTTAGGACACTTAATCTCTTCTGAAGGTGTAAAACCCAAAAGAGATTTACTTGCATCTATAAAGTTGGCTCCCGTTCCCAGTAACAGAGACCAGTTGCGTTCCTTCATTGGTTTAATTGAGTACTACTCAAAGTTTGTGAGGAATTTCGCGAGCAAAACTGAACCGTTAAAGGTACTCTTGAGGAAAGGAATCAATTTCATATGGGGCACTGATCAACAAAATTGTTTTGACAATATTAAACTTGAAATCTGTAATGCTGGAATATTGGTTCCTTTCAATGTCAATGCTAAAACAATTGTTACTGTTGATGCCAGTGATACTGGCATTGGGGCTGTTTTATCTCAGAATGATGGTACTTCAGAGCAAACTGTAGCGTTTGCATCCCGGACTTTGACTTCTACTGAACGTCATTACTCAGTAATAGAGAAAGAAACCCTAGCTGCCACATGGGGTGTAGAATATTTCAGAACGTATGTTTGGGGAGCAGATTTCTCCTTCGCACCGACCACAAACCTTTACTAAAAATTCTGTCACCTGGTGGTACTGGGAAGGGGTCAGCTAGACTAGCTCGCTTAGCCTCCAGGCTGCAAGAATATAACTTCAACATCGAGTTTATTTCTGGTTGGCGCAATGTTCAAGGGGACTGCCTGTCGCGCCTGCCCTTAGACTGGGAGCAAGTGGACAAATGTGGTGTGTCAAAGTGTGAGAGAGAAGGAGCCATCTCCAGCGTCGATGATGTTGTTCAGTGGAGCTGTAGTGTTGTCAGTAGAGAGGAGTGGGCTGAAGCCATGTCACAAGATGAGGTCCTTAAAGGTGTTCTCAACCTCATTCTTAAAGGTAGGCGTAGAGAGAGTACCCTACCCACAAGCGTTAGGCCCTTTAATGCTGTCATTGACGAACTATCCATTGTTGCTGACCAGATTGTCATGCGCGGCGACAAGATTATTCCCCCGTTTGGCATTCGCAAAAGACTATTCAACTTAGCCCATAGAGGACACTTAGGGCAGACTTTGACAAAAAAACGTTTGAGGAATGAATTTTGGTGGCCAGGCATGGATAAGGAAGTAGTTGATTGGGTTGAAAGGTGCAGTGAGTGCATAGAATGTGAGAAGAGACTCAAGGTTGGACCACAGTCTGTCCCGGGTTCCATCCATGATCCGGGTGTGGTGTGGCATAGTATTTACCTTGACTTCATTGGACCCATGCCCGGAGTCCACCCTAGCAAAAGGTTTGGCATGGTCGTAATGGATGTCCACTCCAGATGGCTTATTGTGTATCTTCTCCCAGAGATAACCACCAGAGTCACCATTAAAGTGCTGCGTACCATTTTTAAAGAGGAAGGTTTTCCCACTGTCCTTATTACGGACAATGGCACCCAATTAACTTCTACAGAAATGAGTGAGTTCCTTCGTGAGTGCGGCATCAAACATTCCCTCACCACACTGTACAATCCTCAATCCAATGGTATTGTGGAAAGAGCCAACCACATGATTAAAGGGGCTATTGGTTTGGCTCTCACCAACAACCTGGACAATGATGAAACCTTGAATGAATTGGTGTGGGCGTACCGTACCACTGAAAATTCTACTACTGGTGTTGTTCCCTTCGTTGCCATGCGAGGTAGAAAACCTTCTTCCAAACTAGTACCTTCATGGATCAGAGGGTTGGTGGAAGGGAAATGTGTGAGTGACCGGGACAAGGGTACTTCCGTGCATGCACACTCTCCCGTACATTCCCAAGACAAGTCTTCTGCCAAATTCCTTGTGGGAGACTGGATCAAAGTCAGATCTGGTCGTTGGATCAAAGGCCTATGTAAGTTTCGTGGTCCTTTCAAAGTTCAAGAAGTGCATCCTTTGTACGTTGTGTTGGCTAATGGGGAAAAGTGGAATTTACGTAGGGTAGCCAAGTATTGCTCAAGAGACAACCCTCCTAAAGTCACGGCCAACAGAAATTCCTGTTCGGGATACATGTTGGCTCAAGATCACCAATTGCTCCACACTTCCCGCACTGATCCTGAGTTGAGAGTGGCCGGTCCCAGTGGTGACCATTTGAGTAACAACCTTAGGCCCTATGTTAATAATCCTGCTCCTCAGGGTTCCCAAGATACTCAACTCTGGCAAAGACCTTTTCGAGCTAGGAGACTCCCTCAACACTTACAAGATTTCATGGTGGGGTGATTTGCCCTTTACTTTGTCATATTCTTGTGGGGTGCTTTTGCTCACTGTTATTTTATTGCTCTATGTTCTTTTGTTCTCCTCTTTGTTCTTCCTCTATTTCATTGCTCTACCTGCGTGTAGAGGAAAGGGGGGTATGTTGTGATCTTGTTGTCACTGCGGCAGCGCGACACGCGCCTCAGTGGAATGTGGGGAATGCGAACGTTCGAATGTGAACGGTGTGCTCGCTTCCGGTCAGTTGATCATCTGCTGACTGAAGGATAGGGCGCGCTGATGTTACGTGCTTGAGAAATAAACCTGGATTATCTGAGTTACTGTCTCTGTGTCATGTTGTGACTACAACACTCTCCTATTACTTCCCACATTTAAACTTGCCTTTGACCATGTACTGTCCTCCACTGTCTTCTGGCTATGTTCACGCAACAGAAATACCATAAACATATAGTTACTTACCTTCGGTATTGCATTATCTGGTAGAGACAATATCTAGCTGCAGATTTCTTACCTTTGAATTTCCCAGGCGTCAAGACTGGATCCGGAAGACTTTTGATTGAGCAGTACCCCTGCGCGCCGTCGTTGGCGCACCGGAAGTGACGTCCACGGAACCTGTATAGGCGCCACCTCGGTGCGTTGATATCAGTTACTTTTCATGACTTTCCACGACAGGAGCGAGGAGCCATGAAATGCACGGACACTGGTGTGTCCAAACTAGGGCCCTCAAAGGGATAAAGCCTAACCCTAGAAATTTGTCAGCAGAGGTAAGCAATCTGTGGCTAGATATTGTCTCTACCAGATAATGCGTTACCAAAGGTAAGTAACTTGTTCATCTGAAAGAGACATCTAGCTGCAGATTCCTTACCTCTGAATAGATACCCAAGCAATACCGTCCCCGGTGGTGGGCTGAGAACAAATTCTAAACTAGAAAGTCCTGCAGGACCTAGCGGGCAAAATGCCCATCCCTGCGGAGCCTAGTGTCCAGGCTGTAATGTTTGATGAAAGTGTGCAGGCCACCCATGTTGCTGCCTGGCAGATGTCCAGGACTGAGACTCCATGTGCCAAAGCAGTGCATAGCAGATTTTAATACAGAGAATAACTCAGCGCGAAATGGTTAATTTCTGCAACACCCGACCCTTCTTCACTCCAACATACCCCAAGAAGAGTTGATCGTCCACCCGGAACTCTAGTGTCAAACCAAGGTAGAACGACAACGCTCTTCTTGGGTCCAGATGGTGGATTTACTCCTCTTCTTTTGAGGGATGTGGAGGAGTGTAGAAGGTGGGCAAAGTGATGGATTGGCACACATTGAATGGTCTACCACTTTCGGCAAGAAAGGCTACTAAGAAGAACGTTTTACGTTTCAGAAGTCTCTGAAACCAGTGTAAAGGCTCGAATAGGGAGCCCTATAGAAACGTCAGGAACAAATTAAGGTCCCACTGGGGCATGATGGAAGGGGTGGGAGGGAACAAATGTTGCAAACCCATAAGGAAACGTGTCACAACAGGTGACTCAAACAGTGAGGGCTGATCCGGCTACCACAGAAAAGCAGAGACTGCAGATAGATAACCCTTAACAGTGCCCAAAGCTAATAACAGCACAAACAATAACATCTCCGACAAGGAAGCAGAAAGCGGGTCAACATGACAGGGAGGAACACTAAGTTAAAAATGTGTCCCAAAGTCAGGCGTATACAGTTTTTGTTGAGGGACGCCTGGCTGCCAAGATGACCAGAAGATGTAATTGTGCTCCAACCACATCCAGAGGTGCAGGGCCTCCTGGCACAGGGCACATGACCACACTCATCCCTGTTTGTTGCAATACAAAGTGTAGTGTTGTCAGTGAACACCTGTACCAGCCTTCCCTTGATGGATGGGAGGAAGTATTTCAATGTGAATGGATAGCCCAAAACTCCAGAAGGTTGATATGGAGCTGGGATTCCACCGGAGACCAAAGTCCTCTGATCTCCACCTCTCCCAAGTGGCTGCCCCAACCCAGAAGTGACGCATCGGTCATACCTGTCAGCTCTGAGTGGGGTAGAGAGAGAGAGATCTGCCACTGGTCCAATCACGGTTTGTCAACCACCACTGCAGATCTTTTGCAGCCTACCCCGAAATCTTAACCAGGTCAGAGAGATTTCCCTTGGTCCTTCAGATCCCACTGCAGAGCCTGCTTATGCCCTTGAGAATGCTTCACTAGCAGGGTGCAGGAGGCCATCAGACCCAGCAGCCTCAGTCTCACCAAAATCCAGGACTGAGATTCAAACATTGGGACCATAGCCCGAATGACCTGGATTCTCTGCTCCAGAGGGTAGACATGGAACTGAACTGAGTCCAGAATGTCTCTGATGAAAGGGAGCGTCTGAGAGGGAGTCAGGTGTGACTTCAGCATGTTGATAGTGAACCCCAGCGAGTGAAAGCGGTTCTCCGTAGTCTGGAGTTGGGTGACGGCTGCCTGGGGCGAGCCCACCTCCAACAGCCAGTAGCAGAGACAGGGGAAGACTTGGACCCCTGACCTCTGTAGATGTGCGGCAACCACCCCCATATCTTTTATGACCACCCAAGGGGCATTGGTGAGGTCAAAGGCTAGCACAGCGAACTGGAAATGCTTGTGGCCTATCGCAAACTGCAAGTAACACGTATGGGCCTGCAGAATGGGAATGTAGAAATATGCGTCCTGAAGGTCCAAAGCTACCATACAGTCTGAGGGATCCAGGGCAGACAGACCTAGAGTCAATGGGAGCATCTTGAATTTCTCCTTCCGTAGAAAGACGGTGTGAGGGCGAAGATCCAACATAGAACGAAGCCTCTGTCATTTTTCAGCACCAGAAAGTAGCGGGAAGAGCAACCATATCCTATTTCTGATGCTGGCACTCTTTCAATGGCTCCTTTGGCTAACAAAGCCTGCACTTCCTGATGGAGCAAAAAGAGATGGTACTCTGTCAGACATTCTAGGGATGGTGGCAAAGGTGGCAGGGTTTCCAGGAAGGACAGGTCATAACCCTTCTTTAAAATTTGAAGCACTCACTTGTTGGAAGTTATTGCCTGCCACAGGGACAGGTGATGCCTGATCCTGCCACCAATGGGATTGCTGTTCTTCCTCGAGGACTCATTAAAGAGGTTTTGAGGCTGGAGTGCGGGAGACTGGACAGTAAGCTGGGTGGTAGTCCCGCATCCTCCATGGGATTCACAGCCTCAGCCAAGAAAGGACTGTGGAGGTTGCTGGCCTGGGCGGTAAGGTTGGAATTGTAGATGTCCATGGGAGCCCTGGTTATGGCCACAGAAGGGGCTAAAGGACTGTTGCTGTAGGCAGGAACCCAAAGAGAGGCCTACGGATCTATCAGTGACTTGGCTCACTTTCTAGGGTTCAAACGCCCTGACAGACTCGTCGCTAAAGACATGGGAGACTTCAAAGGGCATGTCTCTCAGACAACTGGACATCCCTTGAAAACCCAGTGGACCGCAACCAAGAGTGGCAGCGTAGTGTCACCTTTGAGGCCATGGCCCTGCCTAGCTGGTCTGTGGTATCCCGTCCACACTGAATGGAGAACTGCGCTGCATCCCGGCTATCAACGAATACCTGGTTGAGAATGGCCTTGCACTTCTCGGGAAGCATGGGCTGCAGCTTCGCAACCGAATCGAACAAGGCAAGGGAGTATCGGCCGAAGAGACATGTGGTGTTCACCGACAGCAATGTCAAGCTGGTGGAAGAGAAGATCCTCTTCCCAAAAGTATCCCGCCTCTTGGATTCCCTATCGAGTGGGGTGTGAGGGAACGCAGTTGGGTTGATCCTGGCTGTTGAGGCCTGCACCATAAGGCACTCGGGAAAGGGTTGCTGGAAAAGGAAGACTGGGACTCCGGGGACGGGGCAAAGTCGTGGGCAAGCATTCTGTGCACAGGAGGCCCAGGAGAAGGCACAGGCCCTCAGGAGAAGGTCGAAGAGAACATCATTAAGGGGGGCAGCAGCTTTGTAGAGTTTGTCCCCGGTTGAAACAACTCTGTCAAGACTTTGGTCTTGACCTTGACAGAGGGTAGCTGTAGGTCAATGGCCTCTGCTGTCCTTCACATCAGTGTTGCTCTGTGGCAAGACCCAGAGGAGAAATAAGGTCAGAGTCTGGAGAGGTATCCAGGCTATGGTGTCACCAGCTACCCATATCAGTTTTCCTTCTGGTGGTAGTCGTCCTCCAGGAGGCCATAACCTTCTTCATCATCGGATCCTTCAGAAAAGGAGGGCCTATCAAGGGGTGGCAAGTCTAGTGTGGGTTGATTTGATTTGGGTGGCACTGGTGTTGACATCGAACGGTGTTGAGGTGGTGCTGTCTCGGAGTCGGAGAGGAGTATAGGTTTCTCTTCGATCGAGGACGGGGACGGCATCAGATGGACTGGAACCTGGGCGGTTGAAGACACCAGTGTCTGTGTCAGTCCGGATCCAGGGGCGGATCCAGAGGGGCCGGCTGGCATCGAGGGCGAACCCACCAACGGGAATCAAGCAGGGGCACTTCTCGGCTCCGTGGGGCCCAAAGGCATGCCAGAGAAAACCATGGGCCCAAATATGGAGGGCATAGCATAGTAGAACTCCTTAAGTTGGGCAGGGGTCGCTCCAGTTCTAGCAAACTCGGGGAAGCATGGGGTGGACCCGGCCACTGGTTCCACAGTTGGGGTGAGGGAACAGGACCTAGAAGCACAGAGCTTGCAAGGGGAAGCCGAAGAACGCTTCAGGAACTTCTTCTTGTGCTTCTTAGACTCACCCGACTTCGATGACAACGACTTGGAGTGGGATGACGATCGTCCCTGGGATTGGCTCCGAGACGTCCCTTGGGATCGAGACTGGCCCAGAGCCTCCTTCTGCTGCATTTCTAGGAGCTTCATTGCCCACTCATGAATCTCTTTTAGATGTATACACAGGCAGTCGGTGCAAGCCTTGGGGTCGTGGCCAGATCTCAGGTGCCACTTAACCATGTGTAAGTGAAAGACAGACATCAGTCTGTTGTATTTGTCAGACGGTTTAAACCGTGTGGGTTTCTTAGGAGACCAGCACTAGCACACTTGGAGTAAAGCTAAAAAATGAGTTGCCAAAAAGTGATAAAAAACTGACCAAGGAAGCTCTCCAGATCCGTGCTGTTGGCGCGGAAATGAAGGAACTGATGTAAGCGCTATGCGGTGGTGCTTATGTAGGCACTGAACACATCCCTTCTGACAATGCCAATGTGGAGCCGCTCAATAAACAAGTTAAAATATATTTTTAACATTATATAATTTATTTACATTATTAAAAATGAAAAACACTAAATTAACATATAAAACTATACAGACAAGTTACTTACCTTTGGTAACGCCTTATCTGGTAGAGACAGGATCTAGCCACATATTCCTTATCTTAGAATTATCCTCAGGTGCCATACTGGATAAATAATTTTTCCCTAGAATTAACCCGTAGGTTGGGAGCGCATGCTTTTTGGGTCCCCCCAAGGATTTTATTTTGTCACAGCCAAGAGGATGAAAACGGGAGTGCTAGAGCTTTGGATGCCAGTCTCTATAAGGGGTGAGGCTGCAGCTTCATTATGCATGTTAGTAGAGGGCATTGAGTGACTCCGTAGCGTCGTCTTCCGAATGTGACGTCAACTGAGTCCATATAAGTTTCTTTTGTGACTATTTCTGCGCCAACAACGCAGAGCCACTTAGAGAAACAGTTTCTGGAAACAGTGTGACAGAAAAGGAAAAAATCTTGTATCAACAAGTACAAAATGAACGAACAGTAGTAGTATGCAAAAAGGGTATCTAGGAGACAATAGGGCCCTCAGTTCACATAGTGGGAAGGATGGGTGGGTCGATAAGGAATCTGCGGCTAGATCCTGTCTCTACCAGATAAGGCGTTACTGAAGGTAAGTAACGAGTCCATCTGATAGAGACATTTGCCGCAGATTCATATCTTAGAATCAGACACCCAAGAAATACCATCTTTCGAGGATGGTTGCGAATCAAGCGGCAAAAGGAACCTGTAAGAACAGGCCTCCACAAGGCCGCAAAGTAAGATATTTTCCAGAGTGCTGGAAACTAAATCTGTCACTGACTGAATAATTAGAAGAAAAGCACCTGCAGCAAGCAGGGGCACCACACCGGGTGTAACCCTAGAAGGGAGAGAAGTACTCCACCCTATAAAGTCCAACAAGAGCGGAAACAAGGTAGTACAACAACAGAGTTAAGACTCTGCACCACCATGACTATCTCTGAACCGGCGTAAAGCATAGTCAGCATGCGCACCAAAAATGGAAGAACCATCAAAAGCCATGTCAGTCAAAGTAGTTTGCACAGCCTCCGAAAACATATTTGTACGCAACCATGCTAATGACGTAGGGCTATGGAACAGGCCATAGCTCGGCCAACAAAATGGGTGGTATCCATACCACAGCGGATGGCAAGTGTGGCAGCTTGTTGCCCATCTTGAACCAATGGAACAAGAGAATTCCGGGCTTCCTCCAGAAGGGGGGGCAAGAGGCGTCCCACTGAGTCCCACAAGGCGTGGGTGATGCGGGCGAGGACACAAGAAGTGTTCAGAGATCACCGGGCAGAGCTAGAATGGGAGAAAATATGCCTACCACAAGCGCAAAATTTCCTGGCCTCTCGTTCCGGAAGGATCGGAGGGATAAAATCTATATTTTGGGTGGCTAAAGCAGCCTGTTCCACAAAGCTCTGAGTAGATGGATGTCTAAGGAGACAGGAGGGATGGCTGTGAGAAATAGAGCGATCCACAGGGAGCCCTGTCTCAGGCTTGGCCCAAGCACCCAACAGGACATCAAAAAGACAGTCACTATAAGGAAAGACAGGCTCTAAGTTAGACTGGTCAGGATGTAGAACGCCAAGTAGAGGGTCTGTGGACAATTCCACAGAAGGAAGTTGTAAGTGCAATACAACCAAAACTCGATTGAGCATGTCCACCAGCCCGGAACTTTGGCTCTCAAATGCAATCCTCCGTAGCCAACTAGGAGTAGAGAGGAGGCTGGAGAAGATTCTAAGCCACTGGCATCACCCAAGTCAAGTAACCAGCTAGACTGCATAGGGGTTTGAGCCATGTCCGAAATGGGAGGGGAACACATCTCATCTTCTGTAGTACTTCCCCAACCATGGTCCTCTGAAGGAAAAACCAGAAGAAGGGAGTCTGAGACATTTGGCTCTATCGGTGCTGCATCCAACGCTGTAACCGAAGCAGGTCAATGCCAAGAAGGTGACGCCTCAACGTCGGAAGAAGTGTCAATCAGCGTCGACGACACCACCATCGGAGCAGGCGGACAAGAGCCTGACGTCGATTGGAGTACGCAAACCAGAAGCAGAAGGCGGGAGCCTCGATGGACTGTGCACCGGCGTTGCTAAGTTGTTAGAACCAGGAGGCTGACCTGAAGTCGAGGGAGAACCCGCCGACAGGGACATAGGCACGACCTCATGCACTTTTGTGGGGCCCAAGGGCGGTGACGACCCAAAATAAGAATAAAGAGATTGAGAATATTGTCACATCTGGGTCAAAGATGCCCCAGCCCCAGGATATTTCGGGAGACATTGGGCGGACTCATGTCTTGACACTTCAACAGAAGAGCGGGGACCAGCAGTAGGCGATGAAGGCGGGAGGTGCCGTGCCTTCAACTGCCTATGCAGAGACTGACCTCCAGACATCTAAGGAGAATGATGCCCGCGGGAATGGCTCCTACAGCGGACATGCAGTCGGTCAGTGGAGTGCATAGGGGACCAAGGACGATGAGAAGACTATGATGACTGTGACATCTGCACCGCAAGGAGCATCATGCAACGTTCTCTTCGCGCCTTCGGTCGGAGCCAACGACAAGAGTCGCATTCGTCGCCGCCATGGTGCTCACCCAGACACCACATGCAAACAGAGTGAGGGTCTGTGGTGGACATTTGTTGTCTACAGGACTCACAAGGCTTGAACCCCAAGGAGATTGAAAAGGGTAAAAAAAGGGCACACTGCTCTGATGAAAAAACGTCCAGTAAGATGAAAAACGGCCGGAGGAACTGAAGTGTGGATCCGTGTTGCTAGCACGGAAAAGAAGGAACTGACTTCGTCCTTTGGGAGAGGGCTTATATGAACTCTGTTGCAGGGGCGGCTCCTCCGTTACGGTGGAGGAGCATCGCCCCACTAAGTGGCAGGAGGTTAAAACAGATGAAAAATAAAATGACAAGAAACCAATTTTATTATCATTTTACTTTTCTTCTTACCTGCAGGCTGCCCGCGAGGCCATAGAGCGGGGCGGGGACATGCAATGCATGACAGTAGTGGGGAGGAGGGGTAATGGGTGCTACTAAGTGCACTACTAAGTGTGCATGACGGTTTGGCCAGCGGTCTTAGGCGCCCTTAACATTTTTCCACCCGGCTGTGTTGTACAGCCGGGTGGAGAAAAGCCACAGGCTCCCAGGCACTGTCTGAGCGGCAAACCAGACCGCTCAGACCAATCCCAGCGCTTCTTTCATGCTGGGAATGCTATTCCCAGCATGAGAGCAGCATCAGGATTGGCATCTGAGAGCCTGCGCAGTGTGCACCAGCCTGCCCTGGAGGCGAGGATCGGGAGAGGAGCAACGCGGCGACTGCTAAGTAAAGTTCTATATTTTTGGGGGGGTTTATTTGTGTTTATTTTCGTATTCTTGCTTCCCCACTCCCCACCTCTGCCTTACCTCCCCGGACCCTGAGCAGCCTCCACTGCTCTGTTGACGTCACATTCAGGAGAGGACGTCACTACGGAGTCGCTCAACGCCCTCTACCAACACGCAGAGGTACTGCTGGGAAAATGTTCGGATCCAGTCTGGTGCCTGGGGAGGATTCTAAGATAAGGAATGAAAGACGTCCCTTTTCTCCCACATCTGCTGCTTATCAAATGTGCTGCACTGTATAGTCCCAGTCATGTCGAGGCTCCCTATTTGGATAAGGAGACCTTCTTTTATCTTCTATTTCGATGGCAGAGGTGCAACCGGGAGCATGCACGCTTGCTTCTCCCACCGGAAAGCTGGAGTCCTGAGCCCTAGCTTCATTGCCAGGTGCCATCTTGAAGCTGCCGTCTCTGGAGAAGAATCTCCATAATGAAGCTGCAGCCTCACCCCTTATAGAGACTTGCATCCAAAGCTCTAGCACTCCCGTTTTCATTCTCTTGGCTGTGGCAAAAACAAAATCAAATCAAATCTTGGGGGACCCAAAAAGCATGCGCTACCAATGGAGCTCAAGAAAATGTAGTTAAGTCCCAACCTACGGGTTAATTCTAGGTAAAATATTCCAAATGAACTCACATAGAGTTAGTCCTAAGTTTGAAGTAAATTTCCATCTTTTTAAGAATTTATAAGCAATTCCAAAGTACCTGTGGATATCTATGCACGTTGTATATATCCAGGAGAACCCAAATGCCAAATGTATAACTAGAGCCACAAAGGAAAGTTTAACTGTTGTATGTTTCGACATGGAAACAATGCAATGAAATTCTCATACACCACCATGAATTATGGAAACAAACCGACCAAATTCCTACACTACAAAATTAGTACTGCTCATGTGAGCAATTGATTTGTAGTCATTTTCAGGGTTGGAACTAGCTTCAAACTTTTAGGGAATACCAACAATTTTGAAAGTTTGTGTCTATTTACCAACCTTTACTGATGATTCCACCCAAAAACAATCACAAAACCACCCCAGTAGTAAAATTGGACTCTCAGAAATTTCATTATAATGGTCGGATTTCTGTGTGAGAAAACCCCTGAATCAGATAAGATATTTTGCCCTTGCCAAAATTGTCAAAATGTTTAAGAATTTTCCAATTTTGAATATTTTTAATTAAAAGTGATCTTTACCACTACCACTATCACATAAGTGCCACCCTTACGTCACTTAACAACTCCTACCTATTTTCATCTGTGGGTGCAGATGGTGGTCATCCGCCATGGCGACATGCTTAACAGAGTCCCGGGTTCTGAACTTTGCTCTTATTCATTCTCACCCACTGCCCAGTCTACCATTGATTAGGCAAGTTCTCCTTCCATGTTTGGGTTAGCCACCTAGGGGTGGACACTGTGGGTTTCAATGATTACTCATATGAAGTGTTAGGTGTCAGGGAGCCACTCGGGCAACTTTTCACTTGTCACTGCTTCATCTTTGGAGCAGACTGCTTGTGTTGATTTTGAGATTTGATGTGCATGAGCTTGCTCCATTAACAGTGAACATATTGTTTTTTGTACATACATTAAGGGGCTTTGGGCCAGCGTTCTTCAGCCACTGGTTTCTTTTGCCTTGGAACTTTCAGTCATTGGCTTTCGACACTCCAATCTTGAATCAGGCTACAGAAGTATTTTGAGACCTATTTAGGCATGTCCTTCTGCCTCCAAATCAATGCCTGGGAGACTATTTCACAGTTTACGAATGTCTCAGTAGCACTGTGTAGATGGTGCTGACAAAAGCATCTGAAAAATGGGTGCCACAGAAAAAAAGATGTTTCATTTTCTGTAGCATCCATTTTTCAGATTCTTTTGTCAGCACTGGCTCACCGACTGGTTATAAAGATGGAGGCCATATTGAAAGACGGATTCCTCATACTCCTTTATTAGATTCCCATTACAAGATGGCTGTCGTGTTTATATTCAGTTAGCGAGCGGCGCATGGGAGTAAATGCTGACAAAAGCAACTGGAAAATGGATGCTACAGAAGAGACAGATACCCTGTTTAGGTCTGGCTTTATAGTTCAGCTGTCTGGAACACCAATTGTAACCAATTGTATAAAACATACATAGAATGAGCTTTGGCTCTGCCTAGTGGAGTAGTTACATCTTACCTCATGCTACTGGCTTTTTAATGTATCATTCACCTTCCATGTAGTCCTTATATAAGAATATATGAGGTATTATTTTACATCTGAAAAGTCACCACACTAGTTGCCACATACTATTATTTACCTCCTATAAACTTTCAATAGAGGAAACAATAATTTTTGCTAGTTATTCAAACCTGCAGATCTGGCTTTATGCTGCAGATCCTGGCTGCACTTGTGCACAGAACACGTGAAAATAGCATTTGTGAATGCCTGTGTTTAAATGTGTTAGTATAATAAAATCAATGCATGTTTTCCATAACAGTAATATTTCAAATGCCTTTGTTTGCATTCGCTTACCAGTACACAAACAAGCACTGACATCAGCATCATGATGATGTGGCATGTGACATCTTTTTGATAGCTCCGATTTTAGGGGCCTGAATATTAAGGATTAGCCAAGTACCAAAAGGCAGTCCACATGGCAAATGGATCCCCCCCTCCTTTCGTCTCCCATTTCCCCTAATGGCATTGAGAGAGCATGCCCTCTGAGAGCTCAGTATGGGGTTCAACTAATTTAGGATGATAGATCTCGGTAGATGTGCCTGATGCTGAAATGTCCTAGAGCAATACGCCCTTCTCCTCCCCGTCTTCATGTACACAGGAATCTGGCTATGGGTATACCATATTACCACTGAACTGGGTTTTGATTCTATAGGGCATGGTGCTAAGATATTCTTGTGGAATTAAATTCTAGTCCACCATGTGGTGAATATTTTCATTTTCTGTTATTTACTTCCTAGCAATTAGGTTAATTAATACCTCTAATGCATGCCATGCATCTCACACTGACGAGCCCCAATCAGGGCCAAACATGGTGAAAACCTCCAAACACTTCTGTAATCCTTTAGAACCTTTGGGGGATGTCTGTCTTTGGCTAACAACATTCCAGGCTGCCTATAGATTATACCATTTTTCTAAGCTTTTACCCACTGCCAATGAAGTTTAAAGTAAAGGTTTCTTAGTGAAATGAGATTGGCATTGCTTCTGCTTGTGTGTCGGTACTGCAGAGATGCCGCTTGATAAAATAATGGTCTGCAGGGAAGCGTGTAGGTGACTGAAGAGGATAGAATTTGTCTTCTATTTTTTTAGGTCGAAGCCTACCAGACAGCTCTCAGATTGCAAGGGAATATTAGGGACTGGAAGCTTGACTTAAAATGCATTCCGCCCACTGCTCACCATTGGCTTTGAGTTCCGTCACTCACATTTGCTTGTTTTTGTCCCTCCTGTGGAGCACAGCCTGTTTACCACCACTCAGATTGGCTCCTTCCATTCTTTCATGAGTGCTAAATTTCTGAGAACTTTCTTTTCCTTTTTCGAAAAGCACTCCATAAGACTGCAGGTGTTTTAGAGTCATCTCGCTTGTATGCTTCTCTTTTTGCTAGCTGCAGTAATCGGTGAACAATAAGTTAAATGCTGTTTTGTTGCCTGCATACATTCAAGCTGACTGCATGCGTTTTGTTAGCTGTTGGATAATAAAGTCTTCTTGGTAGTGAGCTAACAGGGACAGTGTTGCTTTTGTTGACATTATATTTTTCAGCTTCTTAATTTGTAACTGCAATAATAAGCAGGAAATATCTTTGTTTACAAAACATGGGGAGCACATGCATCATTAAAAATACCAGTCGCAAAGGAGCAGATTCACAGAATCTGCCCCTTTGCGGCCGGTATTTTTGCATTTAGGATGCATCAACCCAAAGGCAATTTCGCAATTTAGGTAATCGCAAATTTTGCGATTACCTAAATTGCGAATGCATTTAGGGAATCGCAAATTGCGATTCCCTAAATGCAATGCATGGTGCACTTCAAAATTGCGATTTAGCAATTTGGAATCGCAAATTACCATCAATTTCAAGTTGATGGTAATTTGCGAAAACTTTGAAAAATGCATTTTTCAAAGTGCCATGTTGCGCGCACACACATGCTCTTGGGGCATGTGTGTGCGCAACATGTGATCACATGCCAATTTCAGAGGGTGCATCAGGGTGGCCTTTTGGCCTCCTTGCATCCTTGAAATTGCATGCGCAATTTGCGAGTACCTATTTGGTACTCGCAAATTGTGCATGCAATTTCCATTCATTCCTATGGGCCTATTCCTATAGGACTAGCTTCCCAATGAATGGGAAGCTATTCCTTAATTGCGAATCGCAATTTGCAATTCGCAATTAAGGAATATGTAGGAATCGCTAATATTTTAGCGAAACCTACATGCATAGGCAATTGCGATTCCATAATTGCAATTCCTTAATAATCGCAATTATGGAATCGCAATTGCATACATTGATGCATGTGCCCCAAAGTGTTTTTACATGCTGTTAGAACCCCTTTCAGCGGACCATGGGGCAATTAGGTGGTTTCTGGGTCCCACTGTGGGGTTTAAGGCCTTTTACTCCTGATGTGCTGTGACCAACTTACTATGGATTCTGAGCAACCCCTTCTGCGCTTGATTCTCAGGGTAAGCATGGTCTGAAAAGTCCAAGGCTTCCTCGGAGGAGTGGGGGTGGAAGGGAGGGAAGGTGGATACAAGATAATGAGCACAGGCTTGCAACTCAAAATGTGCACAGCAGCACCAATAAATCATTGCCCAGCCAAATACTTTTACGAAAAAAGAGAAGTATTTTATTTCTATGGCTATCCACACAAAGGAGAAATACGACATCCACAAACAATTACATAGTCCTCCCCTGAGGTCAGGGCTCTAAGTGTTTCTTTGGCGGTTTCCAGTCCCACTCACTCCTAGCGTAAGCGATTGTGGTTATTTCCTATTTACTACTAGTAATATCTAGGGTATGCCCCACTTGTAGTCAGTGTCTCAAGATTCCACTACGACTCTCACTTAAGGTCAATAGTGTTCCAGCGCTACCTCACTAATTTAGCAGCAAGTTCCTCTGGGTCAGACAGGCCTGAAACCAGTCTTACCTGCATTGGCAGGTATGAAGCATTCGGAGTTCCCGAGTGTCCCCTGTCCGCAGCTGCTCGCAACAGCTGCAGCTGCGTTCAGGTGAGTCGGCCGCGTACGACTGCACTCATCAGATGCAGAGTCTCTCACTTGCAATGGCGCTCCTACAATGATCAGAGGCTCTCTGTGGCTCCTCCAGGGGGGCAAGTGTTCGGTTCGTCTACCGTGGGTGGTGGCTGTGACGCTTCTGTCTTAAGTCCCTCGCCAGGGTGAAGGTGCGAAGGTGCTCCAATGGCATCCTCACTTCTCGAAGAGGGGGATTGGGGGGCAGAACATGTTGCAGTCCCTGGTGCTCCCAGTGGGCTCACAGCAACGTACAATCAAGGAGATCCGGCTTGATCAGCATGGTGAAATTCTTCACGGCAGCCCCTCCTGGTATACAGTGTCACCGCTTGCTACCGCACAAGGCTACGGCCCTTTTTGCACAGCATTCTTTTCCATGACGGCCCCTCCTGGCATACAGGGTCACTGACTCAGAACTACGTAGGGCTTCGGCCCGATTGGCGCAGCACGGCAGCAGCCGTTTCCTTACACCCCGCACAGGAAGTCCACTCAACAGTGCCCCCACTGGACCTTGCTCCCTCCAACACTCTACTCTTCCTCACAGAGCACACTGGCATTGGCAAGCAGGAAGGCACTGGTGCTCCAGGCTCCAGGGCAGGTGGCCTTGGATTCCCTGGGTGATTTCCCCTCACCCAGTAGGTAGATTAGCAGGCCTTGGCCCCCAGTCCTGGTCACAGGTAGTAGTCTTACAGAACTTCCCCTCCTCACACAGCCCCAGGGCCAGCTTTAGGGCAGTGCGGCTGCACAGGGCGCTCACCTGTGAAGGGGGCGCTGACCTCAGGGGTGGGCGCTGTGTTTAGCAATAACTTATGATTGGAGTGATGAGGGGCCCGGTGGTAATGAGGGAATCTGAGGAGGCGGTCATTGGGTGTGGTGGCGCCAAAAAGTATTGTCGCACCGGGCGCTAAAGCCGGCCCTGCACAGCCCGTCTGGCTGCTTGGAAGATGACAATTTTTGGGGTTTCAAACTCCCCTTCTTATAGTCCATTTCCAGACACCAAATGTGATTTAGGGTCCGAGTCTTGGAAGTTTTATATTGCGGTTCTGCTTCTTTTGAAGTGTCCACTCCTCTGCCCCCTCTTTCTCTTGAAAAGCAGTCTGTTACAGCAAGAGTCTCCAAATAAATAAAGGCCATGGTGGTGACTAGAGTTCACACCTGGATGTCAGGCACAGGGATATGTGCATCAAAAGGTTAGCCCAGGGCCCCTAGCCCTACTCTTTATGATTCTCTTATCAGTCCCATCTTCTTCCTAAGATGTTCCCAGGACCCTTCCTTGTGACCTTTCACTGAACCAAAGAGCAACTTTTGAAGTGAACAGGGGAAGTCTCGCACTCTCTCCCCAGTGTGTGTCCCACCCAGTTTACAGGAATGCACCAATACACAAATCTGTCTTGGGGATCTCTCCAGCCCCTCTCCATGTTTCAGCATGCAGGCCTGGCTCTCCCAAAATGGAACCCGGGGCTCTCCATGTATTGTACCATCCTCAGGCACACATACACACAGTGGATGGTATACAGCGTACACAATGCACAGTACTGTATCCTCCATGTACTTTACCACCTATATGCACTAAAACATCCAGCATATGCACCTAACATGCACGCAATGTCCAGCACTGTATCTTTTATGTTCTGTACCACTCATAGGCACGCATATATCCAGCATATGCATTTAATATGCACACGCTGTACCCTTCATGTATGGTACCACTCATAGGTAGTATACACCCTGCACATGCATTTAACCTGCGAGCACTGTGCAACACTATATCCTTCCGGTACCGTATCACTCATAGGCACATATAGACCCAGCACATGCATTCACTATGCACGCACTGCTCGGTACTACATTATCCCAATATTGTACCCTTCCCAGGCACACACACACCCAGCGCAGATATACCACCTCTGTGCTGCGCAGCACTTCACATCAAACTGATGTAGTCCAAGGGTGAGTTAAGTACAGAGCAGAGAAATTGTAAAAATGAGTGAGCCTGTAGACCTCACTCCAGTGACACAGGTTTAAAAGGACCTGTTCTCTCCTACAGATCGTTACACGGTATACTTTCACCACCATGCTTGTGCTGCTTAACTTCTGGTGAAGGCAGTAGCCTGCCAACACTATGAAGGGAGTGATTTGGGCATCCTCCTGGTCCAACAAGATAACAATCTGTGAAAAAGGCCTATGTAATGGTGCACATCCATGATCCTTGTTTGCCTATGACAACAAAAATCAGCATTAGGGATCCAGACATAAGTACAACTGGGCACTCAGGGCAGGGGTGCATGTCCATTACCATGCAGATGACTTTTCTGTCCCAACACAGGTCTGTTCTAATTTGATTAATATGTTGAAATATAATTTAATTACAACAGTGTTACTTTCCTATTAGACATTTCTTCAGACCACCTGGTGCTGTGATGAACGTGAGTCCCTAACCCCCGCCTCCATAGAAAAATAATATATTCCATATTCTTTGCATTTGCATACTTGCATTTAAATAGTGCTTACAGCTCTTGGTCTTTTTTAAGCACAACAGTGTTGCTAAAAATTATCTCAGCAAGATGGGTCTTCACCAACAACTCAGAGTTCACCAGTAGCACGTCGACGACAAGAGAAAGAAAGCATCAACAAGCTGCAGCAGACCCTGGCGATGAAGAAAAACATATGGTGGTATTCACATGGTGGCTTGCTCCTGTTGTCCTTGTATTAGCAATGGCCAGACCCGCAGCCCACATCTATATTTTTTCTCTTTTCTTTATACAGTTTCATATATCAAGAGCTCGACCCGAAGGTTATGGAGCGCTTTACACGAGCACCAGTTACATTACAAAAGGTAACATTCATTTTTCTTAGGTATGAGGAGATTAAGTGATTTCCCAAAATCACAGGATGCTGAGCCGATGCCGAGACTCGAACCTCCAAAGTTGGCAGCGCTGGCCGGAACGTATTAGTGTCTGCCCACTCCCATCAGTTAACATCAGTTAAAATAAAGAGCAGCTTATGCTACACTCCTTATGTCATTATTTACATATCCATAACTTGGATTTTAAAGCCAGCGGTAACAGTATCTCACACTTGTTTTCAAAAGGACCCCCGTTAACATGCACATACAGTTTTTCCAAGATTTTTCAACTTATTTTGTTCATTTAAGGACAGGATTTCCTTGAGTCTACTTTGCGATTACATAGAAACAGGCTCGAATCCTTTTGAATTCTGTTGTTCTATAATCACCTTTTAGCTATAATAAAATGATAATAATAATGTAAATGGGGTGGCGAGTCCTGAAAACAGGATGAAAAGAATGCTTTGGCAATTGGTAAACCTGCTGTTTGTGTTATTGGGTGATTGGGCGCCAAGGGTGAGCTGTGTGCTACATCAATCACTTCTAGAGCGCAAAAATGTTAAAATGTTTTATATAAATACCCTTAGGTTTATATCACGGCTGGAAGTAAATGTCACCACTACCAGCAACGTGCCCTGACTCACACGCCAGGCTCTGTTGATTGCTTTCTATGGGTCGCTGAAGTATTTGTACATAAAGGTACAAAGTTAGGATATCTACTCCACAGTGACCACTGCACTACTTTTGCTCAAAGTCTGGGACATTCTACCCTTACTCAACTGTGCGCCTTTCATTGTAAATGTTTCCAAAGCTTGTGTATGTGTACCCAACTGCCGTAGAGAAAAGGAAACACAATAAGAGCAGCAAGGGTGCAGTGCCCTCTTTGCATGAAATATTTTCTATACCCACCCAGTCTGCGAAACACTCTCCAGTAGAGAAGTTCGGGGAAAGGAGGTTGTCTGATAAATCCACCAGTGTATGAACCCCTGAAAGGAATCATTCTACTGAGACTCGCTGTTCAAGTGAGGCGACTCACTAGTGGTTGGAGCAGGTCCACGCATCAAGAGAGCCTCTCTGAGCTTGCCTTGTCTGATAAATCCACCAGTGTATGAACCCCTGAGTGGAATCATTCCACTGAGACTCGCTGTTCAAGTGAGGCGAGTCACTAGTGGCGGAGCAGGTCCACGCATCGAGAGCCTCTCTGAGCTTGCCTTGTTTGATAAATCCACCCGTGTATGAACCCCTGAATTGAATCTTTCCACTGAGACTCGCTGTTCAAGTGAGGCGAGTCACTAGTGGCGGAGCAAGTGCACGCATCAAGAGAGCCTCTCTGAGCTTGTTTTGTCTGATAAATCCACCAGTGTATGAACCCCTGAAAGAAATCGTTCCACTGAGACTCGCTGTTCAAGTGAGACGAGTCACTAGTGGCGGAGCAGGTCCACGCATCAAGAGAGCCTCACTGAGCTTGCCTTGTCTGATAAATCCACCAGTGTATGAACCCCTGAATGGAATCGTTCCACTGAGACTCGCTGTTCAAGTGAGACGAGTCACTAGTGGCGGAGAAGGTCCACGCATCAAGAGAGCCTCTCTGAGCTTGCCTTGTCTGATAAATCCACCAGTGTATGAACCTCTGAATGGAATCGTTCCACTGAGACTCGCTGTTCAAGTGAGGCGAGTCACTAGTGGCGGAGCAGGTCCACGCATCAAAAGAGCCTCACTGAGCTTGCCTTGTCTGATAAATCTACCAGTGTATGAACCCCTGAATGGAATCGTTCCACTGAGACTCGCTGTTCAAGTGAGGCGAGTCACTGGTGGCGGAGCAGGTCCACGCATCAAGAGAGCCTCTCTGAGCTTGCCTTGTCTGATAAAACCACCAGTGTATGAACCCCTGAATGGAATCATTCCACTGAGACTCGCTGTTCAAGTGAGGCGAGTCACTGGTGGCGGAGCAGGTCCACGCATCAAGAGAGACTCTGAGCTTGCCTTGTCTGATAAATCCACCAGTGTATGAACCTCTGAATGGAATCATTCCACTGAGACTCGCTGTTCAAGTGAGACGAGTCACTGGTGGCGGAGCAGGTCCACGCATCAAGAGAGCCTCTCTGAGCTTGCCTTGCCTGATAAATCCACCAGTGTATGAACCCCTGAATGGAATCATTCCACTGAGACTCGCTGTTCAAGTGAGATGAGTCACTGGTGGCGGAGCAGGTCCACGCATCAAGAGAGCCTCTCTGAGCTTTCTGAAAGAATACTTTACCACTGTGGAAGCAGCATGACCTGATATGGCTATCTGCTGGAGCAGGGGTTGGAAAATAGAGCAAAGTTCACTCTGGATTGCAAACCACCCCAAATCTGCACAAGGCATTTGCCCAACTAGTCTATCTGCACACAAGGAGGGAGAGCAACGAGCTTCGGACTTGAGCTACCACTAAACAGGGTCAGCCAGTTACACAATCAGCCGCCATGTCCAGTTCCACCCTGTGGAACATTGATCGTATGCAAGACTCCATAGCTCTTCCTGTCTCTTTACAGCAAAGGTGGCTGTGCGTGCCTCAGACTGACGCAAGTCACGCTGCGTAATACTTGACGAGGGCCCTGTGTAGCCCACTCATCAAGCAAGTTGTTCATCTGATATATGCCCTGGCGAGCAATAAACTCAGGCGGATGGTACAGCTGTCAGCAAATCCATTTGTTCTACAAGGGTGGAGGAGCTCAGGGCATTCTGTAGCCTTCTTGGCCTTCCACCAAAAACACAAGAGATAAAATGCTCTTAGAAATACCAAACAATGCTCACATAAAAAAATTAGGAAAATGAAGAAAAAATAAAGTCTTGGGTGACCTGTTGATCCCATGAGATAAAAAAAGAAACTTTGCAGGATTCTTGCCTTCCCTACAGAGACAAAATGATTTAAAGCATTTATTTTCTGCACACATGAGATTTTTGACAAAGCAATATTGGATGTCCTATGCTCCCACAGTGTGTGGGTTGCAGCAGTAACATGCACTAGAAATAAAATGTCTCTAGTTTTAATAGCAGTTAGAAGGCTGAAGTACCACTTGCAGCAGACAGACGTCCCTCTAATGAACAGCTAGATGGACGAGGCAATTTAGGTCGAGCCTACATGACAGCACAGCTGCCTGGTTGCGAAAGACATATTGTGGGCTTACCAAAAACATACAAGTGCTTGGAGTCCGTCCACTGCTTTTCACTAGTTGGCCTCTCTGTCCCTCTCATTTGGGTCCTTCTTATTTCATGCTTCTTTTTTTGTCAATTTTGTGTTTGTCCCTCCTTGGCGTTTTTACCAATTTCTTTGAACGGCTGGTATCTGTGCTTCCACTGCTAGCTTTCACAGAATTCTTTTTTCCTTTTTACTTCAGCACGTCATAAGAAGTGCATTGCATGTGTTTCTAGCTGTCTAACCCACGTCCAAGTTTCTCTCTTGCTGACGTGCTTCTGTCCCGCACCCGCACTCATATTGTGCTCTCTCACCTCTGTGCACTTCTCCTCTCCCTCCCTCACCCCACCCCGCTAGTCCAAGTTGCTCTCTTTAACTCGTGTTGCTTCGCCCGCACACAGCCCCCCCAACCAGCTCCAGCAAACCAGGCGTCCTTTTTTTGGTTTTTATTCAAGTGCTTTCCATTGCCTTTGTTTAAACAGCGCTTTCGCACTCTTTTTGTTCTTATTTACCGATCCATCTCAGATCAGTAAATAGAAAACCAAATACCCACATCATTTTGTAGGTGGGAGCATGCTTGTTGAACTCATGCACGAGCCTGGAAAATGACTCGGTGGCAGCATCATTGCGCTTTTTTTTTTTAAATAGCCATGCTGCACGACAGCCACAATGCTGTACTGCATTGCTAAAAAACATTTGAAACGCAGTAGGGCTTGTAGACGAGACCAATTGGCTTTGCCAATTGGAACTCATTTTGTACTAGGCACCCCTAATTTCCTTACACTCAAAGCACGTCACCTACACCACAAACAGGGTGAAACGTGCCTGTGAGCCGATGTTTGTAATGGGTTAACATTTTTTAAAGTTTCCCATGTGATGTCTAGTTCTGACTGAAAGGGTTAACACAACCTTCAGAAACACAACCTTCATGTGTTGATATTCTGAGTGTCTGTTAGGAATAGCTCAAGCTATAAAAAGTGAAAATTTGGATAAAGTAGCTCCTGCCCGGTCTGGACTGCAGTAGTGAGAAAGATTCTGAAATCCCTAACCGAGTGATCAGAATGGCTGGCGTCAGCAGTGCGACCATATGTTATCCCTTTAGCAAGCAGGATGGTGTTAGTCAGGGCTTTAAGTGGGGGGTCTGTGGGGTCTGAGCACCCCCAGTTTTTTTGGGGGCCTCGAAAGGGGTCTCTAGGGGGCTCTATTTTCGGGCCTCAAAGGTAAAAGGTAGGGTGACCAGATGTCCCGGTTTTTGTTTGGTGTTTCGGGTGAGCACGCGCGCGCACTGCTTAAGGCGTGACGTCATTGTAGCAGGAAGGGAAATCCTTTGAAGAGAGACACTTTCTCTCGGGATTTCCTTCTCTTTGAACACGCAGCGCCACCTACGTCATCGTGCCAGCCATCGGCACAACAACAGCTGGTTAGAACCGGCACGACCCTGCTTTTACGGCCTGCAGCAAGATTTCTCCAGCAACCAGTGTGACCCTGCTCTGCCTTAAAGCAAGCGAGGGACGAGGGTCTACAACAGAATCCAGCAGCAGTGACACTACCAGTGCAGCCCTGCCCCTGTCGGCCCGTCATCTCTATGCCTCAAAAACCTGTCTGATTTCTCTAGATACATACCTGCCCGTCTTTTTTCTCAATCATATGTCTATTTCTAACCAACCGACCGTCCACCCATCAGTCAGTTTATCCATCCATGGGTCGTTTCATTTACATTATATTCCCTTCTGTGTGTTAGTCCGTCCAGGTGTCTGCTTCTGTTCACTGATCGCCTAATAAATAACGTTTACAGTAACACATATGTGATAACGTGGAACCACACATGTCAAAACACACATAGGATGAACAATAACACATGAAATACATACCGACGTTGGCATACACTCTAGCGCCGGTGCTTGCACACACAACCTGTGAGCCTGTGAGCCTTCAGAAGGACTTGTGCCAGCGCCGGAAAATACCAATAACCCCACCACAATTGTTAATGCCCACAGACTTTTGGTTAGTCAAGTACGTATATTTAGAGCAATGAAGGACTCACCAGGGGAGTTTGCTTCTGCGGCTCAGAGAGCAGTTGACGAGGGCAAATTCAAGAATGTTCCTCTTTTCCATGGTAGAAGTAACTCTGTTGCCCTTAATCAAAATCAGTTTTACCAAAGTCTGTCTGTAAATATCAATAAACGATGTGCCCCGGATTCTGAGAAAGAACTTATAGCCAGCTTCAGTGTGCTAGATGCAGGCAACTTGCCTTCTGGTGAGGAATGCATTCTTTATGGTGAAACAGATATCCAGAAACTGTGTTCAGAGTTTCAGCTGCCAGCAAGAGATACTATCCAAGCTTTTAGACTTTTCAAAGATTTTGGTGGAAAGAAAACCCCTGAAGCATTAAAAAAGTTAGTAGTTTGCATGGAAACCCTGCCAGCAAGTAATGCGGATTGCGAGAGAGGTTTCAGCGCAATGAACTTAATTGCTAGTCCAACAAGGGCCTCTCTTCTTGTAGAGACAATTTCTTCATGCTTATGGGTAAAACTCAATGGTCCTCCATTTGAAACATTTGACGCAAAGCTGTATGTAAAGAGTTGGCTGGCAAAAGGTAGAAGGTCTGCTGAAGAAAATTGTTGTGAGAAACCCCAGCAAAATAGACACAGTGAATATCTTCAAGGGTTTTGGGAAATCCTGCAATAGATTTCTAAGTAATGTAAATAATTTTTACATGTTTTTTAAAGTGTTTGGTATTTTATGGCTTATACTTAATAAATATACCTTTTTGCCTATTTTATTATCCTTTGCTGGATGCGACTTCATGATTTTCTTAAGCACACAATGCTAGTTATCTTGATTTAGACCACGCACCTACTCGGATAGGCCACACCCCTTTAAGAAATTTGTCACGCCCCTTTTACAGCACCCCCAGTTTTTTTTCCCCACTTAAAGCCCTGGTGTTAGTGTCTGAGCCCTCTCTGTCATAGGGAACACAATGACTAAAATATAAGACTGAACCATGTGTAAGTGTCTTTATCACTACATTTATGGAGTGGGGCGAGTACCGTAGGGAAGGGACGGAGATTATCCCCACTCTTACGGTGCTACTTAGGCCCACATTGCGAGTGGCGGAATTTCACCAGGAGCGATAACCCCAAGTGAAATTCCACCCACAATTCCAAGTGTCTCAGGATCTGAAATCAGTCAGGTCTGCAGACTCCGGATCTGATCATTTCAGGCTCACAGACACCAGAGTACTCTGGAAGCTGAAGGCAGCAGCACAGCTCGGCCCTCACCTGACTGGCTGTAGTGCGAGGGAGCAGAAAATGCTTCTCCAACGCAGACTCAAGCCAGCACTGAGACCGCAACGCCCCGACCAGGTCCAACGGCCCCAACAAGCTCTTTTCTTGATATTTCCCTCTGCACAGAGCAGGTGGAAAATGTATGGGGTTCTCTGCCCAGAACAGGGCAAAGCCACATGTAAAAGGAATTGGTATCGCTAGGTTTGAGTTGTTCTTCCCCCATTACTGGTAGACAATCTGCAATTCCATGGATTTGGGTGTGGGAATACCTGCCACTTTTTTAAAAGTATGTTTGTTAGGTTTTCCTCACATCCAAATGTACACACAATATAATGACACATCTCTTAGGAAGTTACACCATGCCTATGAGGAGCCAAGGACAGCAATTATAAATAGCAGTGGCCTCACAATTGACCCTTTGTATTCCAATACATATGCAATGTCACATTAAGATAGGCCTGCTCCCATCTTACACTGGACGAGAACAACCATGTCCAATATATATTTTCTGTCGAGATACAGAACAGACGTGAAAACATTACCCATAACCAAAGAAGCTCGGACGAACCTCCCTCCACCCCCACACAATCAGGAAGGCGGCACAGGCACGAACCATCAAAGTAATACCTGGCAAAAGCTAACCTATGGCACGGTTTGAATTCCTCCTTGCGGGACCCCAACTACTAAGTAGCCAAAACATCACTGCCTACTGGGCTGCTGTTTCGCCTCCTTCCTCTGAACCCGATGAGCCAGAGGAGGGCACAGCCCAGTCGTCTGGAGTCTCAAAAGCAACTAGCACCTCCGTCCAAAGAGGCGCTATGGGGCGTCTCCTCACCACCCTCGCTTCTTCCCTCCGAAGTGCTAAATCTTCTGCCCTAGCCCACTCCTCAACTGCAGACTCCCATCTGGACACCACCATGCCCAACACTGACTCATGTCATGACAATCTGCCTGCTGGCCAACATCAGCACCAAATCAATGAATCGGTTCCCCACCTTCTTAGTTTTTGGCTTAGGGAACGACTCTAGCAAGCAAATCTCCAAAGTACAGGTCATGCTACAGTGTAGTGTCCTGTCCAGCTTCTGCACCACTGATGCCCCTAAGTCCCGGGTGTAGGCATAGGACCAGGTCATATGACAGAAATCTATCTTCTCTATGGAGCATGTAGGACAGCCCCTAGCCTACCCCCTATAAGGGCAGTACGTTTCTTAGGTGTGAGGTACGTCTGATGAAGGTAATTGAATAGAATATATTTGAGGCATGTGTTACAGTAGACCTTCTGTGGATAAGCTAACATTCTCACCCATTCATGGTCCGGTATGTCCTTACCCAATAACCCCTCCCACTTTGTCCGTAGTGCATGTAGGGGTTTCCTAACCATCCTATTAAGGGCACCATAAAACCACTTCACCAAGTGCCTGCTTCATAATGGAGGAACTGTCCTGGGGCAGACCATAATAATGGTGGAACTGTCCCATGGGCAGACCATAGGAGTTAATAAGAGTTGCCAGAGGCATCAGTGTGGAGGTCTCCTAACAGTCACGCAGCATAACCAGCCTCACTTCTGTTCAGCTAACCATCTGCGCCAGCGCCGAGAAAATGGTTGGGGGTCACCATGGGGCAGTCCCACCAGCCGGAGGGCCGGGGCATACAATAGGCAATCCTTCGTACGTCAAACACATCGCCACCAGCAGAAGAGGGCCGTGGATAGCAACAAGCAGTCTCTCCCTCTTGCAGGCATCGGGCCAACAGCCCTCCTGGTTAAGCTCAGCCCCAAACCACCCCAATTCCATCAAATCCGCTCCATCTAGTCACTTGGTGATCCATTGCAACTGAGCTGCTAAACAGTAGGTCTCAAAATCCGGTACTCCAAAACCCCCTTCCAAGATGGGCAGCTTAAAGGCATCCAAAGACACTCAATGGCATCCACTATCCCGTATTAATTCCAGAGGGAGCGAGTCCAGCTGTCCGAACCACCCAGCCGGTATCCACGTGGGAAGATTAGAGAAGTAATAAAGCAACCTGGGGTAACAATTATTTTGGCGAGCACAATCCGTGACATAAGGGGAAGCTTCAATGTCCGTCACAAGTCTACGCACCCACGCAAGGAGCGCAGCACAAGACCCAGGTTACCTTTCCGCGTGCCCTCCAGCTAGTGAGTAATTTGTATCCCCAAATATCAAAGGTGTGGGGGCCCACTGGATGTCCGGTACTAAGGATTGAGGTCTTGCCAGGCCCAGGCTCAGAGGGAAAATGCAGGACTTTGTCATGTTCACCAGCAGTCCCGAAAACCCTGCCAAACTCCTGCAGCAATTACAACATGTATGGGACATCTGTCTCCATGTTGGACACATCTAATAGCAAGTCATCAGCATACAGGGAAATAATATGCTCAGCCCCATCCAGCACAATGCCTTTACCCTGGCCTCTTTCCCTGCACAACGCCACCAAGGGTTCAATGGTGAGCACATACAGGAGAGGAGATAACGGGCATCCCTGCCTTGTACCTCAATGAACCCCATAGGAGCCGGAAATCCAATGGCCCGTCCTCACCCTGGCGGTAGGGCCAGTGTAGAGCAGGTGCACCCACCGCACCCAGGCAACTCCTAATGAACAAGTTACATACCTTCAGCAACGATGTATCTGTAAGAGACATATGTTAGTTATATATTCCTTTCCTTTAGAATTACCCCCAGGCGCCAGACTGGATCCGGAGAATTGTTTCTTAGCAGTACCCCTGCGCGTCAGTGAGTGGCGTTGGTCGTCTCCACGTCCGTCGTTGGTGTCGTGGTCGCCGGGATGACGTCGGGGAGTCTACTTAGACGCCGCCCCTGCGCTCTGACGTCAGTTCTGACACGACTTTCCATGCCAGAAGCGCAGAGCCATGAAAGACACTGACCACTGGTGAACAACAACTAGGGCCCTGCAAGGGAGTCCTAGCCCTAGAAGTCAGTTCGCAGAGCGGGGAGGAAGGGTGGGGTGGTAAAGAATCTATAACTAACATATGTCTCTTACAGATACATTGTTACCGAAGGTAAGTAACTTGTTCATCTGAAAGAGACAGTTATAGATTCCTTACCTTTAGAATAGATACCCCAGCAATACCAACCCCGGAGGAGGGTCTTCGAACCAAGTTCACACAAGAAAGTCCTGGAGGACTGAACAGGCAAAATAGCCGTCCCTCCGGACTTGGCTGTCCAGGCAGCAATGCCTGGTGAACATGTGCAAGAATGCCCACGTGGCTGCCTGACAGATATCCAGAAGTGGGACTCCACGTGCCAATGCAGTGGTTGCTGCCGTAGCTCTAGTGGAATGAGCATGGAGGCCCACTGGAGATTCCTTTTTTGCAAAAGCATAACAGATTTTAATACAAAGGACAACCCATCGAGAAATGGTACGTTTTTGAATAGCCCAGCCTTTCTTGGCACCAACGTAGCCAACGAAGAGTTGATCATCCACCCGGAAATCCAGACAGTGGAGTCTCTCCTCCTCTTTGGAAGGGTGCGGAGGTGGAAAGAAGGTAGGCAATGTGATCGTTTGTCCTATGTGAAAAGGTGTAACCACTTTAGGAAGGATTAAGGGCCTCATCCTAAGCACCACTTTGCCCGGATGCACAGAGACGAAAGGGGGCTTGGAAGAAAGGGCTTGCAGCTCACTCACCCAACGAGCAGAGGTGATGGCAACAAGGAAGGCAGTTTTCAGAGTTAGGAGCCTGAGAGGACAGTTGTGAAGAGGCTCAAAGGGAGCACACATAAGGTAAGTTAAGACAAGGTTCAAGTCCCACTGGGGCATTATAAAAGGAGATGGAGGAAAGAGATGAATAATGCCCTTAAAGAATCTTTGTACAATAGGGGACTTGAATAAGGAAGGCTGACGTGGCAGCCGAAGGAAAGCAGAAATAGCTGCAAGAGCCCTGCTGGGGCAAAGAAAGTATATACAAGAGAACCTCCGAAAGAGGGGCAGAAAGGGGATCCACAGCCTTTGCTGTGCACCATGACACAAACTTGTTCCATCTACAGTGGTATACCGTTTTAGTGGAGGGACGCCTGGCTGCTAAGATGACATTACAGACTTCGGGCAGAAGGTCAAAAGCTGTCAACCGTCGCTGCTCAATCTCCACGCAAGGAGGTGGAGGCTGGACAGGTTCGGGTGCATAACCGTCCCCTGCTGCTGCGACAGACGATCCTCCCGAAGAGGCATTCTGATCGGAAGATCGATGATCATGCTCAGAAGCTCGTGACCATACTCAGAAGCTCAATGACCATACCCTTCGTGCCCAGTCCGGGGCCACAAGAATAATTTGGGCCCGGTTGCGCTTGATCTTCCTCAGCACTCTGGGTAGAAGTGGCACAGGTGGAAAAGCGTACAGGAGGCCGCAACTCCACTCGTGACGAAAGGCGTCGCTGAGCGAGTACCGAATTGGGAACTCCAACACGAGGTACTGCTGACATTGCGTGTTCTCTTCGGTGGCAAACATATTTAGCCAAGGCTCTCCCCACCGCTGAAAGAGACCTTGCACCACCTCTGAGTGAAGATGCCATTCGTGATCCACCAGGCACCGGTGGCTGAGTTCGTCCGCCCTGGCATTCAGAGAGCCTGCCAGCTGTTGAACCAACAGGGTCATGCCCTGATGTTCCAGCCACGTCCAGAGGCCAAGAACCTCCTGACAGAGGGTCCACGACCCCATCCTGCCCTGCTTGTTGCAGTACAACATGGTGGTGGTATTGTCGGTAAACACCTGCACCGCTTTCCCTTTGAGAGAGGGAAGGAACGCTTTCAGTGCCAAGTGGATTGCCTGGAGCTCCAACAGGTTGATATGGAGCGGACTCTGCCGGAGACCAGACTCCTCTGATTTCCGCCTCTCCCAGATGGCCGCCCCATCCCAGAAGTGACGCATCTGTCACCACTGTCAAATCTGGGTGGGGTAGGGAGAGGGATCTGCATCTGACCCAATCTTTGTTGGACAGCCACCACTGCAATTGGTGTGTAGTCCCCTCTGAGATCTGAACGCAGTCGGAGAGATTCCCCTGATGCTGCGCCCACTGGAACTTCAGGTCCCACTGCAGAGCCTGCATATGCCATCTGGCATGATTCACTAGCAGGATCCAGGAGGCCAAAAGACCCAGCAGCCTCAGGGTCATTCTCACCGAAATCCGGGATAGAGGCTGAAACATCGGTATCATAGCCCGAATATTCCGGACTCGCTGCTCGGGAGGATAGGCCCGAAACTGCACTGTGTCCAGAACAGCTACGATGAAGGGGAGCGTCTGAGAGGAAGCCATGTGTGACTTCGGCACGTTTATAGTGAACCCCAGCGAGTGCAGGAGGTCCGCCATAGTCTAAAGGTGGGAGGCGACACCCTGGGGCGAGGACGCCTTCAACAGCCAGTCATCGAGATAGGGGAAGACTGGAACCCCTGATCTGCGCAGATGAGCTGCGACCACCGCCATCACATTCGTGAACACCCGAGGGGCACTGGTAAGGCCAAAGGGGAGCACGGTGAACTGAAAATGCTCGTGGCCTACCATGAACCGCAGGTAGCGCCTGTGGGCTGGCAGAACGGGAATATGAAAATAGGCGTCCTGCAAGTCCAGCACCACCATCCAGTCTCCAGGGTCGAGGGAAGACAGGACCTGAGCCAACCTGAGCATTTTGAACTTCTCCTTCTGGAGGAAGCGGTTGAGGGCCTGGAGGTCTAAGATAGGACGCAGGCCTTTGTCCTTCTTGGGCACCAGAAAGTAGCGGGAGTAGCAACCACAACCTACTTCTGGTGCCGGTACCCTCTCTATTGCTCCTTTGGCCAAAAGAGCAGAGACTTCCTGGCGGAGAAGCGCCAAATGATCCTCCGACATGCGGTCGAAAGATGGTGGCATGGGGAGGGGTAGCCTTGAAGGGGAGGGAGTACCCCGTTCGGACTATTTGCAAAACCCACCTGTCTGACGTGATGGAGTGCCAGTGGGGGAGGTGATGACGAATCCTGCCGCCCACTGGCCGTTGATGGGCCTGAAATGTCAGACTAGGAGGGTTTGGAGGCTGCGGCAGGGGGGGGGGACATGGTGGACTGGCCCACCCGCTGGTTCCCAGACCCGCGAGGTCGCTGGGTCTCACGTCCGCGGCCACGCAGAGGCTGGACAGCATGGTGAACCGGTGGCTAGACTGGGCCAGGCGTGGTTGGGCGACCCTTCCGTAGCCACGAAAGGGTCCAAAAGCAGACTGAGGTGGACGGAAAGAAGCAGTGAGGCCCAAAGATCTGCCCATAGCCCGTGAATCTTTCAAGCGCTCGAGCGCCGTGTCCGCTTTGTCGCAAAAAAGGCGACAGCCATCGAAGGGAATGTCCATGAGTGGTGACTGGACATCCCCCGAAAAACCAGACGTCCTCAACCAGGCGTAGTGCCTAAGGGCTACAGAAGTGGCAATCGTTCTGCCTAGTGAGTCGGCGGTATCCAGTCCACAAAGTATCGTGAGTTTGGCTGCATCTCTTCCATTCGCCACTGCCTGGGAAAGAATGGCCTGGGCCTCCTCCGGGCACTGAGGCAGCACCTGCGTGACCGTATCCCAGATTGTATGGGAGTATTGGCCCAAGACACATGCGGTATTCATGGACCGCAGCGCCAAGACGGAGGAAGAGAACATACGCTTCCCAAGGTGATCCAGCTTCTTGGATTCCCTATCTGGAGGAGCAGAAGGGAATGCGCCCTTTGAAGAAGAGGCTTGGACCACCAAGCTCTCGGGGGAAGGGTGTTGAGTGAGGAAAACTGGGTCGCCCGGGGCCGGGCGGTGGCAGCAGGCAATCGACCGTTCCACAGGAGCCCCTGTGCTGGGCCTGGACCAGGTGCCCAGAAGGATGTCAGTGAGGGCTTCATTGAAGGGCAGGAGGGGTTCAAAAGAGGAAGCCGCAGGTTGAAGCACCTCCGTCAGGAGGTTAGTCCTGACTGCCACTGAAGGGAGCTCGAGGCCCAAGACCTCCGCCGCCCTTCGCACCACCACAGCGTAAGACGCTCCCTCCTCCGTAGCCACGGTAGGGGGAGAAAGCATGCCAAGGTTTGGGGAAGTGTCCAGACCACTGGCGTCACCCAGTTCCTCTCTCCAGTCCGGTTCTTCTAACTGGTCTGCCAAAAGGTCCAGCGACCCCCTCCCAGTCCTCAACACCACCTTCTGCGTGATAGGGCACACCAGGGATGAACAGGGGAACAAAAGTACCCACCAGCGTCAAATCCGACTTCGGTCCGGCTCCATCTCGAGGGTGAGGATGGGGACGGCGTCGAATGGGGGCACGGTCGTCGCCGGGGCGTCGTACCCGGGATCGACGCCGGGGAAGGTTGAGTAAGATCGACCGGCGTCGATCCGGATCCAGGCCTGGATCCGCGGGGGCCCTCCAGCGTTGAGGCTGGAGCTGCCGGCATCGAAGGCCCAGGACACCCGACCGGCTCTGCGGGGCCCGAAAGCGCACCGGCGGAGTCGGGCTGTCCAAAGACTAGGTGGAGGGTCTCGTAGTACTTACGAAGTTGAGCAGGGGACGCCCCGGCTCCCGGAAATGGGGGAGGCGCGGAGTCATCCCTGAAGGAGGCATCGGAGACGGCGCCTTAGAGCGATGACGCTCCGGGTCCCGAGTCGCATCAGCCGACCGACGGGGAGAAGGCGAAGAGCGCCGGTGCTTCTTCGCATTCTTCTTGTGCTTCAACTTACCCGAAGACTTCGAGGACTTTGAGTGTCAAGGGGTGTGGGAGCTCCGCGAGCGGTCTCAAGACCTTCCTCTCGATCGAGACCGGGAGCGACACGGAGCCGACCACCGGACCTCCAAGAGCTTTTGCGACCGCTCCCGCAAAGACTTTGGTTTCATGGCCCGGCAGTCGGAGCACAACTTCGAGTCGTGGTCGCGCTCCAGACACCAAAGGCACACGAGGTGCCGGTCCGTCACCGACATCAATCTGTAACAGGCCTTGACGATGAGACATCCCTCACGCACCAGGAGTCAAAGACTCAAAAAAGAAGTCGACAAAACGTCAAAAAAGTTTAGTAGCTCTCTCCGGATCTGCGCTAGGCTGGTGAGGAAAAAGAAAGAACTGACGTCAGCACGCCGGGCTGCGTCTAAGTAGACACCGCAGCGTCATCCCAGCGACCACGACGAGGGACGCGGAGTCGACCAACGCCATTCACTGACGCGCAGGGGCACTGCTAAGAAAGAATTTTCCAGATCCAGTCTAACGCCTGGGGGCAATTCTAAAGGTAAGGAATCTATAACTAACTGTCTCTTTCAGATCCCATATTTAGCATGACCCATTCCAAGTACGACCAGCTATGTCAAACACCTTTTCCAAGTTGATCAACACTAGCCCCGCATGACCCTCAACCTGCAAAGATGGAGCGCAGATTCAGGGAGGTATTGCGTTGTGGTATAAATCTGCACTAGTCATGGTGCCACAGCGTTTGCATATGAGGGAGCAGTCGCATCGCTAGAATCTTGCTTAAATTCTTAAAGTTCATGTTCAACATGGACAATGGTCTATATGCCGTGGAAGCTACTCCTCGCACTTGCATCTTAGAGAGGGGGATTACTGTCGCAGCCCTGGTGGAGGCAGGCAGTTCCTGCTTTTCCAGGGCTGTGGCAGATACGGTGGCCAGTCTCGGTGCCAACAGGCCAACAAAGGTAGAGTAGAACTCTGCCGGTAAGCCATCCGGTCCAGGTTCTTCGCTCGTGCCATATCTCGTATGGCACATTTAATCTCTGGTGGTGTGAAGGGCCTCCCAGCTCCTCCGCAGCTTCTGCAGTGAGTGTGTGCAATCGCAAGGGGTCCAGATAGGTCCCCGTGGCCTCCTCAGGATCCTCAGCCTGCCTCCCATAGAGTGTCGTATAATAGTCTTGGAAGACATTACTGATATCCATTTGGGAATACACCAGCCATCTGTCCGGCAAACACAACTGAGTATTCGGGGACCCCTATTCTCTGCCCGTAACAACCACGCCAGCAACCATACCATCCCACCGTACCCTAGTGAGCTCGGGCGATATACTCCCTTATAGCTATGACACTGGAGCTTCTACAAGAGTACACTGTACTGCTCCCTGGCTTCTGCCAACTGCGCCCCCGCCTCCCGATGAAGTCCATGTTTATTTTCCAGACACCGAATAGTGGCATACATTTTAATCAAATCCCGCTAAAGGTCTCTCCTGACCCTCACAGACACACCCAGGCAATATCCCCGCACCACCACTTTCAAAGCCTCCCACTGAACAAGGCAGTCTGACGCCGTATCCTGATTACATTAGAAGTAGCCCAATATGGCCTCTTGTAGGCCCTCTAAGTAGGTATTGTCTTCCAGAGCACCGGGGCACAAGCGCCACGAGGGTATTCCCGGACGTTCTTACCCAAGGTGGATATGCATCAATAGTGGGATATGATCAGATATAGTGCGGCCAAGGTACTCCATATGCCTGTTGAACAGACACAGTTGGCTTGGGAAAACAAATGTATCTAAGCGGACAAGCAGTGCGTATAGGCTGGAATAGAAGGAGTACTCCATGGCTAGGTCATGCTGCACCCTCCAGAGATCTTCAATCCCCGAGCTCCCCACCCAGTCCCTGAGCCCCCTCGCTAGTCGATGAGCAGGAACTTCTGGCAAAGGAGAGGTAGAGTGATCCAAATCAGTATCCGCCACACAGTTAAAATCGCCCCCAGGAGCATGTTCCCATCAGAGAGTAAACTCGATTGGGAGGACAGGCTGGAAAGGTAGGCCAGCTGGTCCTGGTTTGAGGCATCTATGAAGCCTATCGTTAATTGCTTACCATCTATGCTCCCTTCCACCAAGACATATCTGCCTTCCCTGTCAGTTCTGACTTGAAGTGCCTCAAAGGGGACCCCCATCCTGATCCAGACCAGAGCACCCCTATCAAATGCGGAATACTCCGTAGCATATACCTTCCCCCTCCAGCGCTTTTGGAGCCGTTGTGCCTCAGTTTTAGTAAGGCAATGTGAACAGTCCTGCACCTCAAGAACATATGGCCTTATTGTGCTTGGCCGCTGATCCCATGCCCCTTATGTTCCATGTCAACAACTTAAACCCTTCATGTGATGCTGCCATAGTAAAAATGTTTGCCCCTTGTCTCAGCCGCCCCACCTCGGCCCCCCTCACCCGCATGGACAAACCCGCATGCAAGGATGCAAAAGACCCAGAGCCTAATAAACAAACAAATCCCTACTCCCTAACCCCAGAGCGCCTAGGATCGACTAGCCGCCCAAACATAGGCATGACGAACTATAAGTGCAAAGTACCATCACTATCGGTGACTATGCGGACAATGGTAAGGGGGCAGGACAATCACACAAGCAGCACAAGTAAGCACTCGCTGCAGCCTTATCTCATTCACTTAGGTCACCTGGACCCTCAGCTATAACAAAGAGAACCCCAGTAGCGTAAGTAGCACACCAGGGACACACACTTCACAGCTACAAGAGTCAAAGAAAGTCACTCCTCAGTCGGCATCAGGCTATCTGCAGTGGGTCCGGTACACCAAGGTGGGTCAGCATGAGACTGGCAGGACCTCTCCAGTGTTCAGCCTACAAAGCCCACCCACCACATACTGCTAGCGGACGCCCACCCAAAACAGCACAGCAATGTAGATCACCACTCACAGCCCCCCTCTACTATAAAACCATCTCACCCACATGACTCCTCGATATCAAATCAAGTCTTCTGCTGTCTGTGGAGTTACTTGGGGCATGCTCTATTTACTGGTGGCTGTGGCATGAGAGGTGGAGCCTTCAGAGTGGTCATCAGAGCATCCAGAGTGCCCCCACCGGTGATCCCAGTTGCTGCCCTGGCCTCATCCTCCTGTGCTCTCGTCAGCTTTCTTACGTGTTTAAGACACGTGGGTTCGCTGCGTCCCCTTCGTACTCTGCATCACAGCTGGGGCTTGCTTCGCACTGCCTGCTCGCCTGGGCCTACAGTCTGGTACCATTCAAACCACTCCCAGCCGTCCAATGGAGTCAGCAAGATGTGCGGGGTACTGTTGAGCATCATTTTCAGTTTTGTCAGGAATAAGAGGCCGTATCGCACCCCTGCTTCCTGCAGTCGTCGTTTCACTTCCATAAAGGATGCCCTTTTAGCCTGCAGAGCTGCAGTAAAGTCCGGAAACATGGTCACTGCTGTGATCTCAAAACGAAAGAGGCCAACAACGCGTGAATTCTGGTGCAGAGTATCATGGTCTCTGTAATGCAGCAGCTTGGCCACCACCGGCCATGATGGCCGCTCCGGGGCCGGGGGCTTGGCGGGCACCTTGTGCTCCATTCTAGAGCAAAGAAAGGAGAAAGTTTAGTGGGCGCTATTTCGGTTTTCATCCAGTGTTTCAGGTAATCAACCATGTCGCTGTCCTCCGCCCCCTCTGGCAACCCAACAACTCTGACATTATTGCGCCGATTGCAACCTCCTGCATCCTCCTGCATCCTCGGCTCTGTGCCTCAATATGCTCAGTTAGATCAGTCATTTGTTGTTGCAAGGAGTGTTGTGCTGGTTGTAATTCGCTCACAATAGCATTCACTTTGCCAGCCAATTTTTGGTGGTCTGCCCTGAGAAGGCCCACTCCATCGCCACCTCAGTAATCTGTTGTTGGAGCGTTTTTTGGAATCCGCGATAGCAGCCAGTATTCTGTCCAATTTGAGCTGCCGAGCAGGTGCCGGGTGTTCTAGACTAGACTCCGGAGGCGACCCTTCTGCCGGGGCGCCCCCTGGGTTTCCACAGATGAATCACCATCCTTTGGTCTAGTTCTGCCCATTGTCCTGTTGTCACTGAGCGTTACACAGGGCCATCAACAGTCAATGCACCCAGCAAGGTCCCCACTGCAGCCAGTCAGATAGGAGGGTCACCACCCCAGTGAGTTCACCAACCAAGTTCAGCAGCCAAACCTGATGACGATGCACCTGCGCTGGACTGCAGGCCTCCTCTTATCAGGCACTGAGCTGTGCCTTGAGCGACTACAGCGCCGCACGCTGGCACTCCAAGGGTACTAGTCCATTGTTCTTCAGTGGGAGGGGGGCCCACCTCCGTAATGCGACACCCCAGCTCAAATTCCCCATCCACTGCCAGGGTCCAGCAACCTCCCCCTCCACCAAGGCTGTCACTACAGAAAATCACGAGGGTCCCAGGATCCTAGTCCCACCTCATGGGCAATCATCCCCTTCACAGAGCCCAAATGTAGTCCCAAAGGGTCATCACAGGCTCCCCTCTGCGGGGACATTGCATATTCCACTGCCGGGTATCGTGCTCACCCTGTATTTCTCTTCGTGTTGCTCCATATAAAAAGCAGCAAGGGCCAAGTCTCGGGCACTCCTGCTGCCGTGCGATACCCAGCATTGACAAACGCTGCCTCAGTTCTGCCCCACGTGGCAGAGTTCCTCCACCAGGCCGGAGTCTGCTCCAGGGCGCGCCCTGGGGCGCAAATACTCAAACAAACGGCACATGCTTCACCACCGGGCCTGGGAGAAAGCCTTACAGCGGTCAGGGTGACGCCCCATGTAGGGGCAAAAGATGGCACCAATAGCAGGCCTCGGTACCTCTCGGTGCGATTCCTGGCAAGGGGGTCACCGCCGATGTCTAAGTTCCAGGGACGGGGCCCAGGTGTTCAGAATTCACCCCAAAGACCCGCTGTGTCACTCTGGGCATCCGTGCTGCACAGTGCTCCAGGGTCCTGGTACTGTGCCTCCCGGCTTAGACTTCTCAAGCGGGCCCGGTCAAGCACAAGTCTCCCAGCGTGCCGTTAGCAGGCTCTACGCATCAGCACAGTGAGCCTCAGGAGCCGCCACAGGGCCAGGATCTCTCCGCAGGCAGCCCAACACTATCACAGAATCGGTCCTAAAGTGGCATGTGCAGATACTATAAAGTGCATATTCTTACTTCATCTTCATTACCCACTTTGAGTTTGAACCCAGACATGTAGAGGGTTCCAAATTTTCATACCTTTTCTACGCTGATTACTCCCTTTTCGCCTGTATATGGCTAATTCTAGATTGCTCATTGCTAGCAACCTGGCAAGCCATTGTTGAAAAGCCGGGGCATTAGGATTCAGCCAGGCAGCCGCAATACACAATCGTAACACCGCCATAGAGATAAAAATTAATTCATTCCCTACCCTTGGACGGTTAGTCTCAGGAGTCCCTAGCAGAATTACATCCAGATACAATGTTATTTCGATTTTTAAAACTTCAGATAGAAAATTTGCAATATCTTTGATTAATTTTTGCAGAACATTACATGATGCAAAAATATGGACACTATCTGCATTATAAAGTGCACAGCGAGTACAGCATGTTCCCTTCCCTCCACCCCATTTTGCAATTTTGTCAGGTGTATAATACAAAAAGAAGCAAGTTTTATAAAACTGTGTCTGTAGCCTCGTAGACATTAAAACCGACTGCGACAACTCAAGAGCATACAAGAATGTCTCATCTGACACCCCTACTTTCGCCTGCCATTTCGGGGAATACTTGTCCAAATCATCCGGGAAGGCTGCGTTTATAAGTGTGTATATCTCCCCAATAGAGCTTGCTTTATCTTGGTTTATTCTTTCAATGATTTCCACTTTCTCAAATTTAGCCTGCCCCCCTCCTTTCCGTATGAGAAAATCTCTGATCTGGAGACACTTAAAGTTAGCCCGCCAATCCAAAGTAAAATTTTCTTTCAGTTCTTCGAAGGATCGAAGGCCAATGGAGGGAAAAAACAGCCAATCCGATTGATTCCCTCCCTCTTCCATTTCCCATGCAAGCGTCTCTAAAAACCTCCGGAAGTGTAAACTTATTATCTAAGGGTGGTAGAATGATAATCTACCAATTCCGCATACTCTCCGTATGGCACTCCATACTTTAAAAACACTAAAGAGGGTCTTGAACTGGACTTTTTTGTAGTAACTGTCCAGCAGCTGGCGCCACAAGCACCCGCTGGTCTCGTTCCCTAACATAAGTTCAAAGGGGAGGGAATTTTATCAATCTGTTCATTGTCTGATTGAGTCTGTAATAGCTCTCGGCTATATATTAGTGTCATGGCCCAATAATATAGTTTCATATTCGGGAGAGCCAGCCCCCCCATCCCTAGGCAGAGTGAGAAACCTAAATGCACGCCGTGGTCGTGAATATGCCCAAATAAATCGGGAGCATGTATGCTCTATTATCTTGAACCACTGTGGTGTGAATTCCAAGCATATAGCTCTAAAAAGATAAGATTTTCGGCAGAAAGAGCATTTTTATGATGTTGCATTTTCCTCCAATGGATAAATGAAGGTTGTTAAGCCGCTAGAGGTCCTTTTTCCTACTACCCATTGTGGGTTCCAGATTCTCCTTGACCATATTATCTAGCCTAGAGGTGACACAAATGCCTAGATATATAGCCTTTCTTTACCACCTGTTTGACCGTCATCTTGATCTTATCATTGAGGACAACCTGGGTCTTGTCTTGATTCAATGCATACCCCAAGACCTGTCCGAAACGTTCTGCCTCTTCTTCAATTACCGTTAAGGCAGAGTGTGGGTCTGCAGTCGCCAAAGCAATATCATCTGCATAGGCCAAAGTCTTAGTAGCCCAGTTCTGAGACCATATTGCTGGTATTTGACCATTGTTTTCTAGTCTGCGAATAAATGGATCAATATAGATCGCAAACAAAAGAGGAGAGCAGGGGCAGCCCTGCCAGGTACCCTGGGAGATTGGAAACTCTTTTGAGAGTATACCGTTTACCATCACTGCCGCTGATGGTTCGACATATAATTGTTTAGTTGCTTGAATAAATCCCTCCCCTATCCCGATCCTAGACATGGCGATCCACAGATATTGCCAGGAGACCCTATCAAAGGCTTTTTCTGCATCTAGCAGAACCAGAGCCATAGGGTCTCCAGCAACAGTAGTGATATCAAATAGTGCGATAACTCTCGGGGTGTGGTCTATTGTGGACCTCCCAGGGACAAACCCGTGCTGACGTTCTGAGATAACCTTGTAAATTATAGGTGCTAATCTGCTCGCTAGCAATTTTGAGTAAATCTTTGAATCACAGTTTATTAATGTAATAGGGCGGTATGAACCCAATTGTGCTGGGGATTTGTGTTTTTTTAAGAAAACCACAATTTATGCTCGTGACCATGATCCGGGGGGGGTCGCCCTCCATTATATATATATACGAACAGTTCATTAAGGATATTTTTCAACTGGCTTGCAAAGGTGACATAAAACTCGGTCGGGATGCAATCGGTCCCTGCCGCATTTCCCTTTGCAAGGCTATTTAAGATCAGCCATATTTCCGTCCAACATGGTGGGCTGTCTAAGCTTTCCTGATCTTCTTTTTCAAATTTCTCATATGGTATGGAGTTTAGATACCCTTCTATATCCCCCTGATCCCTCCTGTCATTGGCCGTATAAAGAGAGTAATAAAACCTTCCAAATGCATCCCTTATGGAATCTGGATTGGTGGTCTGCCCTATCCCCGGGTCGATAATATCTCGAATTATATTGGATGTCGTTTGCTGCCTAGTGCGAACTGCTAGCTGGTAGCCAACCAGTTCATTTAGTTCATAAACCATTTCCTTCCGAGCTACAGCTTTGCTCACAGCTTTGTCCGTAAACACGTTGATAATAGCTGCCTTTGCAATTGCTACCTGCCACTGTACTAACTCAAGATCCTGGCCTTCCTTAACCGCCCTGACCAAATCCTCTTCTGCTACCCCCAAGTTATCCTGCAGCGCCTTTAAAGATTGCTTGACCTGTTTGTTAAGGTTCAGGGAGTATCGCAATGTTTCCCCCCTAATTCCTGCTTTCATGGCATCCCACACCACCTCCCTATGTTATCCTCCAAGAACATTGGGATCCATGGTTTAATGTGGGCACAATATTCAGTATCAGAGAGTAAAGCTCTCTCAAATGTCCAGGACCTCAAGTTAGAATTGGCTACCTATATTTCCTGTTCAAGCACTAACGGATTATGGTACGAGAGTACCCGTGGTAGTTTAACTATATGGGAAATTGAATTTAATGAAATAGAAATAAACATATAATCTAATCTAGCATGGGTCATGTGTGGGTTAGAAAAATAGGTGTACCCTGGATCGTTCGATCTTAACAACTGCCAACAGTCAACCAAGCCATGAGTCTGACACATATTCCTTAAAGCTTAAAATACTTTTAGCTTCCTACCCACATACCTCCACCCTCCCTAAAGAGACCAATCGCTAGGTAGATTAATATTGTAATCTCCACATACAATAAGTGTGAGCGGCCAGTGAGCAAGTTCGCTCGAGATCGTATTCAATACAGTAGGGTCATCACTATTACATCCACATAATGTGCATAACGTTAATTTCTTCCCCACACCATATTGGCATTCAGTGATCGCCAAACGACCAAATTTATCTGAACATGATCGCTTAAAATGCAGCCCCCATCCTTTAGCAAGGATCACCACACCCCGTACCCTGGCCCCCTGTGTCGTCGCGCTTATCACCCTAAATCCCAGTGTATTTAAAATATGTAGTTGTGACCCATCTATATGTGTATCCTGGAGGAAGATAATATTAGCACCTAGCGTCTGTAACCCAACCACAATTTTCTGTCTTTTCTTCACATCATTTAGGCCACAGATATTAATGGACGCCACTCTCCATACCCCCATACGAGTTTGTGACATTGGCCTAAGACTGGTACCCTATCTCCATGAAACACCGCCAACCTTCCATAAATCTCTATCCTTTTACTGAAAGGTTCTGCACAAGAATCTATGACATCTAAAAAAACAATGTGAGCTTAACTTAATTCCTCTCATCCCCTGTCTGAGAACCCCCCTCCCTCCACCCCCCACCAAAAATCAGGCAACCAGGCTCAATCATGAGCCCATGTGAGGACGTCTGTGCCACACCTCCTCTCCCTTTACCCCGCCTTTGAATATACCTTGCCATATACCCGTATCCCGAACAAACACTTTTCATCAGCCTGAAACCCTTGCTTGTAATAGTTAATACATGTTTTTATGATTTAACCCCAATAGTCCCGGCTGCAATATCGTCCAAGAGTTTCTGGGCTTGGATTTCAGAGGTGAAACTGAAATTCTGGCCTTTGTATATCACCTTCAACCTGGCTGGGTTTTTTAAGAAAACCAGGGCCCCTGCAGATTGAAATGGGGTCATTAACTGCCTGAGCCGCCATCTCCTTTCCACCGTGGCATGTGCAAAATCAGGTTTAGCAAAAATGGAAAATCCTTCAAAGCTCCTTTTAGCATTAGGTCTAGCTAGATCGTACACGGCTTGGCGAAGTAAAAAGTTGCCAAAATAAATCAATATGGCACGGGGTAGAGCCTTTTCTCCAGCGGAATGCCTTGATGGTGAAAGAGGGAATCTGTGAGCACGTTGAACTTCCTTATCCCAATCCCATGTTGAAAGCTCGGGTAGGGAGCCTCTCAGCATGTTTATTACGAACTTTCTTACGTCGTTACCCTCACAGTTCTCCGGGACCCCTAACAACCTCAAGCTTCCACATAACATCCTTTAAGGTGCTATCCTGAGATGAGGCCTGCGCCTTCAAAGTTTCGACTGTGCTTTCGAGCATTTCCGTGCGTGACTCCACCATATTCAGTCGTTCAGCAATGTCAGAGCGAATCTTTCCCACTTTCCGTACGGAGCCTTGGAGTTTCTTGGTAGCAAGTCGTGCCTTTCGATTGTCGGTTTTGACATCATCCTGAAAGGCTCATAGGGACTGCAAGATCAGGGCCAGTGAGGGCTCAGCCGGGTTCACTCTCTTTGTATGATCTGTGATCCCACCGGCATTAGCCACCGCTTGCGTCTCACCTTCGTCCATCCCCTCGGAAGAGAGCATTTGTGTTGCTGAATAGTACCAACCTAATTCCTCCACCATCTCTTGCTCCCCTGTGATCTTCCTGCGAGCCTTTTTGCCAGACGCCCGTTTGGCTTTTTTCTTTGTGGTTATGACTTTCTCTGAAGGGCTGGTATTACCTGAGGATGAGCCCCCACCATCCTCCTCACTACTGATAAATAGGCTAGTATCCGAAACCTCTGACTCTTCTGTCAGTGAGAAGAATTTTTCACCCGGTACATCTGGGGACAAGCAGCCAGCTTCCATACCTCCCTTTTGGCCCTCGCTTCCTCCAAGAGAGTATTGCCCATTCTTGCTAGCCAAAACTGTTAATCTGCTGCCCTGTTCATTATTAGTTATGCCAGACATACCTGCATCCACCATTGGGGGTCGAATGCCCTCCATTGATACTTCTTCACTTGGGCTAATATGTACAGCATGTACATGTGCCTCTATAATGGTGTTATCACAGTTCTCCTACCAGGGAGTCATGTGTCCCCCATCCGGGATGTCTGTCTTTTTACTTTATCCAGTGGGTGTTTGCACTGCAGGTGTTATTACTAAGTCAGTTTCTAGTATTTGGCTGCTTCTAGCCCCATCCACATCACCATTGCCATTGTTGTTGCTGGAATCCTTTTGCCTCTCAGTTTGGGGGACTCCTTCCCCTCCCTTAGCTATGGGCGAGAAGATATTTAGGATGGACGGTTGCGATTTCCCTACATCAGTAGGTGGTTTTGCTCGCCGGAGATTTATTTTTCCTGGAGGTTCAATTTTGTCATTTTCAATTTTCCCCTGTTTGTCTCCTTTATGTGGCTGTAGATCCCCCTTCTTGAGATCTAATTTTGGATCAGAGTCCTCACACCGTAACTGAACGGCGGTAGTGGTCGTTCGCTGCTTTCCCCTTCCTCGAGCAGCCATTGTAGCTGACTCAGTGTTTGACTTGGGCTCTGTTTCTATCGGTTCTCCAGCCAGGAGCATGTTGCCGTTTCCAGGCAACCACCGCAGGACGTAGGCGTGCCCAGATCCTGCCACTGCCGCTGCCGACAGCAGAAGCCGCGTTAGGGGCTCCCAGCGCCCCCCGCAGAAGTTCCTTTATGCCCCGCAGGCATGCCCTCGCTGTCCGACTTGAAGGGATGTCGGAAAGGACCACCGAAGGACACCGTGACCGTCGCAGGCGCCACTGCAACTCCAGCGCATACTCATAATCACCAGCCGGGACGTTTACACCGCCAAGGGGGAGAGAGGTATGTGGTGGCTTCTACTCAGACGCCATCTTGCCGAGTCCCTCTCGTGTTGAGTGCCCTGCTTATTCCGTTTTTAAAGATTTGTGATTAAATGAATCAGTTCGATACACCGCTCAGGGCTGTGGCCTCGAAATAAGACATGCTTAGAAGTGTTGACTAAGATGTAATATATGCAGAAAATAAAAGAGATGGAGTCACTATGATCACTGTACGGTAGGGATAGCCTATAAGACATTTTTTCTTTAAAATTATTTTTTTAATTGATAATTTACACTGTTTTGTATACTATATCTGTTCTATTCCCCAAGGTAGGAAATGGGATAACACCCCTGTTCCGTCACTATTTATTACCACATTTGACATGTTTAGGGTTCCTGGAACACTAAGCCATGATGGGGACACTAAAAAGATACATCTTTTGGCAATGGGCAGAGCCCGGGGACCAGACTCAGGGATTCAAGATCTCTTCTGTACAAGTTAGTGTGAAAAATGTATTATCCAAGGTGCACTACAGGAAAGTCTGGCTGACTTTTATTAAGGAGAATAAGGCATCACAACCTCAATGTTCAAAGTTGTTTTTGAAGAAGAGCTTGCAAGACTCAAATACATGACCAATGCAAGAGGTTAAGGTAATATTTAAAAATGTTTAATATGCTTCCAAGAGCCTCATTACGAATGCCCCAGTATTGAGCTGTACCATGATGATATCCTCAGAAATTAGGAATAACCGGGTGAATTGGGAATTTAGCAGCCAATTCTCCAGGAAAGTCACATCATCAAGTTCCTATTTATGCAATGCTGTAATTTCACTAATGCAGGGGAGGAAACAAACGTATGACTCACAAAGCTATACGAATACCGTGTATTTGAGTGCATGAATTAAAAAAGGCAAAGCATACATGACATTTTTTACATCATGTAAAATGCTGTTTATGATTACAATGTGGAGAGTTACATCTTTTGGAGAATGAGACTTCATCACTTTACTTGTGACACATCTTTTCTTTGGGAGAGACTGGGGCTCTCATTAAAAGTGGGTAGCGAAATCCTGGTAATAATGCTAATGTGGTAATAACAGTAACACGCTCCGAAAATGCAGAATTCCCCTAAAGTTAAGCACAAAGTACAGATAAATTGGGGAAACTTGGCGAAATGTAGTTTCTGCATATCTTTAAGCAGTATTATCACAGCCAAATGCAGGTGGTATTAGGTATGTTTTTTTCCCAGCTTTAATGCAGGATTACTACATTTGTACAGCAAAAATACCTCATTGCTCTAAAGCAGGTGACTGCAGAAAATGGTATTACCGTACATTTTAACACACTGTCACCAAACTAAAATATTGGTCTGAACAAGACTCAACTTAGAACGGATTTCCAAACCACTATGGCCTCGATTACAAGTTTGATGGCAAAAACCACCAAACCTGCACATAGGTTAAATACCAATTCCACTGGGTTTGATAAATAATATACATCTTAAATAACACAAACTGATTATGAGTTTTTACTGTGTACCACGGAATTGTTATTTAGTGTGTGTGTTAAATACCGAATGAGTGTTATTTAGTGAATATGTTAAATACAACACCCAATAAATAGTACACACACAACATCAGGAAGTGTCGATTTTCAGGCATTGGCTGTTCCTGGAGTGAGGAAATTATTCTTTAGAGAACAAAAACGGCCAGATCAAAAACACAAAAAGACTTTAGGACACCCGAAGGTACACCAACAAATCCCTCCTGTGTGGGAGTGTGTAGGCATTCATTTTGGGTGGAGAAACACCTTGAAACAAGACAAACTGAGTCAACTGCCATCCTCTGACATCACTCGGTCTGCACAAGAAGAAACCTGCCAGACTCTTCCTTCATGGTCCCGGGCAGGAAAAGGAAGTTTACGGATCCTGAGCTGGAGGTCCTGGCCAAGAAGCTAGTAAACACAATTAACACCAAATGTGCTATATCATGCCTAGGATACCACCACAAACAAACAAACATGCCTGTGGAAGGAGATAATGGACAAAATCAATACTAAATCAAAATATCCGCATGGTAATAAGAACATTAAAAACGTGTTCCAAACCTTGACATTCTAGGTACTTAAGAGAGTTGCCAAGAACAAGCATGTAATATTGGAACTGTTGGTAGTCAGGGGCGGCTCCTCCATGTGGGCGGAGGAGTGTCACCCCACTGCTTTCTCGCAGTGCGAGAAGCAGAAACATAAAATGGTATTATAAATACCATTTTATGTTTCTGCTTTTCGCACTGCAAGAAAGCAGAAGGGTTTAGTTGGAGGCGGGCGGGTGGGCGGTCCTGTCCTGCTCTAGGGCAGGGGAGGAGTGGCGTGCCCACTGCTGAGGGCGCTGACTGTTTAGTCGGCCCTCTGGGGCCGACCAAACCAGTCATGCGCACTCTGCCTTTTCTCCATGTAGGCTTTATGCAGCCTACATGGAGAAAATGGCCTCCCCATAGACGCCTGGCTGGTCGGCGTCCCGACCAATCACAACGCTGCCATTGTAGCGTTGTGATTGGCTTAGGGGAGGGAGGCTGCCTGCTTCCTGTTCAGGAGAGGAGCAGAGACGACGCGGGACCGGGCCGGGTAAGTTAACTTTTTATTTTTTTTATTGTAATTTTAAATTAACTCCCACCCCGCACAACCCCCCCACGACCACCTGCGCCCACCCCCCCTCCCCACCACCCGCGAGTCATGCCGGCTGCGACTGTTGGTAGTTCTCCACCTCAGCACTCCCTCAAGCTGCGGGAAGAAAAAAAGGAAAATTATAGCCATCCTCAGCATGTTTGGAGTGGAAGACATGAAAAGAGGTCTTGATGTCAGAGGAATCCGATGTAAGACATGAAATTTGTAATGGAAGTACATGTGGTTGTTAAAAAGCTTTCTTGCTGAGAATCATCATGATTGTGAAGAGAGACTGATATAATTTGTTACACACATTCACATTAATCCATGTAAGTGATGTAATAGGGGGTAACAACTCTCTAATGGTACTGCTGACATATATGGAAATTGCACTACAACAATTATAATGTATTGTAATCTTGATTATGAAGGTTTTCTTGGCCCATTACCTTAAGGGTGATGTGTCACAGCATGACTAATGTTGCTTCACGTCAGGATCATGACATTGTTGCTTCATCCAGAGCACCTAACATATACACAGATCCACATCAAACAGCATTTGCACATAAGTAGTGGGCTTAATGTTAAGATTTCAGCACACTTGTTCCTGTCTACGTAAGGCCACCGGGTGTACATGAGTGTAGTCAATTGACCCTATGATGTCAGGAAATCCTGAAGTAGCACAGATGTTTACTTTGCTAACATTAGCTGTGAGGGTGTCCAAGGGGAACTATCTACGCTGCTCACTCACTATCATTGAGGTGTCCATCACTTAACAGAGTATTTTGCAAAGGATGACTGTGGAATCCCACACACCAATCCTACTGTCTGCAGTGTGGTGCCTATTGCGAAGAATTCTAGTTCTGCTGAAAATTTCAGGAAGGGGGTATGGCAGTGGAATCCTATGTTGGACTCCAGGGTTTCTGTAATGATGATAATGATGAATGAATGAATGAAAAATATTTATTGTTCAGTTAATAAAAACTTACAATTAAAACACCTTTGTACAATTCTTCTTACATTTCATGCATAATCAATTCCATTTCCTTATATAAAAAACCACGTATTTAAAAAGTATTTTTCATCAATTCATAAAAACCAAGAATATATAAAACAATCCTCATTGTCCACAGTTAAGCAGTTTCTTCTCCACTATTTCTATAAACTTCAAAAGTCTGCCCGTAAATTGCAAACTTTCTCCTTGTAAACTGGCTATGACTGCTTGTCGACATGTTCGTGTCATTTGACTATTAAAGTCCGACCTCAACAGCCTCCTACGTTCACCTATTAGAGCAGGGCAGCTACAAATGATATGACAAATATCTTCTCTCTTGTTGTTACAGAGGCGACACATCCTCTCACTACTCCTCATTTTCCATGCAGGGGCGTCTCCAAGAAATTGGCTATTTCCAAATCGGAGATTCATAAACTTCAGCTTTGCCCTTTGGGGCTATTTGAGTCTCCTAGATAGCTCTGTGGTTTTAACATACCATACGAAGCAATAACTGTCCACGCATGGGATCTCTTTGCCAATACTGCTTTATCCCATAAAGACGACAATTTTTTACTGTACCCATTTATAACTTTATTAAAAGCCACCTGTGAGAGGGGTAAGGCCCATAGTTGTTCCGCCTTGAACGTGTCTATCGCCAGTTTAAAATATTCATGAGCCTGCTTATGTTTACTATCACATATTGCCTCCCAGACCACTGTCATAAGCGAGGAGTCATTATCCCTTCTAAGTTTGTGGCAGAATTTTCAATATGCTCCTAAGCTGTTTAGGTTCTGTCGTTTAAGTCCGAACTCAAGTCGGATTTGCTAATGATAATGATGTTTTGTAAGCCGCTCATATCTAGCCAGTGTATCTTCTGGATGACTCATATTTATGGGTTCCGGCCTTACTCTGTCAATCATGGTTTGTTGTAGCAGAACATGGATCTCGCACAGCATGATATAGTGGTTTAGCAGTGCTGCAGCCATGGTGATGTACAGCAGAAAGAAAGTGTGAGCTGCTGCAATCTACCTGTGAGAGCTTCACCAGTCCATGGATGTTTATGTATGTCTGTCTCTGCGTGCAGAAGATTTTATTTCCAGCTCAAAGAGTTCACATACTGTGTTTTTTTTGTTTCCATTATTGTGTTTGTCTTGATTGTTTGTTTTATTTTGCAGCTTTTCTTTCATTCCCCATGTTTTTAGGATTTTTAATCAAATTGCCTTTCACGGGAGGTATTTTCAAGGTGATATTTTTTAATTACCTCTCATACTTGAAATTAGGGTTTATTTACAACTTGTGGCAAATAACACAATTATTTTCCTCATGTGGTAAATATCGTCTGCTGCAAATAGTGAATGCGTTAAATAGCGCACGTGGTCCAAAGACATGCAATAATAATGTATGCTGTTTGTAACTCCTGATCAGATGATTCGTTAAAGTCATGCCCTATTTACCCTGGCATGCGGTAATTACCACTAAGCTTAACACATAAGTATGACCTGTAATAAACTCATATGGGCGCTACTAATTAGAAGCAAGGGAAATCGGAAACAGAAGTCTTTTAACAATATGTGTCGTGACGACTGGCAGGCGATTGTGAGCCTACAAAATAACCAGGCGATAACTATAAAGTCTGCTGATAAGGGGGGAGCGGTCGTTGTAATAAACACGGTTGATTATGAGACCGAGGTCATGAGACTTTTGGGGGTACGTGAGAACTACCGACCGCTTGCCCGTGATCCTGTGAATGAACTTCAGGAGACTATCAAAACAATGGTTGGACAGGCTAAAGAGAAAAAATGGATCACTGTCAAAGAGGCACAGTTTTTAATAAATCTGAAACCCAGGACTCCGGCATTTTATATACTCTCGAAAATACACAAGGCCCAATGGCCACCGCCAGGACGCCCGATAGTATCGGGAATACAGTCTGTCCTGGAGCCTTTATCTCAATTTTCAGGTTTTTTCTTAAGAGAGTCAGTGCTTAAACAACCTTCATATGTCCAGGACACTATGGACATTTTAAACATATTGGAAGAGCTGGATTTTGACTCTAATCAAGAATTTCTTGTGACTATAGATATCGAGTCACTGTACACCTGCATACCCCAAGATGCCACGCTGGTGGCAGCAGCGCACGCTCTTGGGGAGCAGGAATGGTTTTACGATACTCCACAATCATTTGTACTACAGTGTATTGAGATGGCGTTAACACGCAACTATTTTAGCTACAATAATGATCTTTTTTTACAAGTCTCAGGGACTTCGATGGGCGCAACTTTTGCGCCCAGCCTGGCCTGCATTTATGTGGGCCAGGTTGAAGAGAATTACCTGTACCATCCATCTAACCCCTTCCAGAGGAATATCCGCCTCTGGAAGAGGTATATAGATGATGTGCTGTGTATTTGGTCTGGAGTGGAGAGTAGGCTCATTGAATTCTTGAATTGGCTCAATGGGTTAGATACTAGCCTTGGGTTTACATGGACTATCAGCAATCTTAAGGCAGTATATTTGGATTTGGATATTGCGGTGGTCGATAAAAAAACTATGTACCACTGTACACCAAAAGATCACTGACAAGAATTCATTGCTTCACTATCAATCATTCCACCCACAGGCTTTACGTGACAATCTGCCCGTGGGGCAGTTGTTGCGATATAGCAGGAACTGTTCCTCCACTGAATCCTTTTTGCAGCAATCTGAAAGTCTCAAAGACAAGCTGATTCAGAGGGCCTATCCTAGAAGGATAGTTAATAATGCCAGGAAAAGAGCACTTAACACTCCACGGAGTGCCTTACTTGAAAAGAATGAGAGAAAGAACAATGATTGTCTGCCAGTTGTCATGACGTTTGATCCATTAGCGACTAAAATTCACCAGTCCATCCGTAAACATTGGTCTTTACTGTTTACAGCGGAATTTAAGATGCCCCAACCCAGGTTCGCTTTTAGACGAGCAGGCAATTTAAAGGACAAACTGGTTCATACCCGACCAGTAATACAGAATAGAGAGTCAACAATTCCATCTGGTCATTATCCATTTGGGGGTTGTTCTGTCTGCAATTTGACTGAGAAAACCAAAAATGTACAATTGCTGAATGGTAAAACTTGGCACTTGACAAATTTCAGCAATTGTAATACGGCCAACGTTATTTATCGACTCACTTGCCAATGTGGGCTTCACTACATAGGCCTTACTTCACGTAAGGTGAAAATTCGCATCCAGGAGCATCTTAGTACCATTAAGTTAGGGAAACTAACCACGAGGCTGGTACAACATTTCAAAGAACAGAATCATGATGTGAAAACACTTAAATGGCTTGTCTTGGAACGAGTAGTGGATGAGACGTGTAATATCGAGAGAATATTAGCGAAAAAAGAAGCTTGTTGGATTTTTATGGAGAAGGCAGACCAGATTGGATTGAACGATTTCATTGAATGGAACAAGATCAGTGGATAATAGGTTATAGTAAGTAACTGGCCGTGATCTGGTTCCAAGGGTGATACACGTTACTTTCAGCATGACTAAGGTTTAAGATGAATATTGGGCTCAATAGACATGTCTTATTTTCTTATATAATATTGTCAGAAGTTTGTCTAACATCACGTTTTTTATGGGTGTTTATATGAGAGACACGAGTGGTATTCATTCTGTGTCGATTTAAATGGTTCAGTTCTCTGCTTGAAATTAAGTTCCTGATTTGGATATGGAAGTTATGATTATTGGAAGGGAGAATGTTATTTTACATCCACATGTTCATGGATATGAGCTGGATGTGAGTTAACGAATTTTGGTTTACACATGTACGCAGTTTTTCTGAGCAAAGGGTCCCAATTATGAACTACATCGATACCCAACACTTTTTTGTGTATTGGGTGGGTTCTCTGTTTTTATGATCCAAGTTTTAAGTGGGGGTGACATTTCTAAGAATCATTCTATGTGAGGTGAATAACCAGTTTAAGATGGCGCCGGTAGTTTCGAGTGAAAGTCGGTGCACTTCCGGGCTCCTGGACGCGCTCTTAAATAGAGTTTTGTGTCCGCGATGGCGCACCGGAATGAGGAAAAGCTTGCCCGTCTGGCGTGTGTGGTAAGCGTGAGAGTAGGTTACCGCGGCTGCGGGGTAAGTTAGTATGAGTGAGTGACGTACTGGAACACAACAGGACAGGAGTTCCGAAGGTCCCGCTTTGGCGTGGGGGTCCGTACGCACAAATGCCCGGCGGCGAGAGATGCTAGCGAGGGCTAACTGTTGTAGTGGATGGCTGCGATGGTGAGACCATGGATACGGTGTTAAATGAAGGGCGTTTTCCGATGTAATTGCGCCACTTCAGCATTTTTAAGTTGCCGCTACAGAGAGAGTAATAAGAGACTGTAGGACGGCGTGACCAGTGTACATACTTATGACTGTTCAGCATGTATGGGATAAACAATAATGATGTATGTTTTTCCAAACAGATTTTCGGCAACAAATGTGCCGTTAACAGGGTGTTACAGTCGAATGAATTTTCCTGTGGCAAGGTGATTAGCTGGTACGAGAGGCCTTGGCTACCACCTGGTAAATATCTGTCACGGTGATAAAAGCCCCTTTTTTGACTGTTTTAATTTTAGAAACAGCTTTTGTTTTGTGGCCAACTGGTTGGACGATTTTAACTTTTTTCCTCTTTGTGTTTATTAGTCACTTCGAACACAAAATTGAAGCCTAGTAAGGTGATTGACGACCTCGAGCCCCGACGAAATTGCCGCTAAATCAACAGGCAATGAAACATGTTGGCCCATCCTGATTTGGTCTGCAACATGCAGTTGTTTTTTTAATCTTGAGTAAACTCACGAGATTTGAATAAAAGCATCTTGTGGTATACGGGAGTTAGAACTCAATTTTAATTATAGAAATATTTTCTATTTCATGAGGTCTGTTCTTTTTGTGATATATACACAAAACACTCTTTTCACCTTTACTGCTCGTATTAGACACTTTTTTGTTTTCACAGTCGAGATGGCCATCAATGATGAGAAACGTGGGCATAGCTGGTGAGAACCAACCAGTAAGCTCCTTTGGTGTTGCGCACGTGAGGTGCCATCTCTTCTTCACACAATTTTTTAACACACCTGATTATTTGGGGGTATATTTCGGGTGAAGTGACGGATAAACCCAAGAGTGAATTTGTTTTTAAATATTGAGAATAGGGCAATGAGGATTGATAAAATTGAAACTTTTCGAAATGGGGACAATTAGTTGTAGACCCATGTTCAATCCTTTACATTTAAAGTGAGTTTAGCCCTGATCGGTCAGGTCTTGTTTTTGATTGTGAAACTCGGAAACAGAGCCATTTTGTGGCCGCAAGCTGTGAGATTCGCAACATTTTTAATCCTTTACGAATTGATAATTTTGAAACTCATTTAGAATTTTTACTAGGAAGAGGTGTGAAAGAGGTGTTCCCTTCTACTTGCTAATCACAAAGACATGTATCAATGATTTGCCAGTAACTGCAGTCGCAAACCTTTGCAAAGTTACTGACACCTCAGAGGAAGAACTAACTCAAAGTTGGACAGCTTCCTCTTTGTGCATTGTGCCGAGTGTCCTTGGTGGGAGGATAGCAAACACAAAACGAGGATGGACAGAGTGCTGAAACTTTTCAATGACTCACCCCCAGTCAAGAGATCTGGGTTTAATCCATCGTTCTTTTGCTCACTATGTCACCCCAGTTTGGACCCAGCCATATGCAAATCAGTCTTGACCCTGCTCCTCCTGGGAGCAGTCCAGCCCGAACTGCCAGGCCAAGTCCTCCCTGGGCAGGAAACAAGCATCCTGGGACCAGTTTCGGGATATTATGCCTCATCAGCCAGGCTAGCTTGAATCCAGTGGCACAGGGAGCAAGGGACCCATGTTTGGGCATATCCTTGGCCACATAATGGCGAACATAGGCAGGGTCTCGGGACTTCTGAATACTCCCACCCAACATCTTCCCAAACGTGAAACATGTTTTTTAAGGAACACCTTTTTCTGTAAAAAACAAAGGCTGATTAAATTAAAAAAAAAAGCTTTTCCTCTTTGGGCATGTGAACACAGGGATGGTGGTCTGCTGTCCCTTGGCCACTATCCCCTGACTTGGTAGCAAATCATATGGGTGTGCCAATAGCAACCGTGTGACTAATTATTTTGTAAAACTACCGATTAGAAATTAGGTAGCATTACAAAATGACAGGTAGGTCTCAAAACGTCTGGCACAATTTGAATCCACCATTTGCGACCTGCCTGATTATACATCAGCCTCCTGACTACTATAACACAGAGAGACAAAACTAGAAATGGCTGAACTTTGCGTGTGTAATGTGTGATATTTTTGGATGGCATCCATAAGAGAAACATTCAATTTACAGAAGGTATGAGAGACTGCCATGTCCAAACCCCTTGTGTTTAAAAGGCTCCCTTGAGCCAACAAGCGGATGAGCTCACCTGCGATGCACCTGTGTACCTGTGTAGTGGTACTGGGACCTGTGAAGACTTAGGAAGCATTTCAGCAACCTCGGATGACTTTTCTCTGCTTTCTACTACTTCTGCTCTCCACTGATGAACGGCTAAACCCAGAAACGGGAGTCTAGAGATAACAGCACTACTTGCACCAACTTTGGTGAAAAACTACAGCAACTTTGAAGTAAGCATACTGCATTCACCAGAATGCAATGGGGGGAACTGTGCTTGGATGAGAGGCAGTGTGCTCCCTCCCCCCTTATGTCCACACCTGTGTCAACTGTATTTCGTGTTGTCATACAGAAATTCGGGAGTGTTTTAACAACTGCAAAAAAGGTCTTGTCTGTCACAGGCTCTGTTTATGCTTACATACCAATAAGCTTACATGACATGTGCATGTTCCAACTCAGACCAAGTTTATTTATTTTAGTAATCTTATAAAACTCAAGCATATGCAGTTTAGAACGCCTAGGGCCTGAACACCTACAACAAACGCCAAATAAAATTCACTTAAGAATTGGATTTAAAAACGTATCAAAGTCATAGTCTTAAGAAACAGAATGTTTGCCAAAAATAAACAGAAACTATGTTGGAGGGGGCTATACAGCCTACATCAACAAGCATTCCTTGCACGAAATGTTGTTCATTGCAGAATTCATTGTTTAAATAAAAAGAAAAGTGATACAAACTTTGCTTAATGGGAGTATGTTTTCAAACGTGGGGAAACAATGTAAAACCTCTAGCTTCGGAATATACTTGTTACAATCTGCAAATGGCTAAATAGCCTTTTTAGGTCTGGCTTACAGAACAACTGCCTACTGGACCTATTGTTACATATTATCTTAACATAAACACAGAGTGGACTTTGGCTCTTCCCCAGAGGAGTATTTTTATTTCACTTCATGCTATTGACTGTTTTGCGTATCACTCCACATCACATGGAGTGCTACAAAGCAAACTGTTTACAACATCCCGGTCCTCCCGCTACCTCACTCACTATCTTCGCTTGCTCTCCGGACTCCCACGCCCCCCACTTCACTTGCTTTCGAGCTGGTTCTCCTATCCTGCTGCTTTTCTCTCTACCTCTCTCATGCTCCATGATCCTTTACACCCTCCTGCCCTTAGGATAGAACACAGTGTGCCAGCAGGTGATATCGGACTGGGGCCGACAATATGATGACTTCTCGAAAGTAGAGTCTTCGCAAGAGAGACAGGGAAACCACGGTTGGTCTAACATTGTCTCTTGGAGAGGAGGAAGCAACGGGAGACAGGGAGGTTTGTCAAATAGTCTTTTGGAGAACACCACATTTAGATATTCCATTTCTCTGGGCAGAGTTCAGTGTCCTCTTCCATGTAATTATGACCTCGGTCATTGGTTTGAAGGGTATCTGAAACTTGCTTCCAAGTGACACTCATGCGCCAATATGAAATTCCAAACTTCGAAGTCTTGCTGATGGGATTTAGACTTCCACCCGACCATTTTGTTGTTCTTTTGCCTAAAGCATTGCATTTTAATGGAATTCATGAGGACAGGTGCCCAGGATGGGTGATAAGGGGCACAATCATTCACAAAGCTGCCCCTCCAGCCAGAGACCAGGGTTCGTCAGTAATCATGGGGGGTGCGTTCCTTATATTGTTCAGGAATTATTAGATGGAATGTGGCAGTCGATCACTGCTTCTTGCAAGGGGCCTCCTAAGGTTTTATTATGTCACTGGGTTTCTGCTCTGGTCGTGATTTATAGGCATACCTTGCACAAACACCTTCAATAAAACAGCTAAAAAGAGCTGTTGCAGATATAGAATAGAGGTAATTTTTACATAAACATGACTGATAATCTCAATAAATGTTAGGGTGAGTTGTTCTGAAACATACAGGAGTTGCACTCAGAACTTTGATAATGACTATCACCATCATAATAAAGCACTGGCATAATTATTCGGGGGCATAGAAAACAACAATCATCACAAAACTAAAATCAGATCAACCTAATGGCGGGCTGAACTTACCAAACTTCTAAGATTTCCTACAGCCTTTTATTAAAACAAGTCTTTTGGTGGTTTTGCGCTCCATCAACCACATAACCTCCAAAAGTTGAATCAAGTATAATAAGCCCATTAGCTTCTTAAATTTACTCACCATATCGAAATTAAATACTCCATTTTCGCTGAATATTTTAATCGACACAATTAAGGCTATACAGATCTTAGATCGTAAGTTCCAACATCACTGTAAAGGCTCTAAAATATCTTCTTTGAAGTTAAATTCAAGTGTAAAGATTGATGGGAAAACATATTTTGAGAAGACTAAGATGAGAAAGGAATTAGAACCATTAAGGCTCTATATCAGGACGATATCTCTCTGATGTCCTTTGCCATGTTACAATCTATACATAAACTACTAAATATAGATTTCTATAATTTCTTACAACTGAAAACTGCCTTAAGGAAGCTACACACCTTACACACTCCTGAATGTCTCCAATATTTGGGTATAATCTCTGAGCAAGATCATGCAGCGAGCTCTGAATATAAAACAGCAAGGAAAAAGAACTGTCAATCAAACAGAGATTTTAGATTGAGATAGGAAAAGACCTATCAAACAGAGATTTTAGATTGAGATAGGAAAAGACCTATCAAACAGAGATTTTAGATTGAGATAGGAAAAGACCTGACATGATCTGGACAACAATATTCCATCAGAAAAAAGAGTGGTCCTATATTTCGACCAACTGCCTGAAAAATTCACTCATGCTATTGCCAAACCAAATATTGGTCCCATTATAAATGCTACTGGTCACTGGGAAAACTTCACGATGGTTAATTAAGTCCCCAAAGTACTGGAGCTGTTCATATGACCATGCCAAACTGGACTACATGCTATTCTATTGTGACAAAGTCAAGACTTTTGAGGGAGTGATTAATGATATATTCCATATAAACTTTGAACTAAACCTGTTTAATATTATACTTGGCCCCTGGCATACAGTATTCTCTATATGCACTTAGAGACCCAGATCTCTTTCTCTTCCTTATTGACTTACTCTTAACCACTGGATTTAAGACTATCTTGTGTGAGTGGAAGAATTTTGACAACAATTCGCATCACGTTGTTGGCCATGGGTTATTTTATAAAGAGCTGGGACAATATTCTACTGAAGAATAGCCACACCTCTAAACCTTCTAGGCCAACGTGGGGTAGTCAATCTATTTTTGCAAAAAATGAAACCACCATTGACATCGGAAATCTACCCGGCTCCAACAGTATGCAGTGTTAGAACTCCTCACTGACCCTTTCTATGCCTTACAATCTTTTCTTTCCCCTGAACATCACACCCTATTTCTCCTATGTCTTCTCCCATATCTTGTTTACTGGGCACTTCTCTCTATATCTTTTGTTTTTGAGAGTAAATGATTTTGTTTCTCACAGTAGTACTGCTTATTTAAGTTTATAATCTCAATGCAAATTCTTCATGTATGATTATATTATTATATCCGACAGAACACCAATTGTTAATCGTCATAGCTCTGTATATGTAGAGATGAATACTAATGTAGTACACATGTACAACGCTGTACTTTCTGTTTCAAATTACTTTCTTTTCTTTTTCACAACTCAATAAAATTCTTCAGTACTTAAAAAAACAAAACAACAATCATCAGATTTATCAAAGTGAATACAGAATTTTTTATGTTGAAGCCGCACCCTCTTCTTTGATCTGGTATGCTCAAAAGAAAAGCAAAGTAGAGTTTTTGCCAATGTTTCTTTCAACAACAGGAGACATTCAAGGGCATCTGCTCTGTTAGTTGATATTTCTCTGGTGTCCTGAGATTAAGGAGCAGTAATGAAAGCCTATAAGATCAATAGTAATGCAGTAAGGTCAGTATGGTACTTGCTTGTTACAGCAAGGACTTGTATCCTACTCAATGAACCTTACGTAACAGTCTAGGGTACTGCAGCTTTCTACAACAACAACCTGCGTATGCCTCGAGGGCCCTATAGTAACAATCTAAGGTCCAGCAGCCTGCAACAGTACTGACAGCAGCTTTTCAAAACTCCAAGGTCATACGAGTGTGAAATAATATTACTAAGACCTGTCCGGGGGTCTGCCGCATGCAGAGATGGCCCCCACTGGCATGTCGTGGGATCAGGCTTCACCGCCGGCAGAACGAGGCTCTGGGACAGTCCCAGAGAAATGCTTTGGGGACTGGATTATCTAACAAAAAAGACGATGTAGAGGAATAGATACCGCGCAAATTTCAGTAGGGAAAACACAAATTAGTTCCTACTTGCCGGTACATAGTCCCTTAGTATTATTTATGCTTCTTTCTGTGATCACATACCAACTCCAAATCCAGTTAAGAGCGATTCTTTATACCTCTTTAATTCTTAATCATTTTTATCAACACAAAAACACAAAGAGAGATCTCAACCATTTACAGAAAAACAAAAACAAATAAATGAGTACTGTACTATTACAATTCCTTCCTACCCATTCCTTATTAAAAAGAATGGTTGCTACATGTTTTCAAGCAATCCAAAAGAGAGGTAGTCCAGTACACACTGGAGGGAATAGATCAACCCTTAATAAGTGTCTATCCAATTTCTTTCTTTGATGCTAGTATTCTGTTGGACTCGTCTCTAGTCTGTAGAGTAGATGCGTTTCGGCCCAAAAATTCGGGCCTCATCAGGACATGGGCAAAAGGAAAGTTCAACACCACACGGCGGGGCCAATTCCCAAAAATCGGGTATCATCACCAGTACATTTAAGTGTGTGTATGTTATCACAAATGAAGATCTGCCAGGTGTCCCGACGAATATCGAGCCCCCACGTTGACAACGACTTCCAACGGGGGGAAGGGGCGCAGGGGGAAGAAGTGGAGGGTCGTTCCCGACATAATAAACTAGGATTCGCGGGGTTCCTGGAGGGGGCAGAGGAGGTCAACCCAGAAGTATTCCTTGAGAACTAGCTCTGATTGTTCCTCCCCACTGATCAGTTATCACCCTGCTTACTCATCGAGCGGGCCCACAAAGCTCTTGTTCATCGGCCTCTCCAGGGGCGCCCCCCAGAGCTCTCGCCGCTCACTTCCTGAACTATCAGGACAGGGACTTATTTCTCTGCACAGCAAGAACTGGGGAGAAACTCACTTTGAATCCTCATGTATACTTATATTCCCAGACTATACACGATTGGTCTAGGCCCAGCGCAGGTCTTTTGAACAAGTGAAGTAAAAATCCCGAGCTATGGACGTAAAGTATACCCTCTTATTCCCTGCCAAGCTTAAGGTGCTTTTTCGAGAAAAAACTTTGTTCTTTGGTCATTTTGATATAGGGCCTCATTACGATGCCAGTCGGATGAGCGTCCGATTGACATTATGTTGGAAACGGGACCGCCTGTCAAGGAGTCGGCGGTCCCGATTCCCAAATTACGAGGTGACCGCCTTCATGGTGGTCGGAAAGTGTATACTTCCTATTGCGGCTTGTGCTGTGGGCTGCAGCACAAGCTGCAATAGGAAAAATACACTTTTTGAACATCTACGCACCGTGTGGCAGGCACCATGCGATGCCTGCCACACGATGCATGGATGTTTAGGGGGGCATCCACTGGTGGCAGAACCAACATGAAAAGGCTGTTGGAAACGTGCATCGTAATCCCCACGGCAGTCTCTGAGCAGGTACCTCTTCCATTTTGGGGATTATGATCAGCCCCAACGGGCTCCTTGAGCCCCTCGGAGACAGAGCGGATTCACCCTGCAGGTATTGGTGTGACGGCCTGTATCATAATACAGCGGTCGTACCGATCCCTCAGATGTAGGGCGGAACGCCACCGACGAGCTGTCGGATGGCCTTCCACCCGACATCGAAATCAGGCCCATACTGAGGGAATAGATCGAAGAGTGCCTTCCGCAGGCCGGGGGTGCCCACTCACACCCTAAGGCTGCAGCACCCACGTGTGACCTAGAGTGGTGCTCCATTGGCTCGAGTAGGAGGCGGTGCTGATGCTTATGAAGGAGGATTCTGCAGCTTAGGTCGACTGGAAGACAACAACAAGGTCTCCCTGCTCCATACTGCCTCAGACACAGGTTGTGAAGGAGGGGAGGCGGACTCTCTGAGTGCGACCTGTGAGGAAGGACGCCATCCAACTGAGCGCATCGTCTGTGATTCCGATCTGGCTGAGTCGCTGATTGAGTGTATGGTGGGAGACTGTGTCGAAAGCCGCGGAGAGGTCAAGGAGGATGAGAGCAGCCGTTTCTCCTCTGTCAAGTAGGGCTCCAACGTCATCTGTTGCTGCGATCAGGTTTGTCTTGGTGCTGTGGTTGGCTCTAAAGCCCAATTGGGAAGGGTTCAGTACTTGTTTCTTTCCAGATGATCATTGAGTTGGAGGTTGATGGCTTACTCCAGGACTTTGGTGGGGAACAGCAGGAGGGAGATGGGGCGGTAGTTCTGGAGATCTCTGGGGTCTGCTGATGGTTTTTTGAGAAGGGGCCTGACCTCCGCGTGCTTACATGCATCAGGGAAGATGGTTGTAGTGATGGGGGCGTTGAAGATGGTTGTGAGCTTGTGGCTGATCTTGTTGCTTCTGAGGTTGAAGATCTGATGTGGGCAGGGGTCGATGGGTACTCCATAGTGGATGGATTTCATCAGGGTGGTGGTGGTTGGTGTGCTGAGTTGTTTCCATGTGGTGAGCGAGTGTTTGCTGGCTGAGCTCAGTGGATAGGTGAGAATGTCGGAGGGTTGGGGTTCAAAGTTTGAGTAGATGGTTGGTATCTTGTTATGGAAGTGGTCAGCAAGGGTGTATCAGAGTTCTTGTGAGGGAGGGATCGCGTTTTCCGTGGCTGAGGGGCAGGAGAATTCTCGGATGATGGTGAAAAGTTCCTTGGTTTAGTTGGCGCTGGTTTCGATGCGGTGTGTAAGGGACTTTATTGCACCTTTGAGCTGACAGTGGCAGTTGTTGAGGGTTTCTTTGTAGGTGGCTCGGTCAGTGTCTTTTTTGCTGGCTCGCCATCTTCTTTCTAGTTGTTTACATTCGTGTTTTGATGTGCAGAGTTCTGGTGTATACCAGCTGGCTTGTTTTGTGGGTCTGTTCCTCTTGGGTAGTTTGGTGGAGGCTACACTCGAGTTACCTAGGAATACAATTCTGTCCTTATAACAAGACAGGTAAGCGGTGACTTGAACCACTTGACCCGCCTCCCACTCAATCTCATGGGGCGGGTGGCAGTGGCATTTTACAAGATGATAGTGCCCTCCTGTCATTTACATGTACTACAAAACTACCCTTTCATACTTCCACTGACCTTTGCCGAAATTCGCTCGGTGGCGACAGAGTTTTACTGGGGAGGCAGATCACCCAGTCAGTCTAAGTGCACTGCGCCAGTGTTATGAGGGTGGCCTCAGGTGCACCAGACCTCTGTCCGCCTGTACTACTGGGCCTCCCAGATGATCTTCCTAGGACAGTGCAACTCAAAGTGCGGCCCTCTTGACCTTTACATGCGCCACCCCCGGTGAACAGCAGCACAGACTGCTGTTTACTTGCTGAGCACTAATATTCAGAAAAAAATGTTAAATAAATGGGCAAGCATTTATTTGCAGATTAACTCAAGTTATGAAGTAACTAAGGTGGTGTCCTGCACCACTTAACTTTAGGAACACTTTTATTTTTAAAGACATCTTGCAAGAAATGTGTAAAACTAGGACTTTGTTACTTCAAAATTCAAAAAAGTGTATTTTATTAACATGCAGAAGCATTTAACCATACCACTGCATTGAGAGGTATTTTTTTTAAGTGATAGTTATCAAACATAAATTTAGAAACATTCATGCTTCCCCACCCTGACAACAATGCCAAAAGTTAACTAAGAGGCAAGTCAGTTGTCATGTGCGCTCTCTGGGTGGCCTAGGTTGCTAATATACATGGACATTATAATTAAACACAGGCAAAGGTTTTGTACAGCACACATTCTGAACTCATGTATTTCGAGGTCGCCTTATATGCCATAATGAAGAAAAAGGAGGCAGAGTGAAAAAAGAATTGCCTAGGATCTCACAGTTTGGTCAAGGGGAAAGCCGGGATTGATCCCAGGTTTTCTGGTTTCACATTGTGCAATTCAGCCACTAGTTGTACATGCTTCGCTCCCCCTATGATCACCTTACACAATCTCAGAACCCACTTGGACCCCCTACTGCCACCCTGCTGTCATCAGTGCAGTCATTGGTCACACCACAGACCATACTTTGTGGCCACTGGGCAAATGTTTGCGAGTAGCCATGCTCTAGGAGATTATTTCTTTCGGGAGCCACAACCCAGCATTGAGTCTGGAACTCGCATTGGTGTAACATTGAGGAGTACATGATTTACTTTATGGGACCTGCCTCCCCGCCTCTCTACCCCAGATATCCAAGATTCCCTTTATCTGCTGGAGGGAAGCATCAACTCCAATTAAATGGAAAGCAAAGCCCACCGCCCTCACGCCGTTATGGAAGGCCATAAAGTATCTTTTGATCACCTTAAAACTGAATTTGGTCTACACGACACTCAATTCTTTAGCTACTTGCAAGTCAGATATGCTTTAGAAGGGGGCGTGGCTTGCCGCCGCGGAAGATGGCCGCAAGATAACCGCGCTGCGCTAGCAGTCGGCAATTTAGCCCGAAATCCGGCAGAATCCGACACTCGGCGGCACACCCGATGACACTATCGGATACCGGAGTGGTGCTGGCATAAGCGGAGGTGCCAGGAGATCAACGCAGTGTAAGGCGACGGCTGTGGGGCAGGCCGACGACTGGCGACGGAATCGACCTCAAAATGGCGACCGGTGCGGCCTAACTGGGAGACCCCCCGGGCTTGCCCCAGTGCTTTGGAGGTGAAGAGGGTGCCACAGTGAGGAGTTGCGGTGCGGACGAGTGCCGCTGCTCCGGACGATTGAGTGACGCGGAGGGAGATACCAGACGGACCAGAAACGGCGTAGAGAGGAGGCCCGCAAAGTTGCTCCGGGAAGTTGAGGGGCCAGGCCGGCCGCTGGCGCGGCTCCCTGCCGGCCATCAGGTGACCATCGCGGCGCGAGTTAAAGCAACAGAGGCCCAGAGGAGCCGGACTCTCCCCGGCGCCCAGGCGGGGCGGAGCTGACGCGGTGAGTGGCGGCGGCGAGCGAGGGGGCCGCGGGCCTCGAGGGCCGGGAGCAGTAGTCCGACAGGCCGGGCCGGCAGACAGCCGCGCAGCAGTGTGACCCGCCAGGGTGAGCGAGACCGTGAACGTCCGATAGGCGCATTACGGGACCACGATACCACCATTGCAGAGCCAGCGCGAGGTGTCACTGCACAGTAAGGACCCAGTCGGCGGTAGACTGACTCCCTGAGCTTCTAGACCATCAGCAGGAGCCCGGGCAGTGTAGCGGGTGGCTTCCTCCTAAGGGGCCCGGCTGCTCCCGGGGCGCTGGAGTGCGGTGCGGTGAACCTTCTGCGAGGCGGGGGCCCTTGCCTGGGCGGAGTGGTCACTAAGAGACGGAGGATCGGCCACAGTCTTCGCTGCTAAACGTACCACAGGCCCCCAGGCATAGATTCAGCACCTCCCGGGGCCTTGCGGTAGTGGAGGACACGTGAGGAGGGCTGCGGACCCAGGAGACTTGGGCCTGGGGTGTGTGTGGGGAGGGTGGGGCGGCCCTCACCCCTCCAGACGCCACTGTGAACAGCGGGGGCCTGACAGCTATAAGGTGACTGGGCTTACACCGAATGGCAGAGTGGGTGCGGGCGCTGGTACTGCCTGTGGTGTGAGAGTATACGTGGGCAGAGGCCTACAGACCACGATCAGCAGTGAACAAGGTCGAACGGTGTCCAAGCCGCTTAGCCAGACAGGCGGTCGAGCGCTGGATGCCCAGTCATGGGCCAAACCAAAATACCAGGCACAGGTCAGGCGAACCAGATCGATAAATATACGGTCGCCATGGGCCGCGAAGAAGGAGCGACGGGTGGAGGTTCACAGGGGCTGGAGGACGGTGATCCAGACCCCTCACTCAAAGACATAATGAGGGCCATCAGGGACTTCAGAGGCACCCTCGAGCCAAAATTAGACTCAGTGACAGAAGAGGTCAACCTCCTGCGAGCGGACTTTCGGAAAATGTCCGAGAAGGTATCGGAAGCCGAAACTGGCATCGGCAGCCTCCAAGCTAAAACCAAGCGCCTGGAGGAACAAGTGGCCTCCCTCACCAAGAACCAGGACGACATCTATGCCCGCTAGAGGACCAGGAAGGAAGGGCCCGGCGAAACAACAAACGTGTGGTGGGGGTCGCTGAGGGCATGGAAGGCCCGTCGGTGGACTGGTTCATCGAGGACCTGGTCCTTAACCATCTGAAGCCCAAACGCCTGTCAAACTTTTTCTCGGTTGAGCGGGCACACAGGGCGCTGGGCGGCAAACCGAGGCCAGGTGCGCCGCCGCGTACCATCATTGCCCGTATTCTAAATTTTCGAGACATGGATGCCATCTTGCAGGCCGCACGTACAGCCGGAGACCTTCACATTGAAAATGCCACCATTCGATTCTTTCCGGATTTCACCCTCAGGGTCCAGCGCCTGCGGTGCTCCTTCGATGGCGTAAAGAGGACACTCTGGGAGCAGGGTGTAAAATATATGATGCTGTTCCCTGCCAGGCTCAAGATCCTTGACGATGGGAAAGCCCACTTCTTTGACAAGCCAGAGGAGGCCAGCGACTGGCTCGAGGGCTGGCGCACTGTGAGCCGCAGAGACAGACAGGAGCATCCTGAACCCCGGCAGAAGCGGGCCGAGACTGAGTCCGATGATTGGAGGAGACCCAACGACCAGAGACCGGATCAGCGGGCAGATAAGTGACAATGGGAGGGGGCGAACCGTCGATAGGGGGCTGGCCTCCGCAAGAGAGGTGTTTGACTGGATACTTTTGGTGAAATAGCGAGGGGAATGACCCTGTAGAGGTAGGAGGGCCGGGGAATATTATTGGCGGACTGTGGGAGGCATGAGGCCGTACCAAAGCCTAAAGGGGTGCTCGGGAGAGCGGGGGCTGCACTGTAGATTGAGGCCTTGCCCGTAGAGTAAACGGCCGAGTTCTGTGTTATGGGCAAACACTGTAGTCATTGGATAAGTATGTCTTCATGCTGGCTGTGGGCACACAACCCCATACCTTTGTTTGTGTTCGACGCTATGGGGCGACAGGCACTCTGCCAGTTTCGAGGTTGGGAACTCACCTAGCAGGGTTGCAGGGAGGGGGGGGAATGTTTGTTGTGTTCTTTGTTGGGGGGGGATGGGAGTTAGCTCAAGATCAGAATAGCGATAGTCTGCGGCAGTTCACGTTTGACACTACAGCGGGGAGAAGGGGAGAGGGGGAACAACAGCTACCACTCCAGAAACATGGGTGACCCGGCCAGCCTACAGGTGTGGACCTGGAATGTAAATCGGCTGGGTGACAAAATTAAGCGTACACTGGTCCTACAGCATCTGAAGCGACACACACCAGACGTAGTGCTGGTCCAGGAGTCACACCTTCGGGGAAATAGATGCAAGGCCCTAGACCGATTCGGCTACAAAATTATTGCACATGCGGGATACACCTCCGGGGCTCGAGGGGTCGGAATACTGGTGCGTAACACCTTACCCCTGGTGATAACTGGCACATGGGCGGATGACACAGGCTGCCTCGTGGCAGCGGGGGGCGCTTGGGAGGGACGAACGCTGGTTTTCTGCTCCTGCTACCTTCCACCGGGCTACACTCCACCTTTCTTCCGAAGTTGGGTGCCTTTCTGGCTGATCTCCCCTCGGGAACCCTTCTTATTGGGGGGGACACTAACGCAGTAATGAACCCATCCGTAGACCGCTCCAGTCCTCAAATGGGAGCTCGGGATGAGCGCGGCCTGGCCGGTTTCGCCGCAGCCCTTGGCTTAGGTGACCTATGGCGGGCACACAACCCCCAGAGCAGGGAGTACACCTTTTATTCGGCCAGACACGGGACCTTTTCTAGAATCGATCATTTTTTCGCCCGGCTCTCACAGATGGGGGACTTTACGGACACCAGGCATATGGCGCGCGGGATTTCAGACCATTCTCCGGTGCGTGTTCTCCTGCGGGGCCCGGTGGTGAACAGGGCCGCATACCCGAGAATAGACCCCTGGCGTCTCCGGGATCCGGATCTGTGTGACAAACTCAGGGAGGGCTCCAAATAGTACTTCGAGGAAAATCGGGGCTCAGTCGGCTCCCAGATTACTATGTGGGAAGCATATAAGGCGGTTGTACGGGGCCAGGCACAGGCGTTAATCGGGGGGCAGAAGAAAGAGGAATCCCAACAGACTAGGCGGCTCGAGCGGGAGGTGGAGACATTAGAACGCGATCCCGCATTGACAGAGTCAGCGGAACTGCGGCACGAACTGGCACTAAAGCAGAAAGATCTCAGGGCAATAGCGGAAGGAGAGGCGCGGGCCTATGCCCTGGCAACTCAGCACCGGATATATGACGTGGGAGATAAGGGACTGAAGCTACTGGCATGGTTGGAGCGCCGGGACAGAGAACGTTCATGGGTGTCAGGAGTAAGAGATAAGTCGGGAGCCTTGTGCTCCACTAGCGGGGAAATAGCGGAGGCCTTTGTAGCCCACTTTGAGCAGGTATACTCGCCGGTCTGCAAAAGGACTGAGTCAGACTGTGAGGAATTTTTACACGACTTTGCACTACCTACGCTTTCCCCAGAAGCGCGGGCGAGGCTTGAGGCGGACCTCACAGAGGAGGAACTAGGAATAGCTTTGAGCTCCCTGAAGTCCGGGAAGGCGGCCGGGCCAAACGGGCTGCCGGTTGAGATCTACAAACGGCAGGCGGCGGTGGTATTACCCCCCCTACTGCGGATGTTTAAGGAGGCGCGCGAGGTGGGGCAGCTCCCTCCAGATCAGAGGGAAGCCACAATAGTGACTATTCATAAAGCAGGAAAGCCTCCAGATAGGTGTGACTCCTACCGCCCGATCTCATTATTAAATGTAGAGGCAAAGGTTCTTGCCAAAGCCCTGGCGGAGCGATTGGGGTCGGTCATCACGGACCTGGTCCATGTGGACCAATCAGGGTTTATGCCCCGCAGGAGTACGCGCCACAACCTGCGGAGACTTTACGGGTGCTCCATATGACAGAAGATGTCGGACCTACCCAGATGGCGGTGGTGGCATTAGATGCCTCCATGGCCTTTGACAGCATCGAATGGCCCTACCTTTTTATGGCTCTACAGCGGTTGGCGTGTGGGCCGGTTTTCTGCAGCTGGGTGAAACTGCTTTATGTGTTACCTGTGGCGCGAGTAAGAGTCAATGGGGCAGTGTCCAGACCCTTTCCCCTGAGAAGGGGCACCAGGCAGGGTTGCCCCCTGTCCCCCCTCCTGTTCGCCCTAGCGCTGGAGCCCTTGGCGCACTGGATAAGGAGAGACCCTATGATCTGGGGCATCGCAGCTCCGGGGGCTGGGAGGAGCGCGTATCCTTATACGCAGATGACATTGTCTTGTACCTGGCCCGACCGTATCACTCGCTGGCCCGTGTACTGCATATTTTTGAACTGTTTGGTAGCTATTCCGGTTACACCATAAACTGGTCAAAGTCGGTGGTTTTTCCGCTCTCGGGCCCCCCACCGCGAATTCCACCCCGCTGCGCGGCATCGGTGGTCACTGAAGGGTTTAAGTATTTGGGAATCTACATCACGAGGAACAAGGACGAATTCCTGGCAAAAAACCTAGAGCCCCAACTCTCCCACCTAGGTTCAGACGTGAGTCATTGGCGCTCTCTCCCGCTTTCACTTATGGGCTGGGCGGCCCTCTTTAAAATGCTCACGCTACCGAGACTACTGTACATCCTGCAGAATACGCCGTATCCGGTCCCCCCGCACTCCTTCAAACGGATCGCACAGGCAGTCCGTATTTTGTTGTGGGTCCCCGCGGATAGCACTGCACAAACTCCATAGGGGGGTATTTGATGGCGGCTTGGCGATCCCGGACGTCAAGCTTTATTATTGGGCGTCTCAGTTACAGGTTGTGAATGATTGGGTTTATGCAGATGCCTCCGAACCGGCGTACCGGGCTGACAGGATGGTCTTGAAAGGGGGTAGTTGCGAGTCTCTGCTGTATGCTAAGAAGACGTTGCGGAGCTGGCCGACACATACAAGGGTGGTGGTGCAATGCTGGAGGGAGGCTAATAGATTCCTAGGGTGGGAACGGAAATTGACCGGTAAGACCCCATTGTGGCTAGGAGACCAGCTCCGAGAGGTGACCGCTCTGACGGGATTCAGGGGATGGAGGTTAATAGGCATCGAATACCTGGGTGACGTTTGGAAGGATGATTCCCCCCGTTCGTTTGAATATTTGCAGAAGGAATACGACATGCACCCGTCACAAAGATTCCACCATGCCAGACTGGTACATGCCCTTAGGGTTCACGTCCAACGAGACGAGTCCATACCGGACTACTCCCCACTGGAAGATCGGCTACTGCTGGACCCTATTGCGGGAAAGCCCACTTCAACGATCTACCGAAAGCTGCTCAATAACAGTCCGGACCCACTGGTCTCTCTTAGAGAAGCGTGGGTGGTAGACCTGGGTAGCATCGACGATGAGAGTTGGCAAGAGGCGATACAGAGCCCCAGGGAGATAGCAATACGGGCCAGATTTAGATTGGTGCAGCTAAAAATATTACATCGCACATACTATCCCTGCACACTCCTGTATAAATGGGGTAGAATCCAGTCGGGGCATTGCAGGAGGGGGTGCCAGCAAGAGGGTACCTTCTTCCATACCCTGTGGGAATGCCCCGAGATTGCAGCGTATTGGACAGGGGTTACGGGCACTATGTCCAGGGTGATGGGACAGGCGGTCCCGAGGGATCCGAAGTGGCTGATTTTAATGATAAAGGGTGAAGAGAGCTGGCCCAGGTATGCATAAATATGGCTGTCCTTAGCAGCAGGGGTGGCAAAACGCAATATAGCAAGGAGTTGGGGGGCGCAGGCGCCACCGCAGTTAGATGACTGGAAGCGAGATCTGGACTGGTGCCAAAGTGCTGAAGAAACTGTGTACAAGAGTAGGGGGTGCGCTAAGAAATGGGGAAAAGTCTGGGCGGCCTGGAGGAAGTACAGGAATCCTGGGTTTGCAGAAGAGGGGTGAGGAGTTGGGCCGTCGCTAGGCCAAAGAGTGGACCCCCCAGGCCTCTATCCCTGCTGATAGCTATAATACATGTTTTAGATGCGCTGTTGAACTGCAGATGTAATTTCATGATGTATGATCCTATGAGCTGTGTTAATAAAAAGAATTAAAAAAAAAAAAAGATATGCTTTAGAAGCCCAGAGACACCCTGGGAGCAGTCCCAGAATATAATCCCCTTAAGGCTAAGCTGTTGTTAGGCCCACTGGGTCATAAAGGTATCTTTCGACTGTATAGCTCCCTAGTGCTCAATGCACCTGACCTTTTGATCACACTCCGCGAGAGGTGGGTAGAAGACATTGGAGAACTGGACTAGGACGATTGGAGTGAGGCCAAAATGGCCCCTAGGATACTGGCCATCCAGGCCACACTGTGACTGATCCAGTTCAAATACTTTCACCACACATATTACAGTCCAGACCGTCTGAGGAGAAAGGTGAAAGCCGAGCCGCTGAGCTGTTGGAGATGTGGTGACTCAAGGGATTTTTTTTATCACATTATGTGGGCCTGCTCCTGCATTGCTAAATAACAGGTCTCCTTCAGATTAATGAGAGCCTAGATCCGGAAAGTCACCCTGCTGGGGTTGAGGGATGGGCGCACACCAGATATCAGCTTCTCTTTATGAGGCTGGGTTACTTAATCGCAAAGACAGACACTGGCAAATGCTGGAGATCCCCAGATCTCCATTGATGACTATATGGGAAACTGGAATGGATTTTTGCTGCAGAGCGGGGAGAGAGATATATAAATGGAGAGGCTGCACCTCTAGGCACCAAAAGGTCTGGGACTTGTGGTTATCAGGGTCGGACACTGCTGGTGACTAGCCCTTCTGTACAGTTTTTATGCATTTCGATGGGAATTTGAGCAATACAGCGATACATGATTGCTTTGTACCAGTGCCTGTGGTTTCCGGTGCTCAGCACCAGCACTTAATCATCAACACCGGTGCTTGTGAGCACCAGTTAAGGACATATTAATTTATGTTAGGCACAGGAGATTAAGTGATTTGCTCAGAATTACTGGATGTTGAGCCGGCGCAGAGACTCAAACCTGGATCACAGCTCCGAAGTCGGCCGCTCTTGCCAATATGCCACACTCCCTTACCCACTTTCATGACTAGTAGGTGGGTCTGTTTTAGGTGGTGCTACCAGGAGAAATGGGCTGGTGCAAGCTGCCTCGACAAGAGCCCCGGCACTTATTTTTTTAGAAATTAACCACTGCTTTATACCTCTTAATGGCATTCCATATTGTTTATTGCATTGTTGTACTCTGTACCAGAAAAGATAATAAATACTTATATAAAGAAAACAATTTAACATTTTAAAAGTTTCCTCAACAGCAGTTAATTAAGTTGCATTCTCAATGAAAATAGTGCAACTATGAGTTTGTGGCAAGGTGTAGCCAGTAACCAAAGGTATATGTATCACTCTGCTACGAATATAAATGCTACGATGTTAAAGTACTGTGAAGTGTAGTATCCCTGTCATTTGCTGGAGGGGGTTGTGAGAAAAGGCAGTTTGGGGATTACTATGGGTCACTTTATAGACAGATCTCCCATTACTGTAATTTCCTTGATATACATTGCCAACATACGATAGCTCTTTTGTCAAAGATGCAATTCACTCTTCATCTCTGTCAAACCTCTTCACACACAACAAGTCTTAGCCTCTGGACTTTTTCAAGGCTAAAAGTGTATTTACAAAAACACAGTAACACAAATAACCCCAATACCACTTGGTATCATTCATCCAGATCAATTAAGTATAACACGTGCTTGTTACGTATGACAGTGAATGATGAAGACAAATGCTGGACTAGTGAAAATGTGTATTTCAATTAAACTATAGTACTAACATTAAAGAAATGTAGACAGAGAATATAAGTTTGTTGTTATATCTTTCATCTCCACGCTTTTCACTAGTGCGCTCTAATGGTTTTGCGTTGTCATGCTTGGCCATGTTATCGAATGTGATCTTGAAAGTGAAAATGATAGGACTTTTCTATACAGTATCATATCACAGATTTGGGCATATGGTTTATGATGTTGAACATTAGCTTTATTCCCACAAATATCTATCCGCGTATATATGGGAAAGTCACTTGACATACTAAATTGAGCTTCGCTCTGTTAACCTTTTTTATATTTTTATTTTTACTAACTTCTCTTCGCAGTGCACAGCTATTCAAAAACAGATGGTGGAAAAGAGGAAGGACGACCCTCCCTCCACCAGCAGTGAAAGAGGAGGAACAATACCCCACACTAGAAGAGCAGAGACTCTAAAGAGTATGAAAGTGGTACTCATTATCGAATGAAGAAGACCAAGTCCTTAAAGCAAATCAGCATGAGTGGCCAGAAAAAGGATTACTCTGACAGGGGACCACTGAAGAGCAGGAGGCAAACATAACTTGAGTAAAGGAATTGATCAAGTCATAGAACACAAAAAGGGTAAAACCATGAACAGGCAGTCCTAGTTGATGAACTACGAAATAAAAGTATGAGATAGGGTATAAGAGTCTGGCACTTTCAAAAAAACTGCTTATAGTTTTTGCCATCAGAGGGAGAAACATGGAGGACAGAGGTCAGGAAAGTACAGTGGACTCTCATTTTGAATATCAATAAGGGAACCAAATGTAGCCATTTCTAGAGAACAGGACAGGGACCGTGGACAAAGACTTTCTGCTAGAGGGAAACATCTGCCTTATATTTGCTACTGATTGAATTGAGACGTTCTCTACGGAAAGCTTAAATAGAACCTTGGCTGAAAAGGGACTTCAATATTTCCCAGCAGGCCTTCCTAAGAAGAACTGTCTCTATTGTCTAACGCAGGCCGAGATGAAACAGGTCTGAGTGGGCAGAATCATGCACAACTTCCAGAACCATAGCCAGCCAAGTCTCTGAGTTTCATTGATGGAGTTGCAAAGCTTGTTTGAACTCCATACAGTAATTTCAGGAAATGTTGGAAGTTGGCATCCTTTAACCACGAAGTTTATTTAGGGGAAAAAAGAATAGGCCTAAATCAAGGACTATGTTCAGATTTGTTACTTTTTTATGTTGGAATTGAACTGAAGTGGGGCTGTTCTTCCATGTGTGATCCAACAGACCACATGGTCATTGGTCTTCGATGTCGGTGTGGTTCCAATTACATTTACCAGAGGAACATATACTTAGAATTGCACAGCAGGTGCAGCATTTTATGACCTGATACAATGACAGGAATAATCTCTCCGGCACAGCACATAAACAATTATCAGGGGGTTCAGAAAAAACAAGTTACTTACATGTACACTGTGGTTCTCTGGTATTGAGATCTTTCATATATTCACATGCTTGAATCTTCCCTGTCATCAAGGTGGGAGTACCATGGTAGTCATAGTAAGCAAGGCAAAGCTAAGCATTAAACAGTTAAGCCAAAATAAGTAACATTGTTTACCAATTCACATCGTTTTTGAAAGCACAAAACTCTAGCCAAACAGAGATCAGCTCACGAATCACCCTTCACCTCAAGGGCCCCATGCCTCAGAATTATCAGCACAAGTGTAAAGGTAATATGGTTGAGGTATCTAATGTAGTGTGCTCCTATAATGCAGAGGAGGAAGGGCCGCATGTGAATGTATGAAAGATATCAATACCGGAGAACCACAATGTACATGTAAGTAAGTATAATTTTAAGCACCCGTTAACATCCTAGGCATGAAGAGCTTTCAGCCGTATTAGTTGGGTTTGGGAAAACGGTCTTCAATATAAACAGGGCGTTTAGATAAAAATCAGATGGAACTTTAGGGATAAAGTGAGGATTTGTTCTCAAAATGACCCTATCATCCATGAACAGAATAAATGGACGCTTAATAGCAAAAGCTGAATTTTACTGATCCTCCTGGCAAAGGTGTGGCTTAGTAATACAGCTATTTTACATCGTCCTTATGAATGGGTTCAAAAGGACTTCTCATCAATCAGGCTAAGACTGTGTTAAGTTGCCAAGAAATATGTTTTTTTTTTATTGGAAGAAAAGCTCTAAGCCTTAAAAAGTCTTGATCAATATGTTCGACCATAGTGACATGATTTAAAAATCTCCTAAATCTTGAAACTGTTGGAAAGTGGACCTTGACTGAATTATGTGAGAGACTAGAACGTACCAGACTAAGAAGGTACGGTAAAATCTGGTCAGGAGTAGAAGGGAGTGTACAAGTGAAGTGTTGTTCTGAGAGTAACATATACAAAAAACATGTCCATTTTGAAAAGTATGACTTGTTTGTGGATTCAGCTCTTGCCCTGGCTAAAATGTATCTGCATTCCAGGGGCATATTTAAGAGATGAAACTTGTACTCCGCAGCCAAGTTAATAGTTTGAGATACTACGGTGTTGAATAAATATCTTGACTCTTGCTCATTGAGAGCATTCCTGGCACTGGTCTGAGTGGAATGTGATATTGTTCTGACAAGAGGAGTAGCCATCTGTACCAGAATTATCTCGGCCATGCTTGAGCTATCATAATAATTCAATTCGGCACCCTTTTAATTTTGTTGAGTAGCCTGGGTATAAGCGACAGAGGAGAAAGGCGTAGGCAAATATCCCTGTCCACATCATTTGGAAGGCATCGCCCTCACGAGGATATCTTCTGGCATAAAAGTATCATTTTTTGTTCAGAGGTGTTTTAAACAGATCTAGGTTTGGTTTTCCCTACTTACGGAATATCCACAATAAAAGATGTTGACTCATTTCCCATTCGTGGCACTCTTTTGATGTTCTGCTTAAATTGTCTGCCCACTGATTGTCTATGCTTGGGACATGCTGCCCCTTAAGAGTATTCTGATTCTGTATGACCATTCCCATATCTTCTAGGCTTCGGTAGAGAGCAGATGCGACTTTGTTCCTTCCTGCTTGTTCAGGTAGAACATGGTGGTCATACTGTCTGTATGCATCAGTACCACTGATTTAATTATTCTCAGGAGGAAAGCCTAATGGCCTAGAGCTACTGGTCTCAGCTCCAGCAGGTTTATGTGCATCTTCGTTTCCTGGAGTGGCCTCTTACTGCTTACTTCGAGGTCCTGCAGATGAGCTCTCCAACCTTCTGTGGACATATCTTTGGTCATTATGTACTGAGGATGTTGGCCAACAAACTTCAAGCCTGAGGAAGTGTGGCTTTTCTGCATCCACCAGGTTATGGCTAACTTCATTTCCAGAGTGATCTTGACAACATCGTCAAAAGATACCAGTCTTTAAATCCACTGTTTGTCAAACTGTTTTTGGAGCAGTCTCATGTATAGATGGCAGTTTTGTATAAGATGGATGCAAGAGGACATCATCCCAAGGAAACACTTGTACATAAAAGCTGAAGCGGACCTTTTTCTTGAGAGGGACGATGCTAGACTTGCAATTCTTTGAATTCTTTCTTTTGTGGTAAAGGCTTTGCATGAGGTCGTATTGAGAACTGCTCCCAAAAATATTACCCCTCTGGATAGATGGAAACAACATTCCTCATTGTTGAGTTTCAATTCAAAGTTCTCGAAAATTTGGAGGCACGCTCTTGCGGAGTGTTTCACAACTCTGAATGATGGCCCTTTTATGAGCCAGTCGTCCAAGTATGGGAAAACCTGGTGACCGTTCCTTCCTAAATAAACTGTGACTGGCGCTTGGCATTTGGTGAATATTTGGGCAGCGGATTTTAAACCAAATGGAAGGACGCCTTGAATTGATAATGGCATTGGACCACCTCGAACCTTGGGTATGTTCTGTGTTTTATATGATTAAGGATATGGAAATAAGCATCCTGGAGGTCTAATTGCAGAATGTCCTGAAACGTGACTATCCTCAATGATTGTTTTTTGAGGTATACTTGTTCATCTGTCTAAAATCCAACACCTGCCTCCTTTTGCCTGATCTCTTCTTTATGATGAAAAAATATGAATAGAAACCTGGTGAGTGCAGAGGACCTTCTCTATAGCATACTTGTGTAGGAGCGACTGAATTCTCTCCTTTATCAGACAAAGAGTTTGGTGTAACCTCCTGCGAGTTGTATTTCGAAGAGGTTTCTGAATAAATTCAAGGGTATGCCCATGCTGGATTAGAGCTAATACCCACCGATATAAAGAGCCTTTCTTCTGGAGGTCTGCCTAGGGCAGGCTGCGGCCAGTGGAGGTCTGTATTGAATGTTGCTTGTAACATTGTCGGACTGTTGGTATGATTGAAATCTGCTTGACCGGTAGGCTCCTCTGAAAGAAAATTATCCTCTGGCTCCACGAAAAGTCTAGAAACCACAATGCTGTAATATCCCCAAAACCCTTGCCATCTCCGTATCCAATTTTAATGTGGTTGGAGGGCGTCATCAATGTGCTTCTCGAACAGAGACTCTTTGTCAGATGGCACATCTAATATTTTTGACAATTTCTGGTCTGAAAGAAGTTGCCTTCAGCCAGCCCTGCTGTCCTACAACAGCTGCACCCGCAACCTGTCTAAATCCTGTTGAGGCTATATCCATAGTTGTATCGATAATTTCAGAAGATGCTCTCTCACCTTCTTGAAGGATGGCTTTGGTTTCTTTACATTTGTTTTCAGGCAACAAATCTACAAACTCCCCGAGATCAGACCATATTTGACAGTGGTATCTACCAAGAATGGTCAGAGTGTTAAAAGCCCTAATGGTCATAGCATCCATATTTGAAAATCTCTTCTCAATATTGTCCAGGAATCTACCCTCCTTGTCAGGAGGAGCAGAACTACGGGTAGCTGGATTTCTTGAAGGTCTCAGTGCTGCTTGCATTACCTCGGAGTCTGGATTTGAGTGTCTAATGAGGCAGGCTGGGGAGTCTTACAGGGCTTTGCCTTTTTTGTCAAGACGGAGTACCACTGCTGCAACTGTTGCAGGGTTTTTCAGCAGTTTCAAGCCTTCCGCCCTGATGTAATCCACAATAGGTATGGACTTTACTGACTTTTTAGATGTCTCCTTAAAGTCATAAAGGAAGCAGTAAGTTTGTTGCACTGGAAGATCAAATCTTTTTTGGACACTCTGTCTAGGAGCGCATGGAAACCTCCTATATCATCAATGGGGAACTATCAGCAGGTGGTGTTGGAGAGGCAGAAAATGGCGCTATATATTCATTCACCTTTTGCCTGATTGCAGTCGGGTGATCATGTACAATTTCCCACTCTTCTGGCTCATTAGCATTGTCAACATAGATGGAGACCCTGTCTCCTGAAGCTGCAATCTTGGAGAGCATGGGAAAGAAGTATGCAGAGAAACTTATGTTTGTTGTGACTGTAGAGGTGGATTGCATACCTCTGGGAATCTTTTATAGTAGTCGTTGAGCATCTGTCACTAGGCCCATTAGAACTTGCATTATATTTTCCTGATGAGATTGATCATCAAGAGAGTTTCGTAAGCATATTGTTCTTGAAATGCCTCACAAGATCTAGGCCTCATCCGAGGCTTGTCCTTGAAAGAAAAGTTCCCTTCTGTATATCCAGTACTGTAATCTTTCTCATCATCTATGTCCTGGCATTTGACATGTAGTAGAAAAGGACTGTATGCAGCACCAAAAGGGCCATCATCATTGTTGTCTTCTGATCCTTTTACTTCTAGGAGATATACCACAGGTAACAGTGGATTCCAGAATATGACCAAAGGAGAGAGAACGGCTCTGGAGCAATTGAAGAACAACCATGACATAATCATCAAACCGGCAGATAAGGGGGGTGCCATAGTCCTGATGGACTATACTATGTACAAAGAGGAATGCTTACGCCTGCTATCCGACACCTCGAGCTATGAGGTACACCAGAAAGATCCAACACCCCGCATCATGACCAGCATCAAGAACATGGTCAACGAAGCAGAAACCCAGGACTGGATTACCAAGCATGAGGCTGAGTTTTTAGTGAATTTGGAACCAAGGACTCCTAGGTTCTATACTCTTCCTAAAATTCACAAAAACAAAACACCCCCACCGGGCAGACCGATAGTGTCGGGTATTGGGTCAGCTCTGGAACCACTTTCCCAGTTCTGCGACTGGTTCTTGAAGCCGATTGTACAGAAATCTCGATCTTACCTTAGAGACACCAAAGATGTACTTTGCCATCTTCGAGACCTGGACATAGATGCAAGCGAAGACATGTTCATAACCATGGACATTGAAGCGCTCTATACGAGCATCCCCCAGAGGCGTACTCTGGAGGTGGTGGAACAGATTCTACTGGACCAGGATTGGACATATGTGACACCCACGCATTTCATCATGGAGTGTGCGGAACTAGCACTTACGGAGAATTTCTTCGAGTTTGAGGACACCCTGTACCATCAAGTGGGCGGCAAATCCATGGGCAGCACCTTCGCGCCGAGCATGGCGTGTCTGTACGTACACCGCTTTGAGGAGGACCACATCTTTAACCCCTCAAACCCCTTCACACCTCGAATGAAGACATGGAAACGGTACATAGATGACATTTTTGTCATCTGGCGAGGTACCAAGGATGAGGCAACACGCTTCGTGGAGTGGGTCAACGGCATTGACCCCCACCTCAGGTTCACACATACCATCGACAAAAATCAGGCTGTTTTCTTGGATCTGGATATAACCTTAACATCAGAAGGAATATCCACAAAAGTCCACACTAAACCAACAGACAAGAACAGTTTATTAATGTATGACAGCTACCACCCGAGGGCCCTCCGTGAGAACCTTCCTGTAGGCCAATTCCTGAGGATTCGAAGGAACTGTTCTGAGATAGATACATTCCAGATACAGGCAGAACAACTAGAGACAAACCTCCTGGAGAGACATTACCCCAAGAAGATGGTTAAACGGGCAAGGAAAAGGGCGAGGAATAATAACCGGGATGCCCTTTTGGAGACAACACATAAAGAAAAAAAAGACCGTCTGGTCTGCGTTACAACATACACGCCCGTGTCGAACAGAATCCAGAATATTATAAAGAAAAAATGGGCCATCTTAAACAGCGGGAACAAGAAGTGGGAACCCCCACTATTCGCATACAAACGGAGTAGGAACTTGAGGGACACCTTGGTACACTCCAAAACTCCCAATGATCAAATTGAGAATCAGATGACTCTGTGGAGCCAACCGAGACCAACAGGCCACTACCCATGCGGCAACTGTGTGTGCTGCCGGCTGACCACCACAGCAAAAGAAGTCGACATAGGTACAGAGAGACCCTGGAAGCTAAAACATTTCAGCAACTGCAATACAGAAGGTGTGGTGTACCTCCTATCCTGTCCATGTAACCTGAAGTATGTCGGGATGACCACCAGGAAGGTGAAGACGCGGATCAGCGAACACCGGAGTACGATTAGGTGCAGGAAGACCAACACCAAACTGACGAAACATTTCACGGAGAAAGGCCACAACGACCTGGACCTCAGATGGGTGATGCTTGAGGTTATGAATAAACAAAAGACTGATATCTCTAGACAACTCCATATCCGAGAACAGCGCTGGGTATACAGGCTTTGCAGCGATGATAAAGGCTTAAATGATGAGATACCATGGCTGCAACTTGCGAAATAGAAAATGTATAGAATTGACCATGCACACCTTCTTTAGTCAACAACCAACTCCAAGAAAGCTGGCCTAATAGAGTAGGGACTATTCTCTACTGCTACCCCTCTACTTTATTTTAAGTAGTTCACTAAGAGTGGGCCCATTGTTATGCTCGCAAATTCAAACAGATCAAGCTGGCATGGGGAACACATTGGTTTGTGTAAACCCATGTTATCAAACATAGATTCCAGCTGTAGCAATTACCACCACTGACTATCATTAGTGTGTACTTCACACATATAACAAGTGAGGTACCATTGGCCCGTAATCCCATTATGAACAGAGTAATGTTGCTTTATTTTTCTCACAGTGTTTAGAACTCTTGGGGTATCCCCTCACTTTACGGGGATCTCGAGCGGCCCCTGCTGTAATCCACGCTGGTAGTTATCAGTGCGCAAGCATAGGAGCCATAGCAGGGCAAGCGTCTCACGGAATACACCTAGGCGCATGCGCGGTAGCGGGTTTCCCACTACTTCAGCGCATGCTCAAATACCGGGAGACTGATCAGACCCGGTAATGAACATGGGCGTCCTCACAAACATGGGAGCTAATGACCTCGTAACTGCATTTGTTTTCCCGCAGGAAGGGGAAGGACCATAACATCGGTATCGGCGCCGTTTGACCAATGCCGAACGTATCCTTTTTTGAATACACACCCTCTACCAGGCGGTCAGGCTCACGCAAGAGGGACACAGGAAACAAACCTCACAAGCCCATTTTTAACTATCTAAAATGGCCTTGATAGTGTTGGAGGCATGTTTTGACCAATGCCGAACGTAACCTTCATTGAATACACACCCTCAACCAGGCGGTCAGGCTCACGCAAGAGGGACACAGGAAACAAACCTCACAAGCCCATTGTTTACTATCTTAATGGCCTTGGTAGTGTTGGAGGCATGTTTTGACCAATCGGGTGGGGCGATTTACAGTTACGCCTCCCACCAGGCGGTCAGGCAGTCCCGTAGAGGGACACAGGAAACTCACTTAACAGGCCCAATTAACACTGATTAGCTCACTAATTAGTCACAGCTCTTTAGTATAAAAACCCTCTGAATCTCACCATTTACCATCAGCGGGGAGACAGAGAGGACGCCTCCGGGAAGAACGGCTGGAAGCACTGAAACTAGACAGTAAGAGTATGCCTGAAGGAATGCTGGTGTGAACTTGAATGAATAGGTGGTCCATTAGTTCTGGATTTCACCTTGTTATGTTTGCTTTAACTAGGAACCTTGGTCCTGGTTCTTTCTGAATACTGGTGACTAACCCTTAACTACAGGTAGTGGTTTTATGTGTTTTTGTTTTTTTTTCCCCTACAGAAAGTCTAAGTAGGTCCTTCCACCTCAGCCCTCCCATGGAGCGTTTAGGGTAGAAATACAGGGTAAGAGTTGGTTTACAACCACTTTTTAATGGTGTGAGTACACGTTGCACCTGCCACGTGTCTCATAAAGACCACTTCACACCACCACGCGCGCTATAGGTATGACGCGGGATGGATGATGTTCATAAACTATTTGTATACATACTCACACGGTTTGGTTTGTGTTTTGTTTTTGTTTTTCCTTTCTCTACAGAGTTACTCTCAGTGGTACTATACCAAGAGGGAAGTATCCATCTACATAGTGTTTTTTTAACCCTCCCCTGATCTAGCGACAGGATTTTCCTTCCATTTTTCACTAGTTAAAAGGAAGTGAACACATAGGGTATATAACCCCCCATTTCCCCCCTTTTAGGTCCTGAAGAATGCTACGTACCCTTCGGGGACACCTTAGCAGAAACATGTCGACCGCATTTCATACGGTGAAGGGAGAATAATATCCCATACCACCGTTCACTTAGTTTTTAACCACCATACATTTACCATTTGAATAAAGCATAGCACATGGACTAATGTAATGGTTTTTAAATCACTTATCACTCCCCCACGGCCATCACTTAGATTTAGAAGTGCATCCCTGTCTCCAGGTGTATGCCCGCCCTCTATCAAACCAAGTTTTTAGAGGGCGAGGACAGCCGATGATGAAGCATGACACCGGGCGGTGTGTTATGCCAGTCCGTAACTTTTTATGAGATGCCCCCACTGGTAGTGCATCTCTATAGAACTCTGTAGATAAACATAGGAATTGATTCAAGGGGCAGCCCACTTTTGTGTATTCATGAGATAGTGGAGGCTGGCTCGCCCTTTGGCCCCGTGCCTCTGGTTCCCACCCTCAGCAACATTGCTGGGGTTAGTGTGTGTGGACAGAGTGTTAAAAGCCCTAATGGTCATAGCATCCATATCTGAAAATCTCTTCTCAATATTGTCCAGGAATCTACCCTCCTTGTCAGGAGGAGCAGAACTACGGGTAGCTGGATTTCTTGAAGGTCTCAGTGCTGCTTGCATTACCTCGGAGTCTGGATTTGAGTGTCTAATGAGGCAGGCTGGGGAGTCTTACAGGGCTTTGCCTTTTTTGTCAAGACGGAGTAGCACTGCTGCAACTGTGGCAGGGTTTTTCAGCAGTTTCAAGCCTTCCGCCCTGATGTAATCCACAATAGGTATGGACTTTACTGACTTTTTAGATGTCTCCTTAAAGTCATAAAGGAAGCAGTAAGTTTGTTGCACTGGAAGATCAAATCTATTTGGACACTCTGTCTAGGAGCGCATGGAAACCTCCTATATCATCAATGGGGAACTATCAGCAGGTGGTGTTGGAGAGGCAGAAAGTGGCGCTATATATTCATTCACCTTTTGCCTGATTGCAGTCGGGTGATCATGTACAATTTCCCACTCTTCTGGCTCATTAGCATTGTCAACATAGATGGAGACCCTGTCTCCTGAAGCTGCAATCTTGGAGAGCATGGGAAAGAAGTATGCAGAGAAACTTATGTTTGTTGTGACTGTAGAGGTGGATTGCATACCTCTGGGAATCTTTTATAGTAGTCGTTGAGCATCTGTCACTAGGCCCATTAGAACTTGCATTATATTTTCCTGATGAGATTGATCATCAAGAGAGTTTCGTAAGCATATTGTTCTTGAAATGCCTCACAAGATCTAGTCCTCATCCGAGGCTTGTCCTTGAAAGAAAAGTTCCCTTCTGTATATCCAGTACTGTAATCTTTCTCATCATCTATGTCCTGGCAATTGACATGTAGTAGAAAAGGACTGTATGCAGCACCAAAAGGGCCATCATCAGTGTTGTCTTCTGATCCTTTTACTTCTAGGAGATATACTACAGGTAACAGTGGGACCTTACTTCGCGAGGTCTGGTCTGATTGAAACTAGCTCAGTTGGCCTCTTACAAAGATCCCTAAACAGTGTCATCGACGATTTCGTCGACGGTGTGAGTCCATGCTTGAAAAAGGTCTCAGGTTCAGAGGTTGCAGTTGGCAGCTTCCATGTACTCATCGACGGCCTCGTCGATGCTGATGTCATCAATACAGACTTCAACGACGAAGATGCAGTAGTCATTGTCATCGAGTTTGCTTCTGTCTAAAACAATGTAAATCAGTTAACAATGTCATTCATTTAAGCTTTATAATATATCAAGAATGAGAGAGAGGATAAGAGTACTAGTTCTGATCCCCTGGGGTAATGTATCCAATCAAGAAGAACTAGTCTGCCTAGACGTGGTAAGGGTCACAAGAGTGTATGTTTGATGATGTTTGTTTTAAAGAAAAAATCTTATTTCTTTTTATAAAGCCCTCACCCACCAACCTAGTTGGTGGCATGCTTCATCATCGGGCCCACCCGATGACACCGAATGTGTCCCGGGTGTGCTACAACGCCTGTATTACAGCGGAGCAGGTGTATTGCTGAGTGTGCAGTGTAGGTGACGTGAAAAGGGATAGGTTAAAAACTGTCCAGTGGTCCCAATCCCCGAAGGTTTTACTTTAATGTTTGGGCCCTGGCAGTGATAAAAACAAGGCGTAGGATGTAGGCGGAGTGTTATTTATGACACTCCTGCATCCGGTGAGTGGTCTACATGTTTCAGCCAGGCCTTATTATGTAAACTGGCTTTCCTCAGGACCTTAGTGATATGCGAAGGTGGTGACTAGGCTACTAGTTTGTGTCCTAGGTAAAAATGTATTGCACGCGCTAAGGTGCACTATATGTGTGAGGGGTGGCTTCCCTCTCAAAGCATTAGCTAGCGATTTGCTGCGAATGCCCCATTGCCCATGGGATTGGGACCACTGGACAGTTTTTTAACCTATCACTTTTCACGTCACCTACACTGCACACTCAGCAATACAACTGCTCCGCTGTAATACAGGCGTTGTAGCACAACCGGGACACATTCGGTGTCATCAGGTGGGCCCGATGATGAAGCATGCCACCAACTAGGTTGGTGGGTGAGGGCTTTATAAAAAGAAATAAGATTTTTCTTTAAAACAAACATCATCAAACATACACTCTTGTGACCCTTACCACGTCTAGGCAGACTAGTTCTTCTTGATTGGATTAATTTAAGCTTAACTGTTCTTTGCTTAGCTTTGCGCTACTTACTATGATTACAGTGAGGCTCCCACCTGGGTGACAGAGAAGATTAAAGTATGTGAATCGATGAAAGACTTAATACTGTTGAATATTAATATTATTTAACTTTTTCACTTTAAATATTAGTTTGTTTCATCATCAAACCTGTAAATAAATGCTAACATTTTGGAAGTTTAAAAATATTCAATGAAGAAATCTTGACATATTATGAGTCCGTTTTCTATCAAATTCTTGTGCACAAGATTCTAAAATTACTACAATTATGAAACCTTTTGATAAAAGTTAATACATAATAGATAATTTCATCATTGACCATACCACGTTAAAAAATGTGTTCAGGGGACTTTTGAATAGAGTGGCCAAGTGTTTAAAACACGTTCTCTCCTGAAGAAAAGATAGACTTCAAAACAAAGACGTATATTTATTTAGGTATTTAGGTAAACCATGAATGAAAGCTAACAATACTTGTGGTCTAAAAGTGTACAAGAGGTTTTGAATATCTGCAGAGCATTTGACTATATAAAAATGCAATAATCTGGTGGTAGTAGCTGCTTTCCTCCTCTCCTGTCATTTTATAAATATATGTATATATAAAGCTACCCTGAACTACAGTGCTTGTACTTTCCACAACCATTGCTTACTGCGATGAACACAAAACTGAAAACATGGAAAACTGAATGTAGGTGAGATAGCTCCAAAGTATGTATTAAAATAATTGTTATTCCAGTATACTGTATTATTGCTCTTTCTGCACCTGCCCTTTATGTAACCTTGCTTTGACATTCAAAACATGTCAATTGTTAAGATTAGTTACTTGACAAGAACTTGTGATACACCAACACTTAAGTCAATAGAACTGTGGTACTAGTCAAGGATAGAGACAATTTGTACACGTGTAAAATAAAACAAAGAGATGGCTGAAATACTTTGTAAAGAACTTAATCTTACATTACATCTGAGTGACATTTGGCAGCAAATGTAAGAAGGTGAAAAGAATTCCTAGAGTTTAGGGATTATGCTGAACCTAACAATCAGTAAAGTGAGTAAGACATTGTCAACAGATGGTAGAGTAAATTGAATAAGTGCTCCTACCTAATACAGAGCACTATAAATCAGAGGAATTTTAAAGGACGATTGTGCTGGGATAAAAGGTAAAACTGAGCAGAGTAGTTCGTAACCCAAAAAATATTGAATGCTTTAAGACACAGAAAGAAAAGAAAGCAGGCAGATATGTAACCTGGGTACTCTTTTGACTAAAAGTATGACTTCCACTGCCTTTAGTTATTAGTTTATGGTTCTTTCTTATTTACAATGTTATTGTGTAGTTTCTGTACACTTTACAAAACAATATAGAAGTGACCTAAAAACTTAGCAAAATACAATTCAAATTGGCAATATTTGTAGACAATCCTTGAAATAGATACAAATGTAAATCACTGACTGATGCTTTCCTAAACAAAACAAGCATTGGCATAGCGAATAGGTCTCGCCTTTGGGACCTTATAAGTGTTTAGCAATGCAGTACATTATCCCCCACTGGCATGCCCACACACTCTTAACATCTTTGAATAATCGTACAAGTTTTTTATTCTTTTTTTAACGTCGAGGTGAGAAAGGAGAAGGTGTGGCATAACGGCCAAAGCAGCCAACTTTGGAGCGGAGGGGACCAGGTTCGAGCCTCCTCGTTGGCTCAACATCCTGTGATTCTGGGCAAATCACTTTATCTCCCCATGCCCCCCTGCCAAAACAAGTAAAGCTATTTATATATAAATGTAAAGTAAAAGTGGGCTGTTCATAAGTAAATAAAGGCGCGCGGTCATGCTGTGTTGGGAGGTGGGAAGGGTCTGCTATAGAGGAAATCCAACAAACAACACTGCAAGCAGACAAATTCAAAGTGAAAACGCCGCTGTGCGCCCATGCTGTGTTGGAGGTGGGAGGGGTGTGCTTTGGAGGCAAGCCAAGAAAAAATTCAACAGCTTTGCGGATGACGTCATGCACCCCAGCTATGACATCTTTAGTGTCTCTCTAGGACGTCATAGAGGACTTCTCATAACACCGCTAATGACGCCCCTGCATAGCACCCTGAATGACACCATTAAATGCAGGGAGTGATGACCTGACCAGTGAAGCCTCTGGGATCTTGTGCCTAAAGTGGGCGCTCTGCGTAGGTAAGTCTGTAAGGGTGAGACACTTAAAGGGGATGTTTAAGGTCACACCACTGGTAACTTTTATAGTGCCTAACGCCCTATGTCTTCCTTTGGTGATGACGTTGATTGCTTAATAAACTGAGCACTGGAATACAAATAAACGTCATCAAGCAGTAAGGAGTTCTTACATGCCACTAGCTCCGCCCCTGATCATTAGACACTGAGTGCTGATTAGTCACTGCCAAAGACGCGTGAGAGGGAATGACTCAGCAATTCAAGCCTACATTAGTCAGCACAGGCATGTTATACACTAAATATACTAGCCACCTGGGAACAGTGGGGGGCCTTGATTAACTGTTCTCCTTCACCGAGACTGCAATTACCAGAATGCACTGGGGTAGCCAGTCTCACATTTGGCATGAGGGGGACATAGATGAGATCAACAGCAGTTCTTGACACATGCCAACAGCCTACAGTGTCTTTCCTGGCGCCATATGATGCCACAATCAGTGATGTGGTTGGTGGTGTGACGTCTTTAATTGTGCAGGTAATTTAATGTACGCAGAAAGTGGTGGTGAAATGTCTGTGGGGCGAGGGAGAGGAATCGTGAATGTGATCTTTATTTATGCATTTTTATATAGCGCGGAAATTACCCAAAGGTATTAGAGCGCTTTAAAAAAAAGAACAGGTTTTATTACAAGACGTACAGTTTTACAAAACAGTTGACAGTGTTTTTCCAAGATGCACAGCCCCAAAACCGGAGTCTCTGCGCCTAAAGCCGTAGAGCATTTCCCAATTCAGGCTGATGCACAAACTGCACTTTCAACAAACATTTTGTACCGAAACCCCTTTCTAGTAGTGTGGAAAGGCAATCCTCGGTGGAAACAAGACTTTGTTCACATCAAATGACAGTCTCGGAAGGACGAAAATTGCATTTCAACCAGGATAGGAAGGAAAACAAGGAATGCGCGTGAGAGAGAGGGGGAGCAGGAGGTGAGCCCGGGAGTGGTGCGTGCGTGCGCGCGCAGTCTGCTCATTTTCAAGCACTGCACTCGTGCTTGTGGCACGCCCCTGCTCGCTCCCGCAAGGTGGATGCCGCCACAAGCACGAGTGCAGTGCTTGAAAATGACCAGAGCGACGGCTAAAGGCCCTCCTAAGCATCGCATGCGCGTTGCGTAGGCGAGACCTAAAAAAGGTACAGGCGATCAGCTCTGCCCAATATTTATTTACATTGAAAAATGATGCGAAAATCACAAGTGTAAGAAAAAAACAAAGTAGGGAAAAATTGGCAAAACCCATTAGTCATTATTTACATAAGATAATGCTTGCGTAAAAAAGAAAATCACCCTGGTCTGATGTCAACAGACGCTCAACCACTTGCAATTGGATTGAACAGGAGCAGTAACTGACATGCTCAACTGATAGAGACATTCACTGACTACTGGACTGAAGTAAAGCAATTTCTGACTTTCTAAAATGAACAATGGAACAATCCTGGTCATGAATGATACCTTTATGTGACTAACTGATATTACTCGAAGCTCAGTTTTGGCGTGCACAACGTTCTACAGCAGGCTTTCCAACGAGTAGCTCATGAGCTACTGGTAGCTCTCAAGCTACCTGTAAGTAGCTCTTCTAAGTGCAGCAGCACAGCCTACTAAATTTAGAAGTTTTTCCTTGGTTGAATTAATAAATGTATACCGAAATTGAGAGTGTATATTTGAGACGAAAATGTGCTTATTTTCAGAACTCATCACTGATATTTGGAGAAAAAAATGGCTGAATTTCCAAAATATATTTAAAGCTGATATTTGAGTGATAAATAATGTGACATTTGGGAGACTTTTTCCAAATGTTATAATCTTGATGCTAGAGATATTGTTGCTGTGGCTGTTGGATATTACCCATGAACCAGCATTCCGTATTAACGAAGTCTTTTTTACAATACTGCTGGCAAACAAGCATGGTCGCTGGTTGTAATCTTGCATATTGCGGCCACTGTTGTAATCTTTTCTGATGTGGTCAGTATTACAACATTAATAATATTAGTAGATCTCAATGATTTTCATTGAATTTAAGTAGCTCTCATTACAGAAAAGGATGGAGATCACTGTTCTACAGGATGCTTCTGAGTGCTGTAAGGCGGTACGCCAGTGCAGCCTTTCCGCCAGCACAATCGAGAATGCAATTCTGTCTGTGATCTTTCACCTAAAATGATGTTTCTTGGTAAAGATTCCTTGAAAATTAGAGTCTACAGGCAGTGTTCCATTGGTGTCGCTGTAGCATCACAGGGATTTGGGAGAATGCAAACAGGCAGCACTGGTTGCAGAACAATGGAGCTGCTTCTGCAGCAGCTGCACTGCCTTCCCTGACTCAGCCTGGTGGGAACTCCCATGCACAGGAACTTGGGGAGACATTTGAACTTATCTGTCCAAACATATTTGTGTCTTGGCTCTTCATATTTAATGATTTCCAACCTTTGTGCGTGCCTAAACAAACCAAGTGCTAAATATGGGAGTGGACAAATGTAAGTGCTTAGGTAAAACGTATCTGCTTCCTTCAAAGAAGTGCTGGTACTACAATAATAGAAGCATGGCAGACCTACATAAGAGCATTGATATTGTCCCAACACAAGCATGCCAGTCCTAAAAAAGAATGCAGGTAGTGTCTAGGCCTGAGCTAAATTAACGTTATGCTGGGGGAATTGGTGTAATTTCAGTAATTTGACCTTACTCTTGTTATGCAAAGTTTCAAAAATTACGCTATTGCACCACATTGTGTAATTGCACGCTGTTCGTGGTACAATTTTACAGCAATATTGCTGTAAAAATTGCACAGGAACAATGCAAAAGGCAGGGGCATATTTACAAGCCCCTATCGCCACGGGAATGTCACTTTTTGTGACTTTTTCGTGGTGATAGGGGCTTCGCCTTATTTACAAGGCAGCGTTAAGCCACTTAACGTTGCTTAATGCTGCCTTGTAAATAAGGCCCCCTTTCACGCTATGCTTAGCGTGAAAGGGGTGGGCAGTGGGTGTTGCGGTGGGCGTTCCACCGCAACACCCATTGATTTTGAAGCTGCCCCCTATCTACAAGGGCAGCGTAAATAGGAGGCAGCGCCAAAATTAAATCAGGAGCACTGTGTGAAAGGCACAGTGCTCCTGAATAAAAGTGACAATCATGTTAATTAAAAGTGTAGCAGCCCTACTGAGAATGCCTTGCACTGTTCAGAACTAGTACAGGTACCTTGCAGAGAGATGCTGGTATTGGCCACTATTAGTCCTTTATTAGGCTGTCTTGTTAAGAAATGCTGCCACTCTCCTAATGGTTGAACAGTCCTGCGTACAAATATTGGTACCGATCTCCTGAAGGATAGAAACTGCGTACAAATGCTGATGCAGGCCATCTTAGTATGGCAACTCAATCAAGCTCTGTTTGAAATATTAAATTAAATGTATGACAGTCGCATTGAGCTGTGTCATTACTAATAAAGTGGTGACATGATGGATTCCTGATGCTCATTTCAACTCGCACAGTAAAACGAAATAACTAAAAAATAACAGCCTCTCTGGAATGCACACTTGTGAAATTTTTGTTCATAAAATTGCTCTTTGGAAGTAGGGACTATTTGTGGGCAAGTGTACTGTATTTTAGGTTGCCTTCTTCCAATAAGCATTGGCAATTCCAGTTGGTCGGGATTACGAATGCACTGTCAAGCCAGACCTAAAGATCTATGGACGTTAATGACTGCTTCCTCCTATCTGTACTGCTGCCACAGAAAAACACCATAAATTCTCTAATTCCCTAAGACGCTTAAATAGGTTACCATGGCATATGTGTGTGCCCCTTAAAGTTCAAGCTCAGGCAGCTGGATAAATAAACAAAACTATCACATCTGTGTGGAGGCCAACCACTTTTTTGTGAAGGCACACAACTTCTGTCCAATCAAAACAAGCTCTCGTCCACTCATCTGTGAGATAAAATCCTTCTGCACAAGCACCTGAAGAATTTTCTTTTTAAAAAATAAATTCAGGAAACAAGGGAAGGGCTTCCCTTGTCCTGAACTTATGTTTTTTGTTGTAAGACAGGTCATCATACGCAGCATGTTGACTTCATCCAAGTAGTGTATAGCCCGCAAAATATATTACACATCTTAGCCCCACAAGCGCAGATCAATGTCAGAGAGGTACCCTTGGAAGGGGGACAATACCCCCTTTCCTGCACAACCTCTCCCTGTTAACTCCTTGCTTGGGGATCTCCGCAGGAAGCTGATTCCCAAGTAAGGATCCAACCATCAGGGAGTGTGCTGGGGAGTGATTGTTCAAGGCATGGGCAAGGTGTCCCACTCGACAAGAAAATAACAGTCTTTCGGTCCCTTTGGGATATGGGCAATATGGGGATTTTAACCCAAATTGAACCCCTCAAGAGGGTAGAAAGCCTAATAGCAATGGGAAATAACATATTTTTCCAAATGGGTGGGGTGGCCCGCCCTGGCATTGGGCCACGACCCCAACAACTGCAGGGCTCTTCAGACTTTCTGCCCTCTGTTTGGGGCTGACTATTGGATTACCACCAATCTGCCCCATCGAGGGCAGAAAGTACGCTAGACACCAGAGATAATTAATTTTGTTCTGAAAAAATATTCAGTGAGGGTAGCCTTCCCAGGTATTGTGTCTGACCCCACTCTTAAAGGGCCCAACAGCCTTTGGATGGTTTTCCTCTAACATCCCGATGGGGACACAGAAAGCCTATAAAGCACCAGGCATTATTCTTATTTTTGTTTTTTTTAGAACAAATGCTGTAGGTGGGATGGCCTACCCAGGCATCAGGCAGACCCAAACCCCCACCCCAAAGCTGCAACTGTTACTTTGCCCTTCATCACTATCTCCCCTGGGAGTTAGAGGACATTTGGATTCTTTTGTGTATACGTGTGACAATGGGTGGGGGGTAAATCATGATTTCCTCTCACATGTCATGGTAAATGGGTGTGCTATTTTGGCTCTGGGCAAGTCGACAGCTCAGGAACCCTACCAACCCTGGGCATTTCAGAAACTTAGATACAAATGGGAATCCAATGTGGTGCGGAAGGTATACCTTTAAGGGTTCACCCAAGGGTTTCACACCTGTTTCCATAACAAACTGATCATAGATAGAAACCACAAAAAGAGGAAAAGTCGACTAGCACTTAGAAAAATGTATAAACTGTAGTAAAAAAAAAAAAAAAACTGCTTGATCCTGCAAGTCTTTTGCTGATGCAATTTTTAGAAGAAACATACACTTTCTCACACAGCACTTTTTTCCACTTTTCCAAACCCTTCCCACAAGTTTTCTATATTTTGGCAATTTTCTCAGTTCCCTTCAGGGGAATCAAAAACTCTAGGTACCTTTAGAATCCCCAACATATGGACAAATGGACAAAAGTTTAGCCTGGATTCCTTTCGTGGAACAATTTATGAAGGGTCCCAAGTATCCAAAAAGAGTTAATCATGGAAGCTGGAGGTAAGCCTCAAAGTTAAGGGTTTCATTAAGCTTGAGCCACTGTGTGTATTGAGACAGACTTGGGAGTGACATTTTCCCTAAGCTGCTGGTTGGAGTCTAAAAAGGTGCCCTCTGGAGGTGTTACTGTGGGACAGGACAGCAGGGGTGTGGAATTTGGATATTTTGCAAGTTTCAGTGAGAATCCTTTTCTGTGGTTATCATTGTTAAATGAGGTTTAATTCAGTACTGTTTTATATCCTGCTGTTGCTAGCTAGGCAACAGTTCTGAATGCCGGCTATTTTATATTGTAGGCAGAACACTGTTGAGTTTTCTGGATAAATGCGATACCCCCATAAATTGCAACTCTTGAAAACAAGCAATGCAAATTGGTATTGCATTTGTGAGAGTTAGAGGTATTGGCGTTATAAATGACAATGTCTTTTACCCATGTGTTTTGTATTGGAGTGGAGTTGATGTATGCAGTTGCAAACGTTTCTTTTATCAAGCCGGCACAAAGAAAACAAAACATGAACACATCATTACGATCCACAAGCAAAGGCAAACAAAAAAATCATGCTATAGTGACACATAATTCACAAAGAAAGTAGAAATAGTACATCAGTTATAGCGCTTGCAGCGGAGGTGAACTAATTAACTTTAATTAATCGAAACTGTAGCAGTAGTGTAAGCTTCCATTATGTGCACAGTGCTGCACAGACATACACACAAAACCAGTGCATGTTTTCCTGCCACACACAGAATGGTTAATGAAAATGTAGCAACAAAGCATGCTTCCTCAAGCACACATATCAGAAACAGCAGCAGTCCAAGTTTCCTCACTTATACATCACAGGCAGCAGCAGTACAAACTTCCCTCCGCTTCCATAACTGCATATGATTGCATAAGATGGAGAGCGAGGAATTGTGTGGTGTATTACAGTGAAGTGTGTGGCTAGTAAAAGATCATCTGTGGCATGGTGCAAATCACAAGGTGAAGGGATGTTGTGTGTGTTGGTGAGTGATGGAAATACTTGCAAGAGGGAAGAGATAGCGACACATGGTTGTTGAAAGTTCTTGCCTGCACGTCATGAAGTACTTTTCCACATGATCCAGGATGACATGGATAAGGGAAGAGGGGGTGGGAGGCGGCAGGGCACTAGTGCCAAAGAAAGGGAGAGGCAGCATCTTCGCTCCGCTACTATCATCATGCCTCCAAATTTGCAAGGGGGGCGTTCTGCATTGAATATGTATGCTACAGCGAATACAAAGTAAAGATTTGTGTTTACTGCAACTCAGCACATTTCGTGGCCCTTCCACCTAACAGACGAAACACAGCCTACTGCTATTTGTACCGAGCAAACATAGTCTATGGTCCGTTTAAAAAATGCAATAATTAAAAACTAAAAAAGAATCAAATTCCTTCTCGATGGATCAAACCACGTGAATCACAGAGAGCAAACCATTCAAACAGCTTGGCTGTGTAGGCCCGAATACATGTACATTTTGTAAGAGTGCGGCGCTTATGTCCTTACCTGTGTGTGGTCCAGAAGAGAGTTGTTTGTGCCCGAAAACTGCCTTTGTTCCAGATTGTGAACCGGATTCGGCTTTCAGGCTCTCTAGTTTCAAAATCTGCAGATTAACACGTTCATCAGCCCCCTCCCTCCTCCTAAAGTTAGCCCCCACCCCTCCTCCTGCCCTTGAGTAGCTAAAAAGCACACAAAAGATATGCACGCCTCGAAACTTTTATCTTTTGTATATGTTTCTAGTTGGATTTAGAGATCAATCAATCAATCAATCAAGTCACTTATAAAGCGCACTACATACCCGCGAGGGTCTCAAGGCGCTGGGGGAAGAGGGGGTGGTGCTGCTACTGATCGAAGAGCCAGGTCTTGAGGAGTCTTCTGAAGGCCAGTAGGTCTTGGGTCTGTCGGAGGTTGGTGGGGAGGGTGTTCCAGGTCTTGGCGGCGAGGTGGGAGAAGGATCTGCCGCCGGCGGTCGTTTTCTGGATGCGGGGGACTGTGGCGAGGGCGAGGCTGGTCGAGCGGAGCTGGCGGGTGGGGGTGTAGAAGCTGAGTCGTCTGTTGAGGTAGGCTGGTCCGGAGTTGTGGAGTGCTTTGTGTGCGTGGGTGAGGAGCTTGAAGGTTATCCTCTTGTTGACAGGGAGCCAGTGCAGGTCTCTCAGGTGGGGTGTGATGTGGCTGCGTCGGGGGATGTCGAGGATAAGACGTGCAGAGGTGTTCTGGATGCGTTGCAGCCGTCTCAGGAGCTTAGCCGTCGTTCCTGCGTAGAGGGCGTTTCCGTAGTCCAGCCTGCTGGTGACGAGGGCCTGGGTGACTGTTTTTCTTGTTTCGGTGGGGATCCACTTGAAGGTCCTGCGGAGCATTCGGAGGATGTTGAAGCAGGATGAGGAAACGGCGTTGACCTGCTTAGTCATGGAGAGGGTGGGGTCGAGGATGACCCCTAGGTTGCGTACGTGGTCGGTGGGTGGCGGGGCTGTTCCCAGTGATGTTGGCCACCAGGAGTCGTCCCAGGCTGAAGGGTTGGAACCAAGGATGAGGACCTCCGTCTTGTCAGAGTTCAGCTTCAGGCGGCTGGTCCTCATCCATTCGGCGACGGCCTTCATTCCTTCGTGGAGGTGGGCTTTGGCGGTGTGAGGGTCTTTGGTGAGGGAGAGGATCAGCTGGGTGTCGTCGGCGTAGGAGATGATGTTGAGGTTGTGCTGTCGGGCGACGTGGGCGAGGGGTGCCATGTAGATGTTGAACAGCGTTGGGCTGAGGGAGGAGCCTTGGGGTACGCCGCAGATGATCTTGGTGGCCTTGGATCGGAAGGGGGCGAGGCGGACGCTTTGTGTTCTGCCGGAAAGGAAGGATGTGGTCCAGTCCAGGGCCTTCTCTTGGATCCCGGCGTCGTGAAGGCGTGTTCGTAGTGTGTGGTGGCAGACCGTGTCGAAGGCGGCTGATAGGTCCAGGAGGATGAGGGCTGCTGTTTCTCCGTTGTCTAGCAGGGTCCTGATGTCATCGGTGGCGGCGATGAGGGCGGTTTCGGTGCTGTGGTTGCTGCGGAAGCCGGACTGGGAAGGGTCCAGGATGTTGTTCTCCTCGAGGTAGCGGGTCAGTTGTTTGTTGACGATTTTCTCGGTGACCTTCGCGGGGAACGGGAGCAGAGAGATGGGTCGGAAGTTCTTGAGGTCCTTGGGGTCTGCCTTGGGTTTCTTGAGTAAGGCGGTGATCTCGGCGTGCTTCCAGCTTTCCGGGAAGGTTGCTGTCTCGAAGGAGATGTTGATTATTTTCCGGAGATGGGGCGCGATGGCTGTACTGGCTTTGTTGAAGATGTGGTGAGGGCACGGGTCTAGCGGTGAACCGGAGTGGATGGTGTTCATGATCTCGCTGGTGTCCTCGTCGTTGATGTTGGTCCAGGAGAGCAGGCGGTTGGTGGTTGTGGGGGCAGTGGTCTCGGTGGTTGCCGGGGCGGTCGTGGTGTTGAAGCTGTCGTGGATGTCGGCGATTTTGCGGTGGAAGAAGGTGGCCAGTGAGTCGCACAGGTCTCGCGACGGCTGGATGTCGTTGGTGTTGGAGAGTTCCTTCACGATGTTGAAGAGCTCTTTGCTGTTGTGTGCGTTGTTGTCTAGGCGGTCTTTGAGTGAGGCCCTTTTGGCGGATCTGATGAGGTGATGGTGACTGCGGGTGGCGCTCTTGTGGGCGGCGTAGCTGTCCGCTGTCCGTTCGTGGAGCCAGATCTTCTCCAGTTTTCGGCATGTTCGTTTGGAGGCCTGGAGGTCTTCGGTGAACCAGGTGGCTTTCTTGCTGGTGTGGCTGTTGGGCGGATTCTTGAGCGGGGCGAGGGTGTTGGCGCAGTCGTCGATCCACTGTCTGAGGTTGCGGGCGGCGGTGTCGGGGTCGGAGGGTTCGGCGGGTGGGCTCAGGGCGAGGGTTGTGGTTAGCTGGTCTTCCGTGACTCTGCTCCAGCAGCGGCGAGGCATTTGTTCGGTGCGGTAGTGCGTGGTGGGCTTCCTGTAGGTGAAGTGGATGCAGTGGTGGTCAGTCCAGTGGGGTTCGGAGGTGTGGTTGAAGGAGACGTGTGGGCTTGCGGAAAAGATGGAGTCGAGCGTGTGGCCGGCGGCGTGGGTGGGTGTAGTCACGAGCTGTCTGAGTCCGAGGGTGGCGAGGTTGTCGATCAGGGTGGTGGAGTTGGTGTCCTTGTTGTTCTCGAGGTGGAAGTTCAGGTCCCCGAGGAGGATGTAGTCCGTGGAGGCGATGGCGTGTGTGCTGGCGAAGTCAGCGATGGAATCGCTGAACTGTGGTCGGGGTCCGGGGGTCTGTAGATGAGGGTTCCTCTGAGGGTGGTGTTGGGATCGGTGTGGATCTGGAAGTGCATGTGTTCGGCGGTGCTGAGGGTGTCGTCGGTGTTGGTTGAGACTCTGAGGGTGTTCCTGTGGACGATGGCGATGCCTCCTCCGACTCCGTTGGTGCGGTCCCTGCGGGTGATCTTGTATCCGTCCGGGATGGCAATGGCGATGTCGGGGGCTGAATCGGGATTCAGCCAGGTCTCCGTCAGGAATGCGACGTCTGGGGAGGTTGAGTCGAGAAGGTCCCAGAGTTCGATGGCGTGTTTGCGGGCGGAGCGGGTGTTGAGGAGGATGCATCTGAGGTAGTTGGGTTCTTTCCTGGGCGGAGGTTTGGCGGGGCGGGTGCTGGCGAAGCTGCAGTTCCGGCAGGTGAAGGGCCCTTGGGTGCGCTTCGGGGTGGCCTGGTAGCAGGCGTGATCTTTTCCGGGGTTGAGTGCGTGGAGGGTGCTGGCGTCGTATCGGCGTCTGTTGATGTGGCGGGCGCGGGGGATGCCCGGACCAGGGGGTCTGGCGCTGGGCGCGGTCACGGCGCGGGCGCAGACGGGCTTGCCTTAGGCGCGCCCGCTGCGCACGTCCGCTGCGCGGCCGCACAGCGGCCGCCATAAATGGGGAGGTGGGAGGGAGGAGCAGGGAATGGGGCAGCGAATGGGCAGTGAGGGGCGGGGCCGCAGGGCGCAGCGGCGGGAAACAGGCACAGAAGGGAAAACGAGCACAATCAGGGCATCAAGGGGGCACAGAAAGGAAAAAAAAACGAGCACAATGAGGGGCAGCAAGGGGGCACAGAAAGGAAAAAACTAGCACAATGAGGGGCAGCAAGGGGGCACAGAAAGGAAAAACGAGCACAATCAGGGGCAGCAAGGGGGCACAGAAAGGAAAAAACGAGCACAATCAGGGGCAGCAAGGGGGCACAGAAAGGAAAAACGAGCACAATCAGGGGCAGCAAGGGGGCACAGAAAGGAAAAAACGAGCACAATCAGGGGCAGCAAGGGGGCACAGAAAGGAAAAAAAAACGAGCACAATCAGGGGCAGCAAGGGGGCACAGAAAGGAAAAACTAGCACAATGAGGGGCAGCAAGGGGGCACAGAAAGGAAAAACGAGCACAATCAGGGGCAGCAAGGGGGCACAGAAAGGAAAAACTAGCACAATCAGGGGCAGCAAGGGGGCACAGAAAGGAAAAACGAGCACAATCAGGGGCAGCAAGGGGGCACAGAAAGGAAAAACGAGCACAATCAGGGGCAGCAGCAGGGCACACAGACGGAGCTGTGTGGTGGGGGAGCGACCTACCAGAGATCACCTCTAGGTGCATCCAAATAGGAGTTAATCTGAAGGGCCAAAAGTGAATGACCTTTTTGAACCAAGATGCGAGGCACAATTCAAGTTAGTGGTGCTGTCCGAGTGAAATCGTGTTCACACTCACTATGTCCCATGTCAGGAGTGATTAGTTGTTGCCGCCCTGTGTTCTCGAGCTGCCCCTACTTAAGAATTATTTTCTCACCCCCGCTGTACCTTTGGTTCAACTGTTTTCCCGTAACACACTGCAAACCTCATTTCAACGCCTATTTTGTTTCCTCCATAGCAAGCCCCCTGTTCAGTTGTCACGTAGCCGCCTTCAGCCATTCCTTGCTTTATACAAAACTAAGCATGCTGGGAATTATAGGCCCTTTAATTGAAATATTAAAATAAGTTACAGAATGCAAATTACAATCGGCGACGACTAATCTACTTCTGTATGTACTATGGGAGGGGAACCGAATGGCACTATACTGCAGGTCTAGCACCCTCATCTCACATTTGTTTTAGGTCGAGGGGAGCTGTACAGTTGGGATTTACACTCCTCTGCGCAGGGTCAGGTTATGCCCTCTGTAAACACACTAACTTTCGACTTGGCTTGGAGAGATTTAAACGCTCCGCCCAGGGCAGAGCAAAGTGGTTACTCATGTCTGTGAAAGGCAGTCAGCGTCTGAACATTTCTCTGCTTAAAGCAAAAAGCAAAATGAATAGGCCAGTACTAACAAAGGAATTTTGATTTACAGTGACTTCGAAGCTCGGAAACACGAGTGCTTTAACATGATAGCAAGTAAAAGAAAGTGTGGCGCTCATGAAACGGACGCCGCACTGAGAGTTTAAGTACGTCACAATTGATTAAAAACATGTAGGTGGGTGAGCCGCGCAAAACAAAAAAAATGGCGTGGCCGCCATGCTTGAAGTTATAGCTTGGCATGCCGCACTTCAACAAGTGGGTCCCTTGCTCACTTTGCCACTGGATTCAAGCTAGCCTGGCTGATGACGGCTGAATAGCCAGAAACCGGTCCCAGGATGCTTGTTTCCGGTCCAGGGAAGACATGGCTTGGCAGTTCGGGCTGGACTGTTCCCATGAGGCACAGGGTCAGACTGATTTGCATATGGCCATGTCTGAACTGGGGTGGTGGAGTGAGCTAAAGAATGGTGATGGATTAAACCCAGATCAGTTGACTGGGGGTGAGTGTTTGATTTGCTCAAACGCTCCGTCCATCATCCCCTTTGGTATCGCTTTGTTCGCCCTAAGTTGGCAGGGTATGCCCAGACGTGGGTCCCTTGCTCACTTTGCCACTGGATTCAAGCTAGCCTGGCTGATGACGGCTGAATAGCCAGAAACCGGTCCCAGGATGCTTGTTTCCGGTCCAGGGAAGACATGGCTTGGCAGTTCGGGCTGGACTGTTCCCATGAGGCACAGGGTCAGACTGATTTGCATATGGCCATGTCTGAACTGGGGTGGTGGAGTGAGCTAAACCCAGATCAGTTGACTGGGGGTGAGTGTTTGATTTGCTCAAACGCTCCGTCCATCATCCCCTTTGGTATCGCACTTCAACAATCAACAAGAAGGGCTGGGCGAGAAGGGCGGGGGAGAAGGGAGGAGGGAGTGCGAGCAGCAGCTGTGCACGTACACGGCTACAAGGCAAAAGTGAAAGCAGGCTGGCAAATGGTGTGCGATGTGCGCGCACCATGACGAGAGAGGAAAGCCATATGGCGCCTCTGCTCGTCATTGTGCGCGTAACCGCACACTCGATGCCAGCCAAAAAGCTGTGGTCGCATTTCTGCAAGCCCACACTACAAAACGTCTCGCCAGACCAGCGCATGCGCTGGCTCAGGCGAGACCTAAAAAGGAAACTACTTTTTGTCCTCATCTGTACAATCAGCAAAATTACTTAAGTATTGATCTAAATTTAGTTCATGTGTGGTCCTATTCCTTTAGCAGAGTGAAAAACAATGGAGCTGAAGTACAGAGCACCCCTGAATCATGTCACGATGCACAACAGCTCAGTGCCATCATTTGCAAAGAAGGCAACTACTGCAAGGACTGCACTATAGCTTTGTATCTTGGAATAAGTGTCAAAGTATTTGTGCATTTTATATTGTTGTGGATTATTAACAACGAGCAGAATGTGAATTTACACTCGATTTTACATGTATACATTTATATAGTGCGATTCCATTTGAAACAGACTTGGTATGACTTCTAAAAGTGTGTTTTAATTATGTTAACTAGGCCTCAATTTAGGCCCTGACGCCATCTTGTTCTAAATGGATGTCTCCCCATGCACATTTCACTGTTCATTATTTGTGCAGCATGCAGTCAAGTAGAATCAGGTTTGCTAATTTCAATTGACGTTGTTCTTGCTGTTCTCGACGAAAAACTTTCAGGTATGGTCACAAAAATGTAACTTTCAATGTCCTTCCACTAGCTTATTGTACCCTATTCATTCATAGTAGTTTGCTACTGTTCATGTAACTAGTTTGTCCTGCCATCTTCAGGTGACATTTGCATAGAGTGGGCAGAATCAATATTTATGTAGCGGGATAGTGCTCGGATGCTAAGGCAATATGACGTTTAATAAAACAGTGCTCTGATTTGCTGAGATTGAAACACTTTGCTCACACCATGATGATACTGCAGTTTTAATAATTTTCTATGCAAGAAAAGTGTATATAAACCCTCGATTTTGGGTGTGAGCTAGAACTTTCCTGTGCTACCAGGGATGCTGTCCGTTTCTTTTCAATTGATTTAGAATAATTTTGATTTTGCACTTCTTTGTAATGCCCTATTTGCTGAGAGCCTTCATGGCAATGACTTTATGGATTTACATTTACCAACTCTCTATTGCATCTTAAGAATTTTTGTAATAAAATGTTTTAATTTATTCAGCTGCTCTAGAACTCACTTATTGAGTCTGTCCCTATTTAATTAACCGTATTTTGACACGCTGAAACATACCTTATATTGGGGGCGTATAATATTGCCTCATGAAATTGAAGTTTAACACCTTCTCCGATTTATCTCTGGGCGTACTGTCGAGGTAATATTTTGGGATGTAAAATGTTCGGGGTGCCCTGCGCTCACCACATATTTGACCAGAGAGGCTTATTTCACTAATAACTCTATACATTGCAGACTTTCGTTTTTAAGTTCATGTGCTTTACTGAAGCATGCTTGCCAAAGAGAACATGGAGACCATCACAGCTATGAATAAACAGTAAGAATGCTTCCAGTCTAAATTCAAAAGCCTTTTCTTAAATTTTTTACATTATTCGTATTCTAAATACTCGTTCTGCCATCTAGTGTTAAGTTTTCAATATTGCAACTTGTTTACCTTTGAAGTGTGTTTCTGTTCGGGCAGGCATCAAAAGGCAGATAACATTCCCGAAACCCACATACTAAGGGGACACACATACCACCTTATATTTTATTTTTCCACCCTCGCATTTGGCGTTGTTTACCAGTGCTCTCTGGAAATACTACCCCCAAGATGAAAGTACTCGAAATCGAGCACAAAATGAGGGACTGACTGCAGTTGCAGATCCAACATTAGCTCCTCATAGCTGAAATGTCCAAGTTTAATGGAGATTATATCTTTTTTCGACGATTTAGCATTCTTTCTGCCTGATCCACAAGATCACTTCGGAATGGAGTATGTTGCATTGCACAAGGAAAAGACATCGTTTAGGTTTTGACCATTCCGTCGCAGCAGCTACTTTTGGAAAGGATCACGCTACAGGCGTGTAAAGCTGGCCAGTAAAAAAAAATGACACCAGATGGACAGACGAGGGGTGTGCTACACCACAATAGATCAGAATGATGACATGGTTACTGCAAGGAGTATCTGATGAACAAGTTAGTTACCTACAGTAACACTCTTTCTGGTAGAGACTCTATCTAGCCACAGATTCCTCACCTTTTGAATATTCCCCACGTATCAGACTGGATCCGGAAACTTTTTAGCAGTACCTCTACGCACCAGAAGGTGGCACCTTGTGGCTCTGCACTGACTTGATGCTGTTCCACTCCGGAAATGATGTGCAAGCCTATATCGGTGCCACTCCTTCGTGCTGACAGTTGCTTTCAAGACTGTCCGTGCGCATAGTAGCAGAGCCCCAAAAGCAAACTGGAAGACAGTGTGCAGGTTCCTAGACTTGGGATCTTAGTAACAGAAAGAGTCCAATCATAGTATGGGGAGGATGGGAAGGTTGACGAGGAATCTGCAGCTAGAGTCTCTACCGGAAAGAGCATTACCGAAGTTAAGTAACTTGTTATTCTGATAAAGACTTCTAGCTGCAGATTCCTCACCTTTTGGATAGATACCAAAGCAGTACCTATTTGGAGGTGGATCTGTGAATGGATTCAAACCAGAAAGTTCAGCACGACCGAGAGGGCAAAATGCTCCTTTCGGCGAAGCTGGCTTTCCAGACAATACTACTTCATGAAAGTATGGAGGGACACCCACTAGCTGCCTGGAAGATGTCTAGGACAGGGATACCACGTGTTAATGCAGTGGTAGCAGCTTTGGCCGTGGTACAATGAGCACACAGTTCGTCTGGAGGCTGCTTTTTAACCAATGTGTAGCAGATTTGTATGCAGAGCAAGATCTAGTGGGAGATGGTTCTCTTCTGCACTGCCGTGCCTTTACTCGCTCCAGAGAACCCCACAAAGAGGTGATCGCTCACCCAGTGCTCTTTGGTACGATCTATGTAAAAACTCAGCACTCCATTGGGGTCCAAGCAAAAGAATCTCTCATTCTCCTTAGAGGGCGAAGTGGAGGATAGAACACCAGCAGGGTCATGGCTAGACAGATGTGGAACAACGTCACAACTTTTGGTAGGAAGGAGGCCCAAATCCACAGAGCCAGTTTGCCTGAGTACAAGGTAGTGTATGTTGGATTGACACAAAGAGTTTGAAGCTCACTTGTAGAAAAGTGCCCCTTTTTGACATAGTCACCACCACTTTTTGCCTGGTAAATGATGGGATTTCCACTGAAAGTGCACTGGGTTCCTGCTAACCAGGTCCCCAGTGCCAGAGCTCTTTCCCAAAACTGTACAATTGCTCCCCCAATTGGCAAAACCTATAACACCCTCTGTAAGTCCCTAGTTAATGGTACCCTGGTACCTAGGGCCTGAGATACTAATGAGGGCCTCTAAGGGCTGCAGCACAAATTGTCCCACCCTAACGGACCCCTCACCAAGCACATGCAAGACTGCCATTGCAGGCTGCGCGTCTTGGTGCAGATAAAAGTGAAAACACATGTCACGCATTCCTGTGTGCCATGTCCCTTACCACTGCATATAATATTTGTAAGTCAACCCTACAGCAGTCCTAACAACCCTAAGGCAGGGTGCTGAATATTATATGTGAGGGCATACCTGCATGAGCAGATATGCCCCAATGCTGCTCAGTCCTATTACAGGCAGTACAAGCGACCAGGGAAGCCATTTTAAAACATGTGCTGGACACTGGTGAAAACGAGTTCCCCAGCTACATGATGGCTTCACTGAAAATAGGGATGTTTGGTATCAAACATCTCGTATTGGTAAACCCACACTGATGCCAGTGTTGGATTTACCTAAAGATGCACCCAGAGGGCACCTTAGAGGTGTCCCCTGAAAACCTACCAGCCTCTGGTGTCCTTGCTGACTGGTTACTGCCAGCCTGCCAACGAGACTCTGTTCTGACCTCCTAGGGTAAGAGCCTTTTGCTCTCAGGAGACCCAGAACAAAAGCCTGTCAGGGAAGGGGTGTAACACCCCCTCCTACAGGATAACCAGCTGATTAGCTTCCTTGGGCTGGCAAGCTTCAAAGAGCTGCCGCCTTTGGAATGCAAATCTAGCTCCCCTCACAGGAAAGGAAGCCGCCCCCTATTTTCCAGGATGCCTTAGCACCTGGACAGGTGGGAAAATTAGCTAGTCAGGTAGGCGTGCCACCTCCAGGCTAGTCCCATTCTAGAAATGGGCTTCTGTGAGGTGGACATGATTTTTCAGAAATAGCCATCTTTGTGATGGCATACTTAGGAATTCTGGGACAAGGTTATGCCCACTTCCCACAGGAAGTAGTCATATAGGGGGGGTAGTGACCCCAAGGGTCAGTAGCCCATTGGCTACTACCCTACACTCCCCTAGAGCCTCTAAATTCAGTATTTGGGGGAGTCCCTGGCACCAGAGAAGCAGATCCTGATGATCTAAGAAGAGAGAGGACACCGAAACGCTGCAAAAGCAGAGAGGAGAGAAGAAGAAGCTGACCTCGTACCAACCCCGCCGGGCTGTCTGCAACCCTCGTCGAAAACTGCGTTAAAGTTGACTCGTCCTGCAGCTGTTGACTCCGGAAAACCTGGGAGGACTGTCTGCCTTGAAAAAAAATTCAAGACCTCCTGTGAAAGGCGGACCTGTTCTGAAGAAACTCCAAAAGAGAAGACTAGGAGGCCTCAAGAACCACCATAACCCGACACCAGAAGTCATCACTGCACCCGTCGCCTCCTGCCTGAGTTGAAGTGGGCCACTGGTGTCAACAAGGTCCCCCAGCCCTCCAGAGCTTGAGTCCATTGTGGTTTCACCCCTCCTGGACTCCTCGACGTTGCCTGCAGCCTCTGCACGCAGGCTCCCTCAACCGCAACTGCTTTGGCAAGGAAAAACCTGATGCCTACGGACACACCTGCACCCGTCAACCCTGGTCCTTGGAGAAGAGGACCAAAGTTGTCCCCCCATTCCAGAGCATCACAAGCCTTGAACCCTCTTGCTGGTTTGCCCGACTGGCCTCCTGGCCAGAGCCTGCAGCCTCTTTCCGCAGGGACCGATTTCCCATGAAATACATTGGGCTCCCGAAGCTGTTTTGTACCCTGCACCTAGCTGCCCCGTGCTGCTGGTGGTGTACTGCTGGTGCTGCCTTGTACCTTGCCCACCACTCACCTTAACTCCTGTAAATTGGTCTTGTAAGTCTCTATACTATGCCTGTTTGCAGAACTTGTGCAGAAATTGATCTTCCTTCCATAGGATACCATTTCATAACTCAGAAATTGCTTAAGTGTAAGGGAAAAGAATTTATATTTAAAAACGTACTTACCTGAACGATTTTTCTCTGATGCCTAAACATATATAAAGGCACTTGTTATGTTTATAAATTGGTGTGACTCTTCATCTTTAGTCGTGTGTATCATTTATTGATCATTGTGTGAATTTGCAAATGTCTTGCACTCCTCGGTCTTAAGCGTAAGGCTGCTCGACCACACTGCCTCCTAATAGAGTACTTTAGGATTACATAGCAAGCCCCTGTCCACTCAGGAGGGAACCCCTGGACTCTTTACATGGTATATCAGGTTCTTGATAAATCACCTAAAGAGCCAGCTTCCTACATCACTCACTTGCTGTACCGAGGTAATGGCGATGAAGAACACAGTCTTAATGGTAAAGAGCCGTAAGGGAAAGCTATGAAGCGGCTTGAAAGGAGTGCATATCAGATAAGTCAGGACCAGATTAAAGGGAGAAAGGGGAAACTTATGTTGAAGGCCTTTAAGAAATAGCATCACAACAATGAGGGATAATCTGGTAACCGTAAGAAGGCTGATAGGGCCAAAAGATAAACCTTAAAGTGCCCACAGCAAAGCCGTGCTGGCCAAGAGACTGAACAAAGAACAGAACGTCAGATAACGTGGTTGGAGAGGGTAAATCTGGCTCGTGCTGCAACAAGCAACAATTTTGACCCAAAGACAGGTATATACAGTTTTTGCTGAGGGACGCCTGGCTGCCAAGATGACATCAACCACCTCTGGAGTAAGGTCAAAGGTGTTCAGCTGACGCCGCTCAATTTCCAAGCATGAAGGTGGAGTTTGGGAAGGCCCAGTGCAGAGCCATGCCCTGTTGCAGTGACAGTAGGTCCTCCCGGAGAGGCAGCCTGATTGGAGGACATATGTTCAAGCCCATGATTTCTGGATACCATACTCTCCGTGCCCAATCTGCAGCTGCTAGGATGACTTAGGCCCGCTCTGTCCTGATCTTCTTGAGAACGTGGGGCACGAGTGGTATCGGCGGGAAAGCAAATATGAGTCCTGAGTTCCACTTGAGGCGGAGCGCATTTCCGAGCGAGAGACTCCTTGGAAACTTCAACGCGCAGAAGTGCTGACATTGGGTGTTCTCAGCAGTGGCCGACACATGAAGCCAAGGTTCTCCCCATCCCCGGAAGAGACCTTGCGCCACCTCCGGTTGTAATTACCATTTGTGATCCGCTAGGCGGTGACGGATGAGCACGTCAGCCCTGGAATTCAAGGATCCTGTCAGGTTGTTCACCACCAGGAAAATCCCTTGGTGGTCCAGAAACTTCCAAACACGCAAGGCTTCCAGGCACAGGGTCCGTGACCGTACCTCTCCGTGTTTGTCGCAGTACCAGACGGCAGTGATGTCCATGAAGGCTTGTACCAGCTTCCCCTTTGATGGGAGGCTGGAAGGCTTTCAACAACAAACGGATGGCCCTCAGCTCCAGAAGGTTGATGTGGAGCTGGTACTTTGCTGGCGACCAGAGCCCTCTGAACCTCATCGCTCCCAGATGGCCACCCTAACCCAGAAACGATGCATCAGTCATCATTGTTAGCTATAGGTAAGGTAGGGAGAGGGGTCTGCCGCTGACCCAGTCACGGTCCAGCAATTCTGAAGCCTCCTCCAAAATCTGAACATTGGAGAGGTTTTCCTAACTGTCGGATCCATTGGCACTTCAGATTCCACAGTAGAAACTGAATATTACACCTGCTGTGCTCAACCACCAGGATGCAGGAGGCCTTCATTCCCAGCAGCCTCCGAGTCCTCCTCACTGAAATCCAGGACCGAGCCTGAAAGATCGGGATCATAGCCTGAATGTCCTGGAATCTCTTTCCCGGGGAAAAGGCATGAAACAGAACCATGCCCAGAATAGCACCGAAGAAGGGGAGCATCTGAGAAGGAGTCAGGTGTGACTTCATCTTGCTGATAGTGAACCCCAAAAATTACAGGAGATTCGCCGCAGTGTGGAGGTGGTTGGCGACTGACTGGGGTGATCCGGCCTTCAACAGCTAGTCGTCAAGGTGGGGGAAGAATGGCAAGCCAGATGTGAAGATGAGTTACCATCACCCCATAACTTCTGTGCACACCTGAGGAGCACTAGTGAGACCAAAGGGGAGCACAGGGAACTGAAATGCTCCTGCCCCACCACAAATCACAGGTAGCGATGATGGGCCCGCAGGACAGGAATATGCAAATAGGCGTCCTGCAGGTCTAAGGCTATCATCCAGTCTCCAGGGTCAAGGTCATACAAGACCTGGGCCAGCGTGAGCATCTTGAATTTCTCCTTTCAGAGGAAGGCATTGAGAGGGTGCAGGTCTAATATGGGCTGATGGCCTCCATCCTTCTTGAGCACCAGAAAGCAGCAGGAATAATAACCACATCCTACTTCTGGCACCAGCACCCTCTCGACAGCCCCTTTGGCCAAAGGAGCTTACACTTCCTACTGCAAAATGGAGAGCTGGTCCTCCATCAGTCGTTGGGGGAACGGTGGAAGGTGCAGCGGGGAAGAAATTAATGACAGAGCATACCCTGGGAACTATCTGCAGGACACACCTGTCCAAAGTAATTGCCTGGCAACCCAGAAAGAATCACTGGATTCTGCCTCCTACTAGGTGTTTGTGCTCCGTCAAGGGCTCGCTAAAGAGGTTTGGCAGGTGGGGCTGTGGGGGGAGGGAGGGGGAGTGGACTGGGCGGCACACTGACCTTTGAAGTGTGGGCACCTTGATCGCAACTGCGAAATTGCTAGGTCCCCTGAAGGGGTTGGACAAGCTGGCGGTAAGGGATACCCCGTCCAAAACCGTGAAAGGAGTGCTGCAACTGATGCGGTTGACGAAGTCTGGCAGAGAGATTGTTGGGTGAAGGGTGCTGCAACAGGAATACAGAGTTGCCTGGAACAGGATGATGGTATCTGGCAATTTGGCAGTTGACAGGGGGCCCAGAGAAAGGTTTAGCCCAGGCAGGTAATAAATTGTCTGTCAGTGCCTCAACACATGGGAGAGGAGGCTCAGCAGAAGTGTGTCTTGGTTGCAGGACCTTGGTAAGAACATTATTTTTCACCTCCATGGTGGGGAGCTAGAGGTTGAGCACTTCGTCTGCCCCATGCATAATCACAGGGTAGGAGGCAGATTCCTCTGTGGCAGATCCAGGAAGAGAAAAAAAGAGCTGTATCTGGAAGGGTATTGAGGCCTAGCCTCCCTCAAGTCCTCGTACCAACTGTCATCAATGTAGGGCTGAGCGAACTCATCCCCATGGTAATAGTGGATGAAGAAGCGCCTCAGGTGGATTTGGACGCAACTTCAGTTGAGTCAGATCGGCAGTGACTCGATGTCTAAGAGAACGTTCAGGTCCTCCTCCACTGGCGTCAATGGAAGTAGCATTGGCATGAAGGAACACAGGGCCGGCATAGGTCTCAGTGCCGGAAATGGGGACAAATAATGGAGCTGGAGGCGAGACGGGCTTGGAGCGAATCCACTGGTGGTACTACACATGGAAGGCTTTGCGGCTCCTTGGGGCTGGAGATGTGCCAGAAGCAGTCAGTAGGGATCCAAAGTGCCAGAGCATAGCTGCGCGGAACTCTTTGATCTGAAGCGGTATGGCATTCGGCCCCGTAAACTTGAGATGTGCCGACACCCCTTGTGGGATTATCACAAACATTTGTTTGCAAGAGTCCATACAGAGCTTGAAACCTGACGTTCTTGGGGGTGATATCCCTGGTACACTGGAGAAATTTGAGGTACAATGTCTCTGAGAGACACAAAGGGAGGTCCGGATCATATCTAATGGCACAGAAAGAAAGGAACTGACATCAGCGCGCAGGAGTGATGCAGGATGTCCTGGCATCTCTTATAAACACAGCAAACACAAGGAGATGATGGACGGAGCGCTGAAACTTTTCAGACACTCACCCCCAGTCACAGATCTGGGTTGAATCCATCATCGTTCTTTAGCTCACTTCGCCACCCCAGTTCAGACACAGCTATATGCAAATCAGTCTTGACCCTGTGCCTCATGGGAATAGTCCAGCCCGAACTGCCAAGCCATGTCTTCACTGGACCGGAAACAAGCATCCTAGGACCGGTTTCAGGCTAACAGCCCTCATCAGCCAGGCAAGCTTGAATCCAGTGGCAAAGTGAGCAAGGGACCCACGTCTGGGCATACCCTGCCAACTTAAGGCAAACAAAGCAAACACAAGGAGATGATGGACGGAGCGCTGAAACTTTTCTGGATTGAATCCATCATCGTTCTTTAGCTCACATGGCTCTAGATTGATTAGGCAGAAGACTGATTCAGTCTGCTTTCCACAGTATGCAGTGGTTGAAACAGGCATTGCCTTTCAGTAAGAAGCCTATCACCAACACATTGCTGGCTCACTGACCCAAAGAGAACCAGCATAGAGCAATGCTGCCTCATGTATGTTGCTCACAATGAACAACTTTTATGGCATTTCCCAAGGCTTTCAGTCTTTGGACTTGCTCCCAGTCACTAAGGGTGTGGCATTCATACTGCTGTGCTTTACATACAAGTGCATAGAATGCCTGGCTTCTCTGTGTCTTTGGGAAAAATGCTGACCTTCAGCTGCAGGAGAAATATGATTGTCAGCTTTCCCCACAATAGTAGGTGTCGGTGTATGAGTGTGTTAAGATTCCTTGTAAACCCCCTATACCTGATTTCTGTTACTTTCCTTCCCCTGGGATTTATTATGGTCACAAGTGATTCAACAATGAAGCAAGACACAAACTGATTTTCAGAGGTAACATTTTTCATTTGCAGCATGTGTGTTTAGATATACATGATATGCTTAGACAGCAATACGGCAAACTCCTCATCTAATGTGCAGCCTGATGGAAGGCAGCAGAGGTTAAAGCAAATAAAGTCTTTACATTTTTCTCACCAACTTATGCACATATTCTAGTTTAAATATCTATACAGCAGTAGCAGTCCGTGCAGGGCGTGCTTGCCGGGCGGTGACGTGGGGGAGGGGCAGGGTGGGGGGTAGTAAACACCGGAATACGGATGAATGCAGGTAAGTAGACAAATTACTAAAACGAATTTCGTTGCGCGCGCTGCATCGCATTTGGCGATGCAGCGCGTGCAACGAAATTCGTTTTAGTAATTTAATTGTCTACTTACCTGCATTTATCCGTATTCCGGCGTTTACTACCCCCACCCTGCCCCTCCCCCGCCCCACGTCACCGCCCCACGTCACCGCCCGGCAAGCACGCCCAGCACGGACCGCTACTGCTATACAGTCAGGGCTGGCCCTTGCTCCAATAGCGCCCTGAGCCGCTACTGCTGGTGAATAAAATGAAGCAGCAACCCCTTTTCACAGGCCAGGCCTTGGCTAGCTACATCAAGGCAGTGACTTGCCTCTGAACACGCATCTCTGCACCTCCACCCAGCTCACCTTAATCATCCACAAACGAGCTCCCTCATACTGGTTCCAAGTTGTTTGTTGTGGAGGGGGTGTTAATGTGTGGTGGCAGGGGGTGAGAGGCAGATGTGCGGGCAAGGTATGGAGCTGATAGGGTGCTAAGAAGCAGTGACTGTGGCACATTAAAAACTATTAAAAGCACTTAAAACGGAAACACTGGAGCCAAGGTAGGGGGCGTTGCTGTTTGGAGGACCTTTATGCAGACAGTTCTTTTCGCCCCTCTGAAGAGTGGTGGCCTGGGCCCAGCTCGCCCATGCCAAAAGTCGGACCTGCACACATTAATGTTTGTTCCACATAAGGTCAAACAAGATCACAGTGCAAGCCAGCGCTTTCTGAATTGAGTTTGCTTTCTGAATAATAGGAGTGGCAGAGAACAAAGGAGGAGAGTAAGGTTTACAAAGACCTCCCCTGACCAGTGCAGCAAGATCATGTCCCACTATGAAGCCTTCATCATTGTGCACCCAATAAGCACACTGCAGGTACGCTGAGCTCTGGATTTCGGAAAAGACAATGGCTTGCTTAAGTACCTTGCGGACCCATTCCAAATAGAGAGCTCTGTCCCTCGGACCACGCAATGTAAACAAAACAGTTACAAAAAAATAAACACTCACATTGCCACCGGGTCACGCGTCTCTGCTCCTGCTCTCCTTGTGGGACTCGAAGAACAGGAAGCACAGCCAGGCTCCCCTGACCAATCACAATGCTGCAATGCAGCGTTGTGATTGGTCTGAGCGTCCTGGTTCGACGCTCAGCCAGGGATTGGGGGCCTGGGCATGTTCTCCATGCAGGCTGTAATGCAGCCTGCATGGAGAACAGGGAAAGTGCGCATGACTGTTTTGGGCAGCGCGAGAGAGCCAAACAGTCATGTGCACTTAGGAGTGGGCAAACCACTCCTCCCTTGCCCTGCTCTGAGAGTAGAGCAGCCCCATCCACCCGCCTGCTTGCAAAGCAGCACGGAAACATAAAATGATAATAAGTTAAAGTTATTATCATTTTATGTTTCCTTTACTTTACACCGCTTAAAAGCAGTAGGACGACACTGCTCTGCCATAGTGGAGCAGCCGCCACTGCTGATGGCAATGGTGAACATAAACCAGACTATGCGCATTACCCCTAAAGAAGTTCCAAATATATGGATCAAAACACGCTAGTTGTCTGCTTTGTGAAATCTTTTAAATTATAGACTGTAACAGGAAGACAAATAAAGGATCCTCATCATGCAAGCATTGCAATATCACTGTGTGTTATTTTGAGAAATTAAATGGATCGCTGTGCTTTGGTAATTCAAACTGTTTCAGAGGAGCCTGACGTTATTTTTAACATTTGAGTTGATTTGTACACGTTCAGAAAGTACTAAAACATTACATGCATAGTGTGCAATCCGATTAAATGCTGTTCTACAATGTCTGAGCCACAAACAGTTATCAAAATGGAAAATATTGCTTTAGCATGATAGAAAGAACTACAACATTGTCCAGGGTGCATATATATGACACGTCCACATGAATATTTATCAGAGTTATGAACCGATGCTAGGGATCTGAGTTTGTTATTTCTTGTTATGTATGTAATGATTGCAATTTTGTTGTTTACAACAAAAAAACAATAAAAATATATTAATTAAAAAATTGAAATATTTTCTTTGTTTTCTATTTTGTGGTTTCAATTTTTTTCTCGACGAAGCACATTGTCTTTTTATTATAGGCCATGGATCCTTAAGAAGCATATCACAGACTTAGTTCATTTAGTTCTGTAATCTGAAAATCAATAAACAGATTTATATAAAAAAAAAAAAAGAACCGTATCACAGACCTCGAACCAACCAGATACATTAGTATTGACTAAAGACTAAGAGGTCTACCACCTTCAGGAGGAGCCAAATCTAGCCACACCAGGCGACCTATTTAGTGAACATTTATTACAGCTATGCAGAGGCATCCGCAGACTGGGCAGCTGTGTCTTGATTCAAATGGAGATTGAAACTGCAACTTTCTTTTGTCTTAAAAAAGAAAATACTGGCATGAAGAAAGCCACCCGCTCTGAAGTGGTGAATGTGATCCTACCGAGTTTTGTCGCTGTCAGGAGAGGAGTGTGTGATTCCCTCTGATGCCCAAGGCTATCACAACGAGCTGGAGCTACTGTGAGGGATGAAAAACCTGACATTTGCTGGCCACCAAGAACCCGGTGACCGGAGATACTCTAAACTTAGAAGAAGACTGCCCATGGTATAAAAAGATGGTACACTTATCCGCCAGGTTTTTACTCCTGTTAGCACAGGTAGGTGAAGTGTGATCTTTGAAAAGGATAAAAAAGCTGTTTTTAGAGAGGAGACAAGAGGTGACAAAAGGAGAGAGGAGACGAGACATGAGGAGTTTGGCCTCTGCCATAAAAATGAAGATTTAATGTCAAGCTGGAGTGGAGCGAAGTTATAGAATCTCGATGGCTCGGGGTTATACCTGGGCCAGAATGAGCATTTAGAATTTTTCAAGCCGCAGAAATTGGCTTCACCTCTGCAGAGCTGAAAGGCCAGTCTTGTTTTCATGCTGTAGGAAAGGGGATTGAAGTCGAGGCCTCTGGGTGTCGTGAAAACTAACTTGATATCTTGCAATTCCAGAAGTCGCTGAGCACTGAAAAGAAAATATGCTGATCCCACCTGCTGTTGGTTAGAGCCATTACCCAGCAAAGGCTACACAGCAGAGCAGTTTATGGTTGGACAAAAAGCACAGAAACATTTCAGCAAAGGTAAGTTTTGATATGTTAGTTCAGCTAATAAAACTCAGCAAACGTTTTAAGATAATTTAGGCAGATAATGAGCGTTTGAAAACAAAATCACAGGAAGCCGGCGAAGAGCTGAGCAACTAGCATTCTGAAAAACATTTTCCCAAGCCTGCATCTTTTATGATGATCTGAACAGTGCTGACAGCAGCGAAAGTGTAAATAAATATTCTTATTGCAAAAACAGACATTCAGCAACTGATTAAGCCCAGGACAGGTGAACTTTTCCCATATACTTCAGTTTTATCTAAATCGTTACCAAATGCCTCCTTCAAATGCATCAACTTCAATATTCTGGAATTATGCTAATATTCTTAATGCAGTGTTAGACCAGTAACTAAAATATAATTTGCTTCACTAACCCTTACCTTATCCTTTTGGTGTGACTGGACAAAACTTCGAGTAAACAGTCGAATTATTGCTAAGACTTTTGAAGAGCCATCCGTGTTCAGAAGCGCATTTCTAAACAAGAACAAGTTACACAGTTAAAAAAACCACTTTCATATTCAGCCAATCAAGAAGCTTTTGAGTTAAAGACCGAAGGTTACTTAAAGTTACAGCTTCAAGCAGAGTACTCTATAGAGGAAACACCAAAGCCGAGAACAGATTAATGGTCAACATTGATTACTAGTCCATTACTAGCCCATGCATAGAGTCTCCATTCTTGTGCAATTCCCTGTGAGAGCATCAAGCTGTAATCACTCACGTTTGGACCTGAAAAAGTAGCTTGTAAATACAGCAGCAGGAGCGCTATTAATCACAGTTTTAGCAAAACGGTGCCCCCAAACACTTCTATATGGATAAAATGGCCAGAGATATATGGTTCACCATCATACACGCACAGCTCATTTACGTGTACAATCAGACCTACATGTTGGTTTTTAGCTTCAAATGTGCTTAAGACAATGGCCACAGCTTAAGATGCCACTTCCTACTTTCAAGAGTAGCCAACAGCCCTTCTATAGTCAGGGTTTAGAAAGGTCGTGGAAAAAGTTGCATCATGGTATACATAGCTCTGCCCCGAAGCTATGTTCATAAACACTGCCCCGCACTGAGGATATCAATTTTGAGCTACGTTGTATCACCCAGCATGACCATAGGTGATGTTTAGGGGCAGAACACACCCCACATAAATTAGTACAATTGCCCCTTATTTAATCTTAGAGGTCTCACCAGGCATTAAGGGAGAAAATCCTTAACCCAGATGTATCAATTGCAATGAAGGTCTGCTGCAGGCTGATAATGGCACCAGTGGTGCTGGAACAATTGGGGCGGGAGTGCAGCCGCCAAAGATACATCACTGAAGTCATAGGGATTGTGAAACTCCCAAGCGTCTCACAAAGGAAATGCATTTAGCAGGACAGTAGTAAGGGTGTAGTATGCAGCTGGTGGTGCTTTTCGTAGAACACTGTTGCAAAAATATTACTATAGCATAGTAGCGCACAATCATTTACAGACGGCACATTCTTAAAGAAATGGCCAGTAACTTGCTCAGATGCAGTTTTTTACAGATAAAAATCCACAAACGATAAACCTAGCCAAAAGTCAGTTTAGCGCTGTACATGGTCAAAGACTATTACTATTCTCTGCTCATATATGTGACGAGTTTTTGTTCTCACAACTATATCCTGCCTTCCTCTCATGTAAAGCACTCTGATACCCTCTAGGGTCATGTTCGCGCTATACAAAACTTTATAAATAAATAAAGACAAGCAGAAAGTCAACGAGCATTAGGAGAGGTAGCTGGTTTGTGGACTATAAATGCATTGCGATGTAGTGTTCTTTAAAAAGGTGCGTCTTCAACTCTTTCTTAAATTGGAGCAGCGTTGGAGCGGTCCTGATGGATATGTGGATGTTGTTCCAGATCCTGGATGCCAGATGGAAAAGGCAGCGCCTTGCTTTTCATTTTTTATGCTCCTTAGTCTGTAGTCTGAAGGTATACAGACTGCTGGTGTTCTGAGAACCACCAGAAATGTTGAGCTTTTCTGCAAGATAAGCAGGGGTGCTGGTTGTTACAGCTTTGTAAACTGTACAGCTGTTTTAGAAGTTGTTTTTGAATTTGGTGTGGGCCAACAAGGGAAGCCAATGGAGTTCCATTAGGATGGAGGTGATGTGATTATATTTCTTCAGGCCTTGGATGAGATGTGCTGCGGCGTAGAGGATTCCCTTAAGGCAGGGTTTCCCAAACTGTGGGTCGTGAGCAGATTTTAGGTATGTTGCAAAAATCCAAGCAATACAATAAATAAACATGCCTTTAAATTCTGTATTTATCTTGTCACGTTTGCTGCGATCCAGCGACAGAGGTCAAATGTCAGACTACGTCTTCTGACAAATTGTTGCTTATTCTTTTAAACATGGGGATGGGCGTTTACAAACCCCTCTCACTTTGCAGTCAGAGAAAGAAAAGTAAAGTGAATTATGTGACAATCTTGCTGGTGTACAAGGAGTGCAAAAGGAAAGGCTGTAGGATGTAATTTTTTAACACACAATAAAATGTAAACACCTGTAAATGAACTGTACACGTTCAGTAGTTAGAAAAGAAGAAACAAAGCACATTATTTCGTAATACAAAGATTTTAATAGGCTCAAAACAAACCAAGACACTACTTGGTGATGGACAAATGGTAAATATTCATTGGAACCCGATTTCCACACACTTTCATTTGTTTGCAGTATAGTTTAAGCAGTAAAAGTGAATGTCTGTGCAAATCTAGTGGCCATTTCAATGGAAAATGTCCTGTCGGTAAATGACAGTGTGCTAGTACACGATGCTTTAGTTACATAAAAAAAAAATTGCCCACCTCATGTCCACTGAAGCTAGGTGGGTCGTGAAAGATTGTCGTTCTAAAAAGGCTGGTTGGATTCAAAAGACTTAATGCTATTGGTCCTGCGGGTCGGTAGGATGCGTTGTGCGGCTCCGCACAGACTTCATTCCAACCCAGAAGTGATGAAGGAAGCCACATATAGGCACTACTCCTGCATGCTGACGTCAGTTCCTTTCTTGACTCTGTCCAGGCTCTAGGACGCAGAGCCAAACAATAGTCAGTGATTCCAGTGTGAAGATTCCTTTCTTGGGACCTTTTTAGATTAGAAAAGAGACCATTCCACAGAATAGGAAGGAGGGAGGGCAGTGAGGAGTCTGAGGTTATATCGAGTATCCACCAGAAAGAACATTACAGAAGGTAAGGTACTTGTTCTGATAAATACATCTAACCGCAGATTCCTCACTTTTAGCATAGATACCAAAGCAGTACCTACCAGGGTGATGGGTCTGTGGAATTTTATTTTATTTTTATGACTCAGATCAAAAAGTCCTGTAGGACGGAGCGAGCTAAATGCTCTTCTTGTTGGACCTGGCTGTCAAAGCAGTAGTGCTTAGTGAACGTGAGTATTGATGCCCAATTTGAAGCCTGACAGATGTCTAGTAAAGGCACTCCGCGTGCCAGCGCAGTAGTTGCAGCCTTGGCCATGATGGAACGGGCCCTCATCCCCTCAGGGAGCCAGTGTGTAGCAGATCTTGATGCAGAGGACTATCAAGTCCGTTCAGCGGAGCCACGGCGAGGCAATACCTCTAGCGAGTGAGCGACCTTGACGACTGTGTGACTACAGGCGCTCCTCCCCTCCCGTGAACAAGCTCATGGGGCATTAGTTGGGTATTAATAATACCCGTTTAAAGAACCATACCCATTAGAGTATAATATTTAGTGCATGATATTTTATATGCACCATATTCCGCTCGATTGAGTAGCAGATCACTTTTTTGTTTAGTAATAAGAGTGGTATAGGGATCTTCTAAGGTCCTGATGAGAAGCCAGGAGAATGGCTTCGAAACATGTCGACTAAGGAGGTGTCAGCCCATTGTAGCATAGAACCTCTGTTTCCCCATTTTTAACAATACCAGCTAGAAGGAACATTAAAATTTATTTTTCCACATAGCCAGGTATTTTTTATCTATTTCACCATTCGCAAGTTTGACCCTTCCACTCTCACTTCTGCATCACACATAGTGTTTACTACCAAGTGCTCCCGCGTCTTCGTTGGTCGTAGCACGCCCCGTCCCGCAGTGGGGCGGGAAAAACCCGATGATGAAGCATGCCACCAAGGGTCCTTCTGGTGGGTGAGGGTTATTTTAACAAAGCTGTGTGCTTCCCCAGACAATAGGAGAGACACGCAACTCACAAGAAGTACATAATACACTTTGGAAGGATACCTTCATTTTACTTCATTAAGGGTAGATTCCATTTGTTTACTTGGGTCCATAGTACCACTTTGGAAAAAAGGTGGTATAAGGTGGATGCATGGAGAGCGCTTGGAGTTCGTTCATGCAATGAACCAAGGTCATCGCAATCAGAAACACAGTCTTCAAAGTCAGGAGACGTAAAGCACAGCTGTGCATGGGTTTAGATGACGTGCACATGAGGAAAGTAAGAACCAAATTAAAATCCCACTGTGGCATCATAAATGATTTTGGAGGAAACAAATGAGTCGACCCTTTCAGAAAATCTCTATGCAACGGATGATTTGAACAGGGATGGTTGGTCAAGCAAACGTAAAAAGACTGAAAGGGCAGACAGATAACCGTTAACAGTGCACAATGCAATTACTTGCTGGGCCAGAGATAAAACAAATAACAGGTCATCCAACAGTTTGGCCTGCAATGGATCAGTATTGCAAAGGCCACACCAAGCTACAAACTATGACGAGGACTAGGATGAGTTGGGTCATTCCTGATCTTCAGAACTCGGGCAAGAGAGGTAGCAGTGGAAAGGGGTAAAGAATTTCCATGCTCTATCCAGAAAGCATCCCTGAGAGACAGCCTTATTGGAAACTCCAAAGCGCAAACGTTTTGACATGGAGCGTTCTCTGCAGGGGCGGCTCCTCCATTAGGGCAGAGGAGCGTCGCCCCACTGCTTTCTCGCAGTGCGAGAATCAGAAACATAAAATGGTATTTTAAATATCATTTTATGTTTCTGCTTCTCGCGCTGTGAGAAAGCAGAATGCTATGCCTGGTTGGGGGCGGGCGAGTCGGGGAGGAGTGGCTTGCCCAATGCTGTGGGACTTGCCTGTTTGGTCGGCCCAAACCAGTCAAGTGCACTCTGCATTTTCTCTATGTAGGCTGCATGCGGCCTACATAGAGAAAATGGCCTCCCCATAGGCGCCTGGCTGGGCGCTGTCCTCACCAATCACAACGCTTCCATTGCAGCGTTGTGATTGGCTTAGGGGAGGGAGGCTGCCTGCTTCCTATTCCGGAGGCAGGAGAGCAGGAAAGCAGCAGAAAAAACGCGGGACCCGGCCAGGAGCAGAGGCGGCGCGGGACCCGGTAAGGTATGTTTTTATTTTTAAATATCCAGTACTGAGGCTGAAACATTGGGATCATAGCTTGAATGACCTGGCTTATTGTGGTGGAGGGAAGGCCCGAAACTGCACCGTATCTCCTGCTCAACACAAGTCTAGGAAATCTCTTACCTTTGGAGAGTCTAATAAGGAGGAATGTAAACACCAGAAGTGAAGTGGTGTTAAACTAGCAGGGAATCAGCCCTGAAAATGTTAATGCAGTCAGCCGGTCCAACATTAGCCAGATAAATAAATATCCATTTTGCCCCTGGAGACAAAAAAAAACCACAGACACCTTCTGTTAAGCTTAAGAATAAACTAATTTTACAGTATTTAAAAATGGAAAATAAAACTTTGAGACTTCAGGAATCTTTCAAATCTATTTTCCACCGCTTTGCAATGTGTTGGAAGTATTTTAAGCACATCTTTATAGTAGCCAAAATATGCACAAGGAGAGAAATTGAGACCATTCGCAGCTGTATATTTTGAAAGTGGTGGCCCACAAATTACTTCCTCATATCAGAATGAGCAAGTTGGTGAGGCGAGCAAGGTCAACCTCTGCTAGCAGGGCTTGAGAGATTTTCCTCCTAATGAATATTTTTAAAAGAAAGGGCCAAATGGTGCATCCTAGAACACAATTTTGATATAAATGGGGTAAAAATCCAACAGTTCTGAAGGGGGCCATCCTAAAATACTTTGGTATTGTGTCAGGCAAGCCTCATCATCCGCTGGGTGTTGACATTCAAGCAAACACTGAAATAATAGTGTTCAAAATGGCGGATAGTTAAACAGGTCACCAAAAATTATTCAAAGAGTTTTTTATACCACTGGCAGTTAAATCAATTAGATAGTGCTATGTCACAGGCATATCATGTTTCAAAATGAATGCAGTATCTTTTGCCACCTCCTTATCACAACAGGTACGGTAGCCCTTGAGAAATACAGACTTTTGCCCACTGATAGGTCAATGATCAAAGTCCTATTCAGGGGTGAAAATGGATCACTGTCCTAACGAGAGCACGAGGGAAGCTTTTCCTTATGGAAGAGGAGGCCTCACACACTTACTAGTGTCATGCTTCATCATCTGCAACCTCTCCCCACCCTGGTAGGACAGTGCCACCAGGGCGGACTTAACCAGGAGCGAGTTCTTAGATAAGGGTTACTGGACAATCAGAGGGGGATCCAGATAGTTAAAAATACCTTGTGGACAACCGGTGTATCACCTTTAATAATGGTGTCCACTGATATGTCTAAAATCAAGATGAGCCGTTGAAGCTGAGAATGATGACTCAGCCCGTCCCAATTAGCCAACATGTTTCTGCCCTCACAACGAGCTAATCAAGGTCAGGGGCATTCTTCAGGGCTGAGGATCCCGATCTAAACTCAATGATCTGACGCCAAAAACTAACCAATTAACTATCAGACTACTCAAGGCCTACCTGAATGATGATATTGGTTCAATGACCTATAAAAGAATAAAAATGAAAGCGATATTGTTTTAATCCTATTAGTATAATTCCCTTACTACTCCTCATTATATACACCCTTGTGAACACGCATGTGAAGAGACACTGCAAACTCACACGTGTTTAGGTGGAAAACCAAAAACATACAAACACATCATGTATTGCTGAATACACATGGATAGTCTCACTGTTAATAAGGAACCATGAAACTGAAGGTGTGAGTTCACAAGCTCCAGCACGGTGTGTCAATCTAGAGTTAAATAGACGTCACTGCATTGAAAAAATGAAAAGAAAAATCCTAACCCTTACCCCAAACAGTGGGGGATACCTGCTCCTCATTTGGGAAGGGGACGGTGTCCTTTGTAGTCGCACACAAGTAACACAAAACAATATAAACAAAAGGATAGTACATACATTGGCCTAATTGTGATGTGACTAAGAAGTCACTGACAAAATAGATGTAAAAGAAAACCTAAATCAGGTACTGTGGATCGGAGGGGTTGATGATGTCATGATCACTGAATCTCTCTTAAGAGGACGCTCGATAAATGTTCTGTCCATAGTAATAACGAGAGCCAAAAAACGCATGCTAGTATAATCTGGTGTGGTCACATACTAGTAAGAGGGTGGATAGAGCAAACGGTGCACTTGTAAACTGAGTGCTAGTATCAGTATCATTTTACACAGCTCAGATGAATATAAAAGATAATGATAATCATGTGCCCGCATCATCAGGAGGGGACCGCCAGGAGGATATAATGGTCAGTAGATACAACTGCAATGTTATGTAACAGTGCATGCTCACTGCCTTTTAGCACTAATGTGTTACACGCAAACCAGCCATCCGGTTGTTTTTAGGGATACGGAAGCCCTAGGGTAGTGTCCAATTTAAATTTCAACTACAAAGTACCCGTTCGTTCGCAAAAGGCCCAGATGATAAGGCGCCTATACTCACAAAGGTATGAGGTGATCCTCATAAGCATATTTGTCAAAAGTAAGCCCCCAGTATTAATATGTCACATACGGATACCAACGGCCCGGTAAATTTAGAGAAGGGAAGTGGGAGCCCTCAGGTAGTGCCAGATAAAGATTGTAAATCAGAAATACACATTCATACGTAAATGCAGGGCAGGTGCGTCCATTGGGGCGTAGCCCCACCGCCCGCAGCTCCTCGGCGTCTTTGAACCTAAGTAAACTGAATCAGTTTACTTAAGTTCAAAGACGCAGAGGAAGAACTGACAATCATGTCAGTCAGCATGACGTCGGACCGCCCACCCCTTCAGAGTCTGAAGGGGGTGGGCGATCCTGCGTCATGTTGACTGACATGATTGTCAGAGGGACCAGGGGCAGCAGGCAGCACTGCAGCACAAGTGCGCATGAGTGGGAAAGGGCACCGACTTTCGCGCCGTGCCCAGTCATGCGCACTTGTGTTTGCACTGGCTTGCGCATGCCCATTAGGAGAGCGAGGGTTGAGCAAAGGCTCAAACCTCGGTCTCCTAATGGGCAGGCGGGTGAGAGGTAACCGTGCCCTAAGCCAATCCTGGCGCTGCCAGCAGCGCCAGGATTGGCTGAGAGGGGCCATAGGCGCAATCGGAGTCGGACCCGAGGCGGCGCGGACGGCGGACCTGCTCAGGTAGGAATCGGATTTTCTTTTTTTATTTCCAAAATCCCTCCGGGCCCCCGGCACCCTCCCCCCCCCCCCCAGCGCGCGAGCCGCGGTATGGGTCACTGTGCTAGCTTGTGTGGAAAGTATCTCCTGGGTAATGGTTTCTGGGCGCCACCAGTCACTCGTAGAACTGGTACATTTGTTGTTGTTTTTTAGATTATCAGGGAATGTCAATCACTCCTAGAGTTGGTGAACTGAGTGCCGCAGGGAGCGTGTCCGTCACTCCTAGAGTTGGTGTACACTCAAGAGGCGCCGCATGCGAGTCAGTCACTCCTAGAGTTGGTGTACCGTGTGACGCCTGGTGCGAGTCAGTCACTCTTAAGAGTTAGTGCACTGAGTACAGCCTGGGTTGCCGGGTGCGTGCAGCGTCAGTCACTCCTGTACATTAGAGTTGCAAGGGTTGCAGGGAAAAGTATATATAGAACAGTGAGGATGCAACACGTTCTGCAGTGGTTTTATTTCGGGTGCTGGAGTAAGGCAGGGGCGCAGTAGTAGATGTACGTCAGCACATTTGGGGCGTATTCAGAGCTGCAGGAAGCTTTACAAGTCTGTGTTGGGCAGTAGCATTAGGGGATGATTCTGGGTGCTGGGATATGTTTTATTTCGGGTGCGGGATTAAGAGCGGGGGCGCAGTGGTAGTGTGTTAGTATCCTGTACATAGAGTGTGTCCCAGGTGTGTTGTTGAATGACACAAACAGCATCGCCACATCTTTTTACGTTCCTTTAGACACGTCTGTGCATTCATTGAGTACAGTAGTATAGGGACAGGACAGTAAGGGTCTTACTCTGGCGGCAGGAGTGTTCCTTGGGACTTGGATGGCAAAATCAGGGGGTCGGTCGTGTAGGTACACAGAATGTGTCCTCTATTGGAAAACGGCAGTGGGGTTGCATTCTGGATGCAGGAGTATGATTCGCGCTTAGGGCGAGATAGGAGTACTGATTTTGGATCCGGGATCTTATGGTATGTGCTGTCACGCTGCGGTGCAGTATGCCAATAATTTTACGCCCCACCACTTTCAAATGTCACCAGCCACCACTGCGTAAATGGCCCCGACTATCAGGCGCCCTTACACACATAGTACCAAATTGTCAATAGTGAGCCCCCAACAAGTGGTTAGAGAAAAGTGACCAGTTACAGGTCCCCATGGGGTCATAACTTATGTCGTGAAAAAGCCCACCGTGCGTGCCTAAATAACCTCTCCCTCTCCTAAGGGCTCTAGAGTATCTTTCCTCACTTCATTTTTTCTTGCTAGGCCAGTGAATCTTAACCTGTGGTCTGTGACACCTACTCAGGGGGACCACGATGTTTAGAAAAAAAAAATAATATTAGCAGATTAAGGAAGGATACATACGTTAAAAAGCAAAATGTAAAACATTAAAATGCTCTTGTGAAGAAAGTTGAAATAGGAGGATAAAAATGTAAAATGTAACTGGTATCTTTATCTGGAATGGTTCCCAACAGGACCCTTAGGTTCAGCACAGCTATGAATTTGGTGGTACCTCACTACAAGCTCTCCTCTTGGGGAGGTAGGAGCTTTTTGATCTGTACAACTCAAAACCTGAACAGGCTTCCTTTGGAAATTAAATCAGCCCCCTCTCTCTGGAGTTTCCACAAGCTTTTAAAAGCTTGTTATTTCACTAAATCCTAACTGTTCTCTATGTTTCTTTGGGCCAGATGCATCAAAGGGTTTTTGCAATTCTGTGTCTATGGGAAAATGCGCTAAGAAATAAAGGGCCATATGCATGAACACAGAGACACCTCTGGGTATTTCTTTGCACTTTACAAAACTCAAAATCAAATCAAATCTTGAATTGTGGGAGCAGTGCAAGTGCAGCAAAAGGAATCTAGTATGGACAATTTGAAGCCCCAGTTGGAGCACTGGTAAACGCTGACAAAAGAGAGCATGCAATTGGAACAAAAAACATACTACATTATTTCCTGGAGTACAGCATATCACTTTGTCTTTTAGAAATAAAACTAAATTTTGAAGCAATACAACCTTTTGATTAAAATTAAAATTCAGATTTTTGCTATGTTTTAGTTTGTGAATTAAATAAAATATTACATAATTTGTGCATTTGATGTACACTTGTTTCTTTATATTTTAGTGTATTGTGTTGAGGTTTAAATCATAGATATTGCTTAGTTGAGGGTCACTAGCTTCCAGAAGTGATTCAGACACTACGGAGTAGTAGATTTAATATATTACAAGCGTTTATAAAATCCTCCACACACGTCATGCAATAATAACCACATAGCAGTAAATGATTGGATACCAAAGTACTACATTAAGCAATAAAGTCTCCTGAACTCACCATGAATTATCACTAAAATATCAGTGTAGAAATGTTATTAATACCATTTTACTGCCTGAATCATGAACTTGATTGACAGTATCAGGAAATACCAACATTTCATGACGAAATACATTTTTGTTTTATTTTGTATTTATAAATTAGCTCAATTAACCCAAAGAATCTTGCCATTTTCCTGAAAAAGGCATATTTTTGCCTCAATTATAAAAGTTTAATTTTTAGTAAATGCCTTTTGGTCCCCAAATATCAGCTTGTAATTTTCAGCAAGCAATCAAATTTACTACTTCCATTCACGCCCATTCTCAATCATCAAAAAAGATGACCATCATAATGGCAATGATTTTCACCAGCATTATGACATGGACAGCCAGAATTTGTCCAAGAATGCATGGATAGTCAGAACATTCCCAAAGAATTTCCAGAATTGGGACATTTTTAATGCAGAGATATACAGAATATTGCAAAGGCCCACAATATGGCATTAGTAGGCCTCTATTATGCTGAAGATAGCTAGGATGAGTCACTATTATGGAAGCATAGCCATAATCTCATCATGTGGACGTATATGTACTAATGGGCTACTGTCATGCAGGGATAACTAGAAAGTCACCAAGAATGTCCTCAAAATGTCCAGTATGGGTACCCCAGTCTCAATCCCGCCAAACTCTTGAACTTGCACCCACTTATGCACACATACTTTCACTCACACACAGAGATGCAGGCAGGCACACACACGCATAGGCTCTTCTTTTTCCCATGCACTTCATTTAGGGGTTGTGCTGAGATCCCTGGCTTGCCCTTTGTGACCCCTGGTGCGGTCTTTGCGACCCCTGCCCTCAGAGGTGGCAAAATCAATGTCAAAAGCACAGGGTCTATGGGCTCCCACCTCCTCATTTTCTGCCCATGTAAAAGTGAATATTATTGTTTGGTTTACTGTGAAAGTAATACAAAATGAAGCACCAGGAGCTGATAAGAGAAGTTTACTGCAAGCTGAGGTAAGTAAAAAAAACAATGCTTTTAATGTATGTTGTGTGCATGCTTGTGGGAGAGAATGTTTGTATGAGAGAGCCTGTGTATGTGAGAACATGTGTATGTATGAGCATATGTATGTGAGTGAAAATGAGGGAGTGAGAGTCAGTGACACGTAATGAATGAGAATGAGACTACTTGTCTGTAAGTGTGTGTGAATCAGAGTGAGTGAGAAAGAGTAAGTTAAAGTAAGAGTGACTGCAAGTGAGAGGTTGGGTGCCTAAGAATGAACGAGTAAGAATGAGTGTGAGGAGTGCTAGAGAGTGTGTTTTAGAATAAGTGTGCATGAGAGTGAGAGTATGTGCATTTGTGAGAAAGAGTAAGAGTGAATGAGAATAAGTGGGAATGAGTAAGAGTGAACAAAAGTGATTGTAAGTATGAGTGAGCGAGAGTAAGAGTGAAAGTAAGTGAAAAAGTAAATGAATGAGCGGGAATTAATGAGTCACAGTGAATGAAAATAGGGCATTGAGAATATAATTGAGTGCAAGTGTGAGTGAATGAGAAAATGAGTGAGTCAGAATAGGACTATGTGAGAGTGACTGTGTGGAAATGAGTGAGAATTAGTAAGAGTGAGTGAATGAGTACAAGTGAGGGAAAATGAATGTCAGTGAGAATGAATATGAGTGAGTCAATGTACATGAGCATTAGTGAGAATGTGGTGTTATGTTTGATCACCTGCCATTGGCCCCGACATTCTCAGGGTAATTCTTGGCTTATAGAGGCACACATGGCAAATCACTGGTGCTGGCATACTGTACACAATTCTTAGCATCACAGGCAGCTGTGACAAAATATTAGCACTGGCAGAGTGGAGGTACATGTTGGCATAATGTGCACCCATCGTGAAATACTGACATAATAGATGTAATTCTTGGTTCTTAACATAAGAGGAACCTGTGGAAAATGCTGGCACATTGGAGCCATTTCTTGGCATAAGGGCGCTTTTCAGTCCTCCAGCTCTCCTCCTCCGTGTTTATACCCAATAGAAGTGTAAACAGCGCAACAGGAGAGACAAGTGGAAACTGTAACTGACAGCTTCTGCATGTCTATGCCTTTTCTTCTGGACAACTAAGCAGTGGGACGGGATCATAGGCGGTCTTTGCTGGAACGAGGGATGGCACTTGCAACGCAATTGCTCAGGCAAAGCTAGAGGCCTTTTCTTTAGTTAGAAAGAAAAAAGTTATGAGTGAAATGCTTGAATTAATCTCAGCCATTGCTGATCTCCATTTAGAGTGGGCACAAAAGATGGACTTGAACGCTGACCTGAGAAATTACCAGTGGCTGAGTTTAATTCAAGCATTCCACCCATCACGTATTTGTTTTTTTAAGTAAACCAAAGCACGATAGCCTTCACACATTTAGAAAGAGCATTTTAGCTCACCCGTATGCATACGTGCAATGTGCCTGCTTTGCTAATGACTCACTGAATGGCACCTGAGAAGGTGCATGGCTTCACCCACCACACCGTAATGGGCCAGCCCAATTAAGAAAAGTACATAGTGTTTTATTGTGTTTCATCAGTCAGGGACAGTGGAGGACCTGCTGGTCTTTATCTATGAGCCACACCTATTCAGCTATTAACATATATGCCAAAATCATAAAAATGTATGAATCAAAACTGTGCTGAGTGTGTTGGTGCTAATTTTTAGGTCTCACCTAAGACAGTGCACATGAGCTGTCACTTTCAAGAGATATTGTATATGACAAGGGGCTTGGAGCCAGCCCATTGTTTACCATTTGTTGGCTTCATTGTCACACTAATTTGCTGCCTCCTAATTGGCCAGCGTGAGCCAACTTCACTTCTTTCGTGTGAAGTATGGATCAAATAATAATTGGGCACCTTAATTATGGTCTTTAAGCTGCTCGTGTTGTGATTTAGGTACTATTTTTCTTTCTTCTTCCCCTGTCATCCTTGTCCACGTTGCTTCTTGTTTTACACCTCCCCATTGTCCATGGTGCTTTAAAACCCCGCCCCACCTTACGATGTCTTTGGTGCTTTACAACTGCCCCCTCCTCCCCCACACCGGTTGGCTGTGATGCGTCTAACCAACCCGCGACCCCCCCACTGCTCATGGTGATTTACAACCCCTCCCAACCCCTGTTGTCTGTGTTACTTTACAACCCCTCCCACCCCTCACTGTCTCTGGCGCTTTACAACCTCTCCTAATCTTTGTTGTCCATGGTGCTTTACAACCACTTCCATCCCCATTCTCCGTGCTGCATTAAACCCCCTCCCAACTCCCTTGTTTGTGTTGCTTTAAACCTCCTCTCACCCCATGTTGTCATGTTCCTTTAAACTTGCTCTCATCCACCACTGTCCGAAATTGTTCAAACCCCCCTCCCTCCCACCCACCTGTTGTTAATGTTGCTTCAAACCCACTCCCGCCGCCCGTTGTCCGTGTTGCTTAAAACACCTGCTATCCTCGTTGTCTGTATTGCTTCAAACCCCTCCCACCCCACTGTCCATGCTGCTATGAAACTCTCCAACCTCATGTTGTTCGTGCTGCGTCTAAACCCTCTGAACTCCATTTTCTGTGTTGCCCCCTCCACCCAAAAATAGCGATTTGACACAGCCAGTGCTGGCTCATTGCCATTCCTTACTGCTCCCCCCATTGTCCATTCCCTCCCAACCCCACCCGCAAAAAAAAACAAAAAACCTAAGCGCTATGTCGTGGCCTGCACTTGTGGAAATGTGTAATATTTTACGTTAGCATAAGCAACAGCCATTTTGGCTGTGGTGTCCATTTCGTTTCCTTCGTAATTCTTCCGTCCTCTGCTGCTTGTCTTTTCACTCTGCTTGTGTTATCTATTTTAGTGACTTCCTGACTCAGCTAAAGCAATGTACGTGCTGATGGTTTGTAGCTGCCAGTGCACCTGTCTCAGATGTTAACTGTCGACCATTTGCTGCTGCCATAAGCATTCCTGCTCCCCCTCCCACTTTGCTGACCACATAGTTATTCATCTGCCCTTGTTTGCTGATAACTATTTCTAAAACTTGTTCTTCTTATTTCTGTTCACATGCTTACAGTGCAGAAAACTGGTATAAAAGGGAAGATGGTTTGTGAATTCAGTGTACTACCTCCTGCAGCACTTGAGAGTGTTGTGTGGACGTGGTCCCACTCATGAGTGATTAATAAACTTGTTATTTATTCCAACTCCAGTGCCGATCTCTATTTTGTTGGTCTTTGGACCCGTGGACAAGAGGGTGACCCTGCACCAGTGTACCCCTAAAAAGGTACATTTCCACACACTGGCGATATCTATTGGTTTGCCAATGCTTGTTTGTATTGTGCCTTTATCAAAGTTCTCACACAATGGCAGATATGGGGATAAAGGCACAGGGAGTACACAATTTGGCCAATATCAAGAAATTTGGTGAAAAAGGGGAACAAGATTTCAACACTGCACTGCTTGTTCCACAGCCTTTAACTTACCACTATACCACATTTTGGTCAATAAGCAGTACAAATGGGTGTTGTGTCCCCTGGGGTAATATCTAAAGTGTGTAGGGTTACACTCCAGTTTTCCTATCATACAGTTACTACCAGAGTTTAGTCTACGTGTAGGAAAGTAGGATCTGCTTTCATGGTCACCCCCACTTTTTGCTGGTGTCATTATGTTTTACTGACTAGTCTGACTTGGATCCTGCTAATCAGGACTCCAGTTTATGTGCTTGTCCCCTAAATTGGACATGGCATGTACTTAGGTACACTCCAGATTGCCTACTGGTGTACCCTTGTAAGTCCCTAGTATATGGTACTAAGATACCCAGGACATAGGCACACCAGGGGTCCCCCATGAGCTGCATGTATTATGCCACCCATGAGAGATCACACAAATTGTACTGAGTAAGCTGGTGCTAGCCCCACTTATGACAGATATAAGATTCCTTATATCTGAGGTCACTACACTTAAAACGTATAAGTCACCCCTAATGCAGGCCTTTCAATCCTGAAGGCAGGGTGCTCGGTTATAAGTGGGAGGGTGTCCCTGCATGAGCAGGGCACCCCTACAACCTTCAGAGTCCATTCTACTGGGTTGTAAGTGCATCAGTAATTACGATACACAGAGTGGACATGCATCATTACGCGATGGCTATCTCTAAACTGGCTGTAACGAACCTTGTTGTGTTTGGTATCAAACATGTTGGAATCATACCCGCAAACTTATGATTCCATGCACTGTAAAGCTCCTCCTGGAGGCCCTTAGTGCTCCCGGTACAAGTCTTCTAGAACCGGACAGCAAACTATGGCTGCTGCCGACCAAAGACACAAATCTGCCCTCCTGCTGCTAGGCCAAGCTCGAGCAGGGGAAGGAAGGACGATAAGTTTCCTGTCAGAGGGACGTGTGACCACCTCCCAGACAGGGGTTAGTGTATTGGGGCAGGGTGGGGGCGCTTGCCAGCGCCACTAGACTGCTTTGTAGGGCACATTGGGTGCCCTCCTTGCATACTCCAGAGAAGCTATTGGGTCCTGCTCTGGCGCAAAACTGGACAAAGGTCATGGGAGTATCCTCCCCACTGTCCAGCCCCTCCTCTGAGAGGGACCCCTGACTCGTCCCAACCCTTTCCTTAGGGTTCTTAAGGGCTCACCTGTGGGTGGGTCCCTAGATTCGTCATGGGGCAAGATTCAGATCCAAACCCACTTCAACTGTCTGGGCACTTTGGACTTCGCTTTGGGAACCGAGACTGCAACTGGGAAGACTCCTGCTGCTCCTGGTCCTGCCAGTCTTCTGCAATGTCAGTGCCTGTGCCCCATACAGGCTCTTCACAAGGCCTGTGGACATCCAAGACACCCGAAGGAATCTCCCTTGGAGTGAAGGAGTCACTCCCCTGCATCTGCAGGCACCGCAACAAAGCTGACCGGGCTGCTCTTCGCGAGCTCCTACTGACTCCGAAAGGTTAAGCAACAAAGGTGGTGGTTCTGCAATTCCCTCGAGGCCTGCGATGACTTCATAGCAAGTTTGAAGCCAATATCCCTCGTCTGAACTGCTGGAGTAGTACCCCTGTGCACCGCGTTGACTTGCAGTTGCCAAGGCTTGTTGACTCTCTCCTCCAGAGAGCTTCGGGCTCCAAGAAGCTCCAGCCTCAAGCATTTCCTGCAGCCAAGATCTTCACCTGCACTGCATCCTTTGCACCGTGGGCCTTCATCCGTTGGTGAGCTGCTCGAGGTCCTCTTGCGACTCCTGTGCCTTTGGCCCGTGGGTCCTCTTGAGGGTCTTCTTTGGCTCCAGTGGACTCCTCTGCTTGTTCGGGGCCTGCTCAGACTTACCTGCTCATGGTGAGTCACTTGGACCTTGCTGGTCCCGACACTGCACCTTTTTCTACGACTAGGTTGGTTGCTGTTGCCAAGGCTTGTTGGTGCCCCTGCAGGATACTGACCCCTTGGCTCTTGACATCCGTGGTGGGACAGCTCGTGAACGGATCCTGGTATTCCACAGCGTCGCCTGGTTGCACAGCTGCAACTTCAAGGGCACCGTCAACTCTCCTGTATCTCCGACATTGGTGGGCATTCGTCTTCTGTGCCTCCTGGGCACTCCTGAGCGGCATAGACTATGTCCCCTCTGCTTGCAGGTACCTCTCATCTTGAATCCACCTTTGGGTTCCACCGGACTCTTTCACCTTCTTCGGCACCGGCATCTTCACTTAAATCTTGAAAGGATAGATAAGCAGCAGGGGATGATTAAAGCTGCACCACCCAACTAGTCACTATACTTTGGTCTGACAATTCTCTATTGGCATTATTGCCCATCTCCAAGGTCCGCTGCTGATGGACCCTACAGTGAAATTACATGAAAAACAAGGCAAAGAGAGGCAATTGTTTTATGTATTGCCTCTCTTTGCCTTGTTTTTCATCTTCACTTAAGTCCTCCATTGTGGTCTACGGCGGTTTCCGACGTCACTTCGCACCTATGCACCTGGCTTCCCTGGTGTAGGTATCCTGGTTCCTGGGGTATCCACGGGCGGGGTGACTCTCCAACCTTCCATCTTCCGCAGGGTTTCTTCAGGGTCAGCTGGGAAGGGTCCTTCTTTAAAACTGCAATCGCAACTTACCCATTGACTTGTATTGAGCACAAGGTTGTGTTCCCATTCTGCACACGACCTCCGTGGTGTTCGTAGATACTCACCTTGGGTGGTTCTTTTGGTCCACGGCTCTTCTACCTCTTCGGGGTCCATTCTCGACTTAGGTCGTGGTTCACATTCCACTATTTTAGTATATGGTTTGGTCTTGTCCTGGAGACCACAGTGTATTTGTGCTACTTACGTGTTCTGTGATCAAAGTATTGTATGTATTGTGGCTATATCTCCGGGTAGGAGATATTGCAATGTGTTAGTGAGTGTTTATAATAAATACATATTTTTTTAGCTACACTGTGTGGTTCTTTTTTACTTAACCTATACCATAAGATTAAGTACTGGTAAAACAAGATGCTTTACACTCCTTCTGGACTAAGCATGAAGGCTGCTCTCCACAGCTACCACCTAGAGAGCTTTCTAAGGTTGTCTAAGACCACTAAAATCACCATAAGGGTTGTCTGGATTAGTGCAGGGTACTACACTTATATAAGTGAGTACCATATACTAAGCCGGCCTCCTACACTACGGATGGACAATCTTGTCAAAAACAGGGAGCAGTGGAAAAAGTTCAGAAAGTTATTTTTCAAGAGCAGAGAATTTGTCACTAGGGAAGGCTGTGTTAGAAAACACCTGGTTTTAAAGTTTCCATCGTGCTTAACTAGACTAGATAACTGGGGATGAGCTTGTTCTAATGGAAAGACTCTAGTATGGCCCTCCGCAGGAAATGCTAAGTGTGTTGGTGACTCTGCCTAGACTTTTTAATTCAATGTTTATTACCTGCATATTTAGTAGACAAGCTAGACAAGCTGCTAACAGATGTAAATTCTCTCAGTTTCACAGCTAAACATAACCACTGAATCACATGTAGTGGCGGAATGCTGGTGTCTGCCCATCTCAGTGAATTGGCTGCCATGCTGGGTGGGGTTCACCAAAGGTATTTTAATAGCACTACACCCTGAGATAAGTCCGTTTCTAAACATTGTCAATGTATGCAAATAATGAAATGAAGATAGACCGACTGGGAGGCCAATGGCCAAGGGACATTTGGAAGCAGGTGGTCATTGGGCAGTATATATGGTGAATACTGTAGTTGACATCATCAAGAAGAATTACCTCACTATAGCCTTTTTTGGTGCCTATTACTGTCTACCCCGGGAAGTCCCTCTTGTTTTTTTTTTTTTTTGAAGGACTCTCACCCACTAGGGTTACCAGTGGCATGCTTCATCATTGAGTCCTCGCCCAGATACAGTCTGTATCTGGATGGGGTCAAGCTTGATAGTCAAGTGAGCTCTTTGTGTGTTATTGTGGGGGGATCTAAATATAAAATTGCCTAAAGGTATCCTTATGTCTCTAAAGTACATTCTGGAGAACCTCTGGCAAGGTTAAAAAGCAGGGGATGATGTGATAGAGTAGGCAATGTACACAAACATCACTGGGTCTACCTATTTCAGTCATTAAAGTTTGCCTTACTAGCCAAACAGCTTTCCTCAAGACCAAAGATCCCTAAGCTGAACCCCAATCTGGGTTGCTATATTTTATATTTCTGCATACTCTGAGCACTATTCTCAGTCGCATATAAGTAGGTCAGAGAAGAAAAATCCTTAGCTAAAGCTATAACACCATGTGTCCTAAGTAGTGACAACATTCAGTGGGCACTGTGCACAAATTCATATGGTGTGCTCACACATGGACATGCAATTCCCTTCCCTTCTTTATCAGACCATATTATTAATATCCAGAAGCTACTGCAGAGCCTTGTGACTTAGCATTGCTTTATCTAACAATGTTTCTGTTGGATAAAGCAAATCATTGACTGTGTGGTAATTTGGATGGAATGTTCCTGTCTTGGCAATATTCATCTTAAAAATAAATGTCTGCTGTCACGTAGGGAGGTAAACGTGGATGTCCTGTACATATTGATTAACTGCAATGTTATGTTCCACTAGGATTTTCCTCACAGGCTTTTTGTATGCAATGAATAAGACTGGAGCAAAAATTGATACACTATACTGTTGTGGAAAGAAAAAGGAATGCAAGAACTCGGTCTTTACAAAATGGCATCACTAAGACATGAAGAAGGAGAGTCAATTAAAAAAGAACACATTATGAAGTTAAAGTTTGGCTATAATAGGCAGTCACATCCAGTAATCCCCTCTTTTATTGCATGTGAGGGCCCAAATAACTAAAGTGATCCATGAAAAAAGCAAAGTAATATCCAAACTGTACAAGAGACATTTATGGACAAAGATCCCATGGGGAAGAGTCCTAACAGAAGATGTGGAATCAATCAACTTTGAGAAGAAGAAACAAGCTGCCGGAAGGCCCGGAACCACACTAGCCACATCTAGGAAAAACCTAGCCAGAACCTCCTTTACTCTGTGATCTCAAGCATGGCATCAAAACAAGGCTGCAAACAACACCCAGCAGCATCAAACCACCATCCAGTCCAGGGTACAACATGCAAAGGTATCTAACCCAGGGAACACCAGGCAGAAATATTCAGTCAAGGAAACAACATACAATAGATATTCCAGCCAGAGAACATCATACATTGACAGCAAATTCATGACGCATGGGATGAAAGCAAACCCATCTAAGCAGGAAACATCTGCCAAGTTGAAACTAGGAAGAACTAGCCAAGAAGTAGATCTTGAAGAACCTGTAGAAAACAAGGCACTAGAGACAGCAAAAGGAAAAGATCTCCAACAGGCACAAAAAGAGTCAATAGGCACATCATTTGTACTAGGCAAGCATGACCAACAAATGAGTATACAACATTCTAGAATTTTGGGAGGCACATGAAAGATGGAGGCCAAGGAGCAGCAAAGAGCAATTTGGGGTATATAGAGAAAAGCACTGAGAGAGACAGCTGCCACAAACAAAATATACATGTACAAAACATTTTCTAGAAAACATAATTTATAGAAAGTGGACACAACTCGAGGTGAGCCACATGAATACAGTAACTAAAGAGAAAGAATGGCAGGATATTGGAAGAACCCCAGCTATTGTGGAGAGACATGTGAGGCACTTGATGGAAATACAAATTCAGCGAGTTCAGATTCCGTTGCAGGACGGCCATATGGCAAAGAGTAACATGACAGATGGCCACCAGTTAGAAAGTTGGAAGAAAAGCCTGAAGAGCAGGATACTATAGCCCAGCCTGAAGCACTAGGCTAACATCCCACCACTGGAAAGCAGTAAGACAAGTCACTGGGCAGTTAAGATATAAAATGCCACACAAAGGATAATGGGCTGAGAGACACTGCAGTGCCATGACAAGATCAAAGAGAATAGGAGCTGCTACCAGTGTCTGGCCCAAGGTTGCAAGCACTGCAGAAATGTGCAAGGAAGGCAGGAAAATGCAGCGCAAGATAGCTAGAGAACAGGTGAGAGGAAAGTATATATCTGCACTTCAAGAAAGGTTGATAACTGTCCGGGAGGGCAGGAGGGATATTATACTCACCTCAATATCTTTCATTAAATCTTGGCACCTGGGCACCCAGCTTGCCACTTGCCTGTGGCCTCCAGTTCCTGCTTGATGCATTCTGATCCGGTGACACCGCCGCTGCCCGGGATTTCCCGCCTGGGTTTTCACGACCAGGTTTTCCAACTCACCGTTCTTCCCACCACAGAAGCCGCGCCCACCCCTGGACCTACTTAATGCAGGCCACAGTACGACCGCGCAGCGGACGCACACAGTGGGCACACCAAAGACAAGCCTCTTGCCCTCCCGCCCCCGTAGATACACCATCGCCGAGCTCTACACCCTCGACCCTGGATGCTGCAACAAACACTGCCACTGCGCCTACCCACGCTAGGACCTTTCACCTGCACCTACTGCCACTTCACCTGCCACAGCACACACACCAGTCCACTGACCAACCCCACTCCAAATACACTACAGCCACCACTTGAACAAATACACCAATTCGCATGCGCTCTTCTCAACACATGCTCACTATGCAAACACACCAGTGAGATTTGGGACCTCATTTCCCACCACACACCGACACCCTAACGCTCCATAATGCTGACCTTAATAACTCACTGTGACCCTCAAAAGGTCCCAGTTTCTGTGAGATAAGGAGCTTAGAAGGCCTTTATTAACATAGCCTTGTATACCATGCTTGCGGACATTTCTTTCCACAATTGTTGGAGGTAAAAGCGCAGAGACATCCAGTACCCCGCACACTGCGATATATCTCTATTTTTAACAGTGCCAACCTGCATGAACTCCTATAACGTCACAATCAGGGTGTAGTAAAAGCAATTGGTAATCCTGCTATTATGCATAAAGAAGACATTCACAATACACATTTTTATTTTAAAGAAGCAGCAAACAAACTCTTTCGCGATGCTTGGGGTGACGCGCATGTACATAGAGAGACTTTGGGCGCAAGAAGAATGTAGGCTGTGCACACGCATGTTCTCAGTCTACAGGGAACATAGTTCACTTCTACTGATCACTACACGGTATGTTCTCACCACCGTGCTCGTGCTGCTGAAATCATGGAAAAGGGAGTAGTCTTTCACCACTATGAGGGTAGGCTTTGGGCACCCCTCTGGTCCAAATAGACCGCAATCCGAGAGACAGGCCTATGTCATGGCGCACACATGCGAACCGTGTTCAACCATCACAACAAAAATCAACACCATGGATCCAGACTTCATTGCATTTGGGGGGAATCAGGGCAGGGGTACACATACGTCACAGTGCAAGGGATTTTTCTATCTCAACACCACCACAAAGCACAAATACTACCGATATGACCGCAGAACCTGGATATGGAAATACGCATCCTGCAGATTAAGTTACACAATCGAGAATCCAGCTTCTAACATCAGCAACACTTGATTGAGAGTCAGGATCTTCAACTTTTCTTTCTTGAGGTAGGCGTTTAAGTCTCTGAGGTCTAAGATCGGACACAGATTGTTGTCCTTCTTGTGAACAAGGAGGTCACAAGAGTAAAATCCTTGCCTCTTTCCTGCTGCAGCACTAACTCCAAAGCTCCTTTTTAGGTCTCGCCTGAGCCAGCGCGCATGTGCTGCTCTGCGAGGCATTTAGTAAGGGCTTTTCAACTCTGAACACACGCTCGTGCGTGTGCTTTTTTTTTATTAACCCGCGATTGGCCTTTGCATGCGCCTTTCTAAGAAAGACAGCACGCAATTGGCCCAAGGCGGGTGCATGTCCTGCCTTCTTTCTCCCCTGGCCTAGGGTGCTTGGGAGCGAGCATCAGCGCCATCTGTTTCCAATTATTGCGCCCGCTCTCGCGTTCGCGTTAATTGGAAACAGATGGAGCTTGTGCTGGCCCTGGTGCACTTTTGCTCCAAACACGGCGCTTTCACTTTCGGCCGCGTTTGTTATTTCCTTTTGCTGAGGCTTGTTATTCCTCGCCGAGCCCCGGCCTCCCTTCTCGAGTCCCTGCCCCCTCTGGGAGGAGCCTGCCAACAAAACCTTTCTCCATCCCACTTGTGGAGTTTGATTCTCCCCCACCCCCTTGTTGTCCCCCTCTGCACCCTCTCCCCACCGAAAAGAAAATCTATCTATTTTAAGGTGACACGTAAGACTGCGGGTGGCTGCTGTGTCGGCAGATCGCCCTGCTTCCTGCGGCGCCTGGTAAATAAATGTCTTTTCTTCCTGGTGAATGCCTCGCCTCCCCGGATTCCTTCTCCCCCGTCTCCTGATGGGGTTTATTCACTCCTGTCATTTCTGCAGTTAATCTGCCCTCAAGACTTGGCCAGACCTTCCCCTGGGTGGCCAGATGGGGGCCGGTCTGGCTGGGGGCTAATGGCCGGCAAGAGCGCAGCTTGACGACAGACTCTCCCCAACCCAACAGACTTGCTGAGGTTGTGGTGACCCACTGGCAGGAAACTGGCTCTGGTCTAGCCCTGCAAGCACTTTTTTCAGCATTAACTCTTAGTCACTACATTCTCCAACAGCACAGTCAGTTTTCTGGGGGTAGCTCTGTTGCCGCCTAAAAGCAGCACTATTCAGCATTCGGCGCTAAAGACGTCACAAATCAATAGGTACATCCATAAATAGGTAAGCACAATTATCTAGGCTCGTGGCTTTTCACTCGAATGAATAAAATATTTAATTAATTAGCACAAGAATGAATGAGTGAATGAAACCTTTATATCGAAGGCAGCGAAGTCATTCGCCTGTAGTAGCCCCTGCTAAAGAAGATAAGCCTTGGTGGTAAGAGGTGGTGCGGGCACACGAGAAGTGCGGAGTGAACCCTCTATAGTCTCAGCAAAGAGGCCAAAGACCGTACTTCTGACAATCTGCGCTGCTCCCGATGCTTCCTGGCTTAGTTTGGTGCAATGAGCTCGTGAAACGAAGGCCGAGGGCCTAGAGGTGACTCGGATAACAGCATGACCCAAAAGTGATCAATTTAACACCGCGGCCTAGAGGTGGAAGGCTCGTAACCTAAACACTGAAGTGAATCGGCTAACACCAGTTCAACCCTGTGACTTGTGACACCTCAGTTTCCACTAGTGCCCAGAGTAGTGCTTAGATGTAATTCATTTGGCATTCATGTCCAGAAAAGACGAATTTGACCGAATTCTGCTCCCACTGCTGTATGGAAAGGGGCGGGGGTACCAGTTGCGCAGCGCTAAAGGGATTCAATAACACGACGTGTAGCGATTTTGACCGGGCAGTGTGTGCTGCCCAAACACTGGGCTGCTGTATTGTGTAGATAACTTGTATCTTTCCATCTCGTTCGTTTTTTTACTTTTCTGATATCGTTTTTCTTACTTTCGCTGTAAAACCCAACCACACACTCTCTCTCCTGCCCGACTTCATTTCACGGATCTCTGCTCGTTTCTACCCCACGCCTCTATTTTCTTCCCTTGTGCCGTCCTTTCGCTGTCTCCATTCTCGCCTACTTCTTTCTATAATTCCAGTTCAATCTGGTCCCCTATAAAGGAGATCCCGACCTGTTGACAGATCTTTTTCCAATTACTCTTATCACAACATGGCAAAATAATTATTGGTCCCAAAGGCGAGACCTATTGGCTATGCCAATGCTTGTTTAGGAGTGCTGCCACTTCTTGTTGTAGGATGGCGAGGTGATCTAGAGAGGGGAAGGAACACTGGGAAGAATGGGGGCAGAGCCTTAAACACGGGAAGGGTGTAACCTCTTTCTAGGATTTGGAGGACCCTCTGATCCGAAGTAATGGCCCTCTTGGCTTGAAGAAAAGAGGACACCCACCCTCCCACAAGCTCTGAGTGGGTTTGGGGAAGCAAACTAGGTCTGCTTGCCTGGTGGTGCGGGAGAGGAGGAGGAAGATTGCAGGGTGGATACTTTGCCATTTCTTCAGACTCTAACCCTATACTGTTTACCTAGCAGGTTTTGTTGCTTCTGGGATTGAAGAAGGAAGGGTTGATGCTGTTGAAAGGAAAATTCCCCCGAGAAGTCACGAAAATGCAGAAACTGGTGATAATCACTCATAGGCGGCAATTGATGTCCCAAGGAGTAGACAGTTGCTTTGTTGGTCTTAAACCTATCAGCCCCGGGTCTGCCTTATCTACAAAAAGGCACTTACCGTCAAACGGAAGATCCATGAAGTTTAGGAGAGAAGTTCGATGTACAGAGCCTAGAACACATGAAGAGCGAGACAAAGGTACCCATACCTCGAGGCACGGAGTCGACTGTGCCCAGTTCTGATTTTATTTAGTAGTTTGATACCTTCTGGTCATCCTGGACCATCTCTTGGAAGCGCACACTCATCTCTTTCGGAATGTGAGGCTCTCCTGTATGGAATGGTTGTAGTGTGCTAAGAAGCAGGACATAGTTAGGGACTTTAATGCCATACTCCCCGCAGAAAAGTCTTTTCCCCAAGGCTTCCAGGCACTTGGATTACCTGCCCAAAGGGGTAGTCTGGAAGGTTCCAGTCGATTGTCCTGACAAACATGATGCCTGTATGACCAGACATTCAGGCGATGGATGGAAGGAAGGAATTGAGGGTCTCCCGGGGTAGGGCAGTAGCAACAAGCCACAAGTCTGTTGAACGCTGGTGCGAAAGTGGGCCTCTCCCACGCCACCAGGATGGGATCCAGGAGTGCATCATTGAAAGGCAGTAAGAGTTCCGCAAATGGCACTGTCTGCAGGAGGACTTCAGTGAGAACATTGGACTTGAATTCCACTGTCAATAGTTGAAGTTCCAGCACCTCAGCAACTTTCCTTATCACAGAGTGAAACATCATCATCTCTGGCGTGGGGAATGCAGCTGGGAAATTCATTTCCATCACCGGGTATGTGTTCAGCCCACTTGCGGACAATAGGCCTATATATTTCGGACCCTGGCAATTGCCTTCATTGTGGCCTAAGGCATACATGTTTAAAGGATCTGAGTCTGATCAAAAATGTTGCAGATCCAGTTTCTATATTCCTTTTCCTCCATCGGCCTTTGTGCTTCCCTGCGCGACCTCTGTTTTCGCACGACTTAGGGGACTGGCGGCAAATTTGGTGCCAGAGATGGAAATGGTGGAAGTGTGGCCAGACATGTAACAGGTGGATGCAGCGTGGTGTACCAAAGAGATGAATCAAAGAATGGATCTGGTGTTGGTCCAGGTAAAATGGCGCCAAATGGCACTGGGCCAAAGTAAATGGACACTGGGAGGCTGTATGGCATTACAGGTTCCGAAGGCGCACATACTGGTTCCAATGCTGGGGCAAAATCAAATGCATGGCATGAGGAATGCCACTGGGTCTCAGCCTGGAGTCAGAAATTCGGGGAAGGCTGGTGCCTGTAACTCCAAGAGGGATGTCCCCGGCACCCGAAGAGTCAGAGGAGGACAGAGGTGGAGACTGATGTGGCTCTGAGCATAAAAATGGGATCTGACTTTGCTGCTCTGGGGTGGGCGCTATGTGTCTTTTGTGAATTCATCTGCTGCCACTTCCGACATTGATATAAAGCCAGCACTCCCCACTGGCAATATGAAAGCTTTGAAGTTTCCAGACTCCGATTGACGGCAGGGATCATTCTACAGGTGAGCAATCTGCAGGTAGAAGTACCCATCAGACTAGTATGATATTTAGCGTACAGGCAATATACAGGCATATCGTGTGTTAATTATTTTTTATTCTTAGAGTTTGGGGAGCGTACGTATTGCATACTATTTTTATATAAATAATTTTATATAAATGGAATGAAAGAACTCTAGCAGAACAATCACATAATTAAAAGAACTTCACTGAGAACACAACCACTGTTAATAAATAATAAATGCATCTACTAAAAATAAAAGATGGGGCGTGATGAAGAAAACTTAAAAAGAAAACAATCATAAACCTCCAAAATCAAAACTTCGTGTCAATGGAAGGAAACCCTCCAATATCCAGATAGAGACAGAGGTGCCCTCTATCCCCTCTACTCTTTGAGTAATATCTGGAATCCTAAACTCAGAGGATCTGCCGAAACAAAGGGATCTCAGAAGCCAGGCTATTTAAAATGATCCCACTCAGCAGAGGGCATCCTGGTCTCCCCGTCAGATCCAGTGACATCTCTACCAACCCTTTTGTGGAGCCGCAGGGCTCAAACTAAATATGCATAAAGCAGAGCCACCATTCGGGTTTAATTCTTCCTCCGTCAAATACCTAGGGTTTCAACTAACCTCATTCATTCCGAGCCTATACCTCAGTGCAGATTTTGAAGGAAAAAAATACAGTTGACAATGCCATGGCTTTTTCATGCGAGTCCACTGTGGCTTGCATCACCCTCAGCCACGGACAGATGCCTGCCAAAGCAAGTGCCATCAATATACTAACCATCGCACTCCACCTGACACAAAGCTGTGTGAATGACTTGGGTGAACTGGTATTTTTCTTTTTTTCTGTATTGAATTGTTACACACTGTTGCTGATGTGCTCTGCTGAACAGCACGCAGACAGCGCCACCACGTGGTTGACTGTCAGAAATAAGTGCTGGTGTAAAGAAATAATACATTCTGGTGTCCAGCCCCAGTAAATACAGACACGAATTATGCACTGCTCTCCCAACTGATACATGAAATCAGGTACGATCTATTGAAATGGCATAGATACTTCCTTTCCTGGTTGAGTGTATAGACACAATCAAAATGGTGATACTATATAAACTCCAGTTATTTTTCCAACCTAAGGTATTACACCTAAACGCGTAGCTCAAATTTAGAAAACCTGCTGAGTTTTTACTGCGGTATGGAAGAAGTCATGAATCGCAGCAAAGATAGGGTCAGAGATTTAAGTGGGCCGGGTCCTGTCGGTGCTCAGAACCGGCCGTTCTAAAAAGCAGGCGATGAGACGGGTCCCTATCGGGCTCTCCATTTTTGCCCTCACCCTCAGACTGAAAAAAAAAACCTAATTCTGCAGCAGTACAACTGCTCACTGCCTTTGATGTAGCTTCAAAGAGACTCGTTTTAATTCCTTTACAGTCTCATCATTTCAGAACTGAAGCATTGTCAATATTATCTACAACAAAGCCATAGTTGTTGCTTACTTATCTTATGCAACTAACAACCATTGACAAAGCCAATAGTTCTGTCTTGTTGTAGGTATAATGTTACTTGTCGTATTATATATCTGGATGCAATGACAGAAACAGCAAAATACCAGTCAGTCAGCACACTATGCTAAGCACAGATTTTGAGCCTATGGGTTTTTAAGCCACACCCTTAATTACATCGGCCACGTCCCTTTGAGAGACTCCCCAGTTTTTTTATCCCACTTAAAGCCCTGCTGAGAGTCCAGACTGATCAATAGGGGTAGGAGTATCAGGGGCCGTATTACGTATTGGCATTGTTTGCGCCCGGCACACCTTTCAAAAGATGCGCCGGGCGCAAACAATGTCAATGCGCCCCATTATGGTGATTGTGCTGCCCTAGGTGCAGCCGCGAACTCGCGCTGCCCTGGGGACAGCGCATTCAGGTGAAAACACGGAGCAGCTGCTCCGTGTTTTCACAGTGCAGGCGGCAACCCCCGGCACTTTCAAAGGGGTTTAGAGTCACCTTGCAGGCGGGTGCAGTCAGTGACTGCACCCGCCTGCAAGGGGATGTCTGGTGGGTCCCTTTACCCCCTGCAGAGGGCTGCTGTCATAAGGCGCACTGATAGTGCGCCACCTTTTAAATGGCGCACTGTTAGTGCGCCTCCTGAGGGCTTCTTTGGCTCTGCGCCAGCGTCTGTAATATGGCGCTGGCGCAGAGTCAAAGGAATTCCCTCATTTGCATAGGGCACGCCCTTATGCAAATGATGGAACACCCTCTGAAGGTAGCGCTGGCGCAATAAGTGCGCCAGCGCTATCGGTATTATAGAAGGGGACGTACAAGCATCTGCACCCCCTTCTATAATACTAAAGTGCCCCGGGGCGCGCAAACGCCCGTTACGCCCCCTGGGGCACCTTATGTAATACGGCCCCAGTTGTACAGACATCCTTCCGTGCTACAGGGATATTCATCTCACAATTTTTTGGAGTGGTCTAATGCAGAAACATAAAAATTCTGATGCTTCCATGACCATACTCTAGCAGGCAAACACCTATGGAAAATTCAATGGCTGGCCTTGAAAGACAAGCCTCTAATATGAAAAAATCCCCAATTACATACCTGACTTTAAACTTATGGAACCAAGCTGGAGTACGCTATGGCCTCACAGGTTTCCAATTCCACTTTACACCTCTGTTGGATAATCCTAACTTTTCACCAGGTCTAGGCAGAAAAACGTATACACATAGGTGGTAGACGGTACGAGGCTAAATCTTTCACAAACACTCAATGAAATTTATACTATGAAACACTTACAAGGGAATAACACGTGCCCACGGCCAAGAAGCAGCCAGGAAAATGTTCCTACGGTGACACTGGACTTCGGAAAATGTACACACCACGACCACAGAAGATCTGTGCAATGTAGTTGGTTCTATGGATTTTGGTGCACATGGATCTACGGGTACCCTGATGTGGGACGGAGAAAACCTATTGGTGAGAAGTCTTTCAATCCATGTAAGATATAGAAGAGGTTAAAAACCTTAAGACACCAAGCTGTATATTGTTGGGATGGAAGCCCGGTGTGGACCGGAGAGACAGGAAAGTGTGGGGCTCCATTGATGAATATACTTCTGCTGTGTGCTAAGCGAACTGTCCTAAGTTGCTACACGGCCCCCACTCCATACATAGAAGGCTGGTACAACAAAGAGTGGTATGTGCTATGTATGAACAAGATCTCGCTGTTCCTGCGTGAAATAGAGAAATCTTTGGCAGCCTTCTGATGGCCACAGTTGGATATTTTAATTTTTACAAAAGACTAGAGGTTTGTAGCGTCCAAGACATCTTAAGACCTTACAAATCATGATGGTGATAATCCACTGTAAACCTGCCTTGAGAAGTACTCAGACTCACTCACACAGGCAACTAATGTCTTCCATTAATCTATTTGTGTGAGAAGGCGGCCGGGTGGGGAGGGTAGTGGAGATGTCGGGGAGTAATCTTGTTGCTGTAAGATGGATAATGAAAAATATCAATAAAGGTTTACTGAAACCTAAAATCAGAACACACATGCTGCTATTCAAATGAATCAAGGAGGGGAGGGGGGTGTTCAGAATGTTTGACACAAATGCACAAATTAGCAAACACTGCCCTTAGACACTATGCTTATCTCCATCATAAGACAATCCTTGATGAGGTCCACATACTCCCCGTTATTTTTCAGGAATGGGTTTTGATGGGGGTGTACGGTCTGGATTGTATGGTGTGTTTAGATATGTTTAGGTGAAGGAGAGGTTAGCATGAAATCTTACATTTCAAAATCATTCCAAGATGAAAATATTTAAATTTGTGTTACAAGTGCAGTTCATTTGTTTCTATGTATCCCTTTCCCCTTTAATGCTATTGCATTTTCACTATGTACATTCTAGTTCTTCTTAGAACTTTGGGTTGCTGCTAAGCACTGAGGTCAGTTGTACTGTTCCTGTTTGCTGGGCAGTTGTTATTTGTTGCTGTGCTGCACTCCTACCATTAAACCTGTTAACCTACTAAATTGACTGCCTGATATCTTACAAAGTGGCTACGAGAAGAGGAGAGGAACACCCCTACCAACATTGTATGCAGCACAGGCGTGGAGTGTTCCTGAACCCCGACAGCACCGTGTTACCGATGTATTTATAATTGCTAGTGAGCAGACGACGCTGCCTGAAGGTGAAGAAGGCTGCTGCCGAAAATCCGCGTTAAGGAAGTGTTTCCAGCCCTCCGATACCCATTTTTGGAGTTTTTCGGTTTTCTGGGCAATTCACAGCGGAGAGTGCAGCGAAAAGCGCTCGCGCTTACCTTTTTCGAAAAGAAACATGCACCATGCTGGAGGAGCGAGCCAGGTGAGCTGCGATTGATCTGACGCAGGATTCCAGATCATCTTCGTCACACTCCACATCTACAGCTAGGCGCAGGCACGTCACCATATGCGTGTTTACGTAACACGCAACGTGACGGCCATTTTGTTGATCCATTGTTGCCATAGCAACGCATTTACGGAAGAGAGAAGCGTCGTGTCAAGGATTCATTACTTTAAAAAGTCTACGCTAGTAAGTTCATTGTTTCACGCACATTTGTTGATTCAGGCCATCCACTAAATACTGTTTAAAAAAAAAGAAACAAGTTGGAGCCGTTATATGTGTCGAGGCACAACCTTCATGTCATAACTTTTATTACAAGTTATTGCCAGTGCATTCTCTTCCATGTGCATTTCTCAAATTGGTCATATTACCATTCGCTGATGATTTTTTTAACACTGGTATTGTTGGGATATTGATTAAAATTGCCAAGTGTTAATTTTTTTCTATTTTTTTTTTTTAAACATTTTTTTAAATATATTGTTGCTTCTCTCTTTACATCGTGACTTTTCATACTGGATTCTAAGTAACGGTTAGCACCTACATAGCCCTCGTTAAAAAAAAATTGGTTACTTGGTATACCACCCTGTGTGCGCTTCTTCCTCACAGTAGAACCATGCAGTTTGATCCTCCTGACAAATTTCTGCAAAACAAAGGAGACCCCCCCATTCTGTGGACACGATGGAAGGAAGAATTCATTAATTACATGAGGGCCATTGATGGGGAACGCATGGGAGCTGAAAGAAAAAAAAGCATTTTCTTGCATTGTTTGGGCTCGGAAGGTCAAGTTGTTTTTAGAGCTTTACCCCAAGTTCCACCCACTGAAGGCGAAGGTGAAGGTGCCAACGTATATAAGGAGGCATTACTTAGAATGGAAAAAAGGTTTAAACCAGTCACAAATATAGCTCTTAACAGATATAAATTTTACACAAGGGTACAAAACGATTCCGAATCTTTTGATGAGTTTCTAACTGCGTTGAGATCCTTATCCTTGCACTGTAACTTTGGGAATATGTGCGATGAAATGCTGAGGGATCAAATAATTGTGCATGTCAAAAATAAGAAGACTCAGGAACGTCTATGGGAATTAGGAGATCCCAAGTTATCTGAGGCAATTTCCATTGCTAAAGCTTTGGAGCAATCTGAGAAATGGATGCTCACCGTCAAGAACACCAATGGAACCAAATCCGATTCTAGTGATGAAGTTTGTGCAATTAAACGCATGGAAACACAGAGAAATGACAACGCTTCTGCTGGGTTGAGTTCCACTCGGCCTAGCAATTATGGGAATTTCAGAAAGTTTGACAGAAATGATAGATCTTTCATGTGTTACAAATGTGGTAGCAGGACACACATGGCCTCGTATGGAGGATGTCCTGCTATTAACAAAGAGTGCAGAAAGTGTGGCAGATTGGGACATTTTTCTTCTGTTTGTAGAGATGTTAGGAGATTTTCTTCCACAACACGTGGTAAAGTGTCTTGTATTTCTGAGAGAAATTCCACTGGGTGTAAGTGTGAATGTGATGGATGCACTGATGACAACAAAGGTTTTATAGTTTATCTTTCTGAAGGAATTTCTAATGTGAATGATCCTGAATCTAGTCTTTGCAAAAAGCGTCCTATGTGTGAAGTTGAGGTGGCTGGTGTAAATCTTGAACTAATGGCTGATTCAGGTTCTCCCTGGACTATTATTTCAAAGGATTATTTTGTCAGTAGATTAAGTCCAGTTCTGGATCTCACCAAAATGTTACCATCCAACATCATTGCTGAAAGTTTTGATGGATCCAGAATTGATGTTATGGGTTATTTGGAGGTGGACCTATGTTTTAAAACTAGGTGTACCGTGGTCAAATTGTATATTGCGGTCAAGGGAGTAAATGTGTTAGGATGGAAAGATCAATGGAAATTGGGGATCATGCTTAATCCCCGTGCAAAGGAACCAGTGATGTTGGATGAGAGTTTATCTTTAGATAGTATTGCTGTTGTTACTTTTGAGGAGAAGGAGAGTATGATAAAAGAAGAATTTAAAGATGTTTTTTCAGATGTCTTAGGTAAGATAAAAAATTATTCTCATAAAATTAAACTTAAAACTGGGGCAATTCCTGTGAAACAAAAATTGAGGGGTGTTCCCATTAACGTCAGAGAAAAACTTAAAAAATGTTGGATGATTTGGTATCCGAAGCTATTATTGAGCCCATTGATTCAGCTGAATGGGTTTCTCCCATTGTTTTGGTGAGGAAACCTGACAAGAATTTAAGAGTATGTGTTGATCTCAGGGCACTCAATGCGTGTATCATCGTAGACTGTCATCCCCTTCCCAACATTAATGAGGTTGTTTCAATGTTGGAAGGTGCCAAAGTTTTCTCCACACTGGATCTTAGGTCGGCATACCACCAAATTCCCCTTACTGATGAATCCAAAAGTCTCACAGCTTTTATCACCCCGCAGGGATTGTACCAATACACCAGGATGCCGTTCGGCTTGGCCTCTGCGGCATCGGTGTTTCAAAGAGTTATGTTCAACATATTCAGGGATGTTGATAAATATGTCAAATGTTTTCAGGACGACATTTTAATTTTTTCCAGTACGGTAGAGGAACATGTGAAACATTTAAAAGATGTTTGTGAGAGGTTGAGGAGTGGTTTGACCCTTAAATCCAGCAAATGTAAAATGTTCAAAACCTCTGTGGAATATCTGGGTCACACCCTTTCTGGAGATGGTGTTGTTCCAAAGAAATCTAATGTCCTAGGTATCACTAATGCACCTTCTCCCACGAACAAAGAACAATTACTTTCATTTGCAGGCATGTGCGAATACTACAGTAAATTTGTTAATAATTTTGCATCCAAAATGGAGCCCCTTAGGAAATTACTAAGACATAATACCAGTTTTGAATGGAAACAAGAGCAACAGCAAGCGTTTGAGTCAATCAAAACTGACATCCTTAAAGCTCCCACACTTAAGCCCTTTTGTATGAACAAGGAGTGTATCATTACAGTGGATGCCAGTTTATACGGCATTGGTGGTGTTTTGTCACAAAAGTGTGGTAAAGAAGAGTGGAATGTGTGCTTTGCTTCCCGTACCCTAAATGAGACAGAGCGTAGGTACGCAGTCATTGAAAAAGAACTGCTAGCCTGTGTGTGGGCGACTGAACATTTTAGAAACTACATTTGGGGTAGCAAATTCATTTTGAGGACGGACCACAAACCCTTAGTTAACATTCTTTCTCCGGGTGGTGGGTGGAACTCCACGGCTCGCATTGCCAGACTTACCTCTAGGTTGCAGGAGTACTGTTTTAAACCTGAGTTTGTTCCAGGTAAGAAAAATGTCATCGCTGATTTCATGTCTCGCCTCCCTTGTCAGGTCACCGATAATAATCAGTTTGATGACTCCGACATTGTTACCACCATACAAGATGTGGTGATGGGGTCATTTGAAGGTATCACTGAAGAAGCTTGGAAACGCTCGGAAGAACAAGATCTCACTTGGCAGGCTATAAAGAGATTCATATTAGAGGGTTGGCCGGACAGGAGGAATTTGGCAGAGGAATTTATGCCCATGTTTAAAGTATCTGATGAATTAGAGTTGGAAGGAGAGTTGATATATAAATGTGGAAAATGTGTGCCACCTTTTGGTATCCAAAAGGTCATTTTGGATTTAGCACACAAATCTCACCCTGGCATGTCTGCTATGAAACGTTTGGTCAGGAACTACTTTTGGTGGCCAGGTTTAGATCGTATGGTTGATCGCACGGTTAGAGAGTGTGAGGTTTGCATGGGTAGTGAGAAAATGATGAAACTCAATGTGCCCCCGTTAAAGAATTCAGATTGGCCGGTTGAGCCGTGGAAAAAAGTGGCATTTGACATCCTTTCATGTGTCTACCTCATGATTCTCGCTATGCTTTCGTTCTGGTGGATTACCACTCAAAGTGGCCAGAAGTAAAATTTGCATCCAGTTCCTCTACCAATATGGTTATAGAATTTTTCAAGGAAGTTTTTTCCAGAGAGGGTTGTCCTTCACTTCTTGTGACTGACAATGGAGTGCAACTTACGTCTTCTGAAATGGAAAAGTTTTTAAAAGGTCAAAATATCATACATCGCACTGTTTCTATTTATGAACCACACGAAAATGGTTTGGTTGAGCGATTTAATAGGGTTCTGAAAGGGTTTGTATCTGATGTAGTCAAGCTGGGAGGGAATTGGAGAAATTTGTTGAGAGAGAAACTTTGGTTATATCGCATTACACCACATTCCACTACAGAGGTCAGTCCTTTTCGCCTTCTTAAAGGGCGTGACCCTGCGTCAAAAATTTGTCCCTGGTGGTTCAAAGATAAATGTAAGAACAAATCTTTTTCAAATGAGACGATAAGTGATGTGGCTCAAAGGGTGGAAACCAAACAGGCAAAAACCAAAGAATGGTATGATTGCAAATGGAATACCAAAACCCCCAGTTTGGAAGTTGGTGATTTGGTCAGGATTAAAAGACCTGGTTTTATCACTAAATGTTCTGATAAATTTGGTAAGCCCATGAAAATTGTAAAAGTTTTTGATAACACTGTTATCACCCAAGATGGCAAGTTGTGGAACATCAGACGTGTTGCCAAGTGTCCATGGGTTTCCAACAAGATCACACCTGAGGTACCCACTTTATCCAAAGATGCGGTGGCCTCTAGGGTCAAGACTTCTTTCCGTTCAAGATGTCCTCCCAAGAGATTTTCTGATTACATTACATAATTATACATGCTGTATTCCTTGTTTCTTCCTTGTGAAAAAAAGGAGGTATGTTACAATTGCAGTTCATTTGTTTCTATGTATCCCTTTCCCTTTAATGCTATTGCATTTTCACTATGTACATTCTAGTTCTACTTAGAACTTTGGGTTGCTGCTAAGCACTGAGGTCAGTTGTACTGTTCCTGTTTGCTGGGCAGTTGTTATTTGTTGCTGTGCTGCATTCCTACCATTAAACCTGTTAACCTACAAATTGACTGCCTGATATCTTACAATTTGTATTATCCGGGTTACCCCACACTTTAATGGATCAGGCTGAATGAGCTGCAGGTAGTGTCAAACCAAAGCAAGTCCCTTTGTTGTGAAAGAGGCAAGAAGGTATTGCCTTACTCTATTCTAAGGGCCCCTGCATGTTTTGCTACTGAATACCTCACTAGATTGGACCATCGGTTGATTCTGCAACTGTATAAAACCATCATTTTAATAGATTTGCATTTTTTGTGGTTTGTTTATTTATAAAGTAGCATTCCAGGTACTCACTTAAAAATGTCATCAACAACGCCAAAGATTGAAGGGTGGCACGCTGCTTGAGGCTGTGAAAAGAAATTGGAAAACACATTAAGCCCAAAGTAAAAGAAGCTTCCTATGCAATTATTGTTAAAAAACACAGCAGACGCCATATTATAAATGTCACTTCCCATCCACTGGTGCATAACCTACTGAATATAGCAGAGTTTCCAAGACAAAGGGACTGTTAGAAAAGGTCTCATTTATAGGTAGGCTGCACAGTTGCAGATGGGGTGTGGAATGCACGGCCTCCATCAGAACAGCGGTATAGCGGCCATGCTACCAAATCTAAACATGGCTGCCTCGGTTGCAGGCATTATCCTCCATGTATACAAAGCAGCAGCCACTTCAGGGGAAATTTACTTCATGACAGCAGGCTAGGCCATGCTCTCGAGGCGGACTCGTTGTCACTTATGGTATTGCTCAGCTAGACCTCTAAAGTGGGGGATTCAAAATCAAGAATAAGATAGCTAATGTCCCCCATGTTCTGGGAGTTTTTTCCCAGCACGTGTGGGACATTTCGAGGGTTTTTTCTGTCTGGAACACCATAGTAAACAAGGTAGTCCCGGACAGAATGTATTCTGGCGGTAATGGCACTGCAAGCAGGAAGGACCTTCGAGGAAACTCCCACCAATGTTAGGTGCTGACAGGGTGGTCTGCCAAGTGGAACAGCGCTTTCCAACACAGTCTCAATAGGCAGACTGACAACCCATGCCATTTTTTAGTGTGGGATGGACAATGTGTCTGATTGCAGTAATAATTATTCACCGGGGTTTGGACAGCTAGATGTCAAAGATGGCCAGACAATTATGGACTACGTCATATAATTAAAAGTGGGCTTCATCTTTCATATATCGTGACATCCTTAAAATTCACCCACTCCCATCTACAAATAAATATCTGATCTATAAATATATCAAGGTCTTGTCTCGGAGACTGAGTGATACATGAATTTCAATCACTTAAAGCAAAACCACATCCAAACTCAACACCCTACAGTTCCTTAAGTCTTGAACAAGGCAACTGAGGAACAAAGCTGAAAAAACCAAAGCATCCAACTTTCCTGTGGGGCCGAAATAGGCTTCTTTTTTATAAACACAAATGTCAGCTATCAGCCAAAACGTCACAAATATAACACAAATCTTCAAGTGGCTTCACTAGACACACCATCACGCAGGCCTTAATCACAAGCAGATTGGACTACAGCAACATACCCTATACCGGCATTCCAACCCATCTCCTTCACAGACTTCAAACCATCCAAAATGCGACCGCCAGACGAGTCCTCGACCTCCTACGCCGAACCCACACCACAGCACTCCTCAGAGAGCTCCACTGGCTCCTCATCCAGAAGCACTGCAAGTTCAAACTTCTCATACACACATTCATGTCACTACACAACACGGGACCTGCATACCTCAATCCCCAGCTTCACTTCCAACAACCCACCAGACAGCTTCGCTCAGCATTACTTTCACACACACAAACACCTAGCATCCACAGAAGCAGAACGGGAGGCCGATCATTCTCTTACCAAGCCGTCAAATCCTGTAACGACCTCCCCCAACACATTAGGGCCTCCTCCTCACTTCGTGAATTCCACAAGCAGCTGAAGACCCGGCTATTCAACTAGTTTTCTTACGGGACAATCTATGCATGCTTTCAGTAGAGCGCCATGCACGCAACAAATTATCAAGTAAACATAGAGGGGTGACAGAAAAGCTCAAGTATGGTAAGCTTATATTTTGTGGCATATGATCTCTACGGATGTTCCGCTTACTAGAAACCTCTCACTATCTTGTGGGTCTTTTTCTGCCTAGCTAAAATACACCCTATTAGTGAAAACCCATGGTACACAAGGAATGTTAAGTAAAATATCTTTATGTAGAGTCGTTGTAGGAAGGATTTCCGTCACTCTGTTTTAATCCTCTCGCTCCCGTTTTGTGTATAGATTACTGTTTAATTACTATTTAAAAGTAGAAGTCAGACAGAATTTATTTTGTATTTCAGCGGAGGAACACACATAACTTCTTACGACATATGTACAAATATCTAGCACGTAACAAAATACAGTTAAAGCGAGATCTTGGTTTCCAAAACATGCGTAAAATGAAACCATATCAACCCAATTTTTTAAATGATAAAACATTATAATAAACAATTCAACTGGATTAACACAGAAATCAAAATTTGGACTCTTACATCTTGAATCTATGTACCTTCAATATATGGTGCAAGAATTAAAATAAAATACAAAAGGAATTATTTTATTCAACTTTAGGAACACACAAAAATGGTGTTATATAGTGGCTGCATCCTGCTGAAACAATCAAAGGTTTAATGTATTTGCTTATTAGGGTTTTGTAAAATGGACATATGCTATAAATATGCTACAGAAGTTCTGGGGAGCAGCAATTCCACCAACCACAGCATGCTGAAATGATAGTCAAGTATCTACTTGGTATTCACGTCAATTATTTGTAGCTAATCAAAATCAAACCTAAAGAGTTAGATTTTTAGCGTTTATGTTTGGCAAACACAACTAGTTGTTAATAATACCCAAGGAACATTCAATTGATAACTATACACCTGTCATTGTTCTCTTACTACTTCAATGTCATATGAGTCGCTAAGTTGGCCCTTAGGGCCTCTTCTTAAATAAATTGATGTAACTAGGCAGGAGCGGCCTGTATGCTGGAGGGGGAGGGGGTGGCGGGGGATCACTAGGGGTGACAGGGGATGGGGGATAAAAAAATAAAAAATAAATGTACCTGCAGCCGTCCCCTTCGTGCTCTTCTGCTTCTCTTCACCTCGTCAGGAAGGCACAGGCTCCCAGAATGCCCTGCGGCCAATCCTGAAGCTGCTCTCGCGCATGAGAGCAGCTTCAGGATTGGCCTGAGCACCCTCAATTTGTGCTACAGGACATACTGTGAGTCTGTGCCTGCTCTGTCCAACCCAGCTGTGTTGCTGGGTTGGAGAGAGCTTTCACTGTGCATGATGGTTTGGCTGGCCTCAGACGGCCGGCCAAACCATCATGCGCAGCGATGGGAGTGCACTACCACTCCACTCAGTGCCTGTCACTACCAGGCCCGCCCCCAAGACTCAGCAAGAAAGGAAAAATAAAACGTCATTTTATTTTTCCTTTCCTGCAGTTTTTTTTGGGGGGGGAGAGGGTGACGCTCCTCCGCCATAGCGGAGGAGTCGCCACTGTAACTAGGGTGATGACATTTTTGATACACGCAATCCATGGACAAAGAAGTTCTATCTCTACAGAGCATACATCTTGTGTTATCTGAGGGGTGAATGGTGCCAGCTCATCAATCAAAAACACAATAGTTGGATTCCTAGTAAATGAGTGAGCCTCTTGAAGTAAAAGGTCATTAGAAGTACATTTTGGGACCACTGCCTAGGTCAGTATATCCCACACAAAACACACACATAGGTCACTGTAGCAACTGATTCAGTTTTGTAAACCTTCATCAGTTTTCGCCATAAACATGTTTCACTGAGAGGGTCCAAAATAAGAAAAAGATATTGACTCAGATTTTCTTGCTATCTAATGTAAGAACTATGGGTCAGGTGTACTAAGTCTTCTTGTGGTCGCAAACAACCTGATTCATGGAAATGGGCTGTTTGCGACCGCAAAAAAGCATTTTGGTATGTACAAACATCAAATCGATATTCATGAATACATTACCGAATCGAAATTTTGGTTTGCAACCACAGTCCGAATCGGTATTTGGAAGGGGCATGTTTAGGGCGTCCCTTCCAAATACCAATTCACAGTGTTATATATTAATGTTAAGTGACTAAATTTCAGTTGTAAAACATTAATCTTTTACCACCTCCTTATAGGATGTGGTAAGCCATTCACAAACGGGAATGGGTCCCCAAGACACCCCTTTCCCTTAGTGAATGTTTAGAAAAAAGAGTATGCAGTGTCAATGTGATAATGCCACTTGAGAAGACGCCCAGATGCTTCTTTTCTTGCTAGATGCAGGAAAGACATTTGATTAAGTGGATTGGAGTTTCCGGCCCAAGACCCTAGATAAACTGGGCCTGGGTGCAAGAATGCTTATATTTATAAAAGCCAACTTTAAGCAACCATGTACTAAGCTGAACATGTGATCTCAAATACCCAAGCCCTTCATCTTGAGTAGGAGCAAGAGTTAGGGTGGCCACTGCCTCAGGGAAGTGTTCGCTCTTTCAAGGAACATAAAATTGATGATAACCAAAGTTTTCAAGATCTGATGATAAGGATGGGCCAGATTAAAATGGCTTTTATTGCTGGATAACATGCTGCTATTTTATTAGGTATTTATAAAGTTTTATATAGTCAGAACTTGACTTTGGAAGGGTATCAGAGTGCTTTACAAATGTTACGGCAAGTAGAAAAAAAGACAACCTAGAAACATAATACCTCCTCCATATCACACCCTGCAAGAAAAATCCTTATTAGAAGAAAAAGGACAAGAAGGTGCATTTTACAATCAATATTTTGAAGTTGTTTTATTGGCAATTCAGAGGAGGGAACTCACAACATAATTAAATACTTCAAGAAGTGCTACACTACCTGGGAGCGTTATTCCACCGCAACACAAAGTACATCAGAAAATCGTGTGCCCTGTAGAAAGCTACTTGCACAGCAGAAATATATTTATCCGACAGGAGGATAGGTTTGGGATGGGGAAGTTGTGGGGTGAAGAAGATGGCTCTGTGGCCTGGCAGCTGCAAGATTATTAAAAAAAACTATGGGCTTTTATTTGGAATAATAAAACGCCATGGGTAGCCAAAGCAATCTTAAAGGCACCCTAGGAGGGAGGTCTTTAATTCCCAGAAATCAGCCGACACATTATACAGACCCAACTAGCACCAATGTTGGCTTTGTCTCCCCCCCCTCTCCAAAAACATTGTGTGGCTGTCTCCTAGAACACAACCATCAAGGAACCCTTCCTCCTATGAACTACTATCTCCTTAACATATTGGAATAGGGCAATGAGTACCCCGCTGGAAAACCATCTCTTATTCCCACATGACGTCAATTGTACACATTATTGATTTCCTACCGGCATGACAGATAGAGTGCATCAACAATGAGCACCCCCAAGCTAGAAGATCTAATTACCGATGCCAATTTAAAGACGAAAGATCAATGTACAATAGACATTAGGCCAGAGAAATGTACATAAATTAGCTGATTAACTCAGCTACTCCACTGGACTATATAGGCTAAAGTGCGCAAGGTGCAGGCAGTGACGCTACAATGATAGATAACTTGCTCTCTGATCGAAATCAGAAAACGGCAGGATTCCACCTTTACTGACGATCAGAAGTGGGCCAACCATATAAGACCCTCACATACATTATTTCAGTTCAATATCTTTATTCAGTTGCTTTTCAAACAATAGAAGGGTACAAAAGACAAAACATAATAATAAGATTACAATAAACAATACAATCCAGAAAAATACACATTAAAAGATTAGAAGCCAATTAAACTCTCAGCAGATTCTTAAGATACACGATGGTTCTTAAAAAGCAAGAGACAATAAAAATAATAAATTCATCAGGCAACATCTGTAAAAATAAAAGTGCAGGTCGTACTAGGGAGAATCCCATGCCCTTTAGGAGTGGAGTGATAAAGACACTCCTGGGTTTGGAATAAAATTTACAGTAAATCACAAAATGTAATGCGTCCTGCGGAGACAAACTGTTTTAGCCGCAGAGACCCATAGACCAAATGTTGTAACAACCTTTAGGAGAGGATAACAGATGCAACAGATTTAGTCTGAATCTGGTAAGCAAAAAACGATCTCTATCATTTTTAACAAGGGCAAGATAAGGCTTCGTAGTCTGGATCGTTATCAGCAGTACGTATCTCTGAACAGTGGGTTTCACCATTTCAATTGCTTCTCTTTGCATAAGTGTTCTTGCAAAAAAAATTATCCCTCACCCATTTTCTTTCTTTCGGAGCTTATATTCTCAGGGTTACTAAACAATTCCCCCTCACCAAACGCAAAAAGGAGTCCACAATATATTTAACCCAAGGAATTTTGAGAGCGTAGTCAAGTGAAAGGCAATCCTTTAAGATCAATCTATTCAGGCTGAGCTCCTCTCTTGTCCATAATCCGAGCCAAGGCAACAAAGGACAAAGGTCTAGAAGATCACTCACGTAACCAACACCCAGCTCAACATGGACATGCATGGCAGGTGTTGAGGTTCTTTAATTTTGACCCCATCTTACAGTCACCGCCATTTTTGTGTTGCCTTTACACAGGCTGCTCGATGAGCGAAGTGTCTCTGCCCTTTTGGACTGCAACGTGTCAAAAACCCCCTCCGTCCTTGTCCTTAAACCAATCTCAGACACCAGCCGGCCTAACTAATCCTTGTCTGGACTACCTAATCCCCGTATCAACTATCTGTTAGCCTTTAGTATTCTCCTCTCGCCATATCTTATCTTCTGGCCTTCGCTATTCTCTCCCTGTGTTTTCCTACTTTGTAACCTTCCTCTTGAAGCATACAGATATGTCCTGCCATTGCAAACACCGAACTATGGGTACCAGTATTGATTAACTTTGGGGCTGGATAACACACAACATGTAAGCAGAGAGCATTCTGGTGACACAATATCTTGTTTTCAAACTCTCCTGATTGGCTAAAAATTTGTGCGATGGGTGTATGTTTGTACAGATGTATTTCGACGATAAAAGCTTGTGAGCCACGGAGTCAAGTGGCAGTCTCCTGAGAACCTACTTGATGTACTTCTTGGACAACTGTGCTTAGCTGCAGCTAATAAACTTGGTTTTCTACGCCAACAGGGTATTCCGTGTCTCTGTGCAACAAGGCAGGTGAACCCGAAGATTTCAGGCGTGCCCTGCGCCGCCAGGCCCAAAGGCCCGGTTCTTCAGTGTACTTCGGGGGACACAAAGCAACCGCCACAGGAATTTGTTTTCAGTAATCTGGAGGTGGTTAGCAGCTGCATGGCCCCAAATATCACTTCCGTATGATACCCTGGAGATGCATTTAGCATGGTAGATCTTCACGAGGGTCTTAAGGGGCTTGCTACCCAATCTGGATGCAAAACTAAAAACTGCGGCAACTGATCTACCAAAATCAACATTTCTAGCTGCCATTAAGGGATTCCAGTTCATATCGGAGTCAAACAAGTTTCCTAGGTATGAGAAGGCCTTAACCTTTGCAATTTTATGGTTGCAAATCCTGAAAGTTTGCGTCCTGGTCGAACTGGTACCTACTACCATCACAAAGGATTTTGAGAGGTTAACTGCTAAATCTAGCTTGTCCATTGAAGCAGCAAACGAATTCAAAAGAATTTGTATGCCCCTTGCAGCCCTTGCCATGAAGATGGCATCGTCCACAGAGTAAAACAGGAAGGGAGCGGGAACCTAAGTGTGGCCAGTCAGCCCCAGCAGCCAACAAGGCCATTTCAAGGCCATTGATGAATAGATCACGTTACAACGCACGCGTTTACAACGCATGCTATTACAACCCGGTTATTACAATGACCACGTTGTTACATTGCATATCATTACAACGCAAGTCGTTACAATGACTTAGTGTAGGGGGGCGCTGGAGTTTGGAATAGTATAATTTACTATCCACTACCTTCTGCCCCCTACAGCAAGACATTGTAACGACTTGCGTTGTAATGGTATGTGATGTAACAACGCAGTCGTTGTAATGATCGCGTAGTAATGGCATGCGCTGTATCGAATTTGTTGCAAATTATGTTTACCCCATTGATATAAAGTGAAAATAAGAAAGGGGCCAGTGTGCACCCTTGGTGTTCCTCTCTACCAACTTAAATATTTTCTGTGTTAGCTGTCTGGTTAGAATATCTGACTGATGTGGTGGTATGAGCATGAAGATCCCGTAAACAATACACAATGTTGGGATCTACCCCATCCCTAAAAGGATATCCCACAGCTTATCCCTACCAACCCTGTCGAAAGCAGACGTAAGGTCCATAAATGTCAGATGGAGCGATTCAATGGGCAATGGTGTATTTGTTGGTAACCAAATACAGGTTCAGGCACTGGTCAATGGTAGATAACATTTGTCTGAACCCTAATGTGGGCTTGAAATGATATTATTCACCTCAGCCCAAGAAGATAACCTTGCCAACAGTACCCGCCCCAGGACCTTTACCAGAGAATCAATAAGGGATATAGGTCAGTTACACTGTGGGTTATCTTTATCCCTTTGTTTAGAAATGGGGACGATAATAAGGTAGACCAAAAAGGGGGCGGACCCTCCCTGACTGCTGCATTTAAAGTCTGTGTCAATACAGGGCCCCATATTCCAACGTCACTAAGTTACAGGTCGAGGGGGAGGTGTGCAATCTGGACCCGGGGCCTTGCTACTTGAAGCCCTAAAATGCCCTGGGTAGCTTCCTCTAAGTTGAATACCAGGCTCGACCTTCCGAAAGAAAGTATTTCAGGCACGATTGCCTCCATGTGGGACTGGTAATTATAAATACCTTCAAAGTGTGAGACCTAAGAATTGCCGTGGATATGATGACAAAGCGGCAACCTTGGCCTGTGAGTTACAAGATTGATTAATAATACGCCAAAAGGTAGAACTATTTTTCAACGTTCTTGCTTCCCTCAGGGATTCTCTGCACCTTTTCAACTCATTCTTATGGTTCAAACTGGCATTAAGGACAAGCTCTCTATCTCTGGGGCTGGCTTTTAAAGAGCTCTTAAGAAGCCGTAGGGCCCTCGAGCACCTAGAATCAAACCAACTGGGGACAGTGGAGACTGAATTAGCCCCTTACTTTTTGAAGATTTTACAAAAGTCTGCTAAGATTACTCGGTTACTAATGGCAAAATGTAAGCAATTAACAAAGTTCCTCATGCAGCTATTAAAAACGATTAAAGCGTTCATGCTTCACCATAGCCCACCTTATGCACTTAGCCTGATCTGTTGGGTACCAAATATCTCCCCTACTCTGGAAAGGATGAGCAGCCGACACTGCAGATTGAGGGAAACAGGATTATGGTCACTATAGACACTATGAGAGATGTTAAAACTGGATAAATGACAAAAAAAGAGGAATCAAGTCAAAGATAAAATCTATAATGGTGGAACAACCCCTTCCTGTAAAAGTGGGGACAATTTGCAAAACTGAAGAATTAACCATCATGTCCAAGGTGAAGACTAAGTTATTGGAGTGCAAGATGTTGTTTAACTCTGTCCCATCTCTGGAATATTCCATATGCAGACCGCTGTGAATCCTACAAGCAAAATCTCTGCTTAAATAACAAAAGGGCTCTCACATAGATGTAAATTAAAATCACCTGCAATTATTAAATTCGGCAATCCATTCCCCCTAACAGATAAAGAGTCTATAAAAGCACCCAAGCATTGAATATTAGATGTATTCTGAGGGCCTGTGTTCGAGTTATAAAAACTAAAGCAATAAAAAACAGGGGAACCAGGCAATATCATCTTTAAAACTTGGAACACTGGCGAGCCAGAGGGGAATTCAGTAACACGACAATTCACAGTCGATCACTAAACCCCCTTTAGCCCTGCCAGATAAGCTTTGTATCCCTTCAGGAAATTGTGATTTGTGGTCTCCGAAGATCTTGTAAGCAAATCACATTGAAGTTTCTAATATAAAATGCCAGCTCGGGTCAGCAAACTTGGAAGCAAGACCCGCTATATTCCAGCTTACTAAGTTCATGTATTTGGGGATGCTTGAAGTACAGCTTGCCGGGGAGTGAGCCAGAGGGTTATCAACAGAAGGGATACCGGGGGTCTGAGGCAAAACAAGAGGACCCAGTCAATCATAGGCTCCCAAAATGCTTAAGGGGACAAAACGATTAGCACACTCCAAAGGGGATGGTAGGGGGAATTGCGTAGATGGCAGACATCCCTGGCGGCCCACCTGGCACCCTGGTGCTAGGAAAACAACCTCTGGCCTAAAGAGGAAGCCCAGTGGGAGGGCCTGGATTAGGGAATGTTTATCCGATCTAAAGGTGCTAACAGCTGCTAGAACTCAGGCAGCTTCCGTAGGGTGATTAAAGTTGACAACCACAGGGTCCCCCTCTTAGGCTTTCCTGTCTTTCCCCACCCAACTCACTCTTCTCACCATATTAATCTCCTCATGAATATGAGGTCCAAGGTTGGAATGCAAGCCAATCCAATGAGTCACCTTGTTTTTTAGCTGCTCATAAGACTGACTACTGCCACTGGCCAATGGAGGGACGTTCCCAAGCACCACTACCATATGAGGTTGCAGCCGCAGGCAGGTCAAGAATATCACTGCACTTACTATACATTCGATGGTCCTGGGAAGCGGGGTGCGAACAGGCATAAGAGATGCAGGCGATATTGAGGTGCAAGACAACTCTCTTGGCAGCGAGGGGTTGTGCCTGGGCAGGGCGTCCATCTGCTCAAGAGGTTCTTGGAGTCCCCTTCCCCAAGTGGTATCTGGGGGGAGGCTTTCGTGGAGGGTGAAAGTGTACCCCTTACAGAAGCTATCAGAGCCTGTTCAAGATCTCCCAACCGTCGCTCCAAAGGTAGAAGTAAGCCTTTAATCAATACATCCAAGTTGGCAAGAAGGCCGTCCATGGAGCCCTGGACTGCGCTGGTGATCAGTGATTCCAGCAAGGTAGCGGAGGTCCCCTCCTTAGGGGATACATTTCATGCAGGAGGACCATGTACTGCAGGCAAGTCCCTTTTTTTCCTCTTTTGTGCAGGTGGGTGAGAATCGGACACTGTAACTACCCCATCACTACTCCCAGGAAGGGCCTCCCCCACGCAAGACAGTTGTACCAGAGCCTGCCCATGGATTTCGCTAGGGCGACCATCTGCTAAACTACACAAAGGGGGAACACTGGTGGTACGGCCAATTTCTGGCTCGGCAGTGTCAGCAACTGAGAGAAAAACGAGAACAGGGACACACGGATCCTGAGAAAGATGGGAGTCCTCTGTCCTCACCTGAGAAGCAAGTACTTCTTCCACATTTTAAATCTCGTCATTCAGGGCCCCCACAGCCAAAGAGAGGATGCTCGACTTACCCTGCCAAGATTTGGAAAGGCACAGAACATTCTGACAGGCTGTGTTCTTATAGTAGTAGCCTTAGGCTTTCCCATCCCACGCACAACCAGACGTTCCATCCAAGGAAGTTGGAAGTCAAAGTTAGAGGGAGTCCCAGTCCAGTCTAGAACGGTCGTCGACAGATGCAGACGGGCCCGCCCTTGGCCCGGGCTTTACCCGGGTGCGTCACGCACCACGGGAGAACTGGAGGCACTGCATATTGCTGGTGGAAGCAGCAGGAAAGAGCAGCCGCCCCTCCTCTTGGAGGTTATGGGGTTGTGGGACAGTGAGTCCCAATGATGGCCCAAGCAGAAGTTGAGCAGCGTGTCCCATGCCCCGGGAGAAATGGAGGTGGTTTATGTCGCTGGTGGTGGCAGCGGGAAACAGCAGGCTGCCCTTCCTCCTCCTGGAGGTTATGGGGTTGTGGGATAGCGAGTCCCGGTGATGGTCCCACCAGCAGATGAGCAGCTTGTCCCAAGCAGCGGGAGAACTGGAGGTGCTTTATGGTGATAGTGGCGGAAGCGGGAAACAGCAGGTGGTCCCTCCTCCTCTTGGAGGTTATGGGGCTGTGGGACAGTGAGTCCTGATGACGGCCCAAGCAGCAGGTGAGCAGCATATCCCCTCACATACGTTAAAAAATGGCAAGAAAAGCACCCTTTAGAGGTCCCAGAAAGCTGCTAAATCCCTCATTTGCATAAGGTATAAAGAAAGCACACGCAAAGTAATGCTACAAGGGTGTCTAACACCAGAGAGATTGAAAACAATGTTTGAGGGCACTGATCAGTGCTAGAGGGGATGTGACCTTCACATGCGGTGGACATACGAGCGCATCCATAGATTCTGGGAGAAGTCATATCCCTTATCAAGAACACTGCCAATATTCAATGAGTGCTACACTCAACCATGTCCCTGCTTGTTGGTGTCTATGAAGATGGTCTTCTCGCACTGTCCTTGATGACTGGCAATCTGGTCTCACAACGGCTACTAGCAACCAAACTACTGAAGCTCACAAATGGAGAGCCCCCTATCTTCCAATCTTGGTTTTTTGGGAGACAAAAATTTGACACATGTACACAATGGAGAAGTTGACGGCAACCATAAGGACCAGCTCACACAATTTTGGAAAACATGTTCTCCATTCCACATATATGTAAAAAGACAATTTTCAACGATGCGCTCACAGCTCCTCCTCACAGCTGAAATAGGACCTTCTCATTAGCTACTACGAAATGCTGAGTCATTGACTGGGAATGCTAATGTCAGTATAAAAATGCATTGAATAAGAGCCTAGAGGGTCATTAAGTACACATTTTAGCAAACTTGTTCTTGTATACCTGCTTGTAACATCACCTGACATGAAATGCCATTTCTGTTTACGGTCCTGGTATGAAAAACGTTTTGAATCAAAAACAGGTCAGAGTTTTCCGCTATTAAACAAACCCTCCAGAGAAAATCATTTTTTTCTAAAGAACCCCCAACTGGTTTTCTTTGCCAAGACTTTGACTTTGGGTAAGTGCAATGGAGTTATTTATCTGTTGGCCTCGGCCTTGTGGCCCTGTTAAGGGTAAAACGATCCTAAGGTGCATCAGAATTTTGCAAGAACAGTGATATTACCCTTCACGAGTTATGAGGGGTATACAGTTTATAGAACTAGACTCAGAGCGATGCACAAACATACATGGTCAGAGATAATCATCTGATGCAATATGGGTTATGTGGTCTATGAAGCGCAGTCCAGTGTGGCAGACTTGTGGGGGTGTGTTGGTTGATTAGCCCTATGCCTTTGGCATTTGGGCTACAAGTCTTTCGTCATATCAGCTCTGGCAAACTGAGTTAACGTGTCCCCCAAACTGAAGAGAGGAACAGCTAGCACAAGGGTAAGTAACTGGGGATAATGGCTGCTCTCAATATGCAGAACCTCCAACCTCTTTCATATAACTATAGTCTTTCACATGCAACAAAAAGCAAACAATATCACTTGGCCAAACTCACATAGGGAAAGGTTTGTCTGCTGTAGCTTTCACATTCCTTAGGACACGATTCCCCATTCATGTCAAGTAAAACGAGACCTTGGTTATCTTGCTTGCCATCAGTTTCTTGCATAGTGATACACCGCAGATAAAGTCTTCTTTCGTATCAATTAGGGATTAGCTGCGACTCATTTTAATACATGAGCTGAAATCACACCCAGTTATGAGGATGTAAAAATGGATCATCTGTTTGAGTTAGCAGATATGTTCTGGAAGAAGTACTGAAATTGATTGAGAGGATCAGAAGTCCTGTTTTCAAAGAAAGTGATACAGACTATAACCAACAATAAATTACGCCAGATGATACTATTCCCCTTTCACCATCTACAAATACGGTAAAGAAATTTGCTTAGAAACCAAAGTGCAAGGAATTTCAAAAGAAGCCGACAACATAAACCACCTGAATTTCTTCCATGATGAGAGAGCATGAGAGAAAGTGTGAGTGTGTTTGTAAGGGGTGGGGGCATGTGTGTGTCAAATGGAAGTCAGATGGCTTGCTAAATGAGGAAACCGTGTATCTGGATTCAGGTCCCTGAGATAAATTCCCTTAAGCACACAGAGATGCTGCTAGATATGCTACAATTGTGACAAAGATAAAAGAGCATACCAGCAGCTGAGAGGCTTCAATGGGCATGTTGTTTGCTCCCATTTAAGCAACTTTTTCACAAAGTAGATGGTGCAGACTAGAGTCTGGAAGCCGAGAATTAAAAAACATGTGCAGAATGTTATGATGTGGGTCTACAACAGCCTCTTCTTGCACTGGAATAGATCTTAGATCTACTGATCGCGTTTATAATAGAACTGACTGATGATGAAAATTTCAAATTAGCAAATATAATTAATGGAGAGAAGATCATCTGGACATCAATTTGTGAGTGAACAATAATGTTTTTAAAACTAGTCTCTTTCAAAAAACTACAATAACAAACAGTACATTTCAGGCAAATAGCATCGTTCATAAAGTAGGTACAGCCTTTAGTGTGTTCCTCAGGGTCCAGAAAAAGTTCTGAGGATAATGATGTAAAATAATGGAACAGAGATAAATGGAAAGATGGCATACTAGGAAAATAGTAGAAGAAGCAAAAAGAGAGCAGCAGAAAGGAAAAGAGAGAAGCTATTAATAAACAATAGAGCAATTCAAAGAAGGACACATTTAATCACAAAGAAAATAAGCCAATTACCTTGATAACCTTTAGTACTCAACTCAAGCTGGTGGAGTGCCGGGTATATTGAGAAGCCACTAAAGAGTAATAACACTATATGATGACATTGAGTACAATACGGGAGACAGGGCTTTCACAAATCTTAAGAGTAGATTGTTTGGAGACAATTTAAGCAATAGTCATTTTTGGTAAACCAAAGATGGACGCCAAATTTACAAAACGGCTTGCAATGAAAAGGATTGGCTTTTGTAAATTTATAAAATGAATAAAGCATGCCAATACAGGAGGAAAAGACACAGATGCATCAAAGAGGATGGCAAGACAAATAACTGATTCGGTTCAATATAACATGTGAAAAAGCCTTTGGGGTTTACACAGTAGAAATTGCATGTGTAAAAGAATATGTTAGAAGTACAGAGAACAAGCTGAAGCTTCAAATGAACGAAAAACTATGACCTGGAATACAGCCCTCAGCAATCACAAGTGGCTGAGTTTAATTCAATCATTCTGACCATCACTTTGTATATTTTCTGTAGAAACCCTAAGTTCAACGGGTATGCCCAGACATGGGTCTTGTGCTCACTGTTCCACAGGACTCAAGCTACACCTCACGTATGAGACACAAGAAGCAGAAATACGTCTGGGGTCATTTGTGTTCCCATCTGGAGAGGACCTGGCCTGGCAGCTTGGCTGGACTATTCCAATTTGAGCAGAACCATGACTGATTTGCATATGGCTTGTCTGTTTAGAATGGCTTAATGGTAAAAAACACGGAGTGGAATGTGGCCCAAGCTAATTATTGCATTTGAGATTCCTTTCTTCACTTTGTTACATTCCAATTTTACAGCATATTAGGGCGATAAACAAAAGAGACTTCTCATATCCACTGGCTAAACATTTTGATTCGGAGTATGAGAGCAAGCTATATGAACTTAAATATTATGCTTCTGACAACCTGCCAGAACAAACACAAGATGGAAACTCCAATTGTGCAGGCTCCGATTGTGCCATATAACTGAGATGGAGACACTGTACCCGGTAGATGGATGAAAACTGTACGTTCATTTAGGCTAATGAACAATACTGCATAAAAGCTACAGAAAAGAAAGACAAAGCTTAAACATTTAAAACATCCACTTTTTTTTAAAGGGAAAAGATAAAGTTGATGTTTGATCAAAATATATGCTACTCTGGTCATTGTTCTAAACATTCATAAGGAGTGATACTGAATGTATTTATAAGATGTATAATGCTATTAAAATAAGGATTTTGGAAATATAGAATTTATGTCCCAAATGGAAATGGCAATGTTCAGTTTGAAGAAAAACAAAACAAACAAGTAATATAAAAATTATATTGTGTACTGACAAAATACAAAGGCAAATTAATGTCCTAATTGTAGAGGGAACTATTTAGACATTCAGTGATAGGCAAAATCAGGAAAGAGGAGTAAGAAAAACAAGTCATCTGATCTGTTAGAAATGAAATTTGGAGAAATAAAAAGATGAGAGGCAGGTACACGAAGTACAACATGATTCTCAAATACTTCTGTAGGTGGGACGGGCTCAAGCACATATACAAAGAGTCGATTTTCATAGTAATTTGTAGAGCAACAAGGAACGCAATAAAGGTCTAGACATTAAATAAAAAGATGCCCCAGGAAAAGGAACTAGTGCAATTTACCTGAGCAACATATGCAATTCCCATGTTTTTATATTCCACCACTCCAAACACAATAATTGTCAAAATGCTTATGTGCCCAAACCAGCATACATGTGACTCTACTGTGTATGGCCTCTGCTGTGTACAGCAGGGGACAGGCGCAGTGCCCTGGAATATTCCAAGGCCCTCTGCCCAACTCCAAGTACAATCGATTCACGCTTTGCATGGCCTTTGGGCATGTGCAGCGGGGGTTGGCCACAGGCCTGCACAAACCTTTCGTGTGTCCAACCTCCAAGGTTTGTGGGCTGTGTGCCCAACTCACGGTACAGGCAAACCCCTGTGTACACAGTCTTCAGCAGTGTGCAAGACAGGTTGCAACAATGCATACAGCCAGGCCCTGCACCCACCCCTCACAGCATACAGGCTTCAGCCATGCATAACAGGGGTTGATTACAGGCCCAGCCGACCTATCATGCAGCCAATTACCATTGTGCTTGGCCGCCATGTGATTGTCAAACCTATGTAGATTTCTAGGGTCAGGTCCTGCGTCAGCCCCATGCCTCATGGCCTTCAACTGTGTACAATGTATTGTGAGAAACGGGCGCGGCATTCAGCCAGAAGCTGTGCCAATCCATGTGCCACTCTGCCTTTATGCCTGTGACCCAGCTACAGAGTGTACTCTAAGTAAAAGATTTTACCTGAAGGCAGGCCCTGTGCCAACCTTATGCCACTGAACTAGCTGTGGGTGGCTTTTGGCCTTGTCTAGCAGGCTCTGGGTGCAGTTCCTGCTCCTATGCAACGGCAACATTTGCCTACTGATATTTGTAGTAGCCTGCCAATTTGGACACCGGGACCTTTTTCTTTCATATTTTTCAGGATGTGAACTGAGCCACATAGATTATCTGATTGGAAAGTCTAATTTGTCTAATGGTGCCAAAGATATTATAAAAACCAAAAAATACCTTTTGAATGAATACTGAGACTTAACCAGATCTACAGAACCGCTACTGCCAACTAGGTTTTTGTTATGTTGAGTTTTATGCTGATCCGTCCAGGGAGGAGACTTTTTTGCGGACAAAAAGTGTGGGAGGGTTCAAACAAAGAGTGTTTCCAATTAAACTGCCTTATGAAACTTTGCTCTTTCCTACAGCAAGACATGTGGAACAGAATTACACCAAACTTGGCATGAAATGTGAACTTTACTAAGGGGATTAACTTTGCTTGGATAAGTGTAAATCCGTTTACTAGTTTTGAGAAATTAGCATTCCAAAAATAATTAAATTATAGAGATATTGTGACTGTAAGTTTATGGGCTGTTCACAACGGTCTAGTTTGGGAGCAGTCTGAGGCCCATATTAAAAAATATAAAGGAACCCAACTGAACGAGGGAGCTTTTTTTCTTAGTCACCATTTTACATTTGCATATCATAACCAGGGGTATACGAACCGCAAACTTCTGCCTGGCTGGACAGAGTGGAAGTTTGCTTTTGCAGCCACTATGACAGGAGTTTGGGCACGATCCCCGCATCCTGAAATATAAAACAAAAGTTAACATAAGGATGCAGGGTGAGCAAACCCTGAAGTTTTTCATGCGGTTCAAGGTCTGAGTCCACAAACTCAAAACATGCCTGGAAAGCTTGTGAACCTTATGCACTGGTTTGCAAATTCATGGGCATTATTTGGTCCCCATTTAAAAAAAAAATCACAAACCCAAAATTAAGTTTGCAAACTCAACTACATTGAATGAAAAATACCCGCTGCTGGCCAATGGCTATGTGCAGTGGGTAAAGCTTGGGGCGCATGTCCTAAGACTTTGCACAGCTTGAGTTGGTTTTCCTTAGTGGGATGGCTGCAAGGCCTGGCCAACCTAAGGTGTGCATAGTCGACTGCAGTAGTTTATTGCAATGGTTTATAGAGCTGCAATGAATTTACAATTAAGGAACAAGTTGCTTACCTTCGGTAATGGCTTATCTGGTAGAGACTCCATCTAGCCACAGACTCCTTAGCTTAGAATATTCCCCAGGAGTCAGAATGAATCTGGAAAATCTTGAGCAGTGCCTCTCCGTGCTTATAGGTGGTGCCGATCGGCTCTGTGGCGTTATCCGTGCCGGATGTGACATCCGCAGTCCCTATATAGGCACCACCCTAGCACACTAACATTCGTTTTTTTATGTCATTATTTCCAATCCAGAAGCACGGAGACAATTCAGAAGGCTGTGAAACCAGTGTGCTGATTCTACAGGCCTACAAAGACCTTTTTAGGTGGAAAGGTCCAGTTCGTAGAGTGGGGAGGATGGGAGGGTTGGTACGGAATCTGAAGCTAGATAGAGTCTCTACCAGATAAGGCGTTACCGAAGGTAAGTCACTTGTTCATCTGATAGAGATTTCTAGCTTCAGATTCTTACCTTAGAATAGACACCAAATGTAGGAGAGTAGGATCTGCCTCTTATGTTGCCCCCACTTTTTTTCTGATGTTTACACTGGTTTCTGGCTATAGTCAGGCTGGGACCCTGCCAATCAGGGCCCCAGCCTCTCTGTTCTCTCTAAACGACTTGGAGTGCACTCTAGGTGCACTAGTGATTGGATACTGTGGTACCTTATGAGTCCCTAGTATATGGTACCTTAGGTGCCAAGGGCATAGGTACTTCACAGGCCTACCAGGGGCTGAAGCATGTATTATGCCACCCCTGGGAAGCAGACTAAATCTGACACCACAGGTCTGCTACTGCAGCCTGGGTAAGGTGGTGCATGCACTCCTTACTGTGATATAGGCTACCTATATCACTACATAGATACACACATATAAACCTATAAGTCACTCCTATGGCAGGCCTTATCAATCCTGAAGGCAGAGTGCTTAGTTCCTATGTGAGAGGGTGCCCCTGCATGAGCAGAGCCCCTCTGCAGCATTCGGAGACCCTTCTCTGAGGCTGTTTGTAGTGCAGCCTGACCATATACTCTTAAGCGCATTATAACCTCGCGTTAAATGCTAACTTTGGGATGGCTGCACGGAAACATGTCGTGTTTGGTGTCAAACATCTTGGAATACTACCCCCCCGCCAGTTCTGGCGGCGGGGGTAGCAATCCACCCTTCTAGAGGGATAGACATGTACCTACTGTGGAAACGCGGTAGAATCCTGAAGAGCCCTGGCATCACAAAATGGATGCCACCAGTCACAGACACTGGGCTGCCCTCCTGCTGATGACTGAAACTCGCAGTGGAGGAAGCCCAACAATAGGTATCCTGTCACAGGAGGGTGTGACCACCTTCCAGACAGGGTTTAGTGTATTGGGGCTGGGTGGGTGCACTCCTAGAGTGCTTTGAAGTCCTGCACTGGGGGAGCAGAAGGCTCCTCTGTGCATATGCCAGTTCAAACCAGCTCAGGGGCTACCTGCCCCTGCTCTGGCGCGAAACTGGACAAAGGGAAGTGGGTGTAGCCACCCACTCCCCTGACCCTCCCATAGGTGGGGTCATAGAGCTAGTCCCTCCCTTCCTTTTAGTATAAGAGGGGGAACCTGTGCATTGCAAACTAGATACCCCTGGACGACGCTCTGAAGAAGAATCCTGGACCTTCGACGTTCCACTACCTCTGGAAGACTGAAGAATCTCCCTTGGAGTCAAGGAGTGACTCCCCTGCTTGGAAGGCACCAAAAACTGAAACGACGGTCGCAAACTACGCCGCTCCCGCCAGAGCCCGAGGTCCCTGCAGCCCAAGACGAGGATTTCCTGACTTCTCCAAGGCCATCGTGAGTCCCCAGCGAAGCTGAGGCCAGTGGACCCCACGAGTGACGAGGAACCGCAGTCCCTGGGTACCGTGCACTATTGTCGAGTGCAACCCCTTCACGACGTTCTACGAACCTGTGCTTTGGACCACGTGTGGTCCCAGCCTCTGGCAGGAATCCCTCCGAAGATCAGAGGCCTACCCCGTCCCGAGTGACCGTGGGCCCCTGTTGAAGGAATCCTCCCGAGGCGTCTTCGCGATCCCTTGCCAGCCGGCTTGTGGGTCCCCTGAAGACTTTTCTAAAGAACCAAAGGGCTCCCCTGGTTGCTCCAGGCCTGCCCTGACTTACCCTCGCTGGGTGAGTTCCCCAGACCTTGCTGGTCTGCACCATTGACTTTTTACGCTTTCCACGAGACTTGCTGCTACCAAGGCTTGTTGGCTCCAATCGGGTTGCCGACACCGCAGTCAGCTGCAGACTTCGTGGGACACGCCGAATCCAGCTCCTGGTCGTCGTCGACGCCTCCTGGACCTCGTGGCCGAAGAGTCAAGACACCCGTGAACGACCTGAATCTGCCGACGACGGTGGGCATTCATCTTCCTTGCCCCGGGTCACTGCCCAGTGACTTTGAACACTGTCCCCTCTGCTTTCAGGTCTTCCTTCTTCCGAATCCAGGCTTGGATTCCACCGGACACTTCTTCGGACTTCACAAGCAGCAAGTCTTCATTGGCTCCCATTGAAAACGACGCCGCGACCCGACACCAAAGGACACCTATGCACCCGGCTTCCCTGGGTGAGGTAACTCCAGCACTACGGTGCTCCTGTGGGTGTTGGCCCTAGAACTACTTACCCTGTAAGTGACTTGCTTGTAGCTACTCCCGAAGTGCCCTTAAACTCTTAATTTCTAACCGCGACTTGCCCCATTGAAGTCTACGGCGATCCGCGCCTGTGTTCACGCACTGCACGCGTCCCCCGTGGGTCCTTTACTTACCTGCCTTGGGTGGTTTCGTGAGGCCCCAACACTTCTGAAGGCCCTGGGCCTTGTCTCCTTTGCAAGTCGTTGTTCTTAAGTCTCTTTTTAGTATATGGTCTGGTACGCCCCTAGGGCCCCAGCCATATTTGTGCTTAATTTATTGTGAAACGTTGATTTGTGCATATGTTCTTGACTTCTAATCTCATAAAGAGATTAGTAGAGAGTTGTTTAGTAATAAATACATATATATTTGATATATATACCTGTGTGGTGTCTTTTCATTTGGTGATTCAAGAGATTGTGTGGTAAAACAAGCTGCTTTACATTCCTCCAAGACTTAGCCTGAAGGCTGCTCTCCACAGCTACCACTAGGATAGCTTTCTATAAAGGTTGTCTTAAACCTACCTACCATAAGAGTCGAATTGTACTGGTGCAAGGTGTCCACTTTAACTAGTGAACAGCATATACCAGGCCAACTTCTCACATTGGTGGCAGCGTGTGGGATTCCAGCTTGCTATTGTTTTACCAGAAAATCTCTATTTGAATTACTAACTGAAAACCACTATAGGTACTCAAGGTACATATAAAGTCAAGCTTAGTATCAATAAGTTCTACTGAACTTAGAGCTGTGTGCCAAGGGATAGCACACCCTTTCTACAGCTCAAGCTAGTATCAGTAGGCCACAAACTAGTGTAGGTAGTACAACACTGCACAACACTAGAATGTCCTTAAAGGGTGGACCCAGTGGATCCACTCAGCCTCAGTATAAGGACATGGCTTTCTCTGAGTTGAGAACCATGTGTGCTGCAAGGCACCTGAAGCTAGGACAGAGTCCCTCCACACTACACCTGATAGATCTGCTGACAGCAGATGATCTTAGATTAGCTCTAGGAGCTAATGGATCTGAATCAGTGGGTGGGTCAATTACAGTGTCTGGGTCAGATGATGAACATCTGGATGACCAAGACTCTGTGATTGTAGGGCCAGGTCCCAAGGGGTCTGAACAGGACAGAGGAATTCTCCCTAAGAGAACTGACATAGTGGAGGACAGGCCTAGGTCCCTTTCTAGGGAATCTGAGCACTCCTATCACTCTGGCAGAGAATCTGTCTACCAGAGGAACTCCTACTTCTCAAGAAGAGAGACCTCCTCTGACAGAATGTACAAACTGCTGCAGTATGAGGAAGCAAGGTTTGCCCTCAAAACCAAGCAGTTGGCATTAGATAAGGAAGCCCTGGAGCTCCAGAGAGCTTCTAGAAAAGAGGGGTTAGAACCCCCTGGTGGCAGCAACAGTGTCCCTAGAGGCAGAGAATATATTCCAGACCATAGGAACCTGAGCAAGGTTGTTCCTCCCTACCAGAGTGGGGATGATATCCATAAGTGGGTAACTGCTATGGAAAGGGCCTGTAGAGTACAACAGGTCCCCCAAAAGCAGTGGGCAGCAATCTTGTGGCTCTCCTTTTCAGATAAAGGTAGAGACAAGCTCCTCACTGTTAGAGAAGAGGATGCTGATGACTATGAAGTCCTGAAGAGTGCACTGATAGATGGGTTTGGCTTAACCACTGAGCAGTACAGGTTGAAGTTCAGAGACACCCAGAAGGCACAGACTCAGGACTGGACTGACTTTGTAGATTGTGCAACCAAGGCTCTGGAGGGTTGGCTGGTTGGCAGTAGGGTTACTGATTTCAAGGGATTGTATAATCTAATGATGAGAGAACAGATCCTTAATAATTGCCAGAACCAGTTGTTGCATCAATACCTGGTGGACTCAGATCTGACCTCTCCCCAAGAATTGGGAAAGAAGGCAGACAAGTGGGTCAGAACCAGGGTGAGGCAGAAAACCCAGAACCAAGGGGGTGACACAAAGAAGCAGGATTCTAAGGGCTCTGAGAAAGGTGGGGATAAGTCAAAAGACCAGAAGTCTTCACAAGGGCCCCAAAAATCTGCATCTGGTGGGGAGTCACAATCCAACAAGGGAAAAGGCCAAAAGAAGCCCTGGTGCAAATTCTGTAAACAGAAAGGGCACTGGACTTCTGATTGTAACAAGTCCAAAGACCAAACCACCACCACTCCTGCCCCTAAGGCAACTGTTCCCCCTAGTTCAGCTACTGGTGGAGGTGGTACTCAGAATAAGGGTGTAGTAGGGTTGACCCTGGGTTCTGAAGTGGACTCTGGCCTAGTCAGAGTACCCACTCAGGCAATGCTGATTTGTGATGGAGACATGGACATGTCCTTCCTTGTGAGCCCCAGTAATCTGGGCAAATACAAACAGCAGCCTGTAATAAATGGCAAACAGGCTTTGGCATTTAGGGACACAGGTGCTAGTGTCACCATGGTGGCAGAGGATCTTGTGGACCCTGGACAGATCATCCTGGGCGAAATGTACCAGGTGACCAATGCAAGCAATGTCAGGACCAACCATAGTCTGGCAGTTGTGAATTTCTCCTGGGGAGGGGTAACTGGCCTCAAGAAGGTTGTAGTCAGTGCAGACCTCCCTGTAGAATGTCTATTGGGCAATGATCTAGAAACTTCAGCCTGGTCTGAAGTAGAGTTATGGACTCATGCTAAGATGTTAGGCATCCCTGCAGAGGTATTTGCTGTGACCAGGTCACAGGCCAAAATGCATGACACTGAACCAGCTCTGGATCCTGAAACTATGGACCAGATGCTTCCCAAGAAGAGGAGCAGTAGGGTTAAGGCAGTGCCTTCCCCTCTGTCTCAGATCATTGATTCCCCTCTTAAGGGAGGAGGAGCAGACCCTGAAGAAGGAACTGCCCCAGAGGAACTTGAGCCTGATCAGGTTGAGTTCTTGGGGGCAGGGGGCCCTTCTAGGGAGGATCTGAGTAAGGAGCAACAGTGCTGCCCCTCTCTTGAACCCCTCAGACAGCAGGCTGCTGCTGAGGCTGCTGGGAGTGCTAGTGGGTCCCATAAAGTTTATTGGGATGAGGGACTCCTATATTCTGAGGGTAGAGATCCAGCTCCTGGAGCCACCAGGAGGTTGGTAATACCTCAGAAGTTTAGGTGGTTCCTCTTGACCCGAGCACATGATATCCCTTTAGCAGGTCACTTGGGCCAAAACAAGACCTGGGACAGGCTTGTTCCACATTTTCATTGGCCACATATGTCAGAGGACACAAAGGAGTTTTGTCGCTCCTGTGTCACATGCCAAGCCAGTGGCAAGGCAGGTGGCACCACAAAGGCCCCCTGATACCACTACCTGTGGTGGGGGTACCCTTTGAAAGGGTAGGGATTGACATTGTTGGTCCCCTTGACCCTCAAACTGCATCTGGGCACAGATTTATCCTGGTGGTAGTGGATCATGCCACCAGGTACCCAGAGGCAATTCCTCTGAGGACCACCACAGCCCCTGTGGTGGCAAGAGCCCTCATTGGAGTTTTCTCCAGAGTGGGTTTCCCAAAGGAGGTCATCTCTGACAGAGTTACAAACTTCATGTCAGGATATTTGAAAGCAATGTGGAAGGAGTGTGGTGTAACTTATAAATTCACCACCCCCTATCACCCACAATGCAATGGGTTGGTTGAACGTTTCAACAAAACCCTGAAGGGAATGATTAAAGGACTCCCAGAGAAGCTTAGGCGGAAATGGGACCTTCTTCTTCCCTGCCTGTTGTTTGCATACAGAGAGGTTCCACAGAAGGGGGTTGGTTACAGCCCATTTGAGCTTCTGTTTGGGCATCCTGTAAGAGGTCCATTATGTTTGGTAAAAGAGGGCTGGGAGTTACCTCTCAAACCCCCCAAACAAGATGTGATGGACTATGTACTTGGTCTCCGCTCCAGGATGGCCGAATACATGAAAAAGGCAACCAAAACCTGGAGGCCAGCCAAGAATTACAAAAAGCTTGGCATGACCAAAAGGCTGTGCTGACTGTGTACCAGCCAGGACAGAAAGTGTGGGTGTTGGAGCCTGTGGCCCCAGCAGCCCTCCAAGACAAGTGGAGTGGCCCCCATACCATAGTTGAGCAAAAGGGAGAAGTCACCTATCTGGTGAATCTTGGAACTCCCAGGAGCCCCCTGAGGGTGCTCCATGTCAACAGATTAAAGCCATATGTTGACAGGGCTGACATGGGCTTGCTCATGGCAACTGATGAGGACCAGGAGGAGGAGAGTGACCCTCTCCCTGACCTGCTCTCACAGAACCCTGATGATGGGTCAGTAGATGGTGTTGCTTTGGCAAGCAGCCTCACTGACCATCAGCAAACTGAGTGCAGACAAGTTCTGCAACAGTACAGACATATGTTCAGCCTGACCCCTAGTCAGACTACCTGGTGCACCCATGAGGTGGACACTGGAGACAGTCTGCCTGTCAAGAGTAAAATCTACAGGCAACCTGACCATGTCAGGGACTGTATCAGGACTGAAGTCCAGAAAATGTTGGAGTTAGGTGTGATTGAGCCTTCAGATAGCCCTTGGGCTAGCCCAGTAGTCCTAGTACCCAAGCCTCATACCCAGGGTGGTAAGAAAGAAATGAGGTTTTGTGTAGACTACAGAGGCCTCAATGCAGTCACCAGGACTGATGCCTATCCCATACCAAGGGCAGATGAGCTGATTGATACTTTGGCCTCAGCCAAGTATCTAAGTACATTTGACCTAACAGCTGGCTACTGGCAGATCAGGTTAGCTGATGATGCAAAAGCCAAAACAGCATTTTCGACCCCTGGTGGGCACTACCACTTTGTGGTGATGCCCTTTGGATTGAAAAATGCACCTGCCACTTTTCAGAGGTTGGTGAATAAAGTTCTGGCAGGGATGGAAACTTATTGCTCAGCTTATCTAGATGATATTGCTGTCTTTAGTTCCTCCTGGCAGGATCACCTGGTCCACCTCAGAAATGTTTTGGAGGCTCTGCAGAAAGCAGGCCTCACTATCAAGGCCACTAAGTGCCAGATAGGGCAGAGTCAGGTTGTATACCTGGGCCACCTTGTGGGTGGAGGCCAGGTTCAGCCTTTACAGAGTAAAATCCAAACCATAATGGAATGGGTTGCTCCAACCACCCAGACACAGGTGAGAGCCTTCTTAGGCCTGACTGGGTACTATAGGAGGTTTGTGAAGGGATATGGATCTATAGTGACCCCCTTGAATGATCTGACCTCAAAGAAAATGCCAAAAAGGTTCAGTGGACAGCTAGCTGTCAGAAGGCATTTGAAGACCTAAAGCAGGCCATGTGCACTGCCCCCATCTTACAGAGTCCAGACTACACCAAAAAGTTCATTGTCCAAACAGATGCTTCTGAGCTGGGTGTGGGAGCTGTACTGTCTCAACTGAATGATGAAGGTCAAGACCAGCCAGTAGCTTTTATTAGCAGAAGGCTGACCCCTAGAGAGAAACGTTGGTCAGCTATAGAGAGGGAGGCCTTTGCTGTGGTGTGGGCCCTGAAGAAGCTGAGGCCATACTTGTTTGGCACTCACTTCATAGTTCAGACTGACCACAAGCCCCTCCTATGGCTTAAACAGATGAAAGGTGAAAACCCAAAACTTTTGAGGTGGTCCATTTCCCTACAGGGGATGGACTATACAGTGGAACATAGGCCTGGGACCCAACATGCCAATGCAGATGGACTCTCAAGGTATTTCCACTTAGAGCACGAAGACTCAACTGGTCAAGGTTAGTTTAGTGTCCCTGCGTTTGGGGGGTTGTGTAGGAGAGTAGGATCTGCCTCTTATGTTGCCCCCACTTTTTTTCTGATGTTTACACTGGTTTCTGGCTATAGTCAGGCTGGGACCCTGCCAATCAGGGCCCCAGCCTCTCTGTTCTCTCTAAACGACTTGGAGTGCACTCTAGGTGCACTAGTGATTGGATACTGTGGTACCTTATGAGTCCCTAGTATATGGTACCTTAGGTGCCAAGGGCATAGGTACTTCACAGGCCTACCAGGGGCTGAAGCATGTATTATGCCACCCCTGGGAAGCAGACTAAATCTGACACCACAGGTCTGCTACTGCAGCCTGGGTAAGGTGGTGCATGCACCCCTTACTGTGATATAGGCTACCTATATCACTACATAGATACACACATATAAACCTATAAGTCACTCCTATGGCAGGCCTTATCAATCCTGAAGGCAGAGTGCTTGGTTCCTATGTGAGAGGGTGCCCCTGCATGAGCAGAGCCCCTCTGCAGCATTCGGAGACCCTTCTCTGAGGCTGTTTGTAGTGCAGCCTGACCATATACTCTTAAGCGCATTATAACCTCGCGTTAAATGCTAACTTTGGGATGGCTGCACGGAAACATGTCGTGTTTGGTGTCAAACATCTTGGAATACTACCCCCCGCCAGTTCTGGCGGCGGGGGTAGCATTCCACCCTTCTAGAGGGATAGACATGTACCTACTGTGGAAACGCGGTAGAATCACTGAAGAGCCCTGGCATCACAAAATGGATGCCACCAGTCACAGACACTGGGCTGCCCTCCTGCTGATGACCGAAACTCGCAGTGGAGGAAGCCCAACAATAGGTATCCTGTCACAGGAGGGTGTGACCACCTTCCAGACAGGGTTTAGTGTATTGGGGCTGGGTGGGTGCACTCCTAGAGTGCTTTGAAGTCCTGCACTGGGGGAGCAGAAGGCTCCTCTGTGCATATGCCAGTTCAAACCAGCTCAGGGGCTACCTGCCCCTGCTCTGGCGCGAAACTGGACAAAGGGAAGTGGGTGTAGCCACCCACTCCCCTGACCCTCCCATAGGTGGGGTCATAGAGCTAGTCCCTCCCTTCCTTTTAGTATAAGAGGGGAACCTGTGCATTGCAAACTAGATACCCCTGGACGACGCTCTGAAGAAGAATCCTGGACCTTCGACGTTCCACTACCTCTGGAAGACTGAAGAATCTCCCTTGGAGTCAAGGAGTGACTCCCCTGCTTGGCAGGCACCAAAAACTGAAACGACGGTCGCAAACTACGCCGCTCCCGCCGGAGCCCGAGGTCCCTGCAGCCCAAGACGAGGATTTCCTGACTTCTCCAAGGCCATCGTGAGTCCCCAGCGAAGCTGAGGCCAGTGGACCCCACGAGTGACGAGGAACCGCAGTCCCTGGGTACCGTGCACTATTGTCGAGTGCAACCCCTTCACGACGTTCTACGAACCTGTGCTTTGGACCACGTGTGGTCCCAGCCTCTAGCAGGAATCCCTCCGAAGATCAGAGGCCTACCCCGTCCCGAGTGACCGTGGGCCCCTGTTGAAGGAATCCTCCCGAGGCGTCTTCGCGATCCCTTGCCAGCCTGCTTGTGGGTCCCCGGAAGACTTTTCTAAAGAACCAAAGGGCTCCCCTGGTTGCTCCAGGCCTGCCCTGACTTACCCTCGCTGGGTGAGTTCCCCAGACCTTGCTGGTCTGCACCATTGACTTTTTACGCTTTCCACGAGACTTGCTGCTACCAAGGCTTGTTGGCTCCAATTGGGTTGCCGACACCGCAGTCAGCTGCAGACTTCGTGGGACACGCCGAATCCAGCTCCTGGTCGTCGTCGACACCTCCTGGACCTCGTGGCCGAAGAGTCAAGACACCCGTGAACGACCTGAATCTGCCGACGACGGTGGGCATTCATCTTCCTTGACCCGGGTCACTGCCCAGTGACTTTGAACACTGTCCCCTCTGCTTTCAGGTCTTCCTTCTTCCGAATCCAGGCTTGGATTCCACCGGACACTTCTTCGGACTTCACAAGCAGCAAGTCTTCATTGGCTCCCATTGAAAACGACGCCGCGACCCGACACCAAAGGACACCTATGCACCCGGCTTCCCTGGGTGAGGTAACTCCAGCACTACGGTGCTCCTGTGGGTGTTGGCCCTAGAACTACTTACCCTGTAAGTGACTTGCTTGTAGCTACTCCCGAAGTGCCCTTAAACTCTTAATTTCTAACCGCGACTTGCCCCATTGAAGTCTACGGCGATCCGCGCCTGTGTTCACGCACTGCACGCGTCCCCCGTGGGTCCTTTACTTACCTGCCTTGGGTGGTTTCGTGAGGCCCCAACACTTCTGAAGGCCCTGGGCCTTGTCCCTCTGCAAGTCGTTGTTCTTAAGTCTCTTTTTAGTATATGGTCTGGTACGCCCCTAGGGCCCCAGCCATATTTGTGCTTAATTTATTGTGAAACGTTGATTTGTGCATATGTTCCTGACTTCTAATCTCATAAAGAGATTAGTAGAGAGTTGTTTAGTAATAAATACATATATATTTGATATATATACCTGTGTGGTGTCTTTTCATTTGGTGATTCAAGAGATTGTGTGGTAAAACAAGCTGCTTTACATTCCTCCAAGACTTAGCCTGAAGGCTGCTCTCCACAGCTACCACTAGGATAGCTTTCTATAAAGGTTGTCTTAAACCTACCTACCATAAGAGTCGAATTGTACTGGTGCAAGGTGTCCACTTTAACTAGTGAACAGCATATACCAGGCCAACTTCTCACACCAAAGAAATACCTCCCTGGAGGTAGGTCTGCGAACTGGTTCAGACCAAAAAATCCTTGAGGACCAAATAGGCAAAGTGTCATCATAATGGACCTGACTGTTAAGGCAGTAGTGTTTTCTAAATGGATGCACAGAAGCCCACGTAGCAGCCTTACAGATGTCCAGGACAAGCACTCCACTAGCTAATACAGTGCTCACAGCTTTGGCTCTGGTCGAATGAGCCCACAAGCCCTCAGGGGGTTGTTTCTTGGACAGTGCGTAACAGATCTTAATCCAGAGTACATCTGGAGATGGTCCGCTTCTGCACTGCTTTCCCTTTCTTCGCTCCAGTGAACTTAACAAAGAACTTATCATCCACCATGTGTTCACTGGTGTGATCAATATAGAATGACAATGCTCTTTTTGGGTCCAAGCGGTGGAGTCTCTCTCCCTCCTTGGAGGAATGAGGCGGAGCACAGAAGGTCGGCAGCATAATGCTTTTGCCAATGCAAAAAGGTGTCGCCACCTTCAGCAGAAAAGAGACATGGGTTCGGAAAACCAGTTTGTCTGGGAAGAAGCTGGTGTCTGAAGGATGACTAGAAAGAGCCTGCAGATAGCGGACTCTACTGGCCGATGTGATGGCCACCAAGAAGACTGTCTTGATGGTCAGAAGTCTTAGAGGGCAGCTAAGCATGGGTTCAATGGGGAACACAACAAATAGGCTCAAACAAAATTAAAAGCCCTTTGGGGCATAACGAAAGGTTTGGGGGGAAACGTGCTGAAGTCCTTTCTGAAAACATGTTACAGTGGGTGACTTACACAGGGAGGGTTAGGCAGCAACCGCAAGAAAACCAAGATGGCCAAAAGATATCCCTTAATGGTTCCCAGAGCAAGTCCTTGCCAGGCTAGGGACAAAACAAACAGCAACACTTCATACAAGGGTGCTGAAAGTGGGTCAACGTGTTTTTTCAGCGCACCAAGTTACAATCTTCTCCCAAAGGCAGGCGTATACAGTTTTTGTCTATGGACACCTGGCTGACAAGCTGACCTCACATACTTTGGGAGGGAGACTGATTAATCTCAAGTGCCGCCACTTAATCTCCCTTCATAAAGGCGGAGCGTGCGTAGGACCCTGCCCTGTTGCTTTGACAGGAGATCCTCCCAAAGGGGCAGCCTGATCGGAGGACCGATGCTCATGCTCTGGAGTTCGGGAAACCTCACGGTTCGTGCCCAACCTGAAGCTCATAGGATGATTTGGGCTCAGTCTGACCTGATCTTCTTCAGAACTCGGGCAGAAGTGATATCGGCGGAAAGGCGTACAGGAGTCTAGAGTCCAACTTGAGACAAAATGTGTCTCAGAGCAAGCACCGCGTTGGAAACTTCAAAGCATAGTAGTTCTGAGATTGCACGTTCTCAGCCGTGGCAAACAGATCTAACCAAGGTTCTCTCCCCAGTCGAGGAAGAGACTTTTCATCACCGCCGGTTTGAGACACCATCTGTGATTCGCAAGGCATCAATGGCTGACCTTGTGTGCATGGACAGTCAGAGAGCCTGCCAGGTATTCCACGTCCAGAAAAATGTCCCGACGTTCTGGTCATGTCCAGTGGTGCAGGGCCTCCTCGCACAGGGTCTTCGACTCCTCACTACTCTATTTACGACAGTACCAATAGGCAATAGTGTTGGCTGTGAACACCTTGAGCCATCCTTCCCTTGAAAGATGGGAGGAAGGGTTACAATGGCAAGCGAATTGCTCTCAATCCCAACAAGTTGATGGGAGCTGAGACTCTGCCGGAGAAAAGAGTCTTCTGACCTCCACCTCTCGCAGATGGCCGTCACAGACCAAGAGTGACGCATGTCACCACTCTGAGCTCTGGGAGGGGAAGCGAGAGGGGTCTGCTGCTGACCCAATCATGGTTTGTCAGTCACCACTGCAGATCTTTTGTAGAGTCCTCCAATAACTGGGCCAGGTTGGAGAGATTCCCCTGGTGCTGTCACCGCTGAGACTTCAGATCCCACTGCAGAGTCTGCATATGCCATCGAGCGTACTTCACCAGTAGGATGCAGCAGGCCATCAGACCCAGAAGTCTCAGAGTCAGTCTTTCTCAAATCCAGGATTGAGGCTGAAACATTTGGATCATAGCTAAATAACCTTGATGCGCTGCCCTGGAGGATAGGCGAGGAACTGCACTGTGCTCAGAATGGCTCAGAAGAAAGGGAGCGTCTGAGAGGGAGTCAGGTGTGGCTTCAGCACGATTATAGTGAACCTTGGCAAATGCAGGAGCTCCACCATAGTCTGGAAGTGGGTGACGACTGCCAGGGGCAACCTAGATTTCAACAGCTAGCTGTCAAGGTAGGGGAAGACTAGAACCCCTGACCTTCGCAGATGGGCTGCAACCACCGCCATCACTTTTGTGAACACTGGTAGGCCAAAGGGGAGCACAGCGAGCCCTGGACTTGTGGTCTGGCGTGAGGCATCACAATCAAACCAGGCAGTGGTCTGTCACCAACATCTGCCTGTGACAAGCTCCACAGGGTTTAAAATCCAAAGGTTGTTTTTTAGGGGACATCACTAAAGCATAGTGGGAGTTGTAAGCTCAAAATAAGGACGACACTAAGTCGAAAAAGGTAGTCAAAAATGACTGAGGTAGCTTTTCCGGATCCGTGCTGATGACGCAGAAAGTTGTTAGCACGCTGGGGTGGCAGCTATTTATGAACCACACGTCACATCCAGTGCAGACAACGCCTGCAACACTGATGTGAAGCCAATCAGAGCCATCTACCAACGCACAGAGATACTGCTCAATTTTTCCGGATTTAGTCTGACACCTGGGGAATATTCTAAGGTGAGGAATCTGCAGCTAGAAGTCTATCAGATATTAACAGTCTAGATTTACAAAGTACAGTATTTATTTAATTTATAGAGTTAGCAAGCATGAATGTGAGCTCACAGGCATATGCAAGGGCTGGACACTGTGCTTTAAAGCAGAGGGCTATAAAGCCTTCAAGCTTGTATTGTAGGTGCATGATTTATAAAAGTGTGAAACAAACATTGCTTCTCAAATGATACTGTTGGGTGATGCCTGGAGTAACTATTACATTGTGCAATTATGGTAAACTGATATTTTTTGTAGTTTTTTAAGTTTAGGGGCTCCAAAATAAAGCACGCGATAAAGCACGTGAGCCCACAACAAGAAGTTCTGCCTTAAAAAGGATATCTTGTTTGAAGTTTCCAGTGCACCTGCGAGCTGTGTTATAGAGAAAAATATATATACTTTTAAAAAAAACTATTTTATTAAAACATTTAATGTTTAGGTGATTACTGGGGTAAGAAGGCCCATAACACTGTTATTATAGTAAACTCAAGTATCCTTCTAAAATAAAAATGTCATGGGCAAGGAATCCTGGAAAATGACAGCAGAGTAGGGTTCTGATTCCATATGACATGAATATCCATAAGCCACATCAAAAAGATCCATTCGGAGAAAAAAAAGAGCTATTTTAGAGCACTGATTTAATTCTGCTTTCTAGAGGAGTGCCTGCACCATTTCTGTCCTACGTTAGAGAGCCATGGTTTTCATTGATAGGGAAGAAGAGGTGGCTTCATAGCCAGAAAAATCAGGTGTCCATCCCTTCATACAGTTCCAATAGCAACTGCATCACATCTTCTGGTAATTAAAGAAGAACAGAGAGATAGCACCAATGAGTCATGGGGATGGAAATATGGAAGTATTTTCAGCCATGCACCAAAATAAACTAAAGTAAATGTTCACAAAGTGATTTTAAAACTTTAAGAGCAAGATCTATGCTGGGGAAAAACTGGAAAATAATCGTTCGAAATGACAATCCTGTCCAGACATTTAGGAGCCTGTCAGTCTTGACATCAGTCTATTTCTAAGTGAAACAGAATCCCGGAGGGGAGGGGGGGGGGGAGAACGCATCCAGTACCTAAGGTCAAAGCCATATTATTGGATGCTGAAGAAAAAACACATTTTTATAAATAGTAAAAAAAAATTGGCGCGCTGCAAATGCAGATTTTGACTTTTCTTATGTAATTTTGTAACACTTATGGCTGTAAAATAGTTTGTTTATAAGGTATAATTAAATCACAATTAGGTAAACTTTTAAACATTATATTTCTTTATATCACTTAATATGAAATTAACCATGTCTGTAATAGAGTAGGTAGGGTTTGCTGGATAAATCCATGCCCTTTGAAACAGGAGACAAATTTGAATCTCCGCTTGTCAAGTAGAAAAAGCCGAGCAATCCTTATCAAATCTCTCTCGGACCGTGTACCCATTAGACATAATTTACTCACTTCACGTACATTTTTGCATACCTCATCGCTACTTACCAAAGGATAGATACATTTACCTTAAAGCTGGGTGACAGACAATCCATATTTATTGTATCAGAAAACAAACTAAATTGTCCCTTGGGGATTCACTGTGTATATTACATAGTTTGGGAAATGCCTTGGTCATTAACAACTTTAAATCTGTTTGAAATTTGGCAAACACTTGGTTTGTCCATTTCAAATGCGTGCATATTAGTCAAGGGGGACAAAGTTATTTTCTGCGATATAAAAGTAATATTTCACATTTATGTTTCATGGGAATGTTTCTTTTTGCAACAGCAAAAATTGCTGAACGGAATTACACCAAGATTAGCGTGTAGACAGAACAGTGCTCAGAACAGATAATATTTTAGCTTGGTGTAAAACTTTTCAGCACTTTTTGAGAGTTTTCTGTTACAAAAATGGTATACATGGGAGCCTGTCTCACGTAGATCTCATGCCTGGAAGTGTTTGAGAACAAGTCTTGAGACATTTCTGAGATGCGGGCCATTTGCCTCAAGGCCATGCACTGTGGGTTATTGTGAGGGGGCGGGAGGGGGTGTTTTAGAAAAAAGATACATCCTTCAGCCGTTCATTTCACACTCCCAGTACTCCAGTAAGGTTGCCACAAAGTTCACTTTACAAAATCCGCTCACTTTGCAGTCAGAGAAAGAAAAGTAAACACCTATATCCCTGTTAAAAGAATAAGCAGCAACTTGCCAGGAGACATGGCCTGATATTTGACCTCTGGCTTTGAAAGCACAGCAAAAGTAACCAGATAAAAACAACATTTAACGCCATCTTTATGACTCATTTACCTTCTGAACTCCAGCATGGTTATTTGGGGGGTGGGGCAGCACCCCTTGGACCCCTACTTCCAGCGCTTATGCTTAGTACACCCTGATATGCCTCAGTCAGGCCAAGCAGCCCAACCTTCTGGCATCCAAAGAACTTTATGCAGCAAGACGAACCAGCTTGTTGCAAAACAACAAATTCTGGTTGCCTGTAAACTTGTTTGAAGCTAAACTTTTGTTCTACAGGGGAAGAATATGTCCACCAAACATTCACTGAACCCTTATGAAGATGCCCATCTTTTCAACACTACTACAAGCTTCATTACATCAATATGGGGGATTACATTAATTTACCCAGTAATTTGAACTCCGATTCCACAATATTCACCGCATTTTCATAATATTAAGAAACCAGTTGTCGATACTCATCATGATTTCATGAGAAGGAAAGGTGTGCTGGAGTTCAGTCATACCTGGGTCCGCCCAGCATCTGTCCTCAAGTGTCACAGTAAGCGGCACACACTACACTATTTGTCAAGATAGTGTAAAGAAAGTGCTGATCTTGAGTAGCAATAGAGAATCCCTAGTAAACTAATAAATGCTGAGTTTTCATAAGGAATACTTTTCCACTGATTGTTCCTAGGAAACAACTGATATATCTCCTCTGAGCTGTGGTTCTAAATGCAGAGAGTATAGTTCCTTCACATTAGAGGTCTTCGATCGGTGACTTCAAACTGTCTCCGTCACTCATATGAGCATGAGCTAAGACACTGTTACACATCAGAGCACTACCACTATATTCAATGCACTTGCTGCTGCAAATTTGTACCATACCCTCAAAAATACGAAGGAGAAGAGCAAACAATATGGAGAATGCAGACTTATCACAAGAAAATTAGTTTGAATGTCTTTTTTGTATAATGGCCGACTTCCAAGTATGCCTTTAGACCAACTAGAGTCGTCTCACAGACTTTAAAAAAAATAGGATTTCCTTCCGCAAAATCAACATCATGACTCCTACCATTAGTATTTCCATTTAGTAATTCACATACTCATGTGGAAAAGTCTTTTAACTGGTAGACTTTTCCACATGATTGAGTCAGAGGTAGGAGAGAGGAAAGTGGACAGTGGGGATACTCACAATGAACAAGTTACTTACCTTCTGTCACACCGTTTCTGGTAGAGACTATCTAGCTGCAGGTTCTTCACCTCATGAATTTTCCCAGGTATCAGACTGAGTCCAAGAACTTTAGATAAGCAGGGTCGTGCAGTTTTGCAGCAGATCCATCCCGCACCAGATGTTGCGTCGGGCCACTTTATCTTCGCCAACTTCGCGCACTGACATCAGTTTGTATCTGATCTCTGTCCATGCCATCCGCAGCAGAGCCCATAGAAATCAGAATACCAGTGTGCTGATCTGTAAATTGGAATCTTAGAAATAGACTGTATGAGTACATTCCACAGAAATGGGGAGGAGGGTAGGTCAGTGAGGAATCTGCAGTTAGAGTCTCTACCAGAAAAGACATTACCGAAGGAAAGTAGCTTGTTCTCTAATAGAGACTTTTCACCGCAGATTCCTCATCTTGTGAATAGGTACCAAAGTAGTACCTCCCCATGAAATGGGTGTGTGGAATGGCTCAAACCAAGAAATCCTGCAGGACAGCCCGGGCGAAGTGCGAGTCCTGCCAGGCCTGGCTGTCAAGGCACTAGTGCTTTGTGAACGTATGGCGGGATGCTACGTAGTATTGTGGCAAATGTCCAGAACTGGCACCCCACTTGTCAGCCTCAGCCTTGGTGCCACTGCGGCCAGCTTCTCTGCCAACCTGTAGCAGATCTTAATGCATAACACATTCAATCAAGAGATGGCTCTCTTTTGCACTGCTTTGCCCGTTATAGGTCCAGATGAACTGACAAAAAGTTGGTTGTCCAGTCTGTGATCCCTCGTCTGATTTACATAGAAACTAAGGGCCCTCTGAGGGTCCAGTCCGTGGAGCCATTCTTTCTCCTTCGAGGGGTGATGTGGAGCATAGAAAGCCGGCAAGATAATGGTCTTTCCTCTGTGAAAGGGCATGACTATCTTTAGTAGGAATGCTGCTTTTGTCCAGAGGACCTGTTTGTCTGGGAAGAATGAAGTGTCTAGCTGCTGTACAGACAAATCCTGAAGTTCATTCACTCGCATGGCAGATGTTATGGTGATGAGGAATGCTGTCTTGATGGTCAGTAGGCGAGGACATGTGGATCAGCACTTTTAAAAACGCATCACAACAGGTGATTTAAAAAGGGAGGTCTTATCTGGCAAACATAGGAAGGCCAAAAGGGCTGAAAGATAACCCTTAACGGTTGCCACAGCCACGCCCTGCTGGGATAATGAAAGACAAAACAAAAAACAACTTTGCCTTGAAGGGTTGGATGTTACAGGAGGAACATCAAACTACAAACTTCTCTCAGTGTTCAGCATAAATAGTTTTGGTAGATGGACGCCTGGCTGCCAAGATGATGCTAACAATTTCGGGAAGAAGATCAAAAGCCATCAACTGTCGTCATTCAGTCTTCACAAATGGAGGTGTTGGTTGTGCCAGCTCGAGTGCAGGACCCGACCCTGCTGTGAAATGAGGTCCTCCCAATGGGGCAGCTGGATCGGAGGACAAATGCTCATGGTGGGACATTCCAGGTACCACACTCTCCTCGCCCAGTCTAGTGCCATTAGTTTGGCTTGTACCTGGCCTTTGGCAGTCTTTTTCAGTACTCTGGGCAGGAGAAGGAGGGGCAGAAAGGAATACAGGAGTCATGAACCCCAGTTCAGGCAAAAGGCATCTCCGAGAGAGAATCTTCCTGGGAACTGTAAAACGCAAAATGTTTGACACTGCGCATTATCTGTGATGTTGAATAGACCGAGCCAGGGTTCTCCCTACTGTTGGAAGATGCCTTGTGCCACATCACTGTGCAACTATCACTCCTGATCCAATAGGTAACGTTGGCTGAGTTTGTCCATCCTGGCGTTGAAAGATAACGCCACATGTTGGGTGATGAGGGAGATGGCCTATGCGTTCAGACATTTGCAGAGATGTAGAGACTCTGGCACAGGGTCCATGTCTCAACATTGCCATGTTTGTTATAGTAGCATATGGCAGTCTTGTTGTTCGTGAGCACCTGTACCCGTTCACCCTTGATGGCTGAGAGGAACGACTTCAGTGCTAAGCGAATCGCTCACAACTTCAAGAAAGTTAATATGGATGCGAGTCTCCGTGGGGGACCAGAGTCCTCTGATCTCCATCTCTCTCAGATGACCTCCCTAACCCAGCAGTGATGTATCTGTCACAACCGCTCAGGGTGGGGTAGGTAGAGGGGTTTGTCACCGATCCAGTTATGGTCAATCAGCCACCACTGCAGGTCTTGCCATGCTTCTGCGTGGGTTCTGATAGGTCTCCTAGGTGCTGAACATTCAGATACCATTGCAGAGCCCGCATATGCCACCTGGTGTGGTTCACAAGGAGGATGCCGGAGGTCAAGAGGCCAAGACCACAGAGCCACTTTCACTGAGACCCAGGTCAAGGTTTGAATCATCGGCATCACAGCCCAAATGTCCTCGACTCGTTGAGGCAGAAGGAAGGCTCAGAACAGCACAGTAACAAGGATGGCGCCGATAAAGGGGAGCTGTTGCAGAATCAGGTGTGACTTCAGCATGTTGATGAAGAACCCAATGATGTCAACAGGTTTGCCACCATCTGGAAGTGGCTTACCAATCTTTGAGGCCAATCCACCTTTAGTAGTCAGTTGTGAAGTTATGGGAAGACTGGTATTCCCAAACTACATAAATGGGCTGCAACCACTACCATCACCTTTGTGAAACCCAAGGTGCACTGGTAAAGCCAAAAGGGAAGCTTGGAGAATTGAAAGTGCTCTTGGCCTAGCTGAAAACGCAGATAACGTCTGTGGGATTGCAGGATAGAAATGTCAAAATAGGTGTTCTGCAACACCACCATCCAGTCTCTTGGGTCCAGCAAAGACAGGACATGGGCAAGCGTGAGCATTATGAAGTTATCTTTCCGGTGGAAGGAGTTCAGAGGGCGAAGATCAAGAATGGGGTGAAGTCCTATGTACTTTTTTGGTACCATAAAATAGCGGTAAATAACAGTCAGTCCAGATCTCTGGTGTCGGCACTCTCTCTATTGCTCCCTTGGCCAAGAAAGCCTAAACATCTCTGTGTAGTATAGAAAAGTGGTCCTTCGGGAGGTGTTGTGGTGCTGGAGGTAAATCCGGGAGACAGGGTAGGGAGTAAACTTGTCCCACCATTTGGAGCAGCCATTGCTCGAAAGTGATGCTCCTCCACCGGTGGAGGTAAAAAATGATATGTCTTCCCTCCAGGCGATTGTGAGCTATCAAGGGCAATTTAAAGCAGTTTTGCAGCAGTTGCTGGGGGGAGGGGAAGGGAGGGTGGGGTTTGGGTAGCGCATTGCTCGTGGGGGCCTCAACTCTGGCAGCCTGATCCCCAACAAATACCTCGAAAGCACTTAGAGCTCCGTTGTTCTTGAGGCCGGTATGGATGCTGACTCTGCTGATATCCCTTTCTGAAAGCTCGAAAAGGGCGCAGTTGTTGGGAAGGTTTGCCGAACTGGCGGGGTACCTTTGTCAAGACATTTGTTTTCATCTTTGAAGTAGGCAGAGTAAGGTCTAACACTTATGCCACTCTCCTTATGACTGTTGCGAAGGAGACTAACTCCTCTGTCACCATAGTTGAGCTCAGGGACAGTCGCGGTCCGTGCAGGTAACAGCGGTGGGGCCGGGTGGGGGCGGGAGATTTCGAGGGACGATGCAGAGGGACAATTAAATAAATAATTAATTTTCCCTCGGCATCGTCCGTCGGAATCACCCCCACCCGGCCCACTGCCCTATTGCTGTTACCTGCACAGACCACGGCTGCTCAGGGATGATAAATCAATGTCTAGAGAGAAGTTCAGTCCACTGGCATCTTGCTAGTCCAGGAGACGTTTCTCCTTATCAAAGGGGGTGCTGTCATCACCAACCAGCTGATGTTAGGTTTCAGGGTCCGGGTGGGAGTATAGGTAATAAGGCTGTGATCTTATGGGACAAGGATTTCAACCTTCAGAAGCTGATAAAATTATCGGCTCCATGCCCGGTGTTGGAGCCAGTATCGACACCCGGGGTTGCCACATGGGCCACGACACCAGAACTGAATTTGGTAGAGCAGGGATCAGAGGAGAGAACGGCCTCGAAGTGAGGCCGAGTGGCGCACTGAGAGTCAAGGACGAATCCGCTGATGGTAACACAACTGAAGGCGACTTCAGTACCTTAGGGCCCAAAGGTGCTCCAGAGGGATCTGGTGAAGCACCAACGATGTCGTCTAAGGCCTGCTTGAGCTCATGGAGCTGTTGAGGTCTTGCCAATGGTCCAGGGAATTCAGAGCGTGCAGGACCAGCATTGTAATCGGGTCCTGAAACAGGGCACCAACTCTGTTGCCTGGATGTGCACGGGGCGTCGCGCAATTCTGAATGGTGGGAGTGGTGGGACGAGGGAGAATAGTATTTTGACTTCTTATGTCTTTTACTTTTCTTAGATTTATCTGAACTGTGTGACTTAAATGGCAATCAGTGGCAAAATTGGCCTCAGGAGACGGAGAGTATCTGTGCCCTCGTCTTTGACGGTGACCAGGCCTTCTTCTACTATCTCCCAAGTTCCAGGACTGGAAGTTTGGCTTTGTGGTCATGAATGGCCTTTTTGTTCCTCTTGGTGCATCAGTTGCATGATGCCAAGTCATGCCTGAAACAGAGCACCAGAGACAGACAGCATGGGTGTCTGTCACCGACATCTGTCGGTTGCAGTCCCTTATGACTTAAAGGCTTTTGTCATTTCAGGAGGGTGCATGATGCTTACTGGAAAAAATCTGAGGGACAAAAAGCTCTATCAGCATTGATAAGATTCGAGGAGCTCTAGATATTCATGAGAATGCGCAGAAAGAAAGGAAGGAACTGACGTCAGCTAGCGGAGGTGGCGAACATATAGTGGCTCTGACTCACATCCGGTATGGGACAAATCTGATGCTGAGCCACACGACGCCACCTACCAACACACACGGGAATTGCTATCAAAAGTTTCCACATCCAGTCTAATGCCTGGAGAAATCCACAAGATGAGGAATCTGCGGTTAGAAGTCTCTAACAGAAAGGTGAGTGTTTCAATGAAAAGAATGTAAACACCCACAAAGTTAGAAATTTCTGGGTGGTCACAATATTCTTGCCTGGTTTTTCCCATTCTGGAAACGCACGGCAATCCAATAAACAGCAGCAGTGAGTGATTTTTGAAGGTGGCAATGATAAAATGGAAGGCATTCATTTTTCATGGAGGTGCAGGGGAAAAGGATACCACACTAAGAAAAAATTTCACCCTAACCCTAAACTGGTGATCGGTCCCAAGAAGATAATCAATAAAGGAGGTTTAATACTGGAATGCATGAAAGTCATTGAGGTCAATGCATCCCTGCCAAGTACCACGCATCAGGCGTTAGACAAACATATTTCAGTGTGGTGGGCCGCATCACCGCACTGAAATGCAAAATCACACAATATAGAGCTTCTCAGCTGTCAAGCCAGAGTGCTGCAATGAAGCACCAATACTGAAAGCTGCAGTGGTAGCGCGGAATGCGCGCTGCTCCCGGCAGGCTTGGGGGCTGGCTCATCTGCTCGCTAGCTGCTATTACTAGTCTGTGCTACAGTGTAACACAGGACACCAGACACCACGCGACATAATATCTGACATCAGGAGGAGTCACTGTCACTGCCCAATGGCTACTACCGAGACAGTGTGAATCTCAGTGAATTTATCAGACTCATTTAAATAGGCGGGTGAAAGGTCCATCCTGCTGCCCGCAGCGAGAGCGGGCGGTGATTTCAAGTTTTGGCTGCTGCAGTGAATGTGTGAGCAATGGCAGCACAGCTGAGCGCGCCGTTCGCATCGCAGCAGTATGGATCCAGTGACCGGACCGACCCCACTAGCACTGGCGGCTGACTCACCGTTGTCAGTGACGGTGCTCGCCTGTTGCCGCGGCGCCAGCTCGCCAGACTCACTAAGAAGTGCCTGAGACGGAGTGACCGTATACTCTCCTAGTTGCACTTGCTATGCTATAAAATTTGATTTTTAGGCTAGCACGCGGTCATGAGCAGCTGCAGTGCCTGCCCTCTGTTACTGAGAACTGCAGCCAGGCAGTCTGTCTCCGGTTAGTGCCCTTCCATTTCTGGTGCTTTGCAATAATTTTAAGATCTTCTTAGAATTTCTCGTTGCTCAAATGGGTGTAATTTCTGCTATTTATATGTTTCGGTTGTCTTCACTGCTTGATTTTGCTCGCAAGATAGTGTCACTCATAGTCGTTGAATTGTCACTCATAATTATACTAAAATTTTGAAAATGTCACACATAGCAATCTGAAACCTTGGCAGCTATGTCAATTGAAATGGAAATTGAAATTTATTGATAGATATAGACCTCATCTGAGATCCACAATATAGTAAAATAATATATACAAGTTTCCAATCCCATTGTATTACAATATATCATAAAATTCTTTTATAAGCAAAATTAATTATTGTTCTTAGCTTATATATCTCTAAAATAGCGGGAGTAACACTTTAAAAAAGTTAAAAACTTTGTAGCATACAAATTCATCAGGAGGGGTTCTTATAATCTCAATCAGATCCGTATTTCTAAGAATATTATATCTTATACAAATAGGTTTTAAAAATCGTGAACGTGCCTCAACCAAACTGCTATTTGGACAGACAAATAAAACATGTGCCAAGTCTGGGATTCCTCCATTACACAAATCACATTGGCCTGTTTTATTAAGGTTACCGCCCCACTTTTTTTTGTCAATGTGCAGCTGCAGTTTTATGAAGTAAGCATGAACCTAGCATAATCGTAGCATCATTACTATGCTTTTAAATTTGCACCGACTGCTTCCACGATTCAAGATACGTGCGGAAATCGAAACCAAAATGCACCCTTCTTCAAATACGACTGTCAGAAGAATGCGTTCTCATAAAACATGATGGTTTGATAGGAAGGTGCTCAAAACAGGGACTTCCGCAGGCAGGAACAGATTAGTAAACACTAAACCCAGCTGAATGTCCGGAAGCCTCATGCTGGAGATTAACTGCACATTCACTAAGTCGCAAGTTTTAAAGAGTTTGGAAAAGGGCAACTTGTAATAAGCGCAAAAGATTTCAATTTATCAGAAGAAAATTGTTTTGCAAGATTTACTTCTAAAATATAAACATCACATTGGGACAGGAGCGGTGATGAAATGCACATTGCTACAGAGCGCGTTGCTCCGTTCGTTTTCGCCATATAAAAGTTCAAACCAGAGTTTCAACTTCTCATCAATGTATGTAGTAAGATCGCCACCTAGTGTCTGTAAGCTGGTTCTGCATCAGAAGGATGTACTTTCAAAAGTAGAGCGTTCTTTGGGCATAGTCTCTTCCTCCAAAAGTAAAACAATCAATGTCGGGTTCAAATGTTTTGGATCCATAGCAAAACTTCAGAGCGAAATATACATAGAAGGATGACTGTTACTGACCATGGAAAAAGAAAAGTAGCATAACAGATATCATAATGCCTTCTTTAAAGAGAGAGGACATACAGCGCCTTTTTGTGGTCTAGACACAGCCATATACATCAGAGTTACTGAGTGTACGTATATATATTAACCAATGCATGGAGATAGCGTTTTTTCCCATGAATGTATATGGTATTTCTACTGTGCAAACCTAGTCAAAAGGCAGCAGAGAGCTGTACATGGTCAAAGACAAGGATAAAGCCAGCGAGGAGAGTTAGTTGGGTTGTGACTGGTTAATGAATTGTGATGTTGTGTTCTTTAAAGAGCTGAGTCCTCAACTCTTTCATAAACTGGAGCAGCGATGGGCAGTCCTGATGGATAGGGGTATGTTGTTCCAGATCCTCGGTGCATAGATAGAAGAGGCCTGCTCCCTTGTTTTTTCTTTTTTACACATCTTACTTAATCTGCAGTTTGATGTTGTCCAGGCTGCGCCTGTGCAGAGATCCACCAGAGACGGTGAGCTTGTCTGCAAGATAAGCAGCAGTGCTGGCTGTGATGGCTTTGTACATAATGCAGCTGGTTTTGTAGATATGGGCCTGAAAGAGGTGCCAATGGAGTTCCATCAGGAGGAGGGTGATCATATTTCTTCAGGCCCTGGATCAATCAATCAATCATGTCACTTATAAAGCGCACTACATACCCGCGAGGGTCTCAAGGCGCTGGGGGAAGAGGGGGGTGGTGCTGCTACTGATCGAAGAGCCAGGTCTTGAGGAGTCTTCTGAAGGCCAGTAGGTCTTGGGTCTGTTGGAGGTTGGTGGGGAGGGTGTTCCAGGTCTTGGCGGCGAGGTGGGAGAAGGATCTGCCGCCGGCGGTCGTTTCCCGGATGCGGGGGACTGTGGCGAGGGCGAGGCTGGTCGAGCGGAGCTGGCGGGAGGGGGTGTAGAAGCTGAGTCGTCTGTTGAGGTAGGCTGGTCCGGAGTTGTGGAGTGCTTTGTGTGCGTGGGTGAGGAGCTTGAAGGTTATCCTCTTGTTGACAGGGAGCCAGTGCAGGTCTCTCAGGTGGGGTGTGATGTGGCTGCGTCGGGGGATGTCGAGGATAAGACGTGCAGAGGCGTTCTGATGCGTTGCAGCCGTCTCAGGAGCTTAGCCGTCGTTCCTGCGTAGAGGGCGTTTCCGTAGTCCAGCCTGCTGGTGACGAGGGCCTGGGTGACTGTTTTTCTTGTTTCGGTGGGGATCCACTTGAAGATCCTGCGGAGCATTCGGAGGATGTTGAAGCAGGATGAGGAAACGGCGTTGACCTGCTTAGTCATGGAGAGGGTGGGGTCGAGGATGACCCCTAGGTTGCGTACGTGGTCGGTGGGTGGCGGGGCTGTTCCCAGTGATGTTGGCCACCAGGAGTCGTCCCAGGCTGAAGGGTTGGAACCAAGGATGAGGACCTCCGTCTTGTCCGAGTTCAGCTTCAGGCGGCTGGTCCTCATCCATTCGGCGACGGCCTTCATTCCTTCGTGGAGGTGGGCTTTGGCGGTGTGAGGGTCTTTGGTGAGGGAGAGGATCAGCTGGGTGTCGTCGGCGTAGGAGATGATGTTGAGGTTGTGCTGTCGGGCGACGTGGGCGAGGGGTGCCATGTAGATGTTGAACAGCGTTGGGCTGAGGGAGGAGCCTTGGGGTACGCCGCAGATGATCTTGGTGGCCTTGGATCGGAAGGGGGCGAGGCGGACGCTTTGTGTTCTGCCGGAAAGGAAGGATGTGGTCCAGTCCAGGGCCTTCTCTTGGATCCCGGCGTCGTGAAGGCATGTTCGTAGTGTGTGGTGGCAGACCGTGTCGAAGGCGGCTGATAGGTCCAGGAGGATGAGGGCTGCTGTTTCTCCGTTGTCTAGCAGGGTCCTGATGTCATCGGTGGCGGCGATGAGGGCGGTTTCGGTGCTGTGGTTGCTGCGGAAGCCGGACTGGGAAGGGTCCAGGATGTTGTTCTCCTCGAGGTAGCGGGTCAGTTGTTTGTTGATGATTTTCTCGGTGACCTTCGCGGGGAACGGGAGCAGAGAGATGGGTCGGAAGTTCTTGAGGTCCTTGGGGTCTGCCTTGGGTTTCTTGAGTAAGGCGGTGATCTCGGCGTGCTTCCAGCTTTCCGGGAAGGTTGCTGTCTCGAAGGAGATGTTGATTATTTTCCGGAGATGGGGCGCGATGGCTGTACTGGCTTTGTTGAAGATGTGGTGAGGGCACGGGTCTAGCGGTGAACCGGAGTGGATGGTGTTCATGATCTCGCTGGTGTCCTCGTCGTTGATGTTGGTCCAGGAGAGCAGGCGGTTGGTGGTTGTGGGGGCAGTGGTCTCGGTGGTTGCCGGGGCGGTCGTGGTGTTGAAGCTGTCGTGGATGTCGGCGATTTTGCGGTGGAAGAAGGTGGCCAGTGAGTCGCACAGGTCTCGCGACGGCTGGATGTCGTTGGTGTTGGAGCTGGGGTTGGAGAGTTCCTTCACGATGTTGAAGAGCTCTTTGCTGTTGTGTGCGTTGTTGTCTAGGCGGTCTTTGAGTGAGGCCCTTTTGGCGGATCTGATGAGGTGATGGTGACTGCGGGTGGCGCTCTTGTGGGCGGCGTAGCTGTCCGCTGTCCGTTCGTGGAGCCAGATCTTCTCCAGTTTTCGGCATGTTCGTTTGGAGGCCTGGAGGTCTTCGGTGAACCAGGTGGCTTTCTTGCTGGTGTGGCTGTTGGGCGGATTCTTGAGCGGGGCGAGGGTGTTGGCGCAGTCGTCGATCCACTGTCTGAGGTTGCGGGTGTCGGGGTCGGAGGGTTCGGCGGGTGGGCTCAGGGCGAGGGTTGTGGTTAGCTGGTCTTCCGTGACTCTGCTCCAGCAGCGGCGAGGCATTTGTTCGGTGCGGTGGTGCGTGGTGGGCTTCCTGTAGGTGAAGTGGATGCAGTGGTGGTCAGTCCAGTGGGGTTCGGAGGTGTGGTTGAAGGAGACGTGTGGGCTTGCGGAAAAGATGGAGTCTAGCGTGTGGCCGGCGGCGTGGGTGGGTGTAGTCACGAGCTGTCTGAGTCCGAGGGTGGCGAGGTTGTCGATCAGGGTGGTGGAGTTGGTGTCCTTGTTGTTCTCGAGGTGGAAGTTCAGGTCCCCGAGGAGGATGTAGTCCGTGGAGGCGATGGCGTGTGTGCTGACGAAGTCAGCGATAGAATCGCTGAACTGTGGTCGGGGTCCGGGGGTCTGTAGATGAGGGTTCCTCTGAGGGTGGTGTTGGGATCGGTGTGGATCTGGAAGTGCATGTGTTCGGCGGTGCTGAGGGTGTCGTCGGTGTTGGTTGAGACTCTGAGGGTGTTCCTGTGGACGATGGCGATGCCTCCTCCGACTCCGTTGGTGCGGTCCCTGCGGGTGATCTTGTATCCGTCCGGGATGGCAATGGCGATGTCGGGGGCTGAAGCGGGATTCAGCCAGGTCTCCGTCAGGAATGCGACGTCTGGGGAGGTTGAGTCGAGAAGGTCCCAGAGTTCGATGGCGTGTTTGCGGGCGGAGCGGGTGTTGAGGAGGATGCATCTGAGGTAGTTGGGTTCTTTCCTGGGCGGTGGTTTGGCGGGGTGGGTGCTGGCGAAGCTGCAGTTCCGGCAGGTGAAGGGCCCTTGGGTGCGCTTCGGGGTGGCCTGGTAGCAGGCGTGATCTTTTCCGGGGTTGAGTGCGTGGAGGGTGCTGGCGTCGTATCGGCGTCTGTTGATGTGGCGGGCGCGGGGGATGCCCGGGCCAGGGGGTCTGGCGCTGGACGCGGTCACGGCGCGGGCGCAGACAAGCTTGCCTTAGGCGCGCCTTTGGCGCGCCAGCGGCGCGCCCGCTGCGCGTCCGCCATAAATGGGGAGGTGGGAGGAGCAGCAGCGAATGGGGCAGCGAATGGGCAGTGAGGGGGCGGGGCCGCAGGGGCGCAGCGGCGGGAAACAGGCACAGAAGGGAAAACGAGCACAATCAGGGCATCAAGGGGGCACAGAAAGGAAAAAAAAAAAACTAGCACAATGAGGGGCAGCAAGGGGGCACAGAAAGGAAAAACGAGCACAATGAGGGGCAGCAAGGGGGGCACAGAAAGGAAAAAACGAGCACAATGAGGGGCAGCAAGGGGGCACAGAAAGGAAGAAAAAAAACGAGCACAATCAGGGGCAGCAAGGGGGCACAGAAAGGAAAAAACTAGCACAATGAGGGGCAGCAAGGGGGCACAGAAAGGAAAAACGAGCACAATCAGGGGCAGCAAGGGGGGCACAGAAAGGAAAAAACAGAGCACAATCAGGGGCAGCAAGGGGGCACAGAAAGGAAAAAAAGGAGCACAATCAGGGGCACCAAGGGGGCACAGAAAGGAAAAACTAGCACAATGAGGGGCAGCAAGGGGGCACAGAAAGGAAAAAGCGAGCACAATCAGGGGCAGCAAGGGGGCACAGAAAGGAAAAACGAGGCACAATCAGGGGCAGCAAGGGGGCACAGAAAGGAAAAAAAAACGAGCACAATCAGGGGCAGCAAGGGGGCACAGAAAGGAAAAAACTAGCACAATGAGGGGCAGCAAGGGGGCACAGAAAGGAAAAACGAACACAATCAGGGGCAGCAAGGGGGGCACAGAAAGGAAAAAACAGAGCACAATCAGGGGCAGCAAGGGGGCACAGAAAGGAAAAACGAGCACAATCAGGGGCAGCAAGGGGGCACAGAAAGGAAAAACGAGCACAATCAGGGGCAGCAAGAGGGCACAGAAAGGAAAAACGAGGCACAATCAGGGGCAGCAGCAGGGCACACAGACGGAGCTGTGTGGTGGGGGAGCGACCTACCAGTCAAGGTCAGGGGAGGAGCAGGGAATGGGGCAGCGAATGGGCAGTGAGGGGGCGGGGCCACAGGGGCGCAGCGGCGGGAAACAGGCACAGAAGGGAAAACGAGCACAATCAGGGCATCAAGGGGGCACAGAAAGGAAAAAAAAAAAAAACGAGCACAATGAGGGGCAGCAAGGGGGCACAGAAAGGAAAAACGAGCACAGCATGTGCTGCAGCATGTAGAACGCCCTAAAGGACTATGGTAGAGCATAGAGTAGGGCAGTACCACCATTCACTGGTGAGATTAAGAGGGCTTGAACAGCACTTCTGAAGTCACTTTCAGGAAGAAACGGTTTGACTTTCTTTAAAAGAGAGAGCTGGTACCAGGCTGTCTATTTTTTTTTTTTTGCCAATGTGTTCTTTGAGGGTGAGGTTGGTGCCCAGGGTGAACCCAAGTACAATGGAAATCAGTTAAGGTTTGGGTTCAAAGCTGGCAAGGTTAATGTCATTGGGCCAGGTTTGTTCATGTTATTGAGGAAATTTGTAAATACTGTTTCAGAAAACTCTTCGAAACTTTCTACTGGCTGACACAATGTCCAGCACCATTATTATTCCAATTTTTAAAAAAAAGGCACTGAGCCAAAGAGGCCTCAGTACCCAGCCCTATAACTCTGATGTAATTTTTTTAGATATAATTTTTCTGGACAAATAACTAGTAATACAATGGGTCAATATTCTATTAGAACTGATTACTGGCTCCGAAATCGCCATTGTCCTAACTAAATGAGGGTGAATCCTCCTACCGAAGAAAGGCAAGAGATTAACTCTAAATATCTTAAAACATTTTCCAAACTTCTCTTATTTCTAGTAGAGTAAACGATCACTGCCCCTTCTCTGAAAATCCTGTTAGTCAATTCTCCCTCTGAGAAAGGGCACTCTAAGCTGTGATGATCGGGTTTGACCCCCAGGGTATAATTTATGTTCTGTGTGATAAAAATTCTTTGAATCCCAGTAGTTGCAAAGCTGGTTAGCTATTAGCCAATGGTTACACAGTGAACAGAATCACACTTGCAGTTCCTCTATCATTCAAGGAGAGAAGCTGAATTAAAAGTGAGTGGTATCTCCGAGTAAGACATCTCTTTGAAACAGTGTTATCTCTGAATCAGCAGATGGGCGACTGGGCTCAGGGGTCCACAATACAGACTCTGGTTCCTCACTTCGTGCCTTGGTTTTTCACTGAGGCAAAAGGAACAAATGATGGGCAGAATGGTGAACAATGCAAACATTCATCCCCAGTCACAAAGATCTGGGTTTAATCCATCATTCTTTTTCTCACCATGCCACCCTCGGTTGGACCCAGCCATATGCAAATCACCCGGGACCCTGTTCCTCATGGGAACAGTCCAGCCCGAACTGCCAAGCCATGTCCTCCCAGGACCGGAATCAAGCATCCTGGGACCGGTTTTGGGGCATCAGCCCATATCAACCATGCTAGCTTGAATCCAGTGGCGCAGTGAGCAAGGGACCCACCTCTGGGCATACCCTTCCCACTTAGGGTGACATCATCTTGTTGTGTTTGCTATGTTCGCCCCAAGTATCCAAGGCTATGCCCAGACGTGGGTCCCTTTCTCGCTGTGCCACTGGATTCAAGCTAGCCTGACTGATGAGGGGTGAAACCCCAAAACCGGTCCCACGATGCTTGTTTGCAGGGAGAACCTGGCCTGGCAGTTCGGCTGGACTGTTCCCATGAGGAACAGGGTCAAGACTGATTTGCATATGGCTGGGTCCAAACTGGGGTGGCATAGTGAGCAAAAGAACGATGGATTAAACCCAGATCTGTGACTGGGGATGAGTGGTTGAAAAGTTTCAGCACTCCATCCATCATCTTGTGTTTGCTATGTTCGCCCCAAGTGGCCAAGGGTATGCCCAGACGTGGGTCCCTTGCTCGCTGTGCCACTGGATTCAAACTGGCCTGGCTGATGAGGAGTGAAACCCCAAAACCAGTCCCAGGATGCTTGTTTCCAGTTCAGGGAGGGCCTGGCTTGGCTGTTCGGGCTGGTCTGTTCCCATGAGGAACAGGGTCAAGACTGATTTGCATACGGCTGGGTCCAAACTAGGGCGGCATAGTGAGCAAAAGAACGATGGATTAAACCCAGATCTGTGACTGGGGGTGGCTGGTTGAAAAGTTTCAGCACTCCGTCCATCATCTTGTTGTTTGCTTGGTTTTTCACTGAAGCAAAACAGGGAGAGCTCCCATGACTAAGCAGGACACAGAAAAACCTTCAGCAGGTCAAGGGAGCTGCATTTATGATTAGATGGATGCTAGAGGATCCTCAGTCCACGCAGGTCTCCGGGTAACAACATGAATCTAATTCTTTGTAGGGATTCCATACTGAACGTTTGATATAATTAGCAGAATCTGATCCTCCCAAAGCAGTGGTATACAACTGTCTAATAGCCTCGCAGATGATTTGCTGCTGCCAAGCGAAATCCTGCCCATACAAGTTCATATGTGATTTGCTCTTCTAAAAGAACGCTAAACAACATGGATGTCTACATCTAATTTTGAGGCACAGTAATCTTCGTCACACCGGTGACTGCTGAGTTGCTAGATGGGATCTGGAGTACATAAGGAGAACTCCTGACTCATTAACGTTAGGGTTTGAAGCTTTCTTGCTTTTACTCTGGGAATGCTTCTAGCTTGGCCACCCTTTTTGGTGTGGTGGATATTGCTATTGATACTTCTAAGATCCTCTGGGATAGAATTCCACAGAGGTGGAGCAGGGATACTGAAAGATTTCCATTAAGACACTGGTATTCGACCAAAGGGGTGGAAGTGGTATAAAGAACTGGCCTGTTTAGCACTTATGATTTGAGAAGTTGTATCAAAATGGGCACATGTGAAATGCAAAGGGCTTTGAGTGAATTTGTCACCCCAAAAGTAGCAAGTGCACAGCTTTAAAAGTGAAAAAAGACATAACTATATTTATGTGCTTTTGGCATGACGCTGTATTCTGGATAAATGGGAGGTGGTGGAACTGCTGCTTGTAAATGATGATATACATAATATTCTCATAGTCTAGCCTGGCCCCTATAACAGCCATGATTACATAAGTTCTTCAGGCATGAGATATGGGAAGGCCACACCCCCACAAACCACAGCTGGAGAAAACAGGTTGGATCCACAGGTGAGACCTGCTTTTGAGTCACAGGTCTAAAGTAGACTTTTATTTAATCATATTTACAGGACAAAGGTACTTCCATATCTACAGCCAGCAAGCAGGGTTAATAGGTCAAGATGGCCCCTAACACCCATTAGCACTGCTTTTAAGGTTTATACATTTGAGTCAATGGCTCCTCATCCAGTCTTGTACTTCTCTCATACATTGTTGGAACATGATAGTTGATGCCAAAAGATGCCCACAAGCAGGATATGAGGGTCGCCTGAGTACAACAGACTTTAAAGCAAAGAGGAAAAAGGGCACAAGCCATCCATTAATTGTGGGTGCTCTGGATACTGATGCAGCGCGTACAATAAAAACTATTCTCCTCCTAGGTCACTTATCGGTCATCCAGGGGCAAACTATATTTTCTCACATCCACATGACGATGGGGCCCATAAACATCGCCTACCACACACGCACACACCTGGATTTCCTTTACACCTTTACGAAATTCTGTATTCCTAGGAGAAGCATGAGAACTAAATGGAAAACACCATTTATGTACCGCTGGAAGGAGCCGGGATATCTTATTACCTTAACTTATCGCTTTCTTTTAGTTATTTCTTAAGATATTCCTGCTCATTGTTTTGTCGATGAATCATTCAGGTAAAAAATTAGTTCATAGTGATTAAGACCAGCTGAATCACAATAACCAATTACTGATGTCACAATCATTTAGGAAAATAACCACTGAGTCATTTGATTTAAAGAATCTTAAATTTTATATAATTTTAAAAGCATGAGAAAGAATTTTAAACTTTTATTCGATTATTCATTCATTATTAATTCAAATATTTATTAAGCATAATCAATTTATTGCAGAAAGGAAATTTTCGTCATGAAGCAAAACCCTAATTACCTGCCTACCTTCCTAATTTGGCCTAATGATTTCTAACCTAAGTTTAAGAATTAGAAATAACCTGATTCTCATACTCAACTGGAAAATTAAGACAGCAACAGAAACTTCAGCTCGTCAGCATCAGCTACCTGCAACCCGTCTCATCTAACAGTCTTTCAGCATCTCCCGCTCAGTAATGGATCGATCAGGACCACCCAGCACTGGAAGCCACCAACACCAACACGACTCTCCAACTCCGCTCCTGACTGTGACCCCCTCCCACTAAGAGTAGGCCCTCTTATACCCTAATTCTAACTTTGCTAACTAATTGTTGCAACATTAATAACACGCTTTTCTTTCATTGGTCCATGCATGTCATCTTATTCATTCTTTTAATCAAGTCCTCTCGGATCCAACGGTCCTTGGATCATTTCCTTTCTCACAGTTCAAGACATGTTTCCATCCGCTTCGATCAGTACATTTGTAACTTCTTTCGATACATTCGAGAACTCTGCAGGCATTGTCCTTTCTCTTAAAATGGTTTCCCACGGTTCTTTGCTGATCACCACGGCACACTATCAGTTCAATTAGGTCACATCAGCCTTGACCATTCTCGCATCCTAGCCTCTCAGCAACATCACGAGGTTAGCTTTTCTCCAACTTTTCTCCCTTGTCACGTGTTTCCCCGCACTTGCGCACTTCATTAACTGGCAGCCATTTTATATCGCCACTCGGTTATACTTTAGAAGCACTATTTTGAAATAAACAAAACATAATTAAAATAGAGAAAAATAGCCTTTTCGTTTCCCTCCCGTCATCTACGTACCCCAATTAGTTATTACCTAGCAGAAAGCAACATTTAAGCTGTTCCTTACTTACCATCACTATTGTTTTTGCAACGACACATTTATTTTCTATGAAGCACAAATCATGCATTTATTTTAAATTAGTACGCATTTAATTTTATGTTATAATTAGACACACAGACATTCGTTAATGAATTATTCAGCACATACACTTGCGTATTACCCTTCCCACACATACAGTGTTGATTAATACATTTAAACGAACATTTTATTAATTATTTATAAAATTTGTTAGGGGTTAAAATTTTTATTTTCTCTGCTCCATCAATACCACCACCTTCAAAGCTCGAAGCCTAGATGTAAAAGGAAGATTGACTACTATAAGACAGTTATATCCTTTGAGACAGGAATTATACACAAGTCAATTGGTTTTAAATGTAAAACTGTGCCAGTAAAGGATTTAGTGCAACCATAACTATGTCAACGTTAAACCTAGCAACAGTAGAGTATCAGACAGTCCTGCTGATTTGCAGCATATGGCAATAGAAATAAATGGCAGCATTAGAGAATATGTTTCCTTGTTACATATGAGTATGTGGTTATAGTGATGTATACGAAATGGAAGAGGCAACGAAGGGTATTGGTGATTATGAATTATTGGTCTTTGCTGGGGGCAGGGGGGGCTGCTGCACTTTCTGCAGCCCCCCACAACATTAACAAAATGCTTGGTGGTGTCCCTGCCCCTCCTAGGGACACCATATAGCTCCAAAAATATATTTAAAAAGCCCTCGCAGGGCATTATAGGGCACTCCTTGCAAAAGCAGTGAATAGTAAAAGAGCAGCTCCTGCCGCTCATTTATTATTCATTTTTTTAATGATTTTTTGGGTTTCCCGGTGGCCACCTGGGACACCCACATGTTTAATTTTGTCGGGGGCTGCAGGGGAACCCCCATGGCCCTCGTTGGCTGCCTGCAAGCAGCCCCATTCCATGGGGTCACACAGGAGGCGACCACACAAAATGTTAGCTTTGTATGCCCTCCCAGGGCACCCTATAACATTTTGTATGTTGGGGTGTGTGGGGGGCCCAGGGCCCCAGCGACTTTCCTGGCTCCCTGCTAGCACAGGAGTCAGCATCATTATTATATTCTTTTTTTGCCTCGGTCCGGTGCATTTATGGGTGAATTGTGGTCCTCTTGCCCTGAAGAAATTGCCAGCAAGTAGAATATGGCAATGAAACATGTCAGCCGTTGTTTAAAATAATCTAATCATGGTCTGTTGTTTTTAATCGTGAGTGCGGGCATTTATAATTAAAGACATTTGCTCATTGCCTTATGCAACTCATTTTTTATCTTTTTCCTTGTGAGGAAGAATTTTCTCCTCCCACTAAGGAGACTCAGGGGGGTTGTTGAGATGTGTGCCACACATAACGTAGTTAGATAGACAAATACACATAACATTCTTCTAACATTCTTCTGAACTTGTTCAGGTGTTGGTTCCTACCCCTTTATAGAAAAGCTGCCGATGAGGATGATGATATAGTGAGCAAATTGGTGAGAACCTGCCAATTGCTCCTTGGTTGTTGCTTACATGAGGCGCTTCCTATTTCTTTTTTATGTAGAGTTTCACTTGTCCTTTGTCCACCCATAGGCACTGGACCTGCTTTTCCAAAAACATAACACACACACAAGGGTTGTTCCTAGATTAATACTAGAACTAGTCCCGCTCTGAACATAGAACAGGGGGACCCCTAGCAGTATATGGTACAGTAGATATGTGTGTCACACCAAGGGTTTTCGTTTGTATATGGAGCTATGTCCACCCACACAAGTGAGGTGCCATTTTTATTTGGATACTTGAAGAAATGCTGGGTGGTAGAAAATTTGTGGATTCCCGCATATTCCAAAACTTTCCGTCACAGAAATGTGAGGAAAATATGGGTTTTAGCCATAGTTTGAGGTTTGCTAGGGCTTCTGGGTAGAATTACCTGGTGAGAGCAAGGCAAGTCACGCCACCATGGACTCTCCCGGTGTCTAGTTTTCAGAAATGTGCAGGTTTGATAGGTTTCTCTAGGTGTCAGCTGAGCTACGGCATAAAATACACGGCACCCCAAATTGCAAAAAAGGGTTGGTTTTCAGTGGAAAAAGGTGATGTGTCCATCTTGTATTTTAGGCCCTTTCCAGTTTTGGGGGCTAGGCCCATTCACACAAGTAAGGTACCATTTTTATCAGGAGATGGTGGGGAAGGCTGAGTGATAGGAAATTTGTGGGTCCCCGCAGATTCCAGTACTTTCCTTCACAGAAATATGAGACAAATGTGTGTTTTTAGCCAAAGTTTGAGGCTTGTGAAGACTTCTGGGTATAATTACCTAGTGAGAGTCATGCCACTCTGGACTTTCCCTGGTGTCTAGTTCTGAGAAATGTCTGGATTTGGTACGTTTTCCGGGGTGGCGGCTGAGCTGGAGTCCTAAATCTGCAGTTACCCACGTTGTAAAAAAAGCACGGAATTTGCTGATTATGTTGCCTACTGGTGACGTTTTGGGGTGCTTTGTGTCGCAGGTGCTAGGCCCAGCCACACAAGTGTGGTACCATTTGTATCAGGAGGCATGTGGCACCACAGAATAGCAGAACATTTGTTATTAACAATAGGATTTCTTTGCATTTGTGCCTTCCAAATGAAAGCCAGTGTGTAAAAAGAAGAAATTTTGCAAAATGCCCTCTGAATCTAATGCTGGTATGGCTACCCACAAATTCAGAGATGTACAAATAACCACTGCTCCTCAACTCAGCATTTGGTGGATTTTAAAAAATAAATAGGTTTCCTTCATGCCATTTTCCACTCTTTAGATTTGACCAAACAAATTGCTTTATACTCGGTACACAAGAAAAACCATTGTAAGGTGCAGCTCAGTTGTTGGCTCTTGGTACCTCGGGTTCTTGGAGAACCTACAAACCCTATATATACCGGCAACCAAGAGAGTCTAGTGGACATACCAGTGTATTGCCTTCATAAATCAGCCATCATGACAAGAAGTTACAGATGAAAACCATGTCACAAATGGCTGTCTTCCCTACCCATTTTTCAGTAACTTTCTTTGGGAAAACCTTGAGGGATCTACACAAATAGCTTCTTGCTGTTCAGAAATGTATAGTTTTCCGACATGACCCATGGGTTTTAGATCGGTTTCTACCACGAACTGGAAGTAGGTTGAAAGTACAAAAACCTGGAAAAATGAGCTACCTCTTAGAAAAATGTAAAAACTGTGGTAAAAAAATATTTCTTCGATACAGCTCTGCATGTTCCTGAAAGCTGGCAAGATGGTGATTTTTAGCACAGCAAACCTTTCATTGATGCCATTTTTGGGAAACGAAGTAGAAACCTTTTGTGGAGCATTTTTCCCAAGCTTCCCAAAACCCCAAAATGTAGCTATATTTTGGCTATTTTCTTGGTCCCCTCTAGGGGAATCCGCAAACCCCGGTACCAACAGAATTCCTAGGATGTTGGGAAAAAAAAGGTCGCAAATTTGCTGTGGATACCTTATATGGAAAAAAGTTATCGAGGCCTAAGTGTGAACTACCCCAAATAACCAAAAAAGGTCTTGGAATTGATATGAAAAAGCCTCAGCAGTTAAGGGGTTAAAGAATTGTTAACACAACACTGAAGCACTCCATGCTACTTTGTTTTTGTCATTATTGCATATTTCCAGTGTGCTTTGACATTTACCTCTTATTTCTTCACTTAGCATTTTGAACCTCAACATACATAAATAAGAAATTATTTCTCTTTGAAAAAGGAAAGCCAGGGATTTTCACACTGGAAGAAACCCTTGATGTGATCCAGGCTCAAAAAGTGGGGAAAGCGCATGGCCTTGACAAGATGCCCTTGGATCTGTATTGTTCCAAACCTTTGATATGGGGACCATATATAAACAACCTGTCCAATGCCATAGCTACAGGAGCCCCAATTCCAATTCTTGGAAAGGGGCTGAAATTATACTGATTTTTAAGAAAGGAGCTAGACAAGTCCCCACTAACTACTGGCTTATAAGTCTTAACATTCAGAAGATCTATAGCAAGCAACTCCTCACAAAACTTTGGGAGTGGATATCAACTAATAATGTGCTTTCGCATCTGTAGGCTGGGTTCAAAGATAAGACAAGTACGGTTTACCTGGTTCTATGGTTCCTGACTATAAAATGGAAATCCGTAGACGTAGGCCAGGGCTACCGGAATGTTGCATTTGTGGATCTGCAAGCTGCCTTCGATCTTGTCCCAAGGGCAAAAGTCTGGAAGGTTCTATACAAAATGGGGGATCCAACTGGCTTATTGTCCATGATACAGCAATTTTACATAAATAACTTTGCCAGAGTCCCTATTAGAAGAGGTGTCCGCCCGGGTTACGTCTTGGCACCTATACTTTTTTTGGTATTTATCAATGGCTGCATTACCTACCTGGTGAACTGTGAGAACAACTTCCCCAAAATGGCTGGTTTATAGGTTCTGGGGTTATTATTTACAGACGACACACTTCTCTCAAAAACCTCGAGGGGCTTATGTACCCTTTTGCAAAAGTTTAGGATTTTCTGCAGAAACCATGGTTTGGAAATAAATGGTAGCAAAACTAAATACATGGTGTTCAATCCCCAGGAAAAAGCTAGAGGGAAAGTGGTTCTGGAAGGCTCCATATTGGATAGAGTCTCTGAATTTGACTACCTAGGGGTGAGACTCACCGATTTCCACAGATAGATCGCTCAGATTGAGAAAAGCTCATTGACTTTAAGGCACAGAGCTGGGGCCATTATTAGGTTTGCCAATCAGGCTTCTTCATACCCTATCTCACCGGCCTTGAAGGTTTATGAGGCGCAAACATATGAAGCAGCTCTGCATGGGGTGGAATTGTGGGGCTTTTGCAAGATTGACTTGCTTGAGAGAAGTGAGAACTCTTTTATTAAATGACTGTTAAGACTTCCCACTAGTGCACCACTACTCCCATTAAGGTTTGCCTTAAACCTAAAACTGATCTTGGACATAGCTAACTTAAAACCAATCTTATATTCGATTAGATAGTGGACAACAGAGGAATTGCCACCCTATAAAGAAGGTCTCAGAGAGATAATGGCTAACCCTTGGCTATCTTATATAAAAGCTTGGCTGACTAGGTTTGGCCTGTCTGAATACTGGTTGCATCCCACCACAATACCTGTAAGTGCTCGAGAAACTGTTAAATCTTGGTTTTGGTATACTGTTTTAAGTGCTAGAATAGCTGCTGTTTCTTCAGGTAGTCTGTCAGATTACTAGTTATCTTAAGTGTGATCAGCAATTTGAACATTTTTTGGACTATGTTAATCCTCCGTCTACAAGAGCTTTGTTTATTAAATTCAGGCTCGGGATTTTGCCCTTAGCATCTTTTACCTGTTCATGGAACAAAAGTGATAACCTCACTAATCTATGCCCCATGGGCTGTCACGCTGTTGAGAACGAAGAGTGAAGAGCACTTACTATTTTTCCTTTCCGCCTATGCAAAACAGCGTGCCCGGTGGATTGTCCCCCCTCTGCCGCCTTTCGGGCTTAAAGATCGTCACAAAGCCTTGAGAATTTGTAAGACAGACAATAGGAGTTGCATTATCTACTCGATATCGAATTATCTGCAGTCAATTTGATATAATAATTCCAGGATTGCTGCTAACAATTAAAGCCCTAGAGGTGTGTTTTAATGTGTTTTACTGCACTGTGCACTTTAGCCATTATGAACCCAAACAAGTGTCTGAAGTTATTAGCCAATTCTATTGAGCCCTAGCAACATTTTTCTGGATAGCATAGGGGACCCTTTTTGAGTTCCTTCTTATGCCTTTTCTTGAGGTTTTTGTTTATTTGGCAATCGGCTCAGCACTGAAGTTCAGTATATTGTATTTTTCCAAATGAATGTATTAGAGTTTGTATGCTGCTCTGATTTGGCTAGTTCTGTAATAAATTTTGTATTTTAGAACTGTATGTTTTATAATACTTTTATATGTTTTCTATAATGTACTTTAATGGTTCTGTGAACCAAAATAAAGTTCTTGATTGATTGATTTCTCTTTGTTATAATTATCTAGCAAATTTATGTAACACCTACAAATGAACGTTGGACCTTCTAGCCACCCCATGTTTCAGAACTTGTGCCTCTAATTTTTGACATGTTGACACGAGGCCTATTTTTATTTTTTTGTTCCAGTCACAACAGAGATCTAATATTATCTATTGTGGCTCTGTGCAATCAACTTTTTGCCAGGATCGACGAGCCCATGTATGGGGAGTTCTACACTCTGCTAGTACTGAACCGTTCTACTTCCTTACCAAATCAGTGGCTATTTTTTAAATGTACAATTTCTCATTGGTTTATAGATTCATTCTCGATATGTTTCTACTGTTCGTGTAAGTACAAGTCATGTTTGTTTCCTGTTTGACCTTACAAACTTCTCAGTTCTAACTATTTGCACTCGGTACATATTTTGACACAAAACACTTTGACTAATGTATCAAGAGACGGTTTAGTCATTTTTCTGGTCTTATTTCTTGCAATCTAGATGCTGAACAATATTGCAGCATGTGTTTTTGTTCTTGACGATTGTCAAGTGCCTCTGAACGTCACAAGTGTCACCTTGTGATATGAACATTTTCTGCTGTTACAGTGGCTTAGTGAAGCACACTGACTGTGTTGATCTTAAAACACGGGTATGTTACTATTTATTATAGACCATGTCAGAATTTACTGCATTACTTTATTTAATACGGACATTTATCTTATATTTTTATATTTTTTTAATCAGATTGGTTGCTCCAACGTTTGAGGTTTAAATCTGAAGGACCAGAGAAAGACGCTGTCGATTTTGCCATACAGATTGAAACACCTACTTACTACTTTCAGATTATTAGGAAAGCCATCTATTCGGGACTACTTTACCACTGCATTCTAAAGCATCTAAAGTTTTTGTGGCAGTCAAGATGTAAAGACCTCACACAGAAAATTACATTAGTTCAACCTGATCAACAGAAGAGCACCCCTCTCTGTAAGTCAATTTCTGACATGCTTGAAATAACGACTTTGAAGATATATATATATATATATATATATATATATATACACACAAAAAGAGTTGCCTCTGGGTGGGATGCACTCCCAGGTGGAAATTACGCCAAAGCAAGGGCACACACCATGAACAAAGTCCCTTTCTGGTTTACCTGCCAGACGCGTTTCGGGCCAACGCCCTCTTCAGTGGCAGACCATGTGACGTGCCGGCATGCGGCAACCACCAGTAAATCCCCATAATAACAACGCTCAGGTGAACCACCTGAAGCAATGCTTCCTGGGACTGGTGGTTCAGTAAAACCCAAGTGGGTCGCCGCCGGCACTCACATTCAAAAATGTCTTTAAAAGGATTGCCGATGTTCGCGCCGGCACCCCTGCATATAACAGGCACCTCCTGTTCCACAGTTAGCTGCCCCAATAAAGCAGCCGCGGACCCGCAAGTGTTTCGCGGTGGTGCAATCTCGCGACCAGGCAGGCCGCTGTACAAAATACAAAAAGAGTTAACTCTAGGTGGGATGCACTCCCAGGTGGAAATTACGCCAAAGCAAGGGCACACACCATGAACAAAGTCCCTTTCTGGTTTACCTGCCAGACGCGTTTCGGGCCAACGCCCTCTTCAGTGGCAGCCCATGTGACGTGCCGGCATGCGGCAACCACCAGTAAATCCCCATAATAATAACGCTCAGGTGAACCACCTGAAGCAATGCTTCCTGGGACTGGTGGTTCAGTAAAACCCAAGTGGGTCGCCGCCGGCACTCACATTAAAAATGTCTTTAAAGGATTGCCGATGTTCGCGCCGGCACCCCTGCATATAACAGGCACCTCCTGTTCCACAGTTAGCTGCCCCAATAAAGCAGCCGCGGACCCGCAAGTGTTTCGCGGTGGTGCAATCCCGCGACAGGCAGGCCGCTGTACAAAATACAAAAAGAGTTGCCTCTAGGTGGGATGCACTCCCAGGTGGAAATTACGCCAAAGCAAGGGCACACACCATGAACAAAGTCCCTTTCTGGTTTACCTGCCAGACGCGTTTCGGGCCAACGCCCTCTTCAGTGGCAGACCATGTGACGTGCCGGCATGCGGCAACCACCAGTAAATCCCCATAATAATAACGCTCAGGTAAACCACCTGAAGCGATGCTTCCTGGGACTGCTGGTTCAGTAAAACCCAAGTGGGTCGCCGCCGGCACTCACATTCAAAAATGTCTTTAAAAGGAAGCCGGCACGTCACATGGTCTGCCACTGAAGAGGGCGTTGGCCCGAAACGCGTCTGGCAGGAAACTAGAAAAGGAGTTTGTTCATGGCGTGTGCCCCTGCTTTGGCGTAATTTCCACCTGGGAGTGCAGCCCACCTAGAGGCAACTCTTTTTGCATTTTGTATAGCGCCTGCCTGGTCGCGGGATTGCACCACCGCGAAACACTTGCGGATCAGCGGCTGCTTTATTGGGGCAGCTAACTGTGGAACAGGAGGTGCCTGTTATATGCAGGGGTGCCGGCGCGAACATCGGCAATCCTTTTAAAGATATTTTTGAATGTGAGTGCCGGCGGCGACCCACTTGGGTTTTACTGAACCACCAGTCCCAGAAAGAATTGCTTCAGGTGGTTCACCTGAGCATAATTATTACGGGGATTTACTGGTGGTTGCCGCAAGCCAGCACGTCACATGGTCTGCCACTGAAGAGGGCGTTGGCCCGAAACGTGAGTGGCAGGAAACTAGAAAAGGAGTTTGTTCATGGCGTGTGCCCTTGCTTTGGCGTAATTTCCACATGGGAGTGCATCCCACCTAGAGGCAACTCTTTTTGTATTTTGTACAGCGGCCTGCCTGGTCACGGGATTGCACCACCGCGAAACACTTGCGGGTCAGCGGCTGCTTTATTGGGGCAGCTAACTGTGGAACAGGAGGTGCCTGTTATATGCAGGGGTGCCGGCGCGAACGTCGGCAATCCTTTTAAAGATATTTTTGAATGTGAGTGCCGGCGGCGACCCACTTGGGTTTAACTGAACCACCAGTCCCAGGAAGAATTGCTTCAGGTGGTTCACCTGAGCATAATTATTACGGGGATTTACTGGTGGTTGCCGCAAGCCGGCACGTCACATGGTCTGCCACTGAAGAGGGCGTTGGCCCGAAACGCGTCTGGCAGGAAACTAGAAAAGGAGTTTGTTCATGGCGTGTGCCCTTGCTTTGGCGTAATTTCCACCTGGGAGTGCATCCCACCTAGAGGCAACTCTTTTTGTATTTTGTACAGCGGCCTGCCTGGTCGCGGGATTGCACCACCGCGAAACACTTGCGGGTCCGCGGCTGCTTTATTGGGGCAGCTAACTGTGGAACAGGAGGTGCCTGTTATATGCAGGGGTGCCGGCGCGAACATCGGCAATCCTTTTAAAGATATTTTTGAATGTGAGTGCCGGCGGCGACCCACTTGGGTTTTACTGAACCACCAGTCCCAGGAAGAATTGCTTCAGGTGGTTCACCTGAGCATAATTATTACGGGGATTTACTGGTGGTTGCCGCAAGCCGGCACGTCACATGGTCTGCCACTGAAGAGGGCGTTGGCCCGAAACGAGTCTGGCAGGAAACTAGAAAAGGAGTTTGTTCATGGCGTGTGCCCTTGCTTTGGCGTAATTTCCACCTGGGAGTGCATCCCACCTAGAGGCAACTCTTTTTGTGTTTTTGTGTGTATATATATATATATATATATATATATATATATATATATATATATATATATAAATAACTCTCTTCAAAGATTTAGGAGCACTCACAGGGTATTCAAGATATATTGGTAACAATTCACAGCAGACGCATTTCGGCTTTTAGATATATATATATATATCCCGAAGGCTGTGTGTGTGTGTGTATATATATATATATATATATTCACTGAAAAAACCATAGGTTTCAGGGACGTTATAGTTAGTTGGACATTTCACTCGTACAAAACCAGAGAAATTCGGCCGTTATAGTTAGTTGAGCTAACTATAACTCGCGCACTGCTGATGACATCACATATTACATCACTCATGACATGGTCAGTGACATCACTGATGACATCATCCAGTGACTGAGTTTCTGTAAAGTTTAAATATGTTTTATATATATATAGGCCAAGATGTATTGAAGAATGAGTGGGTGTATGACTGAATGGATGATTTAGTAGGTGCGTGACTGACTGTATAAGTGAGTGATTAAACGTGTCTTACTGAATGCATGGGTTTGTGACTAAACTGTGTGAATGTCTGTATCAGTCTGTCTGTTGGTGTGTAAGCGGCTGCATGGGTTGGTGAGTAGCTACATGAGTGTCTATATGGGTTATTGATTGGTTGTCTGAGTATATGTATGGGTGCCTGAGTGTCTGTGTGGGTGGGAGGGGGGTGTGACTCCCTGCATGGATGTGTGAGTGGGTGATTAACTGGGTGTATGGGTTCAAGACTGCATCTGTGAGGGGCTGTATGGGTGGGTGAGTGTGTGTGTGTGTGTGTGTGTGTGGGTGTGTTGGTGAGTGAATGGGTGTCTGAGTGGTACATGTGTGAGTAACTACATATGTGAAAGGCAGTATATGTGAGTGTTGGAGTATATAAATAACTATATGAGAGATAGAGTGATTCTGAGAGTGGTTGTGTGGATGAGTGTGTGCTTGTGTCAGTGTTTGTATAAGAGAGTAAGTATGTGTTAGTATCTGTATGAATAAGTAAGGTGGTGTGTGTATAACTGTATAGGTGAGTAAATGGGAGTGTGATTGAGTCTTTGCATGACGGAGTAGCTATGTTTGTAACTCTATAGGTAAGTGGCGGTGTGTGACTGTCTGTATAGATGTATGAGTGCATATAATAGTGGCTGTATTGATGAGTGACTGCATGTATGAGTGACTGTATGGGTGAGTGAGTGGATGTGTGTGTAGACCTAGGAATCAGTGAGTGGGTATGTAATAACTGGTATTGGTGTATCTATGGTTTCAAAAATGGTAGTCTGTATTTTAGAGTGGGTGTATCAAAGGTTATATTAGGGTGTGAGGAGGTGCATCAGATTATCACGCGGATGATGTCATCAGTGATGTCACTGACCATGTCATGAGTGATGTAATATGTGATGTCATCAGCAGTGCATTGCGGGGCGCGAGTTACAGTTAGCTCCTGGGTGATTGCATGAGTGCTGCAGAAGTGCCTTAGTGCATGTATGACTGTATGTGCACTGCCTGAGTGATTGAAGGAGTGCATGGGTAATGTTTGGGTGATTGCATGAATGCAGGGGTAATGTCTGAGTGAATGGAGGAGTGCAGGGGTAGTGCCGGAGTGATTAGACGAGTGCATAGGTAGTGCATTGGTGATTTTATAAGTAGTGCATGGGTAGTGGCTGGGTGATTGGAGGAGTGCATGGATAGTGCCTGGATCAGTGGAGGAGTGCACGGATAGTGCCTGGGTGATTCCATGAGTGCATAGGTAGTGCCTGGGTGATTGCATGAGTGCAGGGGTAATGTCTGGGTGAATGGAGGAGTGCATGGGTAGTGCCTGAGTGATTAGACGAGTGCATTGGTAGTGCATTGGTGATTTTATAAGTGCATGGGTAGTGGCTGGGTGATTGGAGGAGTGCATGGATAGTGCCTGGATGAGTGGAGGAGTGCAAGGGTAGTGCCTGGGTTATTCCATGAGTGCATACGTAGTGCCTGGCTATTGCATGACTGCAGGGGTAGTGCCAGAGTGATTGAAGGAGTGCATGTGTAATGCCTGTGTGATTGCATGAGTGCAGGGATAATGTCTGGGTGATTGAAGGAGTGCATGGGTAATGCCTGGGTGCATGGAAGAGTGCATGGGTAATGCCTGGGTGCATGGAAGAGTGCATGGGTAGTGCCTGGGTGCATGTAGGACTGCATGGGTAGTTCCTGGGTGATTGGAGGAGTGCATGAGTAGTACCTGGGTGATTGCATGAGTGCCGCAGAAGTGCTTGAGTGCATGTATGAGTGCATGGGTAGTGCCTGGGTGATTGCATGAACGCAGGGGTAATGCCTGGATGAGTGGAGGAGTGCATGGGTAGTGCCTGAGTGATTAGACGACTGCATAGGTAGTGCCTGGGTGATTTTATAAGGTCATGGGTAGTGCCTGGATGAGTGGAGGAGTGCATGGATAGTGCCTGGATGAGTGGAGGAGTGCAAGGGTAGTGCCTGGGTTATTCCATGAGTGCATAGTTAGTGCCTGGGTGATTGCATGACTGCAGGGGTAGTGCCTGAGGGATTGAAGAAGTGCATGGGTAAAGCATGTGTAATTGCATGAGTACAGGGGTAATAATAATAATAATAATAAAAGATATTTATAAAGCGCGCAGCTACCCCGAAATGGGTGTCCCAGCGCTAAGCGGACAGCAACAAAAGTAGTGGAATGTACGCATCCAGTCATTGCGACTAAAAAGCCAGGTCTTCAAGGCCTTTCTAAATTCCTGTTCGGAATGCATTGTGCGTAATTGAGCAGGTAGGTTGTTCCAGCATTTAGTGGTACCCACCTCGAATGTCCTTCCCCCCCATTCTTGCCTTCGCGAAACGGAGGGTGGTGAGGTATGGTTTGTGATTGGACCTTAGGGAACTGTCCTGCTGGTAGGGACGGAGTCTCTTCCTCAAGTAGTTGGGCCCTCTGCCCTGATACGCCCGAAAGGCAAACGTAAGGGCCTTAAATTTGATGCGCTTGGCTACCTGGAGCCAATGGAGTTGTCTAGGATGAGGAGAAATATGTTGGCGGAGCGGGACCTTGCAGACCAGTCTAGCTGCCGCGTTTTGTATTATCTGGAGCCTACTGATCAGGCCGATCGGCAGACCCATGTAGGGTCCATTAGCGTAATCGAGATGGGAGGTGATTAATGCATGGACAACGGTTTTGCGAGCTGACTCTGGCAAGAAATCAATACCTTTTCTGATGGTTTTCATTTTGCCAAAACAGGGCGCCGATACCAGTTGAACATGGGTAGCGAGGGACAGGACCTTGTCCCACCTGACTCCTAAATTCTTGACCGAGTCTTTAGGTGTGGGGGCAGGTCCTAGTTCAGCTGGCCACCATAAGGCCGTCGGGGGTGGTACAACTTGGTTAAGCTTTAAAAAGTTGCTGCTCATCCAGGCAGAGATGCTTTTAAGGCAATCTTTTAGTGATTCAAAGGTGGATACAGACACCCCGCTGAAGGTGAACATCAGTTGAGTATCATCCGCATAGGATGTCACCTTGATCCCAGTTTTGGCAATGAACTCCGCCAGTGGTGTCAAATAGATATTAAAAAGTAGCGGGCTCAGGGCCGATCCCTGCGGTACCCCCCATTTTAATGGTTTAGCGGGGGAGGTGAAAGGGTGAATCGAGACCTGTTGTTTTCGGTCATGTAGGTAAGATGCAATCCAGTCCCGCGCCGTTCCCTGGATGCCAATTCGTTTAAGGCGATCCAGTAAGATGGAATGGGACACCGTGTCAAACGCCGCTGACAGGTCGAGAAGCACCAGCATGGCCGCAGAGCCTCCATCCACCGCCCAGCGAATGGAGTCAACCATCTCAATCAGTGCGGATTCTATACTGAAGCCAGGGCGAAAGCCGGACTGGGACTCATGCAGAAGACCATTGGACTCAATGAAAGCCGCCAGCTGCTGATGGGCTAGTTTCTCTAAAACTTTAGCGGGGGCAGGGAGCAGAGAAATGGGCCTGTAATTACTGGTGACTTCAGGGTCAGCGTTAGCTTTTTTCAATATGGGGAGAAGAAACGCATGTTTACAGGCCGATGGGAAGATACCCTGTCTGAGTGAGGAATTCCAGATGGCATTAAGAGGGGGATTAAGCCACTCAACCAGTGCACTGTATTGTTTTGCTGGCCAGGGATCGCCAGGTGACCCGGATTTACATTTCTGGAGCTCAGCCAGGGATGCCTCCATGGGGATCGTTGCAAATTCCGAGAACACTGGCTGGGTGGCATAGAGGCTACTAGATGTGTCCACCCCTAAGGCGTGGGGTGCTGCTGGGAAAGACGCATATATCTGGGCTATTTTCTCCTAAAAAAATTCGAAATCCTGTTGCATAGCTCCTGTGATGGGGTAATCGGGTGCATGAGTGGTAATATCTGGGTGATTGGAGGAGTGCATGGCTTATATCTAAGTGATTGCATGAGTGCAGGCGTAATGTTTGGGGGATTAGAGGAATGCATAGTTAATACCTTGGTAATTGCATGAGTGTAGGGGTAATGTCTTGCTGATTGCAAGAGTGTAGAAGTAGGGCCTGGGTGATTGGAGGAGTGCATAGGTAGTGCATGAGTGATTTTAAAACTTGAAGGGTTCTGGCTGGGTGATTGGAGGAGTACAGGAGTAGTACCTGGGTGATTGGTGGACTGTATAAATAGAGCTTGTGTGATTTTATAAGTGTATGTGTACTGCCTGAATGAATAGGGCAGTGTATAGATACTGCCTGGATGATTGAAAGAGTGCAAGGGTAGTGTCTAGGTGATTGCATCAGTGCAGGGATAATGTTTAGGGGATTGGAGAAGTGTATAGGTACTACCTGGGTGATTGGAAGAGTGTACAGATAATGTCTAGCTGATTGCATGAGTGTACATATAGTACCTGGGTGATTGGAAAAGTACATAGGTAGTGTTTGGGTGATCTTATAACTGTATGGATACAGGTTAGGTGATTGGAGAAATGCAAGGATAGTGCATGGGTGAGGGCAGGAGTGTGGGAATAGTGCCTAATTGTATAGATCACTGCATGGGTAGTGTTTGAAAAAATGGATGAGTGCAATAAAAGTGACTATAAATATTACTTCATATTATTATACTTATTACATTTTTTCATCTTACCTTCTTTATTAAAGTAGATACCAAACTCAGTGAAACTATTTTACAGTAGTTTTATTGTAAACTGAATTTAAAATCTTTTGTAGCTTTAGTATTACTTTCTGTAAAAAAGAAGAAAAATTGTTATTGAAGATAATATTATAGTTTTAAGAACACAACATAATTTTAGAATTACATAACATATATAGTTTCCCTTTTTTGCTGTTCTCAGATTCTACTGAATTTCACCATACACAGTGATTTCAATGTAGATCATCATATAACAGCGGGGGGAAAAATACAATCAATGAGATTGTAAAAAAAAAAAAAAAATCTGTGTTGAATATATTTACAAGTTCAACTATCTGTTTACCTATCTACAGTTTCTAAATTACATTCTTCAACTACAATAAATCATGTATTTCTCTGAAGTACATTTCTGAAATATACATTCTCATTTACATCGCGTATAATATAAAGATCAAATATATGAACTATTTCTTTCAAACACAATTTTGCTAATGCAATAACAATTAGAACAAACAATAATCCAAACAGTAATTCTTCACATCTTCCCAATAGGCCGAATAATGTTTCCAAATCAATTTGCATTGAAAATATCCAAAATAAGCTGATTAATTTGTGTTTACATCTTCCCAATAGGCCGAATGATGTTTTCAAAACTTTGGCATCAAAAATATCAGATATGAATCTGGTAATTCGAAAGGCAACCTACATTTGAATTCCAAATGGACATCATTGCAATGTGTCCATCCTTTATTGCACTTTAAATACACAGTATAGTGTCCAGATGTTGTAGCAGGTCCATCATGGAAAATAATAGCCACAGCTTTTAAAAGTTCTTCCTGAAATTGATAGTTGACTTGCCACAACATTTTTAATTTTGGTTTCCAATTTTCTTCCATTTGCTCTGCAACGTTGTAACA